>JAWWEW010000165.1:37428015-37532246 GCA_035583185.1 Anabacerthia variegaticeps | reverse complement strand
TTGGTTTGAGTTAGTCCAAGACTGGACCTTTTGTGGCTATTCAGAGGACAGAGACACGTTTACATCAATCAAGGCTGTAGACTAATTCTGCTGGGGTCATATGGTTAATACATCCTTTTCCTGTCATTTCTGCTATAAATCTGTGAATGCTTTTAAAGCAAGAGGAAAACCTGATTCCGTACCTTTTGCCAGAAAATACTATGTTCACTTTTATTACAGACAAGACAAGGGGTCCTTTTTCTCATGAAAGCTCATGACGGTAAAGATAGTCTCAATATTTTCCATGTCTCTGGAGTCAATGAAAGGTAATTTGAGACAAAGTACTGGGCAATAAAGTCTCCTGTCTGCAAAGCACGCAAACCTTCTCCCACTGACTTCCCATAAGCCTTTATTGGGTCCTGATGATGTTTTTGCCTAAGCATTGTCAGTACTCATTGTACTGTTGGTGTCTACTAAAAGATCCTTTATTTTCTGCATTGCGTCTAGTCTACACAGCTCCTACAAGATGGAAAAAAAATTTATAGCTTCCTACAAATGTAATCAAACTCAGTATTATTGACTTCATTTGTATACCTTTGGATCTGAGTCATTAAGCTCTGGATTTTCACATCCAGAGTACTATACTTCTAGAAATTCAGTTATTTATATGAAATAATTCCAAACTAATTTGGGTGTTTGTTTTGTTGAAAGACCCATGTCATGGTGATTATGGAAATACAATCTGTTCTTCCACTCTCTCTTGCTGACTTTAGGGTTCTGAACAAAACTGTAGTGGGGAATATCCATCCTGATCCAAGTCAATTAAAGGAAGTCTGCATCCTTGGCTTATCTAAAGTCCTATTGCTTTCAGAAAGATCCTGTTTGGTCCTGTTAGGTCCATGAATATGATCAGAGGGCTGGAGCACCTTTCCTATGATGACAGGCTGACACAGTTAGGGTTGTTCAACATGGAGAAGGCTTCGGGGAGACATTTTAGCATCTTTGAGTGTCTTAAAGGGGCTTATGAAGAGGAAGGAGAGGGACTTTTTATATGGGCAGATAGTGACAGGACAAAGAGCAATGGTTTTAAACTGAAAAAGAGCAGGTGTAGATTAGATGTTTGGAAGAAATTCTTTACTCACAGTGTGGTGAAGCACTGGAATGGGTTGCCCCAAGAAGTTATGGATGCCCCATCCCTGGAAGTGTTCAAGGCCAGGTTGGCTGGGCCCCTGAGCAACCTGATCTAATGTGGCATCCCTGCCTGTGGCAGAGGTGTTGGAATTAGATGATCTTTAGGGTACCTTCCCACCCAAATTACTCTATGGTTCTATGATTTGCTGAAAAAAAGTATGGATGTGATTTGATATGTTTTATGAAAACAGCTTCCAGCACTCACTTAGGAAAAGAGGGGAAGAAAGGACCTTTATTATGCATATATACATAGGTACCACCCTGCCCAGTTTGAAAGTCCAACTGGCTTTCAGAGGTAGCAGATCTAAGTGTCTGTGTGCATGCACGTGCATGTTTTATAAATGGTTTGATCTTACCTGAGCATCTGTGGCTCTGCTGGCATCCTATTTTTTCACATTTCTGTAGGATCTTCAGTAAACTCACTGGATAGATGACAGTTCATTAATTTAGTTGACAATGCACATCCAGTCTTTCCACCCTCCTCCCCCAGCCCTAAAATGAAAATAAAGAAATTACAATGGTAAGAGGGGAAAATACTATGCAAATAGCTCTGAAAGCATTGACACATTTAAACTAATGCAGTTCCTAGAATTATAACAATAAATGTGCTGTCAGGGGCATCACAGTTACTCCAGTGACGTGACCACCTTGCAAGAGCACCAGTGCAAGCTGTCAGAGCTGATTAATCTAAATACTTCTGAAATATTTCTCTTACACTGTAACTTTTCAGAGTCACGGGGCTTTGAAAGAGTCTTTTTTTTCCCTTGCAACCCTTCAGGTAGCTTTTAAATACCTGCGTATATCACCTTGCAAAACAAGTGGTTCAGGAACAAACTTTCTAGAGATGGCAGTTATTGCAATCAGTTGTTTCAGGAAATGTTCTTTGATGAAATGACTTGACAATGTTTGCCCAACTTTCTGCATGGAAAACAGTTTTTCCTCAAATATTACAAAAATAGCAGCTAAGCCTACCCCAAAGAACCCTTTTTAAAGGGCTCAACCCTTTCAAGCAGTTGTTTTTGTTTATTAAAGTTGCTGCAGAGAGTAATTTGCAAAATCTATTCCCCAGAGATAAACCACTGCAATAACATCACTATGAAATACCCCCATGAAATGGCCTTTCCATAATTTTCTTTAACGCACAAACTTCCTTGTTCAATTGCAAGTCTTAGAGTAGTCTGTTAATTTTGGCCATCAACTCTGTGCTCTGTTGCAGTGTATAGGTAGTATGACTGAGATTTAATAAGCCTTTGTAACAGCTCAGAAATGCCTCTCTCAAGGCCCTTCTTGGAATTAGTGGCTTTAGTTAGTATTGATTAACACTTATTTGGAACAGGCATGTTATTCTTCCATTAAGTTTTATTCCGGTCATTCTTCCAATCTCCATTTAAATTCCGTTTTCTTCTTGGTTGGCATCCTCACCCTTAGCTACCTCATAAACAAGATGCATTGCCAACTGGAACATGCAAGCAGAGCTGAAAGCAGCATTGCTAACCTCTGCTCCTTTCTACCCCCTGCAAGTTGGAGACATAGCAAACTCAGTGCTTGGAGCCTGGGAAGTGGGCATCCTGAACTGCTTGGAAGCTCTAAGAGCCAAACTTTGTGCTATGAAGGGACTGGGCTGGCTCACTGAGCTATGACTGAATACATTTCTATTTTTTTAAAAAACTTAATTGGCCCAGCCAGCCAGATTCATATGCTCTTCCTTCAGCTGAGTGTAACTTTCATTTAAACAGATGTGCTGAAAATTGTGAATAGACAGTTTTACTTGGTGTTAATAAGGCAACCAGAGTCTGACTCAGAATATCTAGCCCGGTAGTGTTAATTTCTAAGGCGACATACAGAAGAGAAAAGATTTAGGCACTCAGAGTTGCTTGGGGAATTTGGCTATAGGCAGCACTCTTGATTGCCCCAAATTTGCATTCTTAGAGACTGCATGCTCAGCAATAACAAAATAAAATGTGGAATTTGTAAATCTTTGTCACAGTTGGGGCAGGCACTGTAAAGAAAGGCAATGAATGAAGGAGAAATGCAGAGACTGCGTAAGTGGTGGGTGAGAATGCTCCCGCTCGCCTTGTCTCCCACCACCCACCCCCTCCTCCATGCACGTAGCAGCCACCACCAGAGCCAGTGCATAGTGATGGGTGGCTGAGGTGGCATCTGCCGTACCAAAGCTTCTCTCTGCTTTGCATTGCAGAGACTAAAACCACTTGTCCTGAGCCTTTTTTTTTTCCCCCCAAATTCATGCAGGTTGTTCCCTTTTTAGCCACTCCGTGTGGATATCTGTGTAATCAAAACTGGTTTTGACTTTTCTTTCCCCCCCTTCATTTGTGGGGTCAAGGCTTTTTGTCTTGTCTGTTCTGCACTGGTAAATGTTTCTGTCCTCGGTATGTTTAGAATGTTTAGCCGCACGACACCGACAACTTACAGGTTGCCATTCTGGGGAAAGAAAGTACACTTTTAAAATAATCAGCAGCCTAGGTAGGATATAATGTGACTTAAGAGTTTCACTGTAACATCGTAGAGTATAAAAATGAAAATATAAAGTGCATTTTAAATGATTAATGTACAAAAGCTGACCTTTTCCAGTGTGCATTAATCAAGAAAAAATGCACACTTTCTATAGTGGTTAATGTTGCAGGTCCATTATTCAGCTTTGATAATGTGCATAAAAATGCTCAATATGACAATGAGTTGGGGTAGCTGAGAATTTAGAATGGTGGCAAGTTTGTTGTAGTATTTGGATTAGCATTCTTAACCTACATCTTGACAGCTTCTTTTCTTCATTTCACAAGTGTTAATAAAAAATCTAGCTTTATCCTCTTTTATTTTTTTTTTTCCTTGTATTTTAGTTTTGGTTTGGTTTTTGGTTTTGGTTTTTTATTTTTATTTTTTTTTTTTTTTCCGAAACAATTAAAAAATACCTGCTCAAACAAATACTACCAGCATTCATTAGTCAGGATGGTTATATGTAAAAGAAATGATGCCAGATAGTAACAAATCCAAGAGAAGTTTATTATGAAAATGGCACCTGCGGGATGAAAAAAAATTAAGTTACATAAAGACAACCATGTATGACATGTATGAGAATCTACAAAAGTATAAAAAGAACCCTGTTGTAAATGAAGTATGTACATTTCTGATTTGCAGCATTATCAATGATCAATGAAAAAAATGTCTCAAATAAGCCAGGCACTCAAGAAGTTAGATTCGGTTAGCTTAACACAAAATAAATGTACCATAGCTGTCACTTTTTAACATTTTAATTTTTTTTTATATTGTAGAGTTGGTAACACTGCTAAGATTTATACGAACAGAATCCCTTTCCCCATTATTCAGCTACTTGGCACCAGTCTCCTCATAAAAGATTTCATATATTTGTACAAGAAATAGTTAAAAACACAGACACAGTCTTCACAGGTAATGAAGTTTTTTTTTCATTTTGTAATTTTAAACACTATGGATTTAGACAGCAGCTGTGATTATCTGTTAGTTTAAATCACCAGAAATCATTTTGACACAACACAGTAACATTTATAAAAAAAACCCAAAACAACAACAGCTGTCTAGCTGTTCTTTGCAGCTGAGAGGTGCACTCCTTTGATTGTTCCATAGCTAGAGCAGAGCTTCTGAAATTAAACTTTGAATTTCCCAATCAGCTTTCTTGCCTTTTTTAGACCTACTTAAAACCTTCCTATGGAACCTTTAAAAGCTCATTAATTAAATTTCTGGCATCCAAATCCTTTTTCACTATGACTCCTCTGTGGCTTGGACCTACTTCTCAAATTCAAAGCTACCGCAGAAATTGACACAACACAGTGAGTGATCAAAAATTCAAAGGACAGCTGAGTTAATACATTAGCTTTGCACACATAAGCGAATATATATGACAACTCTAAGCTCGGTTTCCTTTTTAAACAATGCCAGTCGGCCTTTGAAAGAGTTTCGTATCTCACTGGTAATTGTTCTACGTATTGCTCCACCAGCCTACCTAGGAGAAAACCAAAGAAATGCACCCTCTGCTTACAGTTTGAGCACAAGGACTCTGGGAATGTTAACAACTGAGGCTATATGGCGTCAATTTGCTTAATATATCTGAGCATTACTCTGTAGTGCATTGTGGGGTACACTGGAAGAGTAAGTCATACCCAGAATTCCTCTGTGGGAAAAATGGCTCCATTAACCTTGAGCTAGTTAAGAGTCTTTTATCTCTGAGAGTGAAGAAGAGAAAACGAGAGAGTGAGAGAAAGAGAGAGAGGGGAAAAGTGTGGAGGAGGTGGGGAAAGAGGAAGGGGGAGAGAGAGGTTTGAGAATACACAACAGCAAAGCAACAGCAGAAATTAAAAGGTATACAGACAGTGGAAGCAGCATAAGGTGACATTACAGAGGAAGGCCACCACACAAAAACCACTAACCCCCAAGAATCACTGGTTCACTAGGACTGCAGGAATGGGACTTTACCACTCCGGACTAGAGATAAAGCACAGAGAAGACAAAGGACAAAACAACTACATTAGCTTAGTATATACTGCATATAGTAACACACATTGAAACTGCAATGGGACTGACAGCCAAGGACACTTACACATTGTACACATTACAGTTCTCACATCTGTTATTAGATGCCTTAACAAACAGCTGCCAAAGATGGAGTGGAAGAAGAATTTATATTTGACAGTCATTTGGAGTGTTTGACACTACACTGTGATTTCTGGCAACAAAGACAAAATAGGAGATTTCTTTTCTTTTACTTAATGTGCAGTTTTCAGTTGTAGTTATCTATTTCAAGCTTATTAACCCATTCTTTAGTTTTAAAACATATTGGTTTCAATACTAGAAATAAGGAAAAAATCAACAAAAAATACCCAAATCAAAGAAAATAAAAAAGAAATTTACAACCTTCCCTCTATAATATTAAATGAAAAACAAAACATGTTAAATAGTACTGTTTGTTTTTTTTTACTCTGAAGTGTTATTTGATGTTGTAGAATTAGCCTCAGTTACACTGAGAAAAAAATAAAGCAAAACAATATGCACCTACGAAACTGCTCCTCGCGTCAATTAAATTGAGTTTTTTGTTTTTAAGCACTTTTTGAAAAAGGCTTCCTGACCCATTTAAATTTGATGTGAGGCTATGCTTGTTAGTTTGGAGGTAAAAAATTTTAAGTCCTGCAGCAAATGTTAATGAGGGCTTTTGTCTTAACTAACCAAGGAGACTGCAGCACCCCACTATAAACCAGTACGGAACACATTCTTTCCAAAAAACCCAGCCCACAAGCTGCATATTGTATGAAGACATTACAGATTAATAAATGATAGCACCATGGTTTTAGAAATTAAGTTAAAGTTTCAGTAATTAACATTTAGTCCAACTTTTTAACATTCTAGTCACAGGCCAGAAATTAACTTTTTAAGAACCCAAATTATTTTATGTGCAAGTAAGAAAATCTTAACCATAAAAAGAGAATTAAACTCTGCATAAAATTCTAAAATACTATCCCCTATTTTAAAGGAATTAGGAACAAAACCCCCTTTTCATTTGACTTAGTCAAACAGGGCACAATTTTTATGCTTGTCTCTTTTAATCTTGATCATATCAAGATCAATTTGAAGTAAAACCAATGGTTGTCACTTTAAAATCTCTTTACCACAACTCTGAGTATTCTATGGCAGAGGCATACACATATTAAAGGCATCTTAATAAAGATGCAAAGGAAAAAACACACATCTTAGAAGAAGACAAAATGGCAGGCAACTGGTACTTCGACTCTCTGAAGGCAAAAATAAAAAAATATCTTTACATTAAAGAATAAGTCAAGTTAAAGAGAAAGGGAATGAAATGGGGACCATCATATTGAGATAATAAGCTGACCTGCTCAAATTCAAAGTGCTAGAATTAAAGGTCTAAATTAAAACATAGTCTATGCCTCAGAGTATAACACTGAACACAGTATGTGGTCATATTTCAATCCTCTTTCCGTTCCAGAGTCTGTGTAGTGTGAATGCCATTGCTGTACACAGGAAATGGAAGAGTGGAAAAAAGTCCTTCGGCAGTTGTGAACACATTCCCTGCAGGCATTTGGGTCAGACTGGCCCCGCTCACAGCACTTCCAAAGGGTCCCGACATATTGAGTCGGTGAACGTGGTGGTAGAGCATTTCCATCGGTGTTTTAGGATCTAGCCCAAAGCTGGGGCTGTTAACATCAACAAAGTTAACAGCATGGGTGTTGGGGAGGAGGTTGCCCTGCATGGCTAAAGTAACTTCAGCTGGAGCATACCGAATAGTGCCAGTGGTGTAGACCCTCTGAGCAGCAGTGCTGGTCGCAGCAAGGGTTCCTGTTACCCTGTGAACCAAAGGAAGCACCACATTGCCTGCTTGTAACCTCTGAAGGGCTTCCAGATCCCCAGTGTACAACAAAGAGTTGGAAGTTGTGGGACCTCCTGGATGTTTGTCCCTTGGAGATGCTGAAAGTGGGGGTGACAAAGGGTCAGAGGACACAGGAGCCAAGGCTGAGTTGGATGAGGTGCTGAACTGAGTTTTACGGCTGGCAGTATTTTCAGTCCCCGGTGGGGTGAGAACGGAGTCTGGAATGGAGACATGTAAACTACTGCTGGCTTGGGGGGAAGGGAAGTGCTCGGAACTGGGGGGCTTGGTCATACTGTAGGGCGATTCATTCCTTGAGATTTCCCTGTTGGGTGGGTAATTCCAAATACTGCTATCATTATCAAAATTTATAGGTTCTGAGATTTCTGTTTTAATTTTGAGCACTGAGGCACTGTTTGGTGACGAGAGCAGCTGGGGCTGGTCCACCAAAGCTGAGTCAAGTCCATTTGGACTTGAGGTGCTTGACAGCCTTCTCCGGGTCATGCTGCCTCCCTTTTGCTTTTTTCTCCTTTTCTTCCTCTTCTGATGTTTGCTGGAAGACTGGGCATTTACTTCACCTGCACTGTCTGAGTCCTTGGCACTGTCAGAGGTCAGTGATTCACAGTTCTGCAACCGCAAGTCTGACTCACTCTCAACATAGCGCTCCACCTTGATCTGCATAGAGCCAAGAGTGCCAAAACTGTCCTCAGGAGCCTTCTGATTCTCGAAATCAGAGTTTTCAAAGCTGTCATCACTGTCCCTGCTGTCCTGGTTGCTGGAGCTGTTCCCATCATCATTACAGTTCATTTCATTATCTGACTGATTTCCTGACTTTTTCCTGTCGGATTCAGGGTCTTCACTGTTTTCTGACTGGTTTCCTTTCTCATCTGACTTTGAGTTCTCATTGTCCTCTGGAGCAAAATGAGAGTGAAACAAACTGTTAGCAATAGGCACATAAAATTAGAATCCAAGCCCAGATTCTAGCTACCAATGACATTTTATTTCCTTCAAACACTTTTTTTGGCAAAAGGTGGTTATTTCTGTAGAGCCACACTTTTTTGCAATGTTGTGTTGGGAGAGTTTTGATCACCATGAGTGTCTTTGACATTCAGGACTGTTAATGCACTAAAAGCCTATGCTATATGGCTACACCTTGATTGAGGGCGGCCTATTAATCTGCTTGCAGGACAAGAATCCTTTTGACAACTGTGAGCACAACAGTATTGTAGCTGTGCCATCCAAAGAGGAGTCAGTGAACAATCCCATTATAATCATTATGTTCTGGTGATTGTTCTTTCACATTCATGTTCTCCTGCAGTGGGCAGGCATCCAAGTATAGCACTATTTACTAATGAAGTTTCTAGTCCTCTCATTTCATTTTCCTCTGACCATTGCCACTTTTGAAGTGGCATAATGTCTCTGGCTGCAGTAGAATTACCGCTGTTTTCCTCCTGTTTGAGAGGAGAAGCGGGTCGTATGTGTATAAATTTGAATGAATAAACCAGTTAAAACAATTTTTTTTGTTGCTAGACTGTCTTCTCATATTCTCCTGAAGGGTAACAAATAATAAAAAAAAAAAAACCAGAAAAAAACCCGATCCAGTGAATTAAATTTTTGATTGATCCCAATCATCTAAGGACCATTGAAAATAGCCCATCTACAGCACTGAGAAGCTGTCACTCTTCTTGCCTGAATTCATTTAATTATAATTCTAATATGGGTGAGATAAACACTCTGGCTCACTGGGCTCAGAGACCCAAAGTAGCTTTGAGACTGAATACAGTCCATTATCATACTATGTTCAAAAGGGTCATGAAAGGCTTCAGGAGACCTTGTCTTTTACAGACCAGCCAGAAATCTTTTGTTGGCTAATAAAAGATGTTTTTCACTCATCAGAGCCAAGTACTACCCTTTTCAGTATGCTTGTTTTAGGGGGACAAGAGAAGGGCCAGTTTTCCTCTAAAGACTGGTTACTCCTGGAGCCATGTCAATACCAAACAATTTCCCAGAAGTGCTGGAGGAGGTGGGTTTGACAGGAGAGCTGCCTGAGCATTTGGGGCAATGCACTTCATGAGTCAGTTAGTGGGACTTTTGCTTGTGTCAGCAGCAGCACAGCAGCCCTTTCTTTTGAAAAATAAGAGCAACAAAAGCAAAGTAAGAGCCATAAACTGCTAAGTCTTATCAAGCTTTTTGTTCCACCTAGGACTAAACTTCTCGTACAATTCTTTCTTCCTCTTTTTTAAAAATACTTTCTTTTAAGGCTGTGGTTTTTATCTCGTGAAGTGTGGGCTTGGAGTAATGTGGTTTAAAACTGCATAATATTTGCCTGGGATTTTATGAGAGCTTGAACCGAACTTGTTGGTTTCATCCAAGATGTTCCAATTTCAGGTCCTTTGACATTTCTATTTATTTTCTTTGTAACAAACAAGCCCCTGTCTCTGCTGTCTTCCCAGACGTCTCCTTCTGAGACATAGACATCTGTGCACCTGTGCAATGCTCTCTTGCTCTGCATCAGCCTTAGAAGTCATTACTCATGTAATTCTAACCTTCTCACCTGGAGAAACTTCCAATGAACATGGGAAATGCAAACTGTTCTCCACATACATGTTATGTGGCTATTTAAGAACAAGACAGCATAAAGGAAGTACTGGGAATGGGTGAAGATTCCCAGTCATGGTGGTCAATAAGACTGCGTGTTGACTTAAACCATCAAACCAAGCTGTCAAAGGAGAACAAATAAAAGCAAAAGATGAAAGGGAACAGCCATATTGTATCATATAACATTAATGCCTGAGCTTCTTCTTGCTTTTGCTTGATTTATATTACCATGAACCATTTTGTCCAGACTTTTTTTGTTTGTTATCATGGACACAAGAGAAAAATCATCCATCCATCTATCTATCTATCTTGCACACTACAACAGAGTAAAAGCTTTACTTCTTGGGCCACAGGAAACCATACTCCTTTCAATATCAGATGATCTGTACCTGTGCCTAGGTAATCACTATTAAAACTAAGGAAATGTTGAACCATCTGTGCACTGGACCATCTGCAGGACTAATCTACACATTGAGCTTGACAAGTACACTCAGCTTTTAAAAAACAGTGGAAGTTCCAGACTTAAAAAGCTTAGAAACGAGTGCTTAAACCTACACCTTGTAAGTAAATAGAACTCTTTTAACCCAAGAAAACGCTCAAATTTTTCGATCTTCACTGCCCCCTAGCGAGACTCTTCAAAAATGTATTTGTACAAGAAAAGGTCATCAATATTGACAGTAGAGACTTCCCTGCAGAACATCTGCCTACTTTGGAAAGAGAAGAACTAGAATCATATTCAACAGTCACAATCCCAAGTCCTCTGCACAAGGCACAATACCTGTTCATAAGCACAGCTGGGAAATACAATATTTAGTCTGGTGCTATGTAGGTAAGAATGCATGGAGAGAGTAAAGAGAAATTCTGAGGAAACAGAGATACTGTGGAAATGGTAAGTTCATGAAAAGATTTTTCTAGTGACTTTCAATTTGGTTTTATATATATATATATATATTTGTTATAATGGAACAACACTTGCAAAGTAAAAGCAACTGGAAAGCCAACCATGTGGCTCTCATGATATTGAACCTTTTGTGGGTGTAAAGGCACACCATGTGTATTACCTGAGTTGTCCTTTGAGTCTGATTCAGAGTCAGAGGTCTCTGAGGATTCTGAGGTTTTCTCTGGCAGATGAGGAAGTTGTGCAATATCCATTGGAGTGTCCTTGTACTCTGGGTTACTGAGGAGGAGGCAGAAAATATAAAAACGGTTGGACGATTTGCAGTTTCATGATTTTTCCCTCTTTTCATATAAAACTTCACAAACAAAGAACATAAACAGAAAGAATAGCAGAATAAACATAGAAACAGATATTTTTGACTCCTCAGAGCTTCACAGCAGGAATTTTATGAAGGTTTATTTAAATACTGTTGTCAAATACTTATATTGACCAGGTACTAAACCTCGTTTGATTCTAGTGAAGTTTTAGAGCTATGAAAGCATTCTTACAGAAGTGGGACATCATGGCTTGTGTGATATCTAGCAGTAAAGTTACACTGTGTAATCATCCAATAACAAAATATCTTGTTTTTGATCCTGTTCCTGTGCCTGGGAGAACAGAGAGAGTGTTTCAACTTTTCCACTGTTTCTCTCCCACCATAATGTCTATTAGAGTTATCTCTGTAACAGTATTTTCCACCATCTCTTGCCAGAGGCTTTTCAGTACCTGTTTTTTTCAACATTCCAGCTTTCCACACTTTAATCAATCAGACCATACATACACCTTATTACGAAGGTGCTCAGTTAGGGCTAAAGAGAGTCATCACTGCTCCAAAGAATCCGGGCAAAACTTAGATAAAAAAAGGTTAAATATTTTTTAAACACTGCACACATGCCCACATTGTCAAGAAACCAAAAGCAACCACTCTAACTATATGACAGATGCACATGTGCATGTTAAGATGCATATGTTAGGGATAAAGAACTGTCAACACACCCATTATAATCATATCTTCATCTGCTCATGTGGTGCTCACCTGTGACTTGTTAGCAATGAACATGACTGCAATCTAAAAAAGCTACATTACCAGAGAAATGGAAAAAAATAACCTTCCAACCCTATGTTTTTTCTTGGCTTGTACCTTTTAAAATGTGTTCCTTTCCTAAATGCATTCAAAGGCAGAGCAATAGACACAGCTAGACATAAGTGACTTAGAAATATTAAAAATAACAAAGTCTTTAATAATTCTTAAAAAACTGAGCATTTCCATGCAGTTCAAATTCCAGTCTGGTGATAGAGCAGAAAATCTGCAGTCCTGCATAAAACAATGTGAGGCAGCACTGGGGGTGCCTGATACACTATCACAATGACAGTGTGCCCATATTCAGCCTATTAGAGTGTGCTGCAAAATTCAGAGTTCACACAGTTCACATTGAAATAACATCTTACGATTATCATCTTTATGGTTTTGTCCTGACAAAGTGACTTTATTCTGTTGCATCCCCGGGCAGTCCCCAAATTTGCCCCCTCCAAGCAAAAGATGTTTGAGGGCTTTCACACTGTGAATAACAAGTTGCTAGAACAAGAAGAGCATTAATCCTCCCTGTCACTATAATTAGTCTATCCTTTTACAGACAGCTGAATCATACTTTCTAATGCATGGAAATGTATACAGACCAGTACTCCTGCTAAGAGTAGACCTAATTATGCATTGATCTGTCATTAAAATATTATTTGGACATTTGGATCTTTTGTAGATTCCAATTCTAGGAGAAATCTAAATTAAAAATACAAATTCAGTGAAGATGTTAATCTTTCTCTGACAGACTGGTGAGTGGAATGCAGCGGAAAAATCAGGTTCTGGGAGAAGACCCAGGGAAGACCAATATCTTTTTTTGCTAGGTATATTCTGCTTGTAGAGAAAATTATTTTTTTGGACATTTGTGGACTAGGTTCACCTATTGTCTGGAAAGTGGCAAAGAGGAGGGAGGCAACTGTTCATAATTCCTACGGACCACTTTTCCAGCTGGAGCTGGAATTGTGAGAATGTTTCTGGGCATTTTGAAGCCCTGTTAAGGACTGGGGCAGTGAAGCTGTACTTCCAGTTCAGAATTGTGAGACTTAGGCTGACCCCTTGAAATGCTGCATTCTGCCTGATGCTTGCAAAAAAGAGACCAAAAGGTAGCAGGATAAGGATATACTCAGAAAAGCCTGTGCTAAATCATTTTAGGACAGAAACACACAAGCCCCAATAAAAACTCCACTGCTGTGGAAGGCTTCCCACAGTACTCCTTCAATGCTCTCCTGCCAGGGGTTGCTTCCTTCTCTTCCCCAAAAGGAGAATCAAAAGCATTTCAACATGCAAGTTTAGGCAGGCACGGTCTCTTCAGGGCTTGCTGGACTTGGCATAATAAGTCACAGTCTAACCCCTAGACATCGCTTTGAACTCTAATGGCATCAAAGGGAATGTAACAAACCATGACAAGCAACTTAAAAGGAGAACAGGCCAGAAAATGACAATTGCATTTCATGATGATCTCAAGGTTTCAAATTTTATTTGTTTGGTTTTTTTCTGCTCTGGAGTGAAACAGAAAATCTCCCAATCTTACTGAACATTTTCACAAAACAGAATGTGTTGAAAGGTATTTTCAGATGAGAAAGGTCAAGTTTATAATTCACTGTCCCTCAGTGAATGTTTGTTTTCCCTTGAGCTCAGAAACCAGTCCTTTTAAAATATTTTGGTAAAACAGAATTTCTCAGGGAAGAGCTTTTCATTCAAGACATTTCTACTATTTCTGTTTAAAATAGTTCTAATAGTTTAAAATAGTTTTAAATGCTAATTTTATTTTTAAATCATATTTTGCATTTTTCAGTGTGAATATTATCTGATAGTTATAGGAACAACACAGCAGTTTGAGGCTTTTTCTCCTGAGAAAGTTCCTGTCTCTGGAGTGAACTGGCAAATGCCTTTTAGAGAGACCTTTTTTTAGCATACCAGAAGTTTGCTTCAATGCATTTTTAATATCCAAATAAAGCCGTGCCAAACACTTCACACCAGATTTTATAACATAACTACTGAAAGCTGGTGTAGTTGCTTTTTATTTTTGAGCTCAGGTTGAGTAGTTTCAGGGAAGTGAGGCAGGCAATAAAATGGTAGAACGTTTATTTTAAGACAGGCAGCATAATAATTCAAGAATATTCCAGTGTACTGAGATATGACAGATGCCTCAGTAATGATAATGAAATGGCACTGCTTTTGAGGTGGACTATATGAAAATTTTTTCTCCTTAACTTTCTCTAGTAGGCTGTTATTTTTCCCCTAAAACTTTCACCAACAGAGGAAAGTCACAGGCACAGCAGTTCAAGTGAGAGAAGTGACTGGTAGACAGACCTACCTAAGAAGGTAATTGACCCAGATGATATTCTTCTCACTTGCGTTCTTGGCATTGACAGCTATGGTTGCACTAGACTGTATCCAGATATAACCTCCATTCTTCTGCATCCAGCGGTAATACTTCGTTACACATTGACCCTTATTCAGCACTGGCAAGAGAATACAAGCAAAACATAGGCAAGATATAGTGCTTGTTAGAATTGTGGTAAAATGGTCTTCATTTAGAACACGCCACAAGTATAAGCAGAAGATACCTGGCTTCCTTTAGGTATAATGCCAGTGAGATGACAAACAGGATCTGAGGTTCAATATAACTAGCTATATGTTCGCACAAGTTTTTCAAGTATAATTTTACCTGCTTTTGGAAACTCTAGTGGAAGAAGAAAAGTAAAAAACCCTACAAATCTCTATGGTTCACTGAATACTTATTGCTGTGTGGACATTTCCAATGCACTCAATGTCAAACTGTAAAAAAAGAAAAGGAAAAAAAAGAAGCAAATTTATATGTGATTTATTCATAGCTCCTAGGTAGACCTCTTTGAGATTCTGGATATTTGAAAGGTTTGGGAAGATACTCTACCCCTGCTGCTTTGATCATTTCTCCTTATTGCAGGCGATATCAACCACTGAACTTATACATCTGTTTCTTTGATCTTGTCAAACAGAATTTACAGTTCTCAGATGAACCAAATCTCCACTGGTCAGTGGGGGAAAAGTCTTTGGAGAATTTACTTTCTACCAGAGCAAAGTAAATCCACCAACAGACTGAGAAAGAGGCCTAAGGGAGGCACAGAATGGCTTGGTTAGAGCCAAAGAGTGACAGCTCTCTCCGATGTTTGAAATATGCTACGAAACAGAGAAAAAAGTAAAAGCAATCAGAAATGTGAAATGGTGCTATTAAATGCTCACAGCAAGAAGGTTAAAAAATACAGATGTTTAAAGTAATACTTCAGCCAAAATATTGCCAAGTTGAAACGGATTTGGTTTGTATCTGATTCTTCAGTGTCAGGAGAAGGGCATGAAATGCAAATCTTTCAGTGGAAGGGAGCAGCATGGTTTTATAAAAACCCTAAACTACACAAAATCTGAGTATTGTCATTGGAGCCCTTTCTCTCCCCTGCACTTCTCATTACTCCCACGAAGCTTTGTGCACTAGAGGGCAGTGTGCATTCACATACACCTTCTGCTTTTGTCATGTCCTTGTCTCCGTCTGCTAAAATGAAAAACCTCTAACTGCTGTAATAAATTTGGCTAAATTAGCTGCTAAATGGTTATCTCAAGTAATATGTATTTGCATTAATCATCTTGCTCTAAACCAGAACAAGCCAGAGTCCTAAAGACGTAGTAAATTCATATTGTCCATTTAATTACGGCTAATAAGTGCTTCATATACAATAGCTTCATGAAGTACATTTTCTTTTTTTTTAATTCCTTTTTTTTTTTTTTTTTTTTTTCCTGGAGAGGGAAAAGAAAAAAGTCACTTTGGAAAAGAATAAGTATATAAGGCAGTTAAAGTTCCTACCATAAATGTGACAAATGACACTTTGGAACCTTCAAGTTAACCAAATGTCTATACCTCTAATTATACATATGAATGTATCTATATCTAAATCTATGTACAGCAGATATTTACAGAAAAAGATATTTACAAAGGCAGCCATACAAACAGTGATGTTTTCTTACTTTGGGGGGATCCCCCAGTCTCCCCTGCAATTTTTCAACTACTAAATAAAAAAAAAAAAGCAAGTAAAATAGTGCAACATAAAGTCAATGTGAAGTGTAAGTTAGATTTGGCTCTAATAAAAACAAATATTTGTAATCTGGGTCCTGTTGCTTTTCAGCAACCTCTGGTGAACTAAGTTAGTTTCTAGCAGGTATCCATCTTTTCCTAAACTTTCACTTTTGTATTCCAAGCTCTAAATATTCTATTCTGATAATTCCTTGGCTTCAAGACCTCATTATACAGCAGAATAAAGATAAAATAAAACAACTGCCTACCCAGCATTTCTGTCAAACCAATGTTGTATGCCACTTTAGAAAACAATCTCACATAAATTAGTCCAACTTTTTCAGTTATTAAGAATAAGGGAAGTACTGCTGTAAATTTTGATTATGGTAGACATTTCCATTTTGGTAAAACAGAACATTCAAAATACTCTGCTTACAACTGAGTGCAAAATTGATACACGTGCAAGTGTGGAGAGATATTTTCTGTTTTCTGGAAACTCAAACACCCACTGTTGTGTGCAGAAACTAGTAAAATCTATCTGCACTTGTATCTACTAAATATACAGTTGTCTTCTTTGGAACAGTTTTGTTCTGGGGAGTTTAACATGTTGAAAAAATGCCAAAGGACAACTACCCACATATGCATTTGAAAGTCAAGGTACTAGGTGAGTCACTAGCCATTGACTGAGGATAGGTTCTGCATAGGAATAGCTATAAGGACCCAGAACTTCCAGCTCTTTTGGTCATCTTAGACATGTCCTTCAACCTTCAGTACCTTTTATACTGGTTGTTGCACCACTGGAAAAATCTGTCATAAGCTGAACAGAGTATTCATTTCAGAACTATGGAAAACAGTAAAAGGTGCTTGCTTTTCCAAGAATGACAAGTCAGTGCATCAGAGCTATATACAAACCACCTATACTCTGAGCCCGGTCTCCCAAATTACTATACATCCAAAGAATATCTGAAATACTGTATTAAAAATGAGCTTTCTCTGAAGTTCATCTACCTGCAAATTCCTATTCTCCATTTGGCCAGCTCAGATATATTATCAGATACACAGGATTTTCCTTCCTGCATCTGTCTAAAGCACATTTCATATAAGAGATTTGTGGACCATGCTCTGAAGGAAGTCCCATGATTCAATATAAAAATTCTCTCTGTAAAGAGATTCTCTGGCAGGCCAGCTGTGCTGTGCTGCTAAATCTGGTTCTTATGTCCTTTGAGAGTGCACGAGGAACCCCCAAGTCAGTTCTGAAAGCTCATAGTATACCTTGGGAAGAAATGTCTCAATGTGATGAAAGAATGAAAAAAATTTGGAAATGTTTTCTGCTTTACAGTATTTTTAACTGTTGGCATTGCCAAGCTGCAACTTAGATGAGAAATCTGAGGAAAAAAAAACAATTAGAAGGACCAATCAGGAAGGGAAATCTATCTGGCTTATTGATAGCTTAGTAGTAATGAGTAAAGCCCAGTTTCACTTTGAGGATCTTCAGTTTGCAGGTACAGAGAATCCATTAATAAATTTACTGATTTTGAGAAGAAATGAAAGCAAATAATTAGTACACTCTAAACTTTGCTTGTGAAGTTATGTTTGATAACTTGCAACAGACCATGCATTTCAGTTTGGCATAAACTTGAGAAAATGTAAAGCCTTATAGACCACATCCTGAATGTATTCAGGCAAATTCCCTCACTGAGCAATGCAAATAATTTTATATTTCTATTTGTATTATACATGGAGTACCCAGTCTGGCAGACAATGCAGCACTGGGAAAGGTGAGACTTGTGACCTCACTGGTGGCATGCCTTTTGTGACTGAAGTTACGTGGGATTATGCAGGATTGGGTTACATAATTTTATATAGATATAAAAAAATTTAAATTTGTATTATATATATATAAATTTATATTTAATTGAAAAAATATAAAATAAAATATAAACCCTTTAAACAAGTGGACTAACTGGGAGTGACTGTTTTTAAATGGATGACATTTATATTTGCTGCACATATTTATTCTCTAAAATTGTGGATGCTAAACTTGACTAAAATTTGCTGAAAAGTTACCTAGTTATTCAATTTGAGTTCAGTGAAGAAATGCACATTATGTCATGCTAAGAACTAAAAAAATGAAAAAAAACCCACTCTCCCTTATTTCTCAAAGTATGAATATATTGCTGTGTACACAGTTCCCAACAGAGGGATTTCAGTTTTCCTTGATAGCTTTGCGCACAGCAATATTCTTGTAGCAGTGGAAGGAAGGAGGGGGGAAAAGAAGAAACAGTCAGTGTTCTTCGCAGGAACCTATTTCTGTTAGAAAATCAAAATAAATCAGTACAAGTTTGTCTTCAGAAATATGGTTACAAAAAGAAAAAGAACATAGTTTCTTCCTGTAAGGCTGTTCTGAGAAATCAAAGCCAAAGCTTCTAAATAGTGAGTTGTGTTTTAAAAGAAGGAAGTAGCTTAATTCAGTTTGAAGAGGAGATGAAGAAATTGTGTATCAAAAGCAGTCTTTTAGTGAGGTCTCTTACAAAAGGACATTTTACTCGTGTGCATATGCATTTAAAAGCTACACTATATTGCGTATTCAGGTAAGTATTGAGTAAATAGGAAATGATGAGATCATCTTACATATTCACACAGTTTCACAAAGAGGCTCTTTATAATTGGTGAAAATATTGAGGTTACATCTGCTGTGCTATTCACCCTTCTCCTTGAAATACCTTTATCAATGACTGGGTGGTATTGATACTGAATTTCTTTCCTGATAAACTTATAAGAATATTTTACTGCATGTGGATGAAAATGCCATACTTAATACCACAGTCGGATACTTAGCTGCAGCCACAAGTACTCTTTCTACATTCACAAAACTGGCAGATGAAACATGAAAAGGAATACTGACTCTTTAATCTCCACTTCTCCACCTAAGGCCCAAGGCAAGCTGACAGGGTAACTTCGTTCTGGAAACAGAGGGGTTTTTATTTTTTTAATTCTGGATTACTTTTTCTTCTGCTTTTGAAAACTGTGGGCTATAGGGGAATGAACCTGGCATAGACTTAAAACAAGAACAAGTTTCTTTATCTGAAAAGTTACAGTCCTTGATGCTTACTGGAAGGTCATTTTCAAAACCCTCAGGAAAAATAGCATCACAGCCAGAAAGAGTGCATTAAGTGCCTTATTTGCTTGTAACAGAGACAGTTTTCCATTTATAACAGCTCCAAGGATCAAGTGAGTCTTTGAAGTTGTAAGGACTTTTCTATAGATTTTGCAATTAGTGAGCTAGATGTTTTAAATAGTAGGTATCCACAAATTGGATTTTGGCAATGAAAAATATTTAGCAATGTTAAATGATGCTTGTTACTTAAACAGAATTAGGACCTAGATGATAGGAGACTTGTAGACATTTGGTGAGCAATCGCATGCCATCTCTATACTCCTCCACAAACACTTTGATTTTGGATCTGCTACACAGGACAGCTTGAGGAGGAGGGGATATAAGCCAGGACAGTGTGCAAATGCATACTCCACCCACCAGACCAAAAGTATGGCCTTCACAGCAGATTGCTTAGTAAGAATGCCACCTTTGCATCACAGAAGTCCCCAGGGGTCATAGTTCTCTACCTCTCCGCGCTGCATGCACTTGTTTATCATTATCAGCCCTGTATGACTTACTGTATCTCAACAGAGCTGTTTTAAGAAAAATAGAAAGATGGTAATTATTTAGAAAAAAAAAAATACTGGTTCTGTGAGGCTTTAGAAAGCTGCATTTTACTCGCAGTATATGACAGGAGAAAACTCTGAGTGCTGGACAGAGAACATCTTTTTTTTAGGACAGGGTAGAATGCAATCTATTGTGTCAATGCCACTGACTGAGACTTGGCTGCTACTGTCTTATGAATATCAGACAGTAATAATTGCTTGTTTATAAACATAAATTGATCTTTTCCTAAGTTAAGCAGGAAGTAGCAAATCAGGTTCATGAAAGAAAACTACCTTACTGACATTCAAACTCCCACCTAACTTCTTAATTCACCTGGGATAGTTCTTTTAAGCATATACAGTCACTCTAAAAGTGCCAAGTATGGCAAATGATTCATTGCTTACTTCTGCAATATGAAATACTGCTTAATCTTCCAGTGTAGGGATGTTACATACATAAATACCTGATAAATTAGACAAAATTAAGTATCAAAAACCCTGCAGAAAAAAAATAAAGAGCCTTAATTAAGCATTTAGAAAAAATTGAAACCTTAAGAATCTTCATAAAGCAAGTCATATTTTTCCTGCCTCACTTTACAGAAAAACATATGTTAAAGGTGGTCTGAGTCAAATTGTTAAAAACTGTGGATTCATATAAGGATCAAAGTTTGTACTTGCCAAGTTAGGAAAATGGGGAAAGCCTTGTATGTTGCATGTATAGCTAGGGAAGAAAACTGAGTAAATAGTGAAAATAGTTTGGAAAAACATCCTTGGATTTTTCAACCTACCCTAACCCCAGGACATTGGTACTCCAGCCCTCTGAAATTTCCTAGCTTCTGCTAGAGACTCTACCTTTGATTACAAATTATCTCAGATAAGGACCAGGAAGATGTTCTTTTTTTTTAAAGCAATCCTGTGTTACCAGTTTACATGACATCAGTCCACAGCAGCAGTACAAATTTATTAAAACCCAGAATAATCACAAAAAACGTATTTCCCTAAGGACAAATCGTCATATCCTACTTGAATAACAGATACACGTTTTTTCTCCTTTCCTTTCACAATGGCTGTAACAAAACCTCTTGCCCATGACCCATAATTTAAAATGACAATTTGACAATTATGCATAACCATAACTATTATAAGAATATATAATTCTAGGTAGGATGTTTATTTCAAAACAATAGGTAGCTACAGATCAAATGTAACGACAGAATTATATAATTCAATGTATCACTAGATGCACTATTCAATGGAAGCTTATGGCATGCTTATCCAAAAACTTTTCTGTTGCTTCTGTAGATAAAATTGATGTGAATTAACTAGATCAGATTATTTTATGACAAACTGGATTGAAAAATGAACAGTAGATTTGTCTACCTAGGATTTTCTACATTTTCTTCTTTCCTAACTTTTTCTTTCCCTTATGATTCGTCTCTCTCCCCATGACTTCAATCCTGCCATAAAGTGATTTCCTTCTGCTAATATTGAAATGGTCGTTTAGAAACCCAAGCCCGCTTTGAACACCAACTTCAGACAGAACTTCCACTGTCATTAATGAACTCTCTGTTTAAACTGTAGGGGAAAATGAAATACCAGATCCAAATTTTGCCTTTAGCTACTAAAACTCAACATCAGACAAGAAATTTGGCCCTGCTCGCTCAAGAAACTTAAATCTGTACTCCATCTCTTCCCTAACATTAATGCCCATCATACGACAACCTATGTAAGATTAATGACTTTAGAATATAACCCTTTCCTAAATATATCAGCAGACTATACATAAATATATCTCCTACAAATAGGAAAAGAGGTGGAAGATTCACAGAAGCAGATTGGCAGCAATATTAATTTCATTTTTGAATTACTTAGATTAAAGATGGTCTCTTCCACAGGACAGGATCCCGTTAAACATGTTTTCACTTCTGGTGTAAGAGTCCCTGTTTGGATGCTTGGGCTGAGTGAAATGAATGGTTTCCTCAGCCTAATCTCCAGCCTATTCTTACAGCACATGGTGGCACGGCACAACTGAGGGCTGTTCAAACACCCTCTAACCACCACACAGATTCATCGTTATCTCATGTCTGGCAGTAAATGACATTTGAAGCATACTGTCCCTTTATACCAGATGATTTGTAAAAAGTAAAGAAAAGGAAAAAACCAAAACTTTCCACCTTTCTTCACAAGCCTTAAAAAGATATCTTTTGCTGACAAAAACCCCCAAAACACAACCTTTTAAAATAAAAATAAAAGAACTGCGCATCTCAGAACCAATACTTAGCAATCTGCAAACATTGTGGACAAAGGCTTCAGGTGCTTGGCAGGGCATTCCCCACAGCCCGCTGAGCCAAAAGCCTCACAGCAGCACACTCACTTTAGAAGTTATTAGGCATGAAAACCAACATGGACCCACCACTGGCCAGATGATTCACAGACGGCAAAGCCACAGGTGATTTATGCAGGTTCTTTCAAACAAGTGCTAATAAGACCTATTGCCACACTGTCACACATTTGATATATGCTACACAGTTTACTGACACTATTTTCATATCCTTCTCACTTTGAAAACTGTCTCCCTCAGAGACACAAGGTCAACTGTCCAGACCTTCGAAAAAGAAAAAGAAGCAAAAAAACCCCACAGCACGAACGTGTTTCTAAAAGCCCTGCCAAGGTCTGCAACAGTTTAATCATACCTTCACATGGTGACACTTCAGGATGGGGTATTTCACAGCTTTGTAAGCTACAAACAAAACTCTTAATCTACCCTTGGATTTTCAATGGACCAACACACTTTCTGATTTAGACTACAAGGTGATGGACAATTCTGGTCTCAGTAATCTTGGAGCAAATCTCAGCGACAAAGATAAAAAGACATGTGACTGAAATAGTTTTCTCGTTTTTTAAAATGGCATACATTTACATCCTGTAGCAAAAAGTCAGCACAGAAATAGTTTAGTGGACAAACTGAAGACGAAAGTGCTGGAGGTATACAATAAAATCATTTAGTCCCATGGCTTTGCAATTTAACATATGCTTCTGCATTATTCTACATGAATAACGCCAAAGTATAGAGTCATCCTTGGGGTCAGAAATTTTGAGCACAAAGAGACTTTAAAAAATAAAGAAAATTATTAATGGAGTAAGAGGAAAACCCAGAGTTTATGAGCAGATGTCAGAGCTCAATCTTTGCTCTATAACCCCTCACTGCAGCAGCTGCACCTCTACAGCTGGTATTACACACACACTTTTAAAGTGAAAACAGGAGAAGAGTTTTGTTGCAAATTTCAGCAGACTATGAGCTATGGAAGACTTACAAGCAAAAACCTGCAAACTAAAATGCGAACATACCAAATCAGTATTGCATTAGATTTGATTTGAAGATAAAATAACATCAGGAATTAAGTTGAAGGGTTATAGATGCAAACTATATCTGAGGAATCCTGCAAAATAACTATATATATTGGTAAGCCACAGAAGGTAAAATTCTGCAATTAGGTTTAGCAGCTAGCGATTTACATATTTAAAGATCTGGCTTGGTAGAGTTTTCTGGTTTGTTTACTATCCAAAAGATCTGATGCTTCTGGCAAATTTTTATCTACTTTACATACAGAAAATATTTGTCCAATAGTATACAATTTGCATGTGAAAAAAATTGAGGCACAAAATATCACAAAGATTAGAAATTTATTGGGATTGAAAATGATATCTGAGTGTTTATGTGGATAATTAAAACACCAAATGTAAGCAGTGTTATAAATTATTATCTTTCAAGAAATGAACCAGTCATGAGTTAAGAGTGTATTACAGAGCAAACAAGGGTGCAAGGTGTGCATAATTGCATCCTTCAGAGTGTTTTCCCCCTTCTTCTAAAGTATTTTTGGCTTTGGTCCTTTTAGTACCTTTGACTATGGTCAGAAAGCAGACAAAGAAATTAAACTAGACAGGTCAACATTTTGTGTAACCCAAAGAAGCATTTGCAGGAGCAAATACAACCTCTCCAGGATTTCAGAGCATGCCTAAAAGACATGACACATCCGCATGCTTGGGTAGGTGTACATCTCTTGGGATTCATTAGGGCTGGAAAACAAATACTAGGCATGTGCTAAAACCAAAGCCCATTATTGTTTTTTTTCCTGGTATGAATCAAAAAATGTTTTCTTTACATGCTTCCATTCTTCCAGTTTCTTATCTCCTGTTCCCTCATCTTGCTCTATCATGCCTATCTCCAGTCAAAAGGACAAGGATGCCAGTGCCCAAAACAGTGCTGCCCCTTACTATGGACAGAGAGAAAGGCTCTGCAGATGGTCAGACCACCACTTCTGCACTACTTTCAATAAAAATACCCTAGGCTGTCATCAGGATGCCAGGTGGACTTGGTTTAAGAAACAGCTAAACCCCTGACATTCTAACAGCCTAATTTAGAATCAATCTTGCTTTTTAGTGATGATAATAAACTTGTACAAACATGAGATTCATTTGTATATTTTAGCATTTTATTTCATTCCCAGAATGTAAAACCTGACATTGGAATCAGTTTGATTTCTTTGGTTATTGAAGATATTAAGCACTACAAGAGCATTGAAATTTCGATCTGATTAGGATAAAAATTCCTCAGGATCAAAACACTTCTTTTTTTTCCCCCTACAGTTTTACTAATTGTGAGCTACTTGACATTGCAGAGTTATTCCACAGCATGATAGCAAAATATGTGAAGTATTTTACTGTTAGAAATTATCAACTCATTCTATTTGTTTTTCATGTGTTTGAGGTTATTAAGAGAATAAAAAATTATAACTCATGTGCATAAGTTAAAAGGGTTAGTTCAGCTACAGCTGGTAGGCTAAACCACTAAGCAATATTTTGTACAGCAATATAATTTTTCTACTGAACACACATAAAAGAAATCATGAATATATAACTGATTTAAAAGCAGACTGAGGGGGTAATATTCCTTGAAAAATAGGGAAGCCATGAAAAAGGTGAATGTGGAATAGTCGATTTTCAGAAAGACTGGATTATTCTTACCACTGGAAACCAGATAAAGTAGATCAGAGGGATTGCTACCAAACATACTCATCAGAGACCTTTGCTTTATGGGAAATGAACTGCCCTGGCTCACTGTTCCTGAGGAATTGTATTTTTTATAGCTGTAAATCAAATCCTGAAGAAAGAGGATGATATTTTCTAAGCAATAGCTGAGGACAACAGTATCTTTCTTGTCAGTGTCAGGTTTCTGAATTTAGACCTCAATTAGGATTCCAAAATGAAAAAGCACATATCATATACCAAAACCAATTGGTATATACTGGTGACAGTCTTCTTACAAGAAATTTATTAATTTTGAAATGGTGGCACATTATCTTATATTTGCCCAAAAATATGTATATGGTTGCCTTCAGAGGTCTTGACTTTTATCCTTCCTTGCTGCTCTTAATGGCCTTCACTGAACAGTAACATCAAGTACCTGAGTTCAATGAAGACCATTAATTTTTTCCAATTAAATGGAAGATGTAAACTCCTACAGCATAGGGCAACCACTCATTTTAACGTGAAATGTACTTCTTAAAAAGGGCTGTTACAGACCTCTGAATGATAGCAGTGCCAACAAAAGGAAAACACTGATGTACAGCATAGTGCTTCAGAGAGCAGCATCAATTGCCCTTGCTGAGTTCTACAGACAGCACTAAGACCTGATACAACAGTAATTTTATTAATCTGCTTGATTTCTGGTATTGATTTGACATCAAATGTATCCTGCTTGCTTGAAGACCAGGAATATTTGTCACTGATGTCATTGGAACAAGGGCAGTTCTACTCATGCAGAGGCTCATGGCTTGGTGAAAGTGTCTGAACTGCCCGGTGCTTGACACAGAGTTCAGTCCTGTATTGCTTCTATGCAGAGGTAAGTAAATAGAGAGCATCCTATAACCTTCCCCATTCTTACAAGTGGTAAGATAGAACAGCAGGCATGAGGGATCCTTCTAGGGTGTTAGTTCTAGATGCATAACATAAATGCATGAAATGTAAAGCATTCAATTACAGCTCTTTCATGCCACATATCCTAATGAAGAGCTCTGTTACACAGAGCTAGGATTAGAGACTGCATCTGAGAAAGGGTACTGCCAGACCTGTAATTTTTGAGAGTTTGGATTCAAACACAAGTTGTTGCAGTTTAGTCAGTTTCTGTGTGTTAGCTGAGGTAATGGCTGGGCCATGATGCTGAACGGTGCACTTGCTGTTAGAAGAGAGAACATTTTAACTATAATCTCTGTGAGAGAGACTTGATTTATGGTAAGTGATATCTGTCATGATTCTACCAGCAATTTGTTCAACAAACATAATGAAGATGTTCACCTTCATGAGAAGTTTCCTAAACTTCTGAAACCATAAAGCATTATAAAATGGGAAACAGATTAATACAGTAGAAATTGCAACACCAAACATTTGACTGAGAGATTTGCGAAAAAGCATGATCAGTCAAAATTTGAATGAAACAAGATAGAAGCAACAGCCATAAACGTTTTATTTCTATTTGAAAAAACCTGATGTTTCAGTAGCTTGTGGTATCACGCCATGTATGATTGTGTTGCTATAAGTGTAGGCACATGTACAGTTAGAGTATAAATGTTGTTTTATTAATTCATGAGGGCACCAAGTTATAACTAACATAAATCCCTAAGTAGAAATCTTGACCATACTGAACCTAATGGAATTTTTGCTATTCACTTTACCCAGCCTAGAATTTTAGTCAATAAAAAATTGCTTTTTTTAGGGCATAATCCCCATGTACAATGAAGCCAATGAGAGCTTTTCCACTGACTGTATCTGACCTTTCATTAGGGCAGTAGTTCCCTCACAAAAGACTGCTATAGTCTTGCAGACCTTCTTCACCATTATACTTGTTATGGGCACATTCCTGAAACTGCTTTTGTCTTCTTTTATCTGAGATAGATTTAACAAGGCCTGTTTTTCAAAGTTTTAATGGGCTGCTATGATCTGACGCCATCAACAGCCCTCTTGATTTTTTTCTGTGCAATTTTGTGCAACATTTTCTTCTTTGCTTGTTTTCCTCTTTGATGTCTTTGAATATCCTGGATGAGACAGCCGGATGTAGTGGTCTTACTTTTTCCTTATTTTTTTGTGTGATATATTGTCAGTGAATAGGCAGAGTAGCAGTTTTATTTGTGGTTTGGTTTTTTTTTTTACCCTTAAATCTTACCACTTAAATTACCACTGCAATTTGGGTTTCTTCTTGTTTTAATCATTAAAAAATATTTTATTTCCTGTAAAAATGAACCAAAATGTTTAGTTGCATTCTGAAGTCCTCCATCAAATACAACCTTTACAGTTTGCTGCTTTCCCAAGTCCTGCTTCTATTTTCCACTAGTGCTTTCAAATCATTACTTTAGTTTCCAGTTCCTCTTTAAAATATTGCATAATACTGCCTTTTTTGGTGGTTAGTTTTTTTTTTTTTTTTCCCATTGTGATCTCAAGCAATTATTTCCTGTATTGCACTGGCTAATATCCTGTGCTGTCTCTTTTGAGGAACTGTGGTCCTACTGGGTTTTAGCCAGTATGTGCCAGTTCACAAATTTTAGTTCCAATTTTAATTTTTACTAGACCAGGTGGATTTTCTCTTTCTAATTTGATTTGAATTTGATTTTTTTGGATTGACAAGTTGCTAGGAAGAGTTTTGGGGTTTTAGGATTTATTTATCTTGGTTTTTAGATGTTGTTTTTTAAATGCTAGAAAGTCAAACATCTCTCTGGGCAAAGATATGAACCACTTCAGCTTCTGCAGGACTTATACTGGGCAGGTATACTTCCTCAGTTATTCCCAAGACTAACTTAAACTAGAAGATCTTTCATACAGAGCATGAGTTTGAACATGAAAAGACAAATGCAAAGTCCTGTATCTGGGAATGGACTGATTCCTTGCAATGTTACAGGCTTGGGACTGACTGGCTGGGTTGTTACTTTGTGGAAAGGGACGTGGGAGTCCGGGGGGACAGTATGCTAAAGCATGAAGCAGCAGGGCTGCACGAAAAAGTGTATAGCCAGTAGAGCACAGAAAGCCATTAACCCCCTTCACTCAATTGCACCTGGAATCTAATTTTAGGCTCCTACCACAGGAAATATATTGTTAAACTTCAGTAAGCTCAGTAGAGGTCTGTCCAAATACCCAAGGGCTGGTGTACTTGCCCTGTGAGGAAAGGCTGTAGAATCAGGCCTGAAGAAGAGGTGACTTCAGGAGAACCTAGCAGCATACCTGCAGGGAGGCCATTGCAAAGATGGATCCATGAGCTGCACAATCAAAACAGGGAAATTACAAGTGGGTAGAAGGAAAAAAAGCCCCACTCTGAGGATAACTAAACCTTCATTAAGATATTGGAACAGGTCACTCAGAGAAGTTGTGGAAAGTCTTACCCTAAAGTTTTTCAACATCAACTAGGAAAAGTACTAAAAAATTTGCTTTGAATCAGTGTTGACCCGGTTTTGAGCATTAGGTGGGAGTAGATAATACCGCAGAGTTCCTTCCAACCTAAATGATTCTATGAATATCTTTTTTCTATGAACCAAGAGAAAAACGACACATAAAAGATGCAATAAGCGCAGTAAGAATAATTATGCTATAGCCACACAGTCAAGTTTGGAACCCCACTGCTGGATGCTGATAGCAGGAGAAAGTCCCTGTGTTTATAAAGTTTGCTATATAATCAGCTGAACTGGACACAGAGAGCAGGAATATGGTAAGGTGGAGCGATTTTCCAGAAGTCTTTCCTCTCTCCAGGGTCTCTTGTATCCTAGTCCAGTGCTTATATACTGGACCACACTGCACTTGTACTGTCTGCATAGATCTCTAATTTTTCTGAAGATGAATGTTTCATAGAGCATATTCTATTTCAGAGAGAAGTGGTCATTCAGAAGATTAAGGTCTTTTTTAAATGGGATGTTCATCTATGCCAGGTGATATGTTAAGTCTGAGTCATAAATATCTTTTATTTCCTTGGTCAGATAGTGCAGTGAAAGTGCAACTTGTAATTTTTGACTTCCAGTTTCAAGAGCACCAAATAAGTTTCTGAATTTGTTACTTTATTTCTCAGCAACTGACATATTCTCCTGGATATTTAATGCTCAAAATGTAAATGATGCAAAATTACTTTGTTTATTCTTTTGGAGAGTTGATCTTATTTTTTTTTCTGCAGAAATATTTCTAATCTGACCTTCTTATGCTGAATGTACTTTACATTCTAGAAACTTCAGGGACTATTTGAAAGGTTTACAAAGCTTGGTACTGCTGTTCGCTGCCATATGTTATTCTAGAAATTGTCCTTGTTCTCCTTTTCAGACGCAGTTATCCTCTTATCTTCCCTTGCAGATCAAGCAAGGTAATTTGGGACTAAGCATTTCATACTGCCTTCTATTGCAGTCGTATGGTTTTGCTAAATCTAATTAAATGTGGCTGCATTTGGGCTGCTGCCCTTTTATTAGGAAATGCTAGTAGGACATGGTGCAGGGGGAGCGGAGTTTTTCACATCTGTGACTCTGAATTTAAGAAGCAGTTTGCAGATAGTCTTCAACATTAAGAAAAACACAAAAGCAAATCATAAAAAACACAGTCAGTCACTGAAACTTCCAGAGAATTATCTGACTTCACTGCACACACAGATAAATTAGAGATTATGGGCATAAGTCTTTTTTTGCACCAGGGTAAATCAGGAGCCCTATCAGTGAAGTCAGTAGATCTCAACAAGAAAAGTATTAGGCCCTATGGCTTTGAATAAGAGGAATACAAAGAGTTTAATTACAAGGAATCAAACTGAACCTCTCTTCCTCCATAGACAGACATTGCACATGTTCTCTGGTAAGGTTTGTCTTTCATAACATTTTTATACTTCTGTTATTCTTATCCTAATCAGATACTACCTCTGTGCAAATAACAGGGACTTTGATGCTATAAGGATAGGGGCCATTTAGATGTTAATACATAGGGTGGTTAAAGCACTAGTAGAGCTGCAGCTCATTTCTGTATTGAAAAACCTAGTGAAATCCCAATTATGCTGCAGTTTTGCTCACTATGTTATGACTCAGAAAAAAAATCCTCACAGGAGGAGTTCATATTCTGTGCCAGGGAGGGAGTTTCTCGCCTAAGCAATACCTCCTTGAAGGATTAAAATAATGTACACCACATGTAAATGAACAGCTGCTAGACACTCTGCTAATACAAATATAATGCTTTATTCCCACATACGTGAATGATCTTCTGTGTCTATAACAAGACTTGAAAATAAATCATGCAAAAAGTTATACTTGAGACATCCTCTATGAAAACCTATGGCAAAAAATGCAGGTGCAAGAGGAAGAGACCATTTGTGGATCATAAATAATACTTCAGGAACAATCAAGTGTTGTACCAGATTATTTTGACAAAAATGAAAGTACTTACAGTCTAAGTGACTATGTCTGATGCCTTCCACATCTTCAGCATGAATGAAATGGTAACATCGCTTTCCTACGATATCTACAGGGGTCAGATCCATGTAATCACTAATCCTAAAAAGGAAAAAGAATATACAGCCTATAATTCAAGAAGGAAAAGAATAAAATAACTGTCAAATGACTCAGAAACTGAAATCTGCTAAAAAGTTTTTTTCACCACTATAGCCATTTGAATAGAATATCTGTACAAACAAGACATGGCCTTAAAGGGAAAAAAAAAGAAAAGAAAAGAAAAAAGGAAGAGTTTTTTAAAAATACAACTGAAAATTGTTTTATCCATTTAAATAAGTGGAAAATTAAATTCTAGTGCATATTCTCCCAGTAGCATAACACCAAGACAATATAATTCCATGGAATTGCAAAGCATTAGTGACAATCCAAAATCCTCATTAAAAGACTAAGATGATTCAAGGTTACATAATAAAGTAGAAACATGTTATGTTTATACCAAATGATTAGAGACACATTTCATTTCAACAGATTGGTCTTCTATTGGGTATATTCATGAAAAAGCTCTTCAACCATTTCTTGGCACCAAGTCCAAACTGATATTTCAAGGGATATAATTTAAATGCTGAGACACACAGATGCCTCAGGGTGTTATCTTTTTTAGTCTAATTCATTTGGGAGCTCAGCTTTCACTCTGGGCCCTTTCAACTGGGACTTTGTTGTTTATTGCACACAGAAACTTCAAAATCTATTCTGCAGACCTTTGTGTGCATTAGTCCGCGTGCGTGCCTGTGTGCTTGTGTCTCTGTGTGTGTAAACTTGTATCAAGGTGTCAATGTCCTTAAATGCAATACAAAAATTAAAACAGAAATTGGAAAACGTTTTGCTCACACAAACATTTAAAAGTATGTCTGTTTTCTAGACATAGAATAATTTTTTTAGGGTTTGAAATAACCTGTAATGATTTGGGTTAAGTCCACTTCGCAATTTTCAGATATAATTGTCATCCATTTAAGGGAGTGTAAAAACCACTAAACATCTTGATATAACCAGATTGCTGAAATAACTGGGGTGTGATCCTGGGGCAGGCCTAAAGCAGAAACTGAACTGTGTGGGTCTGAAGGGTTTGCAGCAGGCAGAGGGGGTGAACACAGCCACTGATGCACTGATTGGCAGAGCTGTTTTTGCCTGGGTGTCTGAAGCAGGGAGAATGCAGACTGGAAAGACTGAAGGCAAATGGATGCATCAGACAATACCAAAGCAGCACTGGTGGATTAAACCCAACTGAAAAAAAATCCATGAAACAACAAACATTAAAAACTTCACAGGCCATGCAGGTGGACTCAAATTTACTTGTACATTTGTCAAATCAGGCTTAGCACAAACAGCCTTCTCCCACTTTCTTGACAGAGTGCCTTGAAGGATGTGCACCTTCAAACAACTGCCTAGTAGTTTATAGCACTTAACAAAATGTGGGATACCCACCTGGGGATGTCTGTCTAATGTTTATCACAAACTACAGTTGAAAAGCACCTCTCCTACCTTCTTGGGGAGGACACAATTCACCGGGATAAAGACAAATCTGGAACTGTGGCAGTAGAACTCCCTATCCCTCTATCTGAGCTCCTTCACTTTGGTTGCACAGTGAATTATTTGCCAGGAAGAAAAAGGACATGGGTTCTCTGCCCACTGATAAGAAACCCCACCAGACGGAAGGGAGCCTGAGATTTAAACATTCTTGTCCCCCGTGTGTTATCTTTTACACTAAACTAAGTGCATAAACATCCACGGTGCAGGAACCAGAACTGAGGTTTCTCCTCTCATGTCTACACTCACCTCACTGGCACAATTTGCTGTCTCTTCTCTGGCCCCAGAATTGTGTGTTTACTAATTGAAGGTGGCTCTGCTTCAAGATACTGGAAGAGGCTCCCCAGGGAAGTGGTCACTGCACCAAGCCTGTCTGAGTTCTAGAACTGTTTGGACAATGCTCTCAGGCACATGGTGTGATTCTTGGGGTGTCCTGCACAGGCCCAGGAGTTGGACTCGATCATCCTGGTGGGTGTCTTCCAACTCAGCATATTCTATGATAAGATCAGGGAGAGAAAATCCCACCCTGCCAGCCTAGTAGAAAGAGGCAATCTCAAGGCAGGCCACTGCCCTGTGGTGTTTCCAGGCAGAAATGTGAATGCTACAGCTCACAGGGCTAACATGGGAGATGATCATTCTGCTTCCCACTCTGGTAAATATTGCTCAGCTGGATTTTGTTTCTCTGCAGCAGCATGTTTATGTAAAGTCTTCACAGATAAAAATTAACAAACACTGCAAGGCAACTGGGGAAGCAGATTCACCATCCTTTACGTTTAAGGTTGCACCAGGGGAGGTTTAGATTAGATACCAGGAAAAAACTTTCCACCAGAAGACTTATCAAGCATTAGAATGGGCTTCCCAGGGAAGTGGTTGAGCCCTGAAGGTATTTAAAAGATGTGTAGATATGGCACTTAAGGACAGGTTTAGTTGTGGGCTTGGCAGTGTTTGATTTAGAGTCGGACTTGAGCATCTTAAAGGTCTTTTCCAAACCAAATGACTCTATGATTCTATAATATTACAGAAAAGATGTTTTAAACAGACATATGAAGGACATAGAATTTTTTAATGAAAAATGTGGAAGAAGAAGGAGATATAAGTGATGTTCCACGATAAGCAATGACACCAAAACCAGAAGCAAAATAAATTACATCAAATTGGACACTCCTGCTTCTATCAAAGGTACTAAAGATGGAAAAGAAATAATTTGTATGGAGAAAGTAAAGTACATATGGTGTATCTTAGAGCACTTGTTAGGAGACAGATCTTGTGGCACCCAAGTCCTTTGACAAAATAGAGTAATGGCATGACCAGTAAGAACTTAGTTCTACTGAATACACAGACCTCATCCTGTAAAACATAAGCATAGGCTTATGTTTGAGCATATCAGTGGTTCTACTGACTTACAGGACTGTTTCGATGATTCAGATTTAAAGGTAGGTTATGGTACAGTGCTCTGTTGCATTAGGAAGAAATTGTGCACACATTTGTAGACTTGAGGCTCTCTACACATGACTGTTTCTGCATATCTGCAGGAACTATTGACAACCACCGTATGGCTAACAAGCCAAGCCTCTTCCATGTGCCTATTTCCTTTTGGGCACACAGTAGCAGATATGGCTATAGCAGTCCACATTAAGCTGAGCTATTGTCTCTCTCCAGATGGTCTCCAGTCCTTAGCAGTTGACTCTGAAAGCACACAGACTGATGCTGTACTCTAGCAGCAGTCTCTTTATTTTGCTTCTAGTTATTTATCACCATGTGACGTGATTTGTCCTCTGCAGGTGCTTTTCACACTCCACTGATTAATAAAGAAATTTTAGACTATTTTAGACTAGATGGTGAAGTTTAGATGACATGAATCCTACATTTGCAAAATAGACATAGATTAACATACCACATTTTAGGCAACAAAATTTTACATCCATATTTTACACTCTCAAAGCAAAATATTGCTAGAACTAGCCAGTGTACTAGCTAATAGATTTTGTCTCAAAGGGAAGCTGACTGTTGACCAGTTTGTACGCTGAGTCCAGGATTCTGATGCAGATCTCTTCATTCAGAGGAAAGTAACAAGATGCACCCAAAGACTTGAGTAATGTCACTCCTGCTCACTGCTGTTGCAAGCAGGCAACCACTTGGAAAACTAGGAGTACTATTGATCTCACCCCTGCTGATCCAATGGTCCACTGTGAGCATTCATTTCAGTTAAGTGGCATGGCTTCTGCTCCATACTCCCTGCAGCTGCCAGTAACTCCCCATTGCTCCATAAATAGTGCTTACAGCTTGCCCAGCATGAATCCATTTTTCTCTGTTTTCATCAATGTTGTGCTTGCTTTACTGTGGCACCACAAAGAATTTCCTGGCTGCCTGCAAGTGCCAGGAGTCAAGCTCGTATATTCAGGATGGGATACTTATCTCCTTTTCTACAGTCCCAGAAGAGAGATCCCAACTTCTCTGACTCAGAGAATGGCCTTGGCAAACGCCCAGGTAATTAATCTGACAGCTTCAATCAGCTGTTCAGTTAATGCTTTCCCATTTTGTTTTTTATCATTCCCCCAGTTTTTAGAGTCATATTCTGCTTTGTACCTGCTATGAAATCCAAGCCCTGTCAACCTTATTCCATTTTCCATGACTGGAAATCCCACTGCCTCAGTGAGCTCACATTCACCTCCCAGCACTGGCAGAAGTTTTTCTAATACTTTTGTAACAGTGACACAGGGGCTTAAAGTGGAACTCTTGCAACATAAATTCAAGTACCATCATATGTATTCTACATTAACATATGAGCTAAAATCTATCACAAATAAGGAAAAGTAGCTTTATAATGTTGCCTTTATCTTAAATGAAAAACATTAAAAAGCTCAACACTTTCTTGCTGGCTTACTACAGTTTACCACATGGTATCAGCCTTTTCTATGTGATTGCCAATCAGTGCACCTCATCTGATGCATTTTAGTTTTCAGTGATGCCTTTCTCAGGCATTTGAAAGTTTTATTGCTGCATAAATGTAAAGGGAAGGTTTAAGAAAAATATTTAATTAAGAAACCTCACAAAACATATACAATTTAGGGCCGATAAAAATGCCAGACTGAGAGCAGAGAAAGCATAAATGTTTCTAACTTTGCCTAAAAATTCCTATCATACTTGACCTGATGGGATAGTTAATTTTTCACATCCATTTGACTCCTGGCTTTTTTATGAAGGTTGCCAATGAAGGTAACAGTAAGTGCAGGTGATTTTGCTAAAAGCGAATCTCTTCATCAGGAACTAGATAGATACCAGCAACTCATTTCACACAGGCCTTTGAAAAACTCTGCAGAGATAGCAGCTTTCCATTGCTACCTAGGTAAGTTACAGTGAAATCAAAGACTAAGGCAAAAGTTTTCCTCTAGATCCTTTTCCTAATCCCCAGAGCTCTTTCACCAGCTGCCAGATTATACAGAATCTGGATTCTCACAGGGTAGACTCACAGGCAAAAAGCCCAAACTTTAATACTGTTATCCACTTTCTCTGTAACCTTGTGCAAGCCACTTTTCATGAAGCAGGTTTTCCAATCTTAAAAATGAGAATAATATATTCACTTTTCAATAATGCTTTGGAAGTTTAGATGAAGTGTTCTCTCTAATACTCAAGTAATATTGTAGCAGTTCAGCAGTGTGACAGCAAAGACAACCTCATAACTGAAATCCAAGATTATTTTAAATTAAGACCCAGATTCAACAAAATATTTGAGTTTATCCCTTTTTATAAAAGTTTATATTGATGTTCTATCCTGATCATAGGTATTCCACTGTGATTGAGCAATTATGATTGGTCATATCACAGAGTTTTCACTCATTTTACGATATGCCATGGTTCCTGTCACAAGAAAAGCTTGCACTAGTAACACTGTTCGCAACACTTTTTGATGTAAGTCCCCTAGGCAAAATTTCTTTTGGCTATGTTACCTTCCTTCGTTCTTTCCAGCCTTTCCACCATACCTCAGATTTCCATTAACGACCCAAACTTCTTTACTACTTATCTTTTCCTTCTCCGATATCTTCACTCTGCTCTAAATACCCGTTCCCTGGATTTTATATTTATTTTTCAGAGCCCTGAGGCCTTAGTGGTCTTGACCAGCCTCCCTCCCTTGGGCCTTCCCACAGCCTGCCCAAAGCCCAGAACCCTATGTCAGCCCCCTGGGGCTCCCCCCATCCCTCCCACAGCCCAGACCCCCATGACAGCCTCCAGGGATTCACAGCCCTGCCCATCCGTGTGCCCTACTGACCCCACCCCAGCCCATGCCACTGCCTGTCCCCAGGGAGGTGCCTGGGGCTGCCCTGGGACCCCCCCAGCTGCACCGCTGCCCTTGGCGGTGGTGGGACGGGCGCTGGCCGCCAGGTCCTGTCCTGACACACCACCACCAGGAGCCCCTGATGCTACTGGCATCCAGCCCCCAGGGGGCAGGCAGCTAAATTTAAATCCTATCTTTCACCTTCGGAGATTGTTTGTTGCTATCACACTGAGCGAGGCCCCCCCTCAACCAACTCTTCATCACCTGTTCCCATTTCACTGCTGTCTTTCCCAGTACGCCCTTAACCAATTTTATCCTACAGTTTTCCCACCTCTAACTGCAACAGATCCCACCTCTCTAGCCTACTATCTAGGCCATCTGTGCTTCTGTTCCATTAAACACTGAGCATGATGTGCTGTTATCTGCAAATTAGTTCAAAAATGAAAAACTTTAAAACTTCAGACAGAAAAACTTGTGGAGGGGAGGGTGGGGGAGCATAAGGACAGGCATACAGGTCAGACCAACGTCTGTCTAGCCCCAAATCTTGATTCTGAGACGGACAGTGAAGGATTGTTAAAAAAGCAGAAAAAGCTTAGAGGAATCTTTTCTGGTCTATCTTCCCCTATTCGAGAAAGGCATCCTGCAAATTATAGTTTTTAATTTGCTTTATCCTCTCAGAATGTAATGAAAATGAAGGTGGTGATGATGAGAGTGAATTCAGTGCTCTCATACAACACCAGAATGACATTGCAGGAGTCACAAATTTCAAAACTTCTTGCCAAGCTCATGGAACAAAGAATACACACAACTAAAACAGAAAAAAGGAGCTAAAAGCTGTACCTATTTTCACAGTAAATGATATTGAGGTCCATATTCACACGAGTGACAAACATGTGGCAGTCAATCCTGACTTCGTTAATTGTAGGAGGTGGCAAAGCATGAGCAACGACAACAAGTCCCATGATTTGGCTGGGTACTGTCCGTCCATGTGACAGTGACACTCTCAGACGTAACCGGCCTGTTATATGAATCACCTGCAAAATAAACACAATAAAAAATACCCAGTGAATTCTGAATGCAACTGTGACATCAGTTTCTTTTACAGGATAGCATTACCATTCCCTACACATCCCTTAACGCAGCCTAAGATCGTACTAAGTAACGGCCAGTATTAGTGTTAAGCTTATTAACATTGGCTGTCAACATGCCCCATATCTCCTCATGGCAAAAAGAAGAATATAACAGGCAAATGCTTCACATTCACCAAATAGAAACCTAGGGATTTCTGTGGTATTGATTTTTGCTGTGGTGATCATTACAGAAAGAAAGAAGATGACTACAACAAAGTAGAAATTCAACAAGAGAGAGAGTGGGATAAAACTGAAATAATGAAGTTGGAAATTAATGAAATAATAATTTTATAAGGTTTGGAAATTGAATAAGAGACAAAAAGATCAGCCATTTTGAAACTTTTTCAGAATGCATTTCATTGAATTGCCAGTCACATACACCATGGAGGCAACTGTTCACTGCTTGAAATGCCTTCTTTGTGGTTGGCAATTTGAGAAGCAACAGCCTACAAGTGATCTATGAGCTCAACTACAGGCTGGTCTTCTTGCATCCACAGCAAACGCTTTTAAGAGCTTGTCCAAGTGCACTGTGTATGTATTGAGAGCTCCAGGGGTGGTAATTTCTTTCCATATTCACAAGATAATGCCAGAGGATGCCTGGGACATCCAATTGTACCCCTAAGAATTTCACCCTCATTCTAAGAATGCTGCCTGAAATGGAGTAAATTGAAATTCTGCAAAAAAAAAAAAAAAAAATCCACCACTTCTGTGGAAAAGTTAAGGAGTTGTTTTTTCCATTAAAAAAATATAAATGCAGCATATAAAAATGAAGATTCCTGTATTCATGGATAAGAAAGACATAAGAACTGGCAGTTGCAGGATCTCCCAGATTTTCACCCTGTTGTACTACAATATCAACATTAAGAGAAGGCTTCCAGGAGATGGGGGCCCCTTTCACTTTCATCCCGGACTCACTACGCAGAGGTCAACAGAGATGTTGGTTGATACCAGGGGCACTGGAGAAGGTGACAGAAATGGGATATACTTATAAGTGCACTGATACTAATCTCACACAGTAAGCAGGCAAACTCCTTTCTTCTGATCTGAGATTGATTGTTAATAAAAAGTGAGAGAAGAAAATTTTTCATTTATAAGACTGCAAATCACAAAGTACATCCAAATTCAAATCTAATTCATGCTAGCAAATCTGTGATCTAAGCCTTGAAGTTTGTTTCTTTTTTTTAAATCTAATCATCAAAGTATCTCCTTTCACCACTATTTTACATTTTGACCCTAGCCAGTGTGGTGAATCTGAATGAGGAAAGTGATTAGCTGCTGTGTTTGTCCATTTCAGTTGCAGGTTTCTGACCACCCATGTTTGAAGTAATTATTGCCTAAACTCGCATTTAATGCACCTTCCAAGGGCAAACTATCTTATGAATATTTGAAAAAGTTCCTAAAGGCAAGGATGCAAAAACACCATTTCAAACCCACTTTAATTTTTCTTAAGACCTCATTAACTAATGAAGAAATAGCTAAAAGAAACAGGATTAACTTCACAGGAGGGGCAGTAATAGTATATTTTGCTCCTTCTAGCTAGGCTTGCATATACATGATTTTTATCATTATCTGTCTCTTTTTATCATGCAGTTTCAACTTACTGCAAAACTCAAATCTGTAAATGCTTGGAAAAATGCTGATGGATAAGGAGTAAAAATGTGAAAAATTATCTTATATGGAACGTGCTATGCAAAAGTATTGTTGTTCTGTTGTTTTTTTTCATAAGATTTCTTATGCTAATATGTTTGAAGTTGGCACTATCACTTGAGGGAATTTTTAAGATACATCATATTTATCGCTTCTTTGCAATTTTTTAAAACCTTCATGTCATTTGCAGCTAAATATCAACATGACTTGGTTTTGAACATCTCTCTATTCAGGCAATACCTCACTTTTTTTCTGATTCTTCATCTGAAATACACCTCAGATGTAGTATTGCCCCAAAAGACAATTCCAAACACGCTAGACCCACCATACAGCAATATTGTTGAATTTCAAGAGAATGTGCTTCCAGATTAAAATTATTTAGTTTGTTCCTAGCTCTACCATGTATCCAAACATGTTCTACATCCCCCCATGAATTCAAATTTTAGGGGTCAGCACTCAAAAAAAAAAAAAATTCATTTTGATTCTCTACACTCAGGAACGTACAGCAAACTGCCCATCAGTTCCAATGTCTGTTTGCCTCTAAAGAAACTGTATTTCCACGCCTGAAATCCCTTTCTATGACAACATTAGTCAAATGCACCAAGTGGGAAATCTAATTGGTAGTAAAAAACAATTCTGACTGTCATGACCTTGTTCTATATTGTGAGTATTGCCAGTTTTAACACTGGTTCATTTGAACTGGGATTAAGGGTGATAGGAATTATAGGGTCAATTATCTCCCGTAGCTAAAATTAATCTCTTTATAATTCAATCCCACAGCACTAGTCTTTCATATCCTAAAACAGTATTATGACTTTAATGAAGCTAAATTGCAAGAATAAACTGTTTTATGAAGGACAATACTTAACTCCAGATGTAAATATTTAATAAAAATCTGCTAGGAATATACTGAAAACCAAAAGTAAATCCAGTCCTTCTGTGCAGTTTTCTTTATAAATGCTTCTGAAAAGTATGCAACAGTTTAAATCCCTGTTTAAAATATAACTGTCATCTTTCTAGTAATACTATTTGAAAAGGTGGGCATATTTAGATGTCATAGCAAGAGAAGACAGTGATACTACATTCTGTCCATTATAAAAAGGTGATCTGATCACAGAATCATCAGAAATTTCATATGTCAAGAGCTGTACAGATTTCCCCAGCATTACTTCATCTACCTCCTAAATTAAATCAATAGCAAGACTCCTTTTTCACTCTACTGGGACTATGTTAACAGTTCAGACACTTTTTTGCTTACAAACTGTTTATTTGATGTTGTAACCATGATTTTATGATTCATCCTATAGAAACAGAGAGAAATCTTAAGCTCAAAATAATCTTGTAACGTGATCTAGACCAGGATTTAGCACAGGTCATTCTGATCTCTGTTATTGCTCGTAATGTAACCTGGTTGTATAATAATTACTCTTGGATAGACAAGGGGGAGAACAAAAAAACATTCTGCAAAAATCAAACTTTTAACACTGTGAAATGAAAATAACACATATACTGCTGTAAAGATGTCATGCTGAAGCAAAACAACTACTGTAAAAATCTTCTGCACTGTTTAACTGATCTGTTAAAAAAAAAAATCTAAATCAACTTTGCCTGACGCTCCAATATTGGAAAAAAATTATTTGGCTTTTATTTTTAGCTGATTAGAAAACGGATTTGCAAAATATTGTAAGTACATGTAAACACTGTTTATGAGTGTGGGAGTGTTAACAAGCCACACTAGTTGGACAAATATATATTTCTTTTCCTTGCCATATGCTCTCTTTAGTCATCTGTTAGCGATATGCACTTAGATGTGCTCTACTAATGTCTACTCATGATAAACAACCATATCACAAAGACCTTGATAAAACTTTCCCTCTGTCAATACTTAAGGAACGGAAAGCCCGGAGATTGAAAAACACATCTGGAACCTGCTCATCGGCCTTTAAAGCTGAATCTCACCTCTGGAAATGGAAATACTTTCTTTGTCAAAAGACATCTTTAAATATTACAACCATTTTTTCACATACAGTGATGTCAGAGTAAGGACATGCATTACCAGAGGCTATAAAAACCTGCAAGCATGAAAAATCTGTGAATTTCACCTTTCAGATGTCTCTGCATTCTTCAAAACTTAAACTTCAATTCGAAATAAATTCCTAAACTATTTCTTTGGTTCTCTGTGTAAATCACTCTGCCAATTTATTATTTGTGTGAAACCACAGCACTGGCAGAAGTTGTCCCTCCAGCTCATTTCTCTTAATGAGATATTAAATTTGAAGTCTTAAAATTATTGCTTAGAACCAATTTTTTAGAAGACAGTCACATATGAAAGCATCCTAATTTAGTTTGTGTGCCTAGATATTTACTTAGTGATTTTACAAACAACTCACAGACACATTTATCCCCCTTTACAGAAACAAATGTGATTCTAAAGGACGTATATTTGTTTTGGTCTCTCAAAGATGTTATTTTATACTTTCAAAACCAACATGTAAATCTTTAAAACACAATTAATTGAAACTGCTAAAATTGACTAAAGAAATATCTTACAAACTATAACCATGTTCTTAAATTTTAGTTTTGAAGAGTTGTGTGCTCCTTCACTCACTGATACAGGAACATATATCTCAAAACCTGATTGTGACACCAGTGAGACAAATATTTTAACACTCCGCAAGGTAAAAGAGTTCTTATATGGTTTCTAGTGATTTCTAAGATAAGACTGAACATTTGGAAGCAGATTATCCTCTGGACTTTTAAAAGAAAAGGGAGTCCACTGTCACATCTGTAATTCACATAGTGATATGTGAAAGTTGTTCCTTTCTGACATCAAAATATATCCATGCTATCAACCTAAACTTCAGTATGGGTTTCTTTTTCTACCACAGTTATCTTCTTTCCTCCTTGTGCCCCGCTGTAATCACTACAACATTTCTACTTGGTTATATTTTCTCATGGTCAGAGACCTCTTATTTCTGGGGTTCCACAGCCCCATCCTCACTGAGATCAAAGCCTCCTCTCCCTGTCTCTGGGAAAGCTTTGGGAAAAGACATCACTGGCCTACATTTATCATTCAGCAGTAGCTGGGATCCAAGAGGTCCAGTAAAGCCTTATGTTTGCAGTCCTAGTGTGTATCCCATTCTCAGACTTACTGCATTTCTATGAACACTTCAGCATTCCTAACATGAGGTCCTATGGAACATGACACTTCGGTGTAGAAAAGGAACAAGTTGCTCCGCTACAATATATCGGATCACCCCCCATGTGCAGCAAGTCTGAGGTGTCCCAAATGCATTCAACTTGCTGTACACACACAGATAAATTCTCCACCCTGTGTACAGTTAGCTTTACACCCAGAGGACACACTTGGCTTGCATGTGCACTTTACATGATGGGTTTGCATGCAACATGCAGAGTCAAGTTTGTAGATGCCTGCCCCTGTTGTATCAATGCTGTATCTTTTAATCTATAAAATAACAATTTTATCATATTTTCCCTTGTCAATATCAGCCATCTCCTACTTCATAAGCATCACCTATCTTTTCTCTCAGACAGCATAACAGAATAACATGCCTACTTACAGCAATTGTTATCAACGCTTATTTGATTCAGAAGTTTTTTACTTCAATTTTAGCCTTGAAGAAGTGCTTGTGTGCTGAAAAATCTGTATTTGTTGTTGCTGTTTTTTTTTTTTTTTTGACTACAGTAGTCCATCTAATGAGAGTCATTACTTCTACACACAAACCTGGTCCTATTATCTCAAGTTTGCACCAGAACAAAAGGAAGTAGTATTTAGTGCAGCTGTCAGCGAGTTATTTGGAACCATGGCAGATGCAAAAAAGACGAGGCAATAATCTATGATTCCTGAGAAACAGCCTTGCAGTCAGTCTTGATTGAGTTATGCACTGAATGCCACCTGAACCACTGTTCAGAGTTGCGGTCTTAAGCACCCATTCAAAGAATACGAGTCTGATTTCAAGGAGGGTGAACATTATTCCTAACACATACATAGTTTCAAGGTCAATAGCCTCTTTTCCATCTACAAGTACATTTCAAATCCCTTCAAATACACCTGCGAAAGACAGTCTGAAAATGGAAATGGTATTTACATTTAAACAGCATATTTCGTCTCAGGATGTATTTTATTGTTAAAAAGTCAATACTAGTTTTTGAAGACACTCTAGGCTTTTCCCATCTTTCCTCTGCTATCACTCTTTCCAAATAATAAGATTCAAAAGCTATTCTACTACTTAAAATAGTCAGAGGCAGAATTTAGGCTAATCCTAAGGGGTTTAAAAAAAGTATCCTTACGAGACCTCAAACTCATTGATGCTTAAAGACAAGCACCATACGCGAAACACCTCAGTGTGGCAGGCTCAGTTCATAGCACTTGCTCTATCCCTAAAGTGACCTGAGTATTATTGATTGCATATGAGGAATGTGGAGATCAGCAGCAAGCACAATAGCCACAGTCACTTTCATTCAAGTACACCACAGGGAACAGCTGCTCTTCTGTGCTAAATTTACAGTTTTGAGCACACATGCAAAAAACTGCTAGTTTCTCAACTTCAGGATGCAGAACCTCTTATCTCCCACTTACCCCTGACTAGATGATAAACTAGAGGGAAGGGAATGGGGCCAGCTTTCCAGCTCTCCAAAAGAGTGAAGACAAAACAAGAACCTGACATTGCTGATGTTATATTGGCTAAGTTAGAGCTACCTTAAGAATATTCTGTGGGAGTAATGGAAGACTGTTGTATGATAAACAATTCCTAAAGCTGCCATAAAAAGAAGGAAAAAAAAAACCAGCAGCATTTTCCAGAGTGCTTAAATGTTTTTCAAGAGTTATCAGATCTTAATAGCCTGGGAAATGAACAGCAGACCAGAGGTTGCTCAAGAATAATTACTAAAAATATATTTGCTATCAGCATCTATAGGTCCTTTAGAATAACATTATTAGATCCTAAATTTATGGCTGATTTTTCATTCTCTCACAAAACAGTATTCACATTTTTTGTTTAGGGTAATAGATTAGCAGTTACTGTTTTGTATAGCATAGCACAGTGTCCTGTGCTGTATATGGACACATATGCATCTTTATTGCTATGACAGCTTTCATGTCAGAATTCTGAGGTCCAGTCTTGCATTAGTATACATTGCAGTAGTAAAGCTGCATGATCAAGACTGTCCATTCAAAAGCATATTTGCATTGTAAAATATGTTAACGATAACACATTCTTTCCTGTGTTGTGATTTTTCATTAGTTGCATTGCATTAGCAAACTACTTCTAAGTAAAAGATATTGTAGACCTGACACTCCTGAAATCATCATTATAAAATAAACTCAAGAAATACTGTGCTGAGTCATTACAGATTATAATTTTTCGTTTATTTTGCTATATACAACTGCAAAGGTTTCCATTTTCATAATCAGCTCAAGCAATAAGAACTCCAAACTTTCCATTATTAAATAGTAACCTTTAAAGATATGCAGTGCTAGTTATTCAAGTTGTTAGGTTTTATTTTAATACCTTTGAACCTTTATAAGATGCCTTATTAACAACTCAATTTATCAACACTGCATTGTTTCTTCATAATCCAAAACTTAGAAGCATTTGAAGAAGATCGACATTAAAAAAAAATGGAAAAAGAAGAAACTAAATGAAATCAACACACTGCAACCTGAAAAAGTAGCCATAAAAACTGGGTTTATAACAGAATACTTTTTGAAGTAATTGGCACAAAGGCTGTTCTAGTGCAGATTGCTGCAAGAGCGCTCTTGGCAAGAACATCATAAGCACTAGCAAAACTTTAATATGCTCAAACAGCCAAATACAAACTGACACCAGGAACCCAAGTGTGACAACAAACAGGAAAAAAAAATAGAGGATCTCAATTTAATACAAACCTACATACAAAGGGATCAATTTTTACAATTCGTGGTTTAGCATACAATACAGCTGTCCTCAGAGTGAATATAGAGTAGCTATACATAAGAAATTAGAATTATCAATTCGAGGGAATTTCTCAAGAGTCCTTTTGATATGTAATACAGCAAATATAATGACTAAGAAACCAGACATCAATGCATTAAATGAGATCAGGTTGAGATCTATTTAGAAAAGACAGGTTTAAGCTGGAAAAAGAATCTCTTTGATATGACCTCCAGAGCAGACCATTTGCAGAAGGATTCAAGATGAGCAGATTTACCCTGAATATCTTTGCTTCACAGCTGCTTTTAAATATAAACTCTAAAATTTTTAATATTGAGTTATTGCAGAATTAAGCCTAGTAGTAAAAAAAATTAAGAACTTTGGATTTTCTTATACTTCTTGCAAATGTTATAATGGATTTTTTAGGTTGAATTCAGAGGAATAAATGAAACAGTTAACTGAAAACCTAGCTAACATAACTAATTTATTTATAAATCACAGAACCACAGAATATGCTGAGTTGGAAAAGACCCATAAGGATCATTGAATCCAGCATTGATCTGTTATACAATCTGGGTACTGCTGGTCCAGCTAGGAGTCTGGAAGGTCTCAGAATTTCTGTTAGTCTGCATCTCTGATTTGTGGCCAATACTCATTTAACCCTGAAATTCAAAAGATAGGTTCACTTTAACAGATTTGTCACTGCAAAATCCCTCGGTGTTCAAATATGTTGCTTTTTTTTTTTTTTTTCCCTCACAGAATGTTTGAAGTCCCCTTTAAAAATAATGCCTTGAGGATATTTTTTCCTTAATACTATTTAAAGAAAGTTGAAAGCATTTAGCTATTGAAGTGTGCAGGGTTCCAATAAAGGAATTGTCATCCCTCCCCATGAGCAAATTCTCTTGAAGCTCACTATTCCAGAATTCTGGCGCTCCTACCAGCAGTGAAAGTTAAACCTGAAAAAAAAGACTTTTGTTGCACCAGTTCCAATGCAGTTCATCAGAGTATTGGGGGGTGTTGGAAAATGGCTACCTCATTCTGCTACAGAAAAGGTGAAAAAGTTGTTTAAAAAAAATTAGCTTCAATCCTGTATGTCAGGGTAACCAAATCTTGTTGCTCTAGAGACAACCAATAATAAATATTCTTTAGATGTAGTGTCTTTATTTCTGTCTTTGGAGGCAGAAATAAAGGTGTGGGGTTTTTCGCTTTCTTTTTTTCCCCCTACTGTTTTGTTTGATGTAGTTCTTAGCAGTCCAACAATTACCTTAGGTGATTCTCTGCAAGGACTTGATAAGTGAGAAAGGACTAGATAAAACAAAATATCTGATATTAATGTATTTTTCCCACACATAGAAAAAAAAAGTATAGAAAATGCTGTTGTCTGTAAAGACAGAAATGGATTCCCCAACTCAGCCTTAATTAGGACAGGAGTGTTTATGTTCTACTCAAGCTCTCCACCTGTGGTTGCAACCCTAGAATTCATTCTGAAGTTAGTCAAGAAAAATTACAGGCACCCCTTCGAATTTTGTGGCTAAATGAGTTTTTCACATGATAAAGAAGGGACACACAGTGAAAAGGGCTGAGAACTGTTATTTGAATATCATTAATACTAAGTCTCCTCTGCTTGTGCTAACGGTGTCTGGTATATACTCCTAAAGCAAAAAACACCCATTTTGTTTATTTTAATGCTTGTATGCTTTCCCCTAGCATGGCTCAATTTTTGCTGGCTGTATACAAGCACACAAGGTCTACTGAAAGATCACACAACAGAATGTGTGAGCTTTCCTGCAGAACACTATAACTGTGACAAAAGCAAAGGTGGAGATAGGCAAAAAAGATTCATTTTGGTAATTATTAATATGCTTTCACTTTCTTCCCATCAATAACACTTTTATGGCTCTAAAATACAAATTTTCAATTTAAAAGGGGAAAACAGACAGCAAGGTATAAAAAAAATACAACTGCAAATTTCAGAAAAGCTTTTGCAGGCAGCTAGCAATGCCTCCACATCCAGATGGCAAAAAGGAATGTTCATAGGGAGGCAAAAGTCTTCTGGTATGTCTGCCAAGATCTAATGTCAGAAGTCTCTGACTGTGCTCAGTGTTATATTTGAACAGTTTTAAACACACCTTATGTGATCCTGATAAAGAAAGCAGCTGACATTGAACTGCAAACCCCAAGCCCTAAAGTGGCTTTACAGAGACTCTGGCTGTAGGAGAAGGCTCGGGCACACCATGACAGCTTTGTTGAGAAGCAGCCACGTGTACTGCCATTACTAGACAAAGTCTACCCAAACAAGGGATGTGATTTCTCTTTGAAGAAAAAACTTCTTCCACTTGGAGATGGATTGTCTTTGCAAAGCTGTGACCTTCTCCCTGACAGCTGCAAATGGACTACTGTTTATGATTTCTTTCTATAATCCACTTAATTTAGGAAGCTAGATTATAGATTAAATTTATTTGTAAAAATCATAATAAAACAGCATTGTTTTGAATGCTAGATGTGGCAAAATGGGGAGGAAAAACGGATGAGACAAGATTCGTGTTCTTGAATCTACACTGAACACTTTTGGCAGTCTCTTGCTTTGTCTGCATTGGAATCAGTTTAGTAGTTTTTAATTCACTGATTTTCTGTTGTTTGCTTAGCATTTATTAATTGATTGTCATTCTCATGTAATTAATTCAAAAGTTGGCAAGTTTAACATGCAGAGATTAATTTTCCTTTACTAACCCACTTCAAATACTTTTCTTTTAAAAAACCCCAAACAGGTTACCAAGAAATTACCTCCACATCAATCATATTTATAAATGAAATACGGTACGGGTGTTGCATGCCATCTGTCAATCCACACTGAACCTTTCCATATAAATGACTAAGTTTTTCTATGTCATTCAATAAAATAACAAGAAAAGACTTGGAACAGCTCTGTCTTTCACACATTGCAGTCCTAAGCAAAAGTCAGTTTGAATACCTAGGACTTACTCTCTGCAAGGCTGGGTATCGCTCATTTAAGAGTATGGTGCATCTTAGGTCATATGGAAGAAATGGTGTGCCTTCCCCATCATCCATTGGTCGTATGATCTGCACCTTTAGAACAACCTACAGTTTGTTCAGCTGTCAAGTGTTTCTCATTCGGAATGAGAGCCATTCATTTGTCCTTCATGTCACACTCATTTACAATGGCTGAAATGTTTATTCAGGAGGGGAGTAGAGATAATGAGCAAGGTTTCTTTGCTCTTAGTTACCAGGGGCTATTCACAAGACTTCAGACTCACTCACTATGTTCCTCTTTGCAACACAAAACAGCAGAGGGTGAAAGGAAAAATAGCATTCCCAACCCTCATTATTTTATTACGACTTTCACCATATTTGGTCTTTAACTGAAAGCCTCAGTTTCTGTGTCTTTTTAGCTCTGTGTGTCACTCAGGCTGCTGATGTAAAATGGACAAATTGACAAAATAGACTTTTTTTGTAGAGAGAGGCAAGGAATATGCCTTAGACAACAAGTTTCTTCGTGGCCTATATAAGGCTAGAATGGACTCAAGCATTTTGATCTCAAAATGAAGATTTAATGTCTCCCACAGACAACACAGGAGTTCAGAAATATATGCAGTTAGGTACGAGAAGACATACTGAATGAATTCAGCACTCAGTGCAGACTGTAAGGTACATGAGTGTGTAAGCTGTGATGCAGGACTTGTAGGAACCCAACACAGACATTTATTTATTTTTGCACAGAAAATAAAACATGACCTTTCTTCTCCCTTGTGTAATGTTGATAAGAAAGCTATGTAGAAGAAAACTAGCCTTTTCTGCATTTGAGTTAAAATCTGAAGTTAGCTCTTCATGTAACAACTATGGGTGGCACATATATGGACATTCATATGTGCTTTAAACTCATAGCCAGTCCCCTGATTTAGTGGGACTAGATCTATGGTCTGTTTGTAAAATAAGTCTCTAAGTGATCTAAAAGATTGTGAGAAATGTATACAATATTTAACAAATCAAGATCAGTTTGCTTTCTATAGAAAATTAATGTAAAAAGCCTTAGAATGGCAGCTTTTTGATGGATTTTAAAACCTTCCTACAGAAAGCTTTAGTAAGCACATATATTCTCTGTTAAAATCTATGGGATTGTTAAGGTACCTGAAAAAAAGATATCACATCATTCTTGTTAACCTGATAGAACTTTTCAGTAAAGAAAGGGAAATAGTCCAGAAACATACATAAATTTTGGAGACTTGTATACTTTGATCTGGTGAGTCATCAGTAGCTCACTTCACATCAATCTGCACTCCTATGAAATGCAGTGGTGCCTCATATTGCTTAGACCATGTAAGACAGCTCAGGATGTGGGTCATTATCCTGTCTAAGTCACTTCTATTATAATTTCTCCACTTTCATTGACTTATGATGAGCACCTTCCTTAAATCTCAGGTGAAATCCCCAGGACACTTTGTACAAACATGTACTTTGGATAATTGACTGTTTGGTTTAGCTGCTAAATTTAAAGCAAGCCAGGGTTATGGCACTGTATATTTTGTTAGATATATTTTTCTGGCTTTGTAGGGTATTTGCTGTATGATTTGATAAAAACTGAGGCTAAATGAACTCTACAATTTGTATTCCTACAGCCACAAGTTTATTGGCTTGGCTTTTTTTCCTTGGCTCTGTCTGTAAGGTTCATTACTTACAGTTACTGCAGAATCAATTTGAAATGGCCAAAATCAGTGATGGAATTTATAGCACAATAAACGTACTGCCATATAAGTGCTGTTACACATGAAAGGGCCTCAGAATATTTTCAGCAATCTTTCTACATAGCAGAGTGTTCTGTTTTTATCAATTTAACGGAATCACCACAGGTATATTCCGAGAGGTGTAATCCTGACAGCTACACAGCAGATTTTCTCTGAGGCAGATATTTTTACAGGAAAACAATATTGTTGATAAAATCTTAGCATACCAGAACACAGAAAAGAAACGGAACACATCCTTTTCATTCTCCACATCAGGCATTTGCAGTTCTATTTCACAACACACACACACACACACACACACACACACACACAACCCCCCAGAAACCTGAACCAGAAAGAGTTTACGAAGGAAACATTTTCACACTCCTTGAGATATATATGAATTAGTTATCAGTTTAGCAACCATGAAATCTAGAGTAAGAGTATGTGTTGGGCACTATGGCATGTGGAGAATGTGGAGGGCACTTGAAGCTAAAACATAAAATATAGCATCCATAGTTGCCTGTTTATAAAGTCTATAAAGATTTACATTTCTACTTAGTACATTTTTCTTTCCAAGTGTCTCTATTGTAGACATGTCATATTTTACATCATTTTGAAGCATAGAAACTTTTAACTTAGAAAGATGCATTGTGAAAAAAATACAGAAAAGACAGATGGCAGGCTGTCCTCCCCAAAACTCAATTTCATAATATGCATCTGATTGCTAATAGGCAGGCACTAAAAAACAATTTTCCTTGACGGAGAAGAGCTGATAAATTGTCAACATAAACTTCGTCTGTGGTTGCTCCAGTGATCTAAAGCTCTTCTGTGAGTTTTGTACCATCAAAGTCTGTATCTTCCAACCGTATAAAAATTTATGAATGTATATGACTATAAAGTCGCTGAAAAGAACCCATAATATATGTTTGTGTATCAAGAATCAGCTCCTGGCTTCCTTGGGAAAAACTGTGTCCAGTGCCCCGTTCCTAACACTGGGCATGCGATGGTGGGAGATCCAGGCTGTGTCCACTGATGCCTTGTGAGCTGATTGAAATGGGCCTCTGCTTTTAGGTGTCTCTTAAGCACAGTGCTAAATCTAGTGGTGGACTGACTTAACCAACACAGTCTTTGTTTCAATATCACAATACAACAGTGCAAAGGATCACAAGAACTGAAAGCAGGTGAATTTGTCAGGAAATAAATATGCATTTCTGAGCACTTGAAGGAGGAGAAAATAACAAAACAAAACTAACAAGAGAACAATTTTCAAGAAGAAAACTATTTATGTAATACTTCAGAGAGAAACATGCCTTACAGGCCACTGAGTTCATGTGGCCACATGAAACAAAACTGAAGATTCAGCTCATGCCCACACTAATTCTTGGGTAAAATGTCCAAATATTTGTGCATAGAATGAGACTTGTTTACATTGAAAAAGCAGAGTTCATTTCATATTTAAATATTTCACTGTAACTGGTAACTATTAATTTTTATTTTTAAAAGGCTCATAGCCATTAAATATTTGCATACCTCTAAGAATTCAGATCTTTTTTTCTGAGAATAACTGAGAAGCAGTAACTCAACAGCAGATGAGCTGTGACTGCTCTGTTATCAACATATTTGCCTGGAATAAAATAACATGATGGTCCCACCACATATTTAATTGGAAGAAATCCTTAAGTTTGATTGTGAAAAGACTACAAAACATTTGGATCAGGCTTTTCTTGCTATACAGAGGAGACACTGCTTTCAAATATGTGACCAGCTCTGTAAAATCAAGTCGTATTTCTTGAACTTTCAAGAATCCATATTTCTTGATTTTTTTTTTTTTAATGGGAGTTTAAAGGCACCAGACTTGCATCCTATTGCTCTAATTGTATGCAGTCTATACATGGCCCCTAAAAAACGAATAAACAAACCCTCAGTAGACCAAGAATAGATCTCAAACTTAGGAAATATTGTCAAATATCAGGAAGATACACTCTTTTCCATGTGTATTTGGATGGAGTCAATGAAGTGCTATATTGTTTGGTTGAGGATGGAAAACATAAAAAGATTGGAATTATACTAATTATGTCTGTAAACAGCAAAGAGAACAGGAGATTCTAATGTACTATCAGAAACAAAAGTGAGAAACATATTGTTTACCCCTGATGAAACAGATCTTGGCTGTGTCCTTTTAACAGCAAGCAATTCACACAGCAGTGAGCACAGTAAGTTCGGAGTGAATACAATACTTATCCATAAGAAGTGAAATAAAACTTGTAACCCTTCTCAGGGTAACCTCTTCAGAGCTCAGACCTCTTTATGCAATCTGTATGAATTTGCAGTAAAGACTCCAATATGAAATCTGTAAGAAAATTACAACTTCTTGTAATACACGTAGTGTTTTAATTTGTTTGGGGTATTTTGTATGAATTGTAACCTATGGAGAAAATTTAGATAATTGTGTTCTGCCAAGTTTATTTTCAGATACTGATTATTTTCCTTTAAGCAGGCACAAACTTCTTGGTTCTAAGGAGGGACAGCCAAAAAATATAGCAGTATCAATTAAAATTTCTTATTTCATACTGGTTAGAGATGCATTAAGGTATATAAGCTTCAGGGTCAGTGTAAGCCTTGCTCAGCTCTCTTTAAAAGCATTGGGAGTAATAAAGACTTCCATTTTATCTTCAGTGAAATAATACTACTGAAATATCACCTCATTTTTGATGTCAGCAGTGATTTCTTTTTACGTACATGATGTCAAATGGGAATTATTATTATTAGAATGATGGCTTCCTAATGATGCTGTAAAAAGGAGAAACTGAAACTCTTTCCACTAAATATCTATATTCTGCCTTCTCCACAGGGTAAAGCAGATGAGCTCAGCTACACACCCTTCCTCAGACAAATCAAGAGGCATGCTTAAACATTCAGAAACAGAAGAATGGCTTACTTCATTATGTAGTGGCGAATATGCCCTTCAGAGAGTAAAGAAAAAAGACATTTACAGTATAGTAACTCTTTCTAGGAAACATGGCCTGAAACACTCACAATCAATTTTCTGTTCTAGAAGGTAAAACCAGCAAATCAGTGTTTGGGTTACTATCCAGAAGTCATAGCACCAGGTAAAGTCAGGGAATGGAAGCCTCATGTGATGGTTCCCGTTCAACTATTGGCTTCAGCCACACTGGTGAAGGGCAGTGAAATGGTCTGTCCCTTTTTATTCCCATTTTGTCAAATGAGTGAGTACAGAGGAACATTGCTTCATATGACAGCAAATTACATTAATAAATTCAGCTTCTCGGAGAATGATGAGCCTTGTACCTTATGCAACCACGTATTCATGTAGACAGTGAATAGAAGATGCAAAGAGGTACTATCTGCATAAGCAAATGGAGCATTTTGATTTTCTAATCACACTTTGATCAAATATAATGAGCTACAGTGAATAATGACTCCCTACCAATTTTACAATCATTTATTACATGTATTGCTTCACAGCACAGTTTGGAGGTCTTTAGGGTGAAGACACCTATAGTGGATGCAAAAAAATATTAATCAAATTGGAAAAAAGTCTCTCTATGGATAAAGTTTTGCTCATTTTGAAGTAAGAACAACAAAGTTTGCAAGAAACCAAGCCAGCTTCCAGATGAGGAGGGGGATGCTGCCAGCCCTGCTCCTCTCCCACAACAAGGTGGCAGGAGTGGCAGGCCCAGGAAGCTCCCCTGGCCTGAATCCAAGGAGCAGGAAATAGTTGGTACGTTGCTTCATTTTCTTTCTGAAGGAAAGGATTTTGGAGCAGCTCTACTACAGTCAGTGGTAGGCCAGTTGAGAGCAGGAGATTGCCTTTTTCTGTTTCTGGGTAGTTTTTTGGTTGTTTTATTTGTTTTTTTTTTTTTTGTTTGTTTGTTTTGTTTTTTTTTGGCTGTTGTTGTTAAAGTTCAGCTAAACTTTACACTATCTGATCTGAGTACTTTTTTCTTCGGCATCTTATTTTGCCTATTCAGGGCAACCATCAAAACAAAGGAAGTACCAGCCTGAGAAAATGAAGTGTGATGTGCTGGAACACAGAGCTGATTTGACAATATTCATGCACTGGGAAGAAAGACCGAGGATGACGTACAGCACGTAATCACAGTTGGCTTTGACACAAACAGCCGTTGTTATCTTTGTTGAGTTACTTGATCTCTTGGTATGTCAGCACTTTCCAGTCTCAGAGAAGTGTTGCAGAAGTACATTCATTAATATAAATGACATTATAAACAACAGGAAAAAGCCAATAAAGCATAATGCTTTGCACAGCTAAGAACTGCCTAAAAGGTAAATGTTTAAAAAATATGTGGAAATCAATGTGTGAGCCTATTCTCTACTCTTAGCACACTTTGGACAAAAATTGTGAAGTGCTGGAAGTGGTAGAGATAGTTAATAGTGTCTGCATTTGCTCATGTAAAACAATCTTGAAATTATGAAAAGGAGGTGGGCCAAAATATCCAGTGGCAGCAGTTATAAAATGACCAAGTGAAGCAGACGTGGGCAGCAGCATATGTCTGTCCTAGAGCAAATTCTGGCTGGTGATTCTTCACAGAGCACTGTGTGCTTTTCCTCACCCCTGCAAAAGGCATATTCTCAATCATTAACAGTAAGCAGTGACAAACAACATTGGTGGATAACTTAAGTAAACAGTGTGGACTGAAGGCTTCTATTTTTCCTTAGGCATTCCTACCTTGAAGTATGATACCTTTCTCCCAGTGTGTAGTAAGAAGTATTTTCTGGTTCCCTCTCTGGTGAGATCTCATTGTTCTCACCCCACTCACAGATCTCTGTCTATTAACACTACAGTGGGACTCACACTGCACTGTTAGTTTACTATACACTGTTAATGTGTCAAACATTTTATATCTCTATGACTCAACACCATTTTGTTCTTAAAAGAATACCAGATTTCGTTTGGAACTCATGTCTGCCCATTTTCAATATTTTATTACATATCAGAGTTTTCTCTCTCACTCTTATATCCACTGACTTTTAAGAAAGGAGGTTTCAGAATTTCTGAAAAAACAGAACCAAAGGGAATTGCTGCTAATTTGATGTTAATATTATCTTTTTATATGCCTTATACTTTGATAACTGAATTTATGAAAATAAAAAAATCTTCCAGAAAATAATCTGTCTTTATTCAATTTTATGGTTGGTTTTTTTTTTTTCCCTTCCAGAATCCAGTTTTTTTGATTTCCCATTTACCCAATTTGGAACAAAACCACAACTCTGAGGCCGTATGAACATTTAAGACAGTATTTGAAGAGAAACACATCCTGATACAGGTGTCAGGAATAGTACAGCTGCAGTCATCATGAGGAATGATCAAAGCTTGAATATTTCTTTTAGAGAAGACTGCTATTAAAAAGGGCTTTTATATAATACTAACTGGTTAATTTCATTAGTGCTACTGCAATAGTGAATGTCTAACATATTCATGTCTCCAGATGGTGGAACAGTGCTATAAATCCCATTTAAAAGATGCTCAGCCCTGAAAATGTTTTTGAGAAGGTGGAGGTAGTAGTTAGCGAACATTTTAAAAAAATTGGTTAATGTATTTAGATGCTGAGTGTTAACCAAGCTTTTCCAGACAGCACTCCCACTAGAATCTCACATTTTGCCTTTATAGCAAGGCATAAAATGAACTCTAGTCTTCTTAATCCTGCTGCAGACCATTATTTCTTGAACCATATCTTTATATCTACAAGTATATACTTCATAAGATTCAGATTGGCCCATTAGTATTTTGTTCTTTTATAAGTAATGCTGCATCTTTACTAGCTAAGAGACTTCCTTTTGACTAAAAGGTCATCGATTTACATGGGTGAATTCTCGATCAGTTCTTTCTCTCTGACAAATTACCTTTAAGTCTTCCCAGTGCTGAAAAGTCTGGGGAATGCATGTGCTGACATTTAGAAAACTCTTCACATAATGCTTCCTGATGTTGGTTTCTTATTTCTTCTTCACTCAATTAAGGAGGTGTGGCAGTAGCCATGTGATGAAATACTAAAATTTGCAGTTTTCTTTCTTCCTACAGAGAAAGGTCAGGACACCTTTCAGGGACAGAGCAAAATCCTTGACAGAGAAGTTTTCAAGGGGGAAAAATATTAGAGGAGGAGAAAAAAAAATTTAGGCTAAGCTGGAAAGTGGGATATGTGAATTCCCTCAGGCAGAAAAGTGAATTAAATCTGAATCTAACATAGCCTACATCCAAGAAACGTACTAATCATTAGACTATTATGCAAAAACCCACCTGCCTTCTCTTTTCTTCTCCTTCCTATTCGCCTGAAAGGAAGGTGGTTTTCTGCCATGATATATTGGGACCTTAAAGTGATTTTGAAATAGGGACACCTTGTTTCTGAATTCCAGGTGAATCTTTCACTTGGATGAGAAACAATAATTACAATTTTGGATTGCACCAAGAGAACAGTATCACAAGGTGAGTGCAATGGCATAATTTTGTCCTTCTAACAGAATTTTTGACTCTCTTGCCCTCTTGGATTAATGAATCTAAATTTTATCAAAACCTGCACTTAATTCAAGTGCACAATTGAGATTTACAAATCTTGCCCAACTCTTCAAGTTCTTCTAAAAAAAAGTTAATTTCAGGGGGCAAATAAAGGCAAGAATAGCACAAAAAATAGTCATACTAGAACAGGCATAAAATTTCAACAAGAAATTCAGAGTTCCATCCCAAGAACTGGCATTCAAAGAATTCTAACTTTATGATATTAAATTTGAAATCTGAGATTACAGTCTCAGAGAATGTTTAGTTTTAAACAAGTTGGTAAGAAGATACCATTGGACAAAAAAAAAGATGAATTCATGTGGACTACAAGGATTAATTTGTGAAAACACTTTTCTGGGGTTTTAAATATTATATAAACTATTTTGATATACAGCAACTGATGTAAGAGGTATAGCTAACCAAACTTGCGTCCTCCCTTACTGAAATGCAGACATTAGATGTGCAACAAAACATCAAAATTTCTAAGATAAACCTGTCAAATCAACTTTTTTTCCTATGTATATAAAAATTTACTCATTTTTGTGCAGTATGTCCACTGGAAGGGACAGCCTGAAGGTTCTTTAAGGTGTCCTTAACTCTGCTGATGGGTCTCCAAGAAGTGTGGTTGCCAACTTGGTGGAAGAGGGTGAGAAAACAAATGTTGGCTATCCAAATTCAGAGATTGCCATGGTGACAGGAAAAGTACAAGGAAATCTCCCCACATTTGCTTATCCACTTTTGTAATAGCTTATCATGAGAGGTATACTCCGTAAAACAGGTAGAGGAGTATGTATGGTTATACCAACACATCTAATGAGAAGATGAACTGGAAATACTGGCAACTACTGTCTCTGATGATGCTCAACACTTTGACTACTTGATTGCATTAGTTATGCTTTGCTCAAGAGATCACTATCAGGTCCTACAAGTTTGAACAACAAAAATCCTAGCACAATCTGACATGCAAGTAAACATGACAAAACAATAATAGGATACTACACAGGAGTAGAAAAGGTATCACTGGACCTGAACAAAGTAATTTGAATTAAAACTACCTTGGACATATGCCTGAGTAAGTCAGACAACAGAAAAACTGAAGGTGGGATAACTGTTAAGAGGATGGAATTGTGATCCTCAAATGGAGGAAAACAAATGGAAAAGGAGATAAAATGGAGATAAAATCCAAATTAAATACAAAACTGCCTTTCACTGATGAAAAAAAAAAATGAAAAAAGGTAGAGATGTGATACATTTTCAGCAGTGAAAAACCAGCAATTCGCTCCAGTACATATCTTAGACAGCTGTAAGATATTCTGAATTTTCTAAGTTTTTGGTGTGTAAGTTTATCAGTCTGATTTCTCTTTCAATATTTCTTTTGACAGAAAATTAGTCTTGACTAGATCAACTTGAATGATTAGTCAATTTCATTTTCTGAGTGTTTTCACTTTTATGTGATTTTCATAAGGCAGGGATCACTTATTCTGAAAATTGGCTAAGCACCTTTTGGAGCACCTCATTTATTTGCTGTCTACAGAAGACATTCAACAGCAGTCCTCAAAGCAGGGGAAAGTGGTTCCGAGCTCAGTAACAGTTTGGATCAAGACACAACTGCTTCAGAAAAATGAAACAAAATTATCACTTGTGGAGGACTGAATCCACAGGGAGCTGAATATCTTTGACAGAGCTAAAATTTGATTCCTAACATCCAGAGTTCCTAGCACACTGCCACCAGTGAACAGCTGTATGTTGATTCAGCAGGGTTACCCACCCCCAGTGACAGAACAGCTCAAAGGAAGGTGTTACCCAAGAGCCCTGGCTTTTTGCAGATGGAAAATTCAGTGCTCTGCTGTATTCTGAAGGGGTTAGAGAGTGGCTTCTGAGTCAGCCTGCCCCATGAGGATTTCCTGCAGGAACTCTGCTGCACATGGTTCGAGCTGATATAGGGTTTCCTGAGTAAGTGCTGGAGTCCTTCCAGGGACCTCTGATGCAGAACTTTGCCACCTTTTCCCATGATCTTTGTCAATATTATGCAACTATTCTTCCCTTTGATAATTTCTTATAGATGTATACCCATAAGGCTTGTGCTTTTTTTTTTTTAATTTTGATAAAATACTTACCTAAATAAATTCGAGAAAGTTGTTCTAGCACTGCACTTTTAGAAACCAATGATTAAATTGGTAACATTCCTAGAAGTGTGAGTGATATTCACTATAGCAGTTGAGTTTTATTATTCCTGTTGATACACCGAGAATGATGTTTAAACAAAGCAGTTCATAACACTCAGTTAAAAGGATATTCACTTGATCCAACTCTTCTAAAATGAATTCACTATTTTTGGGGGGGCTCACTGAGGCTGTGGATAATGATTCTTCCATAAAATGCAGAGGGCCAAGAACCCTGCTTTTGAAAAACTGTCAAAAGTACAATTAATATGGCTGAACACAGCTAAATTCAGCCAAACACTGTCAGTTACAAAATTCTTAAAACCATCAGAAAGCAGAGGAACCACACATCTATTTTTACACCTGCTTGGGGCTTGTAGATTATTATGCAGTTTTACTCAAGCTGCTCATGCTTACTTGCCTCATGAAAAAAATTTGGAAAAACCCAAATACTTTGTTTACAGACAGTTTTGTTGACTATCATAGTTTTTCTTTTTATCCATTTATTCTGTCCAGGAAAACTGGCTAAAAATGATATGTGATCGTTCAAAACTTCCTGTCTTGACACCTCCCAAGACTTGTAAACTGGCCAGCATGAACAAATACTCAGTACTTTTGGGCGTTTACAATTAAGCATGACACTGATCAAAACTTGTGGTGCCTTAAGAAACTACTGGTTTGGACTTAAAACTTTTACTAGCAACTACTTTAACTGTCTTGACCCAGAAACCATCCAACAGAAAGACTATCAGTCATTGGCTTGCACAGAAGACATTTCTACCAGGTTTTTACTTCTCAGGTATGACAATGCTGTATTCACAGAGAAATTTTTTGGAAAATGAATTGTGGAATTTTACTTTAAAGCTCCTCTAAAGCTTCATCTGAAAACTGAAAAAAAAAAGCTTATGAAAGTTTTTAAATGAACATTGACAAGCAACTGCTTTAAATACATACACATTCTCAGACTTACTTTCTTGCACCACTCTTTTATCTTGTATAAAACTTAATGGATGACATATTTCATTCCACAAGTTGACAATGTTAAAAATGTGCTGTTCTTTCTAGTTTTAGTATACGGCAAAGCCACCGATAGCTACAGGCACTATGAGCGATATATGACTGAAGAAAAATGAGATTACCGTTGATAAGGAACAAGAGACTTTCATATCTTAAAAGAGTCTGAAATCCAGCAAATATGATCCCCAGCAGCAGATGCCCCTCAGACAGAAAACAAAAGAAAAATGGTGGAAAAGTACTCATTGCGGCTTGCTGTTTCCTTGAGCTGGAATGGCAGCAAAATGAAATTGCTCTAGCATACTGTCTGCATGGAGAAATCCTACCTTTTCTGGGAAAAACATAACCGAAAGATGAAATGAGCAGTGATTTTCCACTATGAGAAAAGTGATGTTACGACTCACCTCTTTTAGCAAAAGATACCTTTACTTTAGAAGTGTTGCTCTTTTGCAGGTTATCATGGTGTTATCATCAATGTTTATCATAATAACAATCAATTTAATGGAGGCGTAGTACCAAAGTCAAACCTCAGGCTGGAAATATTGTATTAATGATCTTTAACAAAAGGAAGGAGACATATGCAAATGTGAAATAGCTCCTTTCTCTGTCTATTAAGGTGTTCCTGGAACACGAATGAACATAATTTTAAAACGTCAATACTTCGTGCTACAGTGCAGCCCTTACCTTGTATCCCGACGACTTGATGTGCACTCCTCGCTTGGTCAGTGTAGATTTCATTCGGATGAAAAAAGAGCGCTCTAGAGTGTTGTCAGTGGTTAGTAAACTGGGGCTTGTAGATTCCACTAGGGAATAGAAAAAATACATATACACATAATTTAGATTTTATACATCCCCTCTAAGCTATTTTTCAGGTGCAATCCTTGAACTCACTAAAAATAAATGACTGATGGATGCTGAGAGTGTTGTAATCAATCTACCTCATTTACAAAATGTTTATTTAGCAAAAAAAATTTTGAAAAATATACATATACTCAGTAAATCTCATTTTCAAGTTACTTTTCCCATGGAATTTTTAACAGATGTTTGTCTTGTTAACTCTTTCTTGCACAATTTTGTTGTAACTGGAGTTCTTTTGTTAAGTAAGGTATGACACCGTTTTAAAAACTGTTCTTCAGTGTTTTGTGAAAGGGAAAGTCTCACTGACATAGCAATTCTGACTCCTGAAATAGGCTGCAAATTCTGTAAGCTACTCTCTACTCCTTCACTGCAATGATACATAGGGTGTATCACTACTGGATTTGAGTGCCTTGGTTTCCCCATTACTGAGGGGAAATTAGGGACTTTATAATCAATAAAGCACTAAACATCCTGTAGGCAAAAATTCTCAAGTAAATGACACATATTATTATTATTATAATCATCATCAATTATTGGTGATTAATTAGTCATCAATGAAATACCTTTTTAGTCCATCTGAAGACATATTTATAGCTCACAACTAACTATATCTCTCACTGATGCTTCTCACTCCCTCAATTGCAACCACTTAATATAGTAAATACTTTTAGTTTACATAAACCACAATAAAACAACCACAGTCAACATTGAGATATTTTTTAGACAATCTTTATTACTGCTATTTTTTAGGCCTGATAAACAACACTTCCCCAAAATATTGTTAATGGGAAAGTTCTGGAGCAGCTTGCAATAAACAAGCATTATTGGAGATAATAAAAAAACTTTCTGTTTGAGTGAGGAATTAACATGAAATAAAAAAAATATTATTCTGCTATTGTTAGGGAAACCATACAAACTACTAGTAGGAAGTGTTCAAGTATTTAAAAAGCATTTGTTATGCAGTCAACAAAAACACACAAACCTGTTTGTGAGCTAAGGTTTATATTGAATTGTCCTTGGTTTACTGTGGTCAAGTTGTCTTGTGTTTGTGACATTTCAGCTCTACTGTGGTAACTGACAAGAATGCCCCTTTCTTTAGTGTCTCTCTTAAGAGTTTTTTGTTTCAGAGAGCATGAATTCGATGTCATTTTAAATGTACAGCTCTTTATCACTCGAGGGAAAAGCAGAGCCATGTTATATTTAGTACTTTCATTTCTTCTGATTAAATATGAATTACTATGAAATTTTTCTCATCATCTAACACACCATAATACGCCAACAGCTTTTTAATACACTATATAAGCACAAACTTCTGCTCTAAGAGTTTAATTTGCCCCTCTAATCCAATCACATCAACCTTATTTCTCTTATCAGAGATTCCCATTTTGAATTAAATGAGCTCATTAGTTTTAATCAAAAGCAGAGAGATCAAAACTTAAACGTAAATGCTTTAGATCAGAACTGTCAGTCAGCCGTGCAGTTCTATTTTACTAAAACACAAGATCAGAGACCCTTAGAACCAATTTTTTCTCGTAAGGGATGCCAAAAGCCTGAAGATGCTATATCCATTTTTTTTTTTTTTTTTTTTTTTTGCTCCCAAGGACAGATTATACATTTAAGGTTAAACTTAATTTAGAGTATTTTTTTCATCCTGGTGGAAATGGGAAAGTCTGCCATTCTACTGTTGTTTCACATTTATCGGTGTGGGTCGTTGGAGACCCGAACAAATGCGAAGCCATCACAATCTGTGCCTCAAAAAATTCAGCTCCGTACACCAATACAATACAAGAAATAAAAGTCTGAAAGGAAAGATATGTGTGTCAGGGTATGGGATAGTGAAACTCTGAAACAGCAGCCTGAGTCACCGGGATAGCAGCAGCACTGGTAAGATGAGGATCATGATTAATTATTATTTTTATTGTACAGTACAGTGCAGTAGTTAAAGAGTACATTAAGAAACCACAGCATGGGTGCTTCCTGCTGTGTGAAGAAATGCTAAAATCAGCTTAACAAGCGTAGTTGTTGTAGTCCAGCACATTATGCTCTAGCACAGGAAATAAGTACAATATATCCTCCCGTGTTCTAATGGTAATTACCTAAACACATAGAAGTAATGTTAAACACACAATACCTCGTGCCTGAAAAAAGATCAGGCTGTAATACATATGTACCATTCTCAAGTAATTGTAATTAAATTTCTTTCATACACAGTTTTATGAAAGAAAGGAAAACATCTGACATACAGCAAGCGTTGGCATTTTCTGGGCTCAGGTAACCATATATCATAAGTTTAACATAATTTTGCTATTACTATAGTATGTACAAATGTATGCATCTCTGTAAGTGTATGTTATAAATGCATATAATTTATCCAACAGACTAGAACAGTGCCTGTCATATAAATATGTATTCTGAAGTGTTTGATTTTCTTTAACAAAAAGTACCTGAGAGTATATGTGAGAGATGGGATTAGTTGCTAAAAAGTCCAGAACAGCTTATGAACAGCATTTTGAATTTCTCTCAGGAGAGAAACATTATGGCTGACAGTACAAATCTGCATTCAGAGTTGCACCCACCCACGGCAGATACTATAACAATGTTAACAGTGATTATGCATGCAGGACTTTAAAAATAGGATGTGTACAGAACACATCCATCGATGTCAGTGAGATTTGCACAGGAGTATATGGAATATGGTCCATTATGAGTTCTCAGGGGTTGATTTTAAATGCCTATCACTCAGCCTTTTCAATTTTTTTTCCAATTATGTCAAAGACGGATTGCAATATGAAGAACATCAGAATGTAACTCTAGCAATGCATTTTTGATTTTATTTATTTTTTTTTTTTAATTTGTAATCTAAGACCTTTAAAAGAGCCTGAAATAAACAAGGTCTGCTTGGCTTCATAGAGTAGAAACTAAAGATGTCTTTGGCACTGAAAAATAGGGCTCCTGGTCTGAATTTACTGAATTTAAACCTACTGTTGAATTATAAACTTCTGAAATTGTGAGTTCAGAATGCTAATTATGTGATAAAAGTCAATGCTTACTGCATGTGAATGAAAATATTTTACACTGTCACGCTTAGAAGTATAAAAAGTAAGTCTGAATTGTCTATGCAAAGCAGGTAACTGTGTACTCTGTTGGGAAAGCACTTGTCTTTGTGTGTCCTTAAATATCTTCAGCAGATACTACTAAAGGAATAAACCTCTTTTTCCATTCCCAAAGCTGATAATGCAGGATGAGATTTCTAGATTTCTAGTCACTAGGAATGCATTGTCCATTTCAAAAGGCATGAAGCTGCAATCCACTATATCCAAATGTTAAAAAGGCTATCTAAGAGCCACAGAACCAAATGGAAAGATAGTACGAACCAGCACCCAATTCACAAAATTATTTAGTTATCTTCTTCTAAGTATTTGTTTGTGAATAAGCCTGGTAGTTCTGAGCCTTCAATGGGCTTTTCCCGGGGAACAATCCTGTGCTCAGACCCCACAAACCGGTCATGCACATGCTGGAAGAGTTCTGATATTCTGATGAGACACGCCCATAACTGTTTGGAGGACTGAGGTCCATGGCTCTAATCCTGCAGTGATTTGCAGAGGTACTGTGTATCTCTGTGAAGTCTGACTACCTCGAAGTTATAGAGCAAAACAATGTAAAACAATGCAAATAATTGCTCTTACACAGCAATAACACCCATACTATCCCTGTGACTGGTTCACAGACACATTCAAATTCAGATAAACAATTTGTACCCCATGAAAAAAAGAAGTTCCAAATTTGATTTATGTCTTAAATAACAAAAAGCTGCCACAGTAGGCTGAATAAATGTTCACCGACTTCTGTTCTTTTTCTTTTATCCTGACATGCATTAAAAATAACTGAGAGGAGAAAACTGAGTTTTCACATGCCAAACAGATAAAAGACAGGCTTCTCATTCTTGGGAGGACCAGAAACAGCAGAGTCAAAACCAAACACCAACAAGGAATTTCAGGGTGTTGGTGGAAAGAAATCTTAGGGTATAACATACTGGATTTTCTCCATTTTGTAGCACTTAAGGAAGTTTTCACCTGACTTTCATTTCACTTCCTTGAAAACATGTATCCATACAGCTTTTAAGAGACATTCTCAAGCAACTGTACAGCCAGCTCCTAAGAGAGACAAACTAGGAGAACATACAAAACAGTAAGAAAAAGGGAGCTGTCTTTTCATATTATCTTCTACACTTGCAAAACTCTTCTCACATTTTCTTAATGTCTTATAACCTTTGCATAGGCAACTGAGAATAATTATGTTCAGATGAATAATTAGATAATACAAATCTATCATTTTCAGTTAGATTAGATACATCTTTGTAAATTTTCTATTTCTTCCGTGCAGTTTGTTGTCTGTAACCAGGCCTTAAAAGACTTTCTAGGAAATCTAGGAAAATTTAACCTTGAGTATTCAACTGTCTTCAATCAGAAAAGTGACTCTCAAAAAAGCACTGCTGCCAAGATCATTCTCTCTCAGTATCTTACAGATCAAATTTGATCAATTTATAAGCTGAAAAATAGTTTTCACAACTACTCGCCTGGCAAATACAATTCAAAAGCTACAAGTTAAGACAATTTATTTCCAGTAAGTGCAAGTTACTATACTTAGCACTTGTGCAAATGCATGGTTTAAGTGGATGTGGGTTCAGGGTGATTGCAGGCTGAACACAGGCAAGTACTGGAAGCTAAAACTTTGTCTAGAAAACTGTTGAAGATCCTTGGGCTATTTGCATGAACCACTTAAACATATTTATGGACATTGGGAGCCTGCCTGGAGGCCAACTGATGAGCACAGAGCTAGCAAATTCTATAGGTGCTCTTTTGGTCTTGCCAGTGTGCTCAGTAGCTTGCAAGGACTATCTGAACTGTTTATTTAACATTGTGTGAGAAAGAGGCTCATTCATACTTCCAGGGCAATACTGTTTCTAAAAGGAGCTGTGGAATAATATTTTTGCCATTAAGCTGTCCCATTTAAAAACAGAAATGTGAATTCCTGATTAACCAGATTTAGATCCGAAATTCATGGTACTTGTAGGTAACTTGGTAAGCCTCTTAAAATTTCTATTTTGCTATTTACTGAAAAGATAAAGAAGTTAAGAATTGACCCCCAGGTTTTTGGTGACTTAGTTCTGTTCTTTCCTTTACTCAGGGGGAATAATGCTGGTTTTTGGCCAAGGCCTCACTCAAAACGGGAAGACTCAAGCCAGCTCTTCCAAAAGAAATGGAAAGAAGGGTGACTTCGTCTAAAGAGTTTTTTTCTGGGTAATATTTTTGGACAAGATAATAAACTGTTCTTTTTTTCATCCTACCTCCAAGATGAAGACAATTCACTTTTCATGACCTATAAGCCTATTAGAAATTCAAAGGCATAAAACCTTTAAATCCCATCAGACTTCTATTGAAAGCTAGTTATTTTAATTTTTTTATTTTTATTTTTATTTGTTGTTTGGTTCCTCCCTCCCCCTAACTCTTATCTCTCCAAATTTTCCAGATCCAACAATTGATAATATGGCCTGTTATCTCCATCTCCATTACAGTTAGGTTGTCTTATGCAAAATTCTTATTTTTTACAAATAATTTGACATTGAAGCTTTACATGTATATTTATTTTTTTCCATAATTAAAAAAGGCCATATATATATTTACATATAAAGATATGATTATTTTTATAATCACTGGTCACTACAGAGAAGAGATCAGTACCTGCCCCTCCTCTTCCCCTCAGGAGGACATTTTAGACTGCAATAAGGTTTCCCCTCAGTCTCCTCTTCTCCAGGCTGAACAAGACCAAGTGACCTCAGCTGCTCCTCATACGGCTTCCCCTAAGGCCCTTCACCAGCTTTGTTGCCCTTCTTTGGATGCTCTCTAAGAGCTTAATATCTTTTTTTATATTGCAGTGCTCAAAACTGCACACAATATTCAAGGTGAGGCTGCCCCAGTGCAGAGCAGAGCAGGAAAATCACCCCCCTTGACCAGCTTTGCCTGATGCTCCTCAGGACAGGCTTGGCTCTCCTCGCTGCCAGGGCACTGCTGACTCATATTCAACTTGCCGCTGACCAGCATCCCCAGGTCCCTTTCTGACATTCCCCAGTCTGTATGAACATCCAGGGTTGCCCCATCCCCAGTTCAGAATCTGGCACTTCCCTTGTTGAATTTCTTATGGTTGGTGATTGCTCAGTACTCTAATCTGTCAGGGTCTCTCTGCAGGGCCTCCCTGCATTTGAGGGAGTCAACACCTCCTCCCGGTTTTGTGCCATCTGCAAACTTGCTTAGCATCCCTTCCAGTCCTGCATCCAAGTCATTTATGAAGATGTTCAGGAGCACAGGGCCTAAGATGGAGCCCTGGGGAACCCACCGGTGACAGGTCACCAGTCTGATGTCACCCCATTCACTATTACCCTCTGTGCTCAACCCGTGATCCAACTGCTCACCCGCCACATGAGGTGTTTATCCAGCTGTGCTGGAGACTTTGCCCACAAGGATCCTGTGACAGATGGTATGGGAAGCTTTACTGAAAGCCAAAACGATTATATCAGCTGGCTTCCCTTGATCAGCTAGGTGGGTTACCTTGACATAAAAGGAAATCAGGTTTGATAAGCAGGACTTTCCTCTTATGAAGCTGTGTTGGCTGTGACTAATGGCTGCATTGTCTTTCAGGTGTTTTTCAACACCTTCCAGAAGAATCTTCTCCATAACTTTACTGAAGTGAGACTGACAGGCCTGTAGTTTCTGAGGTCCTGCTTGCTGCCCTTCTTAAAAATCGGAACAGCGTTTGCCAGCTTCCAGTTATCTGGTACCTCTTTGGATTCCCAAGACTACACAAAAATCACTGAGAGAGGTTTTGTTATTCTGTAACAGGCCAATGATATTCCTGCCATTAATGTATTTGAAAAAATTCTTTTTCTTGCCCCCCACATTTCTGGTCAGTTTCAACTCCAGCTGAGCTTCAGCTGCACAAAGTTTCTCCCTACAGTGGCAAGGAGCATCTTTGTATTCTTCCCATGTCACCTGACCTTACTTCCACTGGGCATACATCTTCCTTTTTTGCCTTATTTCCAAGAGAAGATCCCTTCTCAGCCAAGCTGGCCTTCTCTGTCTGATTTCTGACATTGGGAGTTGCCTGCTCCTGTGCCCTTAGAAGGTGATGTTTGAAAAGCAACCAGCACTGATGGACCTCAGCACCTACAAAAACATTTTCCCAGGGGACCTTGCTTATTAGTTCCCTGAGCAGCCTGAAATCTGCTCTCCTCATGTCCAGAGTGGAGGTTTTGCTGGCACTTTTCCTCCTGTCAACAGAGATTTTAAACTCGATCACTTCGTGGTCACTGTGGCCAAGATGGCCACCGATCTCCACTTTGCTCACAAGATCCTCTCTGTTGACAAGCAGCAGAGCAAGGAGAGCATCTTTTCAAGCTGGTTTCTGCAGGACCTGTTCCACAAAGCTGTCATCCAGGTTTCTTAGGAATCTTCTGGCCTGGGTTGTCCCACCTGTGTGATGCTCCTTGTTAATTTATGGCAAGTTGAAGTCCCTCATAAGGACAAGGGCAGTTGACTTGGAAGTGTCCCTTAGTTCTTCAAAGAATAATTTGTTGGCATCACTGTCCTGGCTGGGAGGTCTACAGCAGACTCCCATGATGTCATCCGCATTATTTGTTTGCCCCTTGATTCTTATCCAGAGGCTCTCAACTGGGCCACTGTCAATCATGAATTCTAACCCTTCTTTTACACACAGTGCCACTCCTTTGCCTCTTCTGCCCTGCCTATCCTTCCTGAAGAGCCTGTAACCATAGTTCCTGATTATAATTTTATAATTTTTAGCATCCTCTATGGCCTGTTGTTTAGGGATTTAGTTACGCATGCCTACGTTCCATCTAGTGTATATGGTTACACCAACCTTTGAAATGTGCTTGTGCTCTTTCACAAAATACATCAGACTTAACATTAACTACAGGCAAAAGTAATCGAGAGTTCTCTAAGGGAATTTAATGCTGTTTGAACAATGGATAAGCAAAACTGTACATGCGGTTACTGACAAAATAAGTTACAGTCTCACACAACTACCATACATATACAAACAACAAAATTTTAATGTCCAAACTATACTAGTCTGTATTGTTAATGCCCAGTTCACAGATTTAACAAGTGCAAACATTACTACATGGATATTATAGTTTGGGCATACAAATGGCTGGATCTGCAGAGAAACAAGCCATGCTTTGAAAAGTTATCCTGTAGTATTACATATAATCGAGTTTACCCTGTTTGCTTTTTAATTCAGACTATGCCCAGGTACTGGCTGTACTTATGTAGGAGAAACTAAAGTAAAAAATCATTGACAGGCATTCCCTAGTATTATACAGTGAATTTTTTGAATGTTCTGTTATCCTTGCAGAATCAAAGTAATCTGAACTACTCTTTGTGGACAAAGAGTCATAGACTCACAGAATTACAGAATGGGTTGGGCTGGAAGGGACCTTAAAGATCATCTAGTTCCCACCTCCCTGCCATGGACAGTGACACCTTTCACTAGGCCAGGTTGCTTACAGCCCCATCCAATCCAGTCTGGAACACTTCCTAGGGATAGGGTACGCACAACTTCTTGAGTGAACACTTACAGTGCCTCCCCATTCTCATGGTAAAGAATTTTTTCCTCATATCTAATCTAAACCAACTCTCCTTCAGCTTATGGCAATTCCCCCTTGTCCCATCACTACATGCTCTTGTAAAAAGTCCCTCTCCAGCTTGCTTGTAGCCCCCTTTAGATACTGGAAGGCTGCTATAAATTCTCCCTGGAGCCCTCTCTTCTTCAGGCTGAACAATCAAATTCTCTCAGCCTTTCCTAGTACGAGAGGTTTTCTACTAACTATCTTGGTGGCCCTCCTCTGGACTTGCTCCAACAGATTGATGTCCTTCCTGTGCTGAGGACACCAGAGCTGGACACAGCATTCCAGGTGGGGTCTCACGAGAGCAGAGATGCAGAATCACCTCTCTGAACCTGCTGGACATGCTGCTTTTGATGCAGCTCAGGAAAAGGTCAAGTATTACTTCATTTAATGCCTCTCAAAGCTTCCCTTCTTCTGCATCTCCTTATATTTCTTCTTCTTCTATTCTAGAAACATGTCTTATCAGGCTATTAATTCCCAACATGTGCAATTTACTTCCCATATAAACTTTATCCCACAGAACTCTTTATATATATGGTAAAATAAAGATGAATTAAGAGCCAGGATAGAGCTATAAATAAAGCATTGCCAGGATGAAGCTATGAATAAGATTTCTGTTACCTTATAATGTTGAAAGACAGATTTTACAACAAATTTTGGTAGGTCAGTGATCTATGAAATACATAAAGCTTTTTTTTGTCTGTTTGAAAACAACATAATAAAGATTTGTTATTAACAGAACTAATCATGGTAGGAAACTTTAACTCTGAAAAGCCTTTGGAAATGTTACAGTCTAATGGGCTTCAATCCATTATCTAAACACTCACAAATGCATCCATACTTATCCAATAGACCAGAACAACTCTCGAAGAGCTGTTATGGTCTAGTGAGTGAGTGGTACATAAACCATACTGCATATGAAGCTCAAACTTCCTTTTACATTTTTACATTTAAAGTTAATTTACTTTAAGCAATGGAATAAATAAACTGACCTGACCTGTTGACTTGGTTCCATGTGAAATCAGCAACACTCATAAAATTTCAAGGTTCCGTGAAAGTCCCAAAGAAAATTAGCACAATGGTATCATTTCCTTAGTGTTTACTTACTTCGCAGCAATTCTAATAACGTTTGAAACAGAACACATTCAATGAATAGGAGAGATCCTGATATTAGAACAGTACAGGATCATAAACAGTAGTATATCTATCCTCTGTTAAGGAAAGAAACTGGGAAATGAGGAAACAGCAAAGGAAAAAAAATGGACACTGACTAGTTTTGAGGGTAAAAATTTCACTGAATTACCCAAGGGCTTTATGGACCTGTGAGGAATACGGGACTGGGTTTTTAATCTCCTCTGAGATGTGGCTGGTTTCCACAACTTAAATGATTGCTATCCTTATTGAGCAACTTCTTGCAAACAATTTTGAACATTTTGTTTCAGCACAAAACTGCCATCAAATGCTGATGTTGTTCCCCCTCTTTCATGCCCTAGAACGATCAACTGAGGGTATTTTTTCTCTTTTCCTAGTTTTCTGTTCTTGCTTAGTAACTTGTGAATCATTAACTGACACTACAGAGCATAGCTGTGAAAATAACTGTGGTTTAGAGCTGCCAATAATGGCCCACTAAAGTTCCTTCCCAGCACATGGCATAAAACCCCTCCAACAAACATTAAAAAGTCCCTTCTGATGTTGCTTAACATTGCCAGCCTGCTTGGGCTTAAAAAGCACAATAAAGAGGTTGCTTTCCAGATTTTCATATGCCAAATGGGAGGTGCCTTTTGGTGAAGCTTTTCCCTGAGGGAAAGAAGAGCAGCTGAGTTACCTCATGCTTCAAAGTCGATGTTTGGATGATCCCACTCCGGGGAAACATACGCAAGTGCCACAGTCAAGCTGCTACTAGAGGATGTGTCTGTACTCAGCAAAAAAACAGTAGGATAGTTCAAGAGAAAAAACAGAGTATCATAAAGATAGTCTTCGAGAGCACATGACATCCAGCAAAAGCCATTATGCAGCAGCCTGAGTATGCCAAGGAACAAACAGTGTGAATGCAAAAAGTGAGTATTTTAAATCTTAGTGGAATACCCTGAAAATATAGCCACTTGAGGAATCTATTTCTTCAGAAAATACCTTTTGTGCTGCTGGGATATTTGGGGGATTCTATTTCAATACCTGTGTTCTGAATCTAGTGGAGCAATGCTTTTATCATGACTATAAAATGGTTATGAGCCAATTCCTCATATGAAACAGTCAGTAACAGTGGGGCTTTTTTATGACAAGCATGATGTCAGACAAAGGGCATCAGGACTCAGTCTTTGTACTACAATACAAAATAACAATACATAAACACCTTTGTGAAAGCAGCTTGAAACCCCATGTTTTCTATTAAAAAGTCATGTTCAATCTTCACTGTTGATAGAACAGAATAGCTAACATAGAGAACATTGTATATCAGAAAGGTCAATAGTTATTATGAGCTACAAATATATTTTTTTCCATCCTTCAGGCTGTTTAGCGCATATCACAGCATGAGCAGCTGTCTTCTTTAATGCTTTTAAAATTAGAATCCCAAAGAGGAAGAAAAAATTACATTTGCAATGATTGCTCTTTGCTTTTGTAAGTTTACTTTAATACACTATTTTATATACATGAATCTTCCATGCAGCCTAACCGAGGGGCAGTAACTGGTTGCTAGTATCTACTCGATTGCTGTATCAATGTGTATAGAAGCCTGACCAAAAAAAAAAAAAATCACTTTGCACAAATTGTGCAACCTTGTTGAATAACTTGTCTAGGAAAGTATGTAGCTACTGGGCGTACGTTTAAACCAGGCAAGCATACATGTACAAACACAGACTGATCATAACTAATGGGAAATGCTTACTGGTTTAGCAGCAATAAACACAGAGAACCACCTGACCTACCTCTTTCTATTCACACACTGAAAATGGAAAAAAAAAGGGTGGTAAGATCGTGGCATCACTTGATCTCATATTTTTCAAACATGGCAAGTATCTGGGTTCATTTTGCCAACAGTGAACAACTGCTTAAAATTGCAAACAAGTTTCCATTCTGTTCTTTGGATTTCAATCATATTGGTTCTACCAAATTGTTCCAATTTCCAAGTTTGAACCTTATCTGGATCCGTATTTATGTGTCAAATGCGAACTAGTATTCTATAAATATTTTGAAGTATGGGAGGCAAGAAATAATTTTCCTTATAAACCAACCTTTCAGCTAATTTAAAATGGTTCAATTAAAACAAACAAACAAACAAACCCCCAAACACACAATCTGAAGTATAATTGTCTAGAAGAATGTTTTCATCATAGGGTTTAATACTTGCCTTACAGATAACTTCATTACTGGACAGTAGCAATAGGTATGGTACCAAGCATCATGATATGGCCTCATAGTTAAGAAAACAATCAAGTCACACTTTTAAAATGTAAGAAAACCTATAATTTCATAACCTCAGGCAGAATCTACTTATTCATATCAAAAACATGTTTGACTAACACTTTTATTTTTAAAGAAAAATAAAAATGGAAAAAATGAAGAAATATAGCCTTTTCCCTACCTTGCCAAACAAGTAACACTTATAAATATCCAGTGAATGGAACTATTATTTAAACATGAAAATACTTATGTCCTGTGCATCCAAACATATTTCAGAATGCTATTAACATTTCCATCATCACAAGATTCTCTGTGCGATTGATCCCTCTCATCTGTCGCACAGAGACTCCGTGACCCGGTCCAGGCTAAGCTGAATTCAGGCAGGCTGCTAATCCTGCTGCTGCTGAGGAATTTGCTAGCACAGCTGGCATAGCAGATAGCTGATGCTATAGGGATCTACTGCTCATCTGGTAGTGCTTCCAGCAGCAGTCCTCACCTCCAATACTCATGTTCCTGGCTGAAGAAGGGGTAAGAGGCCCATGCAACTGTCCAGATTTCTCTATAGCTTTGTCCATTATTGGTACTGCTTCCTTGTTCCTGTTACAGCATTTTCTCCTCAGGGCAGCATATTAAATTAAAATATGGCAAACCCATTCCTAAGGTACACCAAAACAGTTCTTACACAGGTAAGTTAGTATTTATAGATTTCTTGGCTTATGCAGAATTTACAAAAAAGTTGAAAATAATGGCAAGTGCTATGCCATTGAAATTGAAAAAGAGTTGAGTACAAGTATCTCCAAAATTACAGACTTGAGGCTTCTGAAAAACTCCAGCCTAATGGTAGTTTCAGTGAGCTGCAGCCATGCATATTATTCTTAGGAAACAAGTCATTCAAATTATTTGGTAAAATCAAATGTCAAATGGACTGGACATCTTACTTTTATTATATTTTCTGCCTTTATCTATTTATTTTGCAATGTGGAATTAAGAAGGTTTTTGACAGACACAATCCAAACCTGTCATATTACACAGGAAACAGCATTTAAAAAAATCAGCGCACAGTGCAGATATTTTGGCATGTTTACCACAAGGCTTGAATGGCAAGGACTTAACAGAAGAAATGCTAGAGGGTTTTTTGGCTTTATTTTAACAATGGGAACAATTACTTCTCCCTCCCCCACCCCCATAATGCCCCTTCATTTCAAGCTTTAAGTAAAATAAAGCCAGACACAAGATAATAGGAATAAGATGGTCAATAATAGTTTCTCTTCAATTTTTTGGTAACCCATTTTTCTACCTTCAGTGTTGGCAAACTGTGTAACTTGGAGAATAATCATTTAGGCACAGTCATAACATCGTGTGGTTGGTGAAATTTCCATGGTACAGTATTTCCTGTGTTTTATTTAGTTAAAATTTTTCCACATTGTATTTTCACAATCCTGGAGCTTGCACTGTTTCTTTTTCCTCCAAGTCTGAAGATCACCCCATGGATTAACAAATGATTGAGGATTGTCTCTTAAAAGACTCTTTAAAAAAACTGTCAGAATCAACCTGAGACAAAGATTTATTATGAACTATTTAAAGGGCTTAATATATGTATCCCCAAAGAGCCCTTGGAGCAAACTAAAAAGGAAGAATGGAAATCTCAAAGAATGAGAAAAATCTCCAATGCTCCACTTTCTTCATACCATGATTACTGTTTACTCAAAGGATAAAATGCCTAACCTGTCACATGAAGCCTTCAGAAGCCATATTACTGCTGATGTACAGTAAAAAATCCAAAACAATGAGCCTTGACAGTAATATGCCTAAGAAAGGCAGCTGTAATTTGCTTTCTAACCTGTCCACCAACACACTAATGTGGATACATCTTGTACAAAGCACTGATCTCCTGACCCAGACAGCAATCAAACAACTGCCAGAGTGTGTGCTGTCACATAAGCTGTGACCATTACCTTAATTATATGTTACCACATAACAAACCTTCCCTAATGAGCAACTCTTCTCCCACCCATGTGCCAGCTAGCCCTTCCGTCCTTGAAGAGTATCACTACAGATTATTTCAATTTGAAATTTGAAAAGCATATTCAGATGCAGTACTTCCAACAGATAAAAATGTTATGCATTTTAACAAGGTTAGTTGTTTTACTAGACAAGAAAAAATGTAGGCTTATACTAAAGAAAGAAAATTAGAGAGAAATATAATGTATACTACTGGTAAACTTTAAGCAAAGCTGTATATGACCTTTGACTATATGTTCATATATAAATATATCCATCTTTGCATATTCCTTTGTGTTTAGAGAAGTACATAAAATACTTCCATATTAACATTTTCACCTTGTGCCTAAAACCAGGAATGCTACCTGGGCTCAAAGTTCACACAAATGCTTGCTTTCCTTCTCTGGTGCCAACTTCCAGCAGGATACATATTTTCTTTTCTTCTAGTTGTTATCTCTTTTTTTTTTTTTTTTTTACAGCATTTTATTTTCTTCTATTGTCAGATGTTTAGGACATTTCCGTTCACATTACTATTTCCAGGACACCAGCTCCTTATGAACAAATAAAATACAGCTCCTCTCTCTCCACTGAAGTTGTCCATGCTCTACCTCAGATAAAGTACTGGAAAAGAGAGGGAAAGAGTGAGGCAGAGAAATTTTGTCCTGTCTGGGTTATTAACCTTTCCTTCAACATTTAACCCATTCAAGCTAAATGCATATCTAACCTAAGTAACTCAGTGGGAAGCATCTGCAGACTTCCCATTTGCTGTGTTTTACTTGAATAGTGTCAGTGTCAAAACAGTTAAAAATGCAGCTATTATACCAGAAGATCAGAAGGAATGTGAGTGCAGACAATTGAAGAATAGAGCAACAGATGAAATTTCATGCAAACAAGCAAAAGATTGCAGCACACTTTTGAAGGAACTACTCCTCTACATTCAGAAGCTTTAAATAACTCTAACTAGGCAACAAAAAGTAATGGAAATATCTCAGTGAAAACACCTGCTCTGTATAGAGCCCATTACAGCTAAAGACTTTAAATGAGATGTTAGAACACAATAAAAATTAATCTAAAATGAATAAATTTATAAAGAAAATAGTAATATGCCATTATGCAACTTTATGGACCAAGTTTTACAATCAGTATTGTGTTTAGTTCTGGTCATCTGTTACTAAAAAAAAGGGAATAAGGGAAACATAAACATTTCAGTGGAAGGACATCTGAAGAGAGATTAATGAGATTATAAATATTTAGTTTTGAGAGCAGATATATTTAACAAAAGGTACATAAAATAATGAATGATACATAGAAGATAAAATAAAACAAAGGATATTTCCAATAAATTGAACAGAAAATGCATTTTGAGCTGATAAACACAAAATGATTAAAATAAAAAATTCTGCCCACAAGATGTAATCTCTAAAACTCTCTCTCCCTCTCTCTCTCTCATCTCTCAAAAGAAGGATTAAATATCTTTCAGGATAACCAGAATAATCACGTTAAGCTAAGTATAATAAAATTTACATGACATATCAAGTATCATAATCCAACTTATAAGGCATAGTTACCATGCTGTAGATTTTGCATGTAGTTTGGAAGTATTCGGTACCAGCTACTCTAAATGGTAAAATAGTAGACTAGATAAACAGTATTCACTCATATACTATGAGTTTCTGTGTTGCTAAGAAATTCCTCTTCCATATAAAGATTGGTAGCAGGACATGCTTCTTTTGTTTACTCATTCATCCCTGGCTTTGTAATTCTCCAGTGGTTTGTAAGTATTCAGTAGCACAGAAAAAAGATTGAGTCCCTACTGAAAGAATACATAACTCCTTGGTCTTCCCTTTTCTTTGTTTGCTGGCTTTGAATTGGAACATTCTTATGCACTTTCTCTTAAAGTTAAAAGCAGCAACATATGGTTAGTTAGTATTATGGTCAGAGTAAATTCAGAACCTAAGGAGCAAGCCGGTAGTGAATCTACTGCCAGTGGTTCTCTTCTTTGAGTATTGAAAAATTCAAGTACTTTCAGCTGAACTCGTTACAGATCCTTGAATGGATTTAAGATTAAGTGAACATCTCATTAAGGCTTCTACAGGTGTGTTAACCAGAGAAGGAAGGTCAGAGAAGGTATACTCCCCTGATAAACACTGCTGGAAAACTGTTAACAGTGGATGAGGAGAAGGCTGAGTTATTCAACAACTTTTTTGGCTCAATCTTCTACGGCAACCTCACTTCCCACACCTCTTGAGTGGATGGACAGCAGGATGGGGAGTGGGGAACAAAATGCTTCCCATTATAAGTAAAGATCATGTTCATGCCGACCTGAAGAACCTGAATCTACATAAGTCTATTTGACCCAATAAGATGCATTTCAGAGTTCTGAGAGAATTGGCTGATGTAGTTGCCAAGCCACTCTCCATGATATTTAAAAAGTCATGGCAGTCAGGTGAAATCCCCGCTAACTGGAAAAAGGAAAGTATTGTACCTATCCTTCAAAAGGGTAGAAAGGAGGACCCAGGAATCTACTGACCAATCCTCCCAGAAGCCCTACTAAGGTACACGGAGGACAGGGTTGTGATTCAAGATAGCTGCCATGGCTTCACAAAGGGCAAGTCCTGCCTGACTAACCTTCTATGATGGAGTGGCTACATCAGGGGACAAGGGAAGGACTATGGACGTCATTTATCTGAACTTTTGTAAAGCCCTTGACAGGGTCCACCCCCAACATCCTTCTCTCTAAATTGGAGAGAGATGTGTTTGATGGGTGGACTATTAGGTGGATAAGGAATTGGCTGGATGTTTAATGGCTCAGAGTGTCTCTGGACATCAGCAACAAGTGGTATACCTCATGGGTCTATATTGGGACCAGTGTCATTTAATATCTTCATTCATGACATAGACAAAGGGAAGACACTCAGCAAATTTGCAGGTGACAACAGGGTGAGTACTGTTTTTGACACTCATGAAGGGTGGGATGCCATCCAGAGGTACCTGGACAAGCTTGAGAAGTGAGCTCATGAGGTTTAACAAGACCAAGTGCAAGGTGCTGCACCTGGGTGGTGACAACCCTTGGTCAATACAGGCTGGTTAACAATACAGCATGTGAAGGGAGGGCATTCTGCCCATCTACTCCACTCTGGTGAGACCCCACCTGGATCACTGCATCCAGCTCTGGGGTCCCCAGCACAGGAAGGACATTAACCTGTTGAAGAGAGTCCACAGAAGGGCCACCAAGATGATGAGAGGGATGGAGCACCTCTCCTACGAGGAAAAGCTGAGAGAATGAGGATTTTTCAGTCTGGGGAAGAGAAGGCTTCAGGTGACCTAATTGCAGCCTTCCAGTACCAGAAGGGAGCCTACCTACAAAAGAGCCGGAGAGGGACTTTTTACAAGGGCATGAAGTGACAGGACCAAGGGGAATGGCTTCAAATTGAAAGAGAGTAGGATTAGATTAGATATGAAGAAGAAATTTTTACTATGAGGGTGGTGAGGCACTGGAACAGGTTGCTCAGGGAAGTTGTGGATGAAGCATCCCTAAAGTGTTTCAGGCCATGTTGGATGGGGCTGTGAGCAACTTGATCTAGTGAAAGATGTCCCTGTCCATGGCAGTGGGATTGGAACTAGATGATCAAGGTCCCTTACAACCCAAACCATTCTATGATTTTGTGATCTCTTCATAACTAGGAAGCTCCATCCTCCAGCTGGCCCAAGATGTCTGCCTTTGCTGCATATACATTATACATTCAACATGTTCTCTGTGTTTTTCCCACTCAAACACTTACCTGCAGCCTGTGGAAGAGCCCATGCCAGAGCAAGTGGATACATGAAGGAGGCTGTGACCCATGGAAGGCCCATGATGGAGCAAGGTCCTGGCAGGGACCTGCAGCCCGTGGAGAGAGGAGCTCACACTGGAGCAGGTTTGCCCCAGCAGGACTTGTGGCCCTGTGCGGGACCAATGCTGGAGCAGCTTGTTTGTGAAGGACTGCACCCCATGGAGAAGGGACCCACAGGACAGCAGTTTTGTGAAGAACTGTTTTCTGTGGGATGGGCTCATGCTGGAGAGGTTTGTGAAGAACTGTCTCCCTTGGGAGTGACCCAGGGGAGGAGGGAAAGGACTCCTCACCCTGACAGCGGCAGAAACAACAACTGCTAGTAAACCCCATTCCCTGTCTACCTGCACTGCTGAGGGGGAGGAGGTAGAACTTGGGAGGAAGGAGGGTTGAGGGGAAGGTGTTTTCAAGATTATTTTACTTCTCACTCTTGCTCTGATCCAATCCTGTTAGTAATAAATATAATTAATATCCCTGCTTTTAGTCTGTTTTGCCTGTGATGGTGATCAGTAAGTGACCTCTCCCAGCTCTTATCTCAACTCATGAATCCTTTTCTACGTTTTTTTTCTCTTCTCTGTCTGGTTGCAGAGGGAGAGAGCAATTTTAGTGGCTACCTGGTGTTCAGACAGGGTCAACCCACTCCAAATACATGTATCTCTTGCTACAAAAAATGCAAATCATAACAGTGAATTAACATGTTTTAATGAAATCATACATAAGTTCTTATATACCATGAAATATGACTTGTAATATGAAATTACAAAACCAAATTGTGAAATTTTCAAAACCAAAAGGCGATAAAAGACCAACAGTGATCCATGCTCTCTTTATACTCTCTTACTGACTTAATCACAAAATAGTTCATTATATGGTTTACTGTTCTATGGAAAAAGAGTTTTCTAGGTCAAGAAGTTTAATTTCAGAATGACTTTGATTAAGTGATATTTATGTCACAATACAAAAGGAAACCCCTATCTCTAAAAAGCTTTTGTTTTTTTCCGATTTAGGCACTCCGAGCTCTGCTAGAAAATCCCAGCACAGTGCAAATAGTGATTTCATATAAAAAATGTTAATAGTTGCTTAATATAATCAGATGTTAGAATAATGATAATGATTACCTCATCATATTGGTAATTTTTGCATTCTGTTAGCAAATTTTGCTTTTGCTAACATGATGCAAAAGTTGTTAATATAATGAGTGTCATTGTATTAGCAACTTTATATCACATTAACAAAGATTAAATTTGCTAATGTAATATGACAGTCACTAATGTAAGATTAGTGTAAATAGAGACCAAAATCTCTGTAGACCACCTAAAGGCAATGCTGAACATGTAAGAAATGCTCATTTGTTCTTCCTTTCCTAGCTATACCTTGAGTTCCCTTATTGTTATATCTATCTGTGCTCACTGAACACTCTCCAGAAAGGTCCATTTTATCAAACACTAGCAGCCATTAGGCAATGATTAACTTTTGATGCAAAATCATGCACCATAAAGTTACTTGTTAAAAAATAAGTGACTCATGAAATGGATCAACTGATATTTATCCAACATAGAGATATCTTCATGAAAACTGACTTTAGTCATTAATTGCTGGTTAATTTATATAGGACTTTCCACGATAAGTATACTGATATCTCCACAAATACTGAACAGAGATAGCAAGCATCCTTGGACTACATTGCTCATGGAGGTCTCCCAGAAGAGACTTCACATGTTAGAAATCTGTGGCATAAATGCCACAACATTAATAAGTAACAAGCAGCCTGAATACAATGATCTTTGTTATTTATATAACACAATATCCAAATGGCTGCACAACCCCATCCACACCTCCACAAATGACTTGGAAGTGAGATCTGCTTAGCCATGTATGTATCAAGGAAGATTAAGAGGCTTTTGCTGTGTAAATGCTCCCTGACTCCTGCCGCAACACTGGCACCATTCATGTTCCTGGGGTAATTCTTCTACTTGCTTTAGTGTCCCTGTCCCAGGCTTCAAAGGAGGCTCCCAGGCCTGAGGAGCCAAAGGGAAGCTGCAGCACTTTGTGAGTATGGAAATATAGGTTGCTCTTCTCAGAGGAAGCCTAACCTTGCCTGAATGATTTGACTTTAATGAGCAGCTGAGTAATATGCTAAGTGAAAGAAGAGTTGTGATGGACTGTTGCTATAAAAGATGTGTAGAAGTGGAGCTTGCTCTCACCTTCCATTTTGAGACTTAGGTCAAGCCACGTACCAAATCTGGGCAGTATTATCCTTCTCATATTTTGTTTCAAAACAACCTACAAAATATAAATGCTCCTTCCTGAAGTCCACATGCATCCAGTGTTGGGATTTACCAGACTACAACATGCAGGTCCCTGAATGCAATTCTGGTTTGAAAAAAAGTGAAAATTAAATGCAACAGTTAGTCAACACAGCAGCTATCTACAGGAGCAAGCAATTAAACACCAGTAAAGTATTCTGAAGAGAAAGAATTGCTGCTTATCTGCAGTCTAGAGTAGAAAACCATGGTATCAGAAAAGCAGTAGATGCAGATTTTTGAGGAATAACCTCAACACAGCCTCATGCAAAGAATGACAAATATATGGTATAAGTCTCTGTCTTCCTTTCAGAAAAAACACTAGTAAATTAATCTCATACAATGTAGTAATAAAAACTAAAAGCAAGCAGCATTCCTGCAGAACAGAGCTTCTGAGCTAACTGGGAACCCAGTAAGTAAACTTGAGAACTGTACAGATAAATAAAACATGCTCCAAATTTTCATTTGCTTTGTGCTTGATTTGCTTTTATGGCTAATGATTCAGTTTTGTGGTCAAGCATTAAAAAGCTATAATTAGTGCATAAGAATGGTCTGAGCTGCATAGTCCTAGACGCAGTGGCAGAACTGCAGGTACCATAACCAGGTACCTAAGTAAAGGAAGGTGCTGAAGGGGGAGCTAGATATTTAAGGCGGCTCATCTGTTGAATATGAAGGGCCTTTTGACATCAGAAGTTAAAACTGGATTCACAGCTTTATGTTAATATGTACTTTTATTATAAACAGTAGGCTGAACTGAAAAAAATTTCTACTTTTGTGATAAACTGTATTTCAGCTCATAGTACTAAAATATAAAAAGGATCAATCATGAGTTTTCAATTTCTTTTCCCCCAATTCTTAGAATGTGGTTTCTGTGAACAATTGTTTAATTAGAAGACCATTTCTTTCAGTGAAGTGTATAAGTGAAGCCCTAACCACTTATTGTTATGAGCAGCATGTGGCTTTTTTTCTTTGCTAGAGCAGTATTCCTGGAGCTGATTCGGGAGTGAATTGTAATATGGAAAACTGTTTTCTGCTCATCTAAATTTCACTGGCACAAGTTGGGGTGTTTTTTTTTTTAAAAAAAATATTATTTCTTTATTTTTATTTTTCATCCAGGAATCCTATTCTGTCTTCCAGTTTTATTTGACTCTGACAGTTCACAGCTGAGCAGTTCAGAGGAATACACAGCTTCTTTAATTCACCTCACTTGACAACAGCAGGACCTGATCCTGCAAGTCAGCTTTAAAATTGCATTTTGAAGCTGTCATGGAAATCACGTGAGAGACGAACTGTTTCTCACCATTTCTGAAAATTAGGTCACTTATTTAGGACATTGAAAAGAACTTAGGAGTTATGACTTGAGGCACACATTACCATTTTTTTTTGTCAGCGTAGTCCCTTTACCTAACATATAGAAAGAGATTCATAGTAATATAACAAGCCAATCTGTCTTAAAAAGTTCCTTTAGAGACACATTTTATGATACAACTCTTTATGTTTATCTTGAACTCGATGAACGACGTTGGGCCTTTTTTCACAAAGCATCCATAATGCCAGAGATCTTTGGATTGAGCACAACAAAATTTAGGTCATAAAGGTATAGCACCATGAAGCAATAAAAGCCTAAACCAGGGCAGAAACCCTAAATGACATGCGGCATGGCAACTGGGGCAGGTGTTTAAGGAATATATTGTATTCTCCTAAGGCACAGAGGCAAAGGGGGGCAAGTGACATGAGAAACAGGAAAAACAAAGTAATTTGCTGGTATATTTTTCCCTTGTGTGTCTTGTCCCACATAATTTCAGCATGCACTGCACATAATTCTATTCTGCCATTTTTAGTCTAAGCTTAGCCTTGTTTGTATAATTTCCCTGTCTCATTGACAGCCCTCATGCATATCTGTGGATTAGGAGAGAATTGTGTTAATGGAGATGACCAGGTCTTTCTGGTCCAGTGCCATATACTTGACACTTGAACCACTGGAGCAGCCCTGCCAGGGGCAATAGTTCCAGGACTGATGTCTTCTGCAGGCCATTCACTAGAAGTCAGCAATCATATACACTCTTACAAACAGCTCACAAGCAGCTCACAAGCTCCCCCCTCCAAAAAAACCACAAAAAAACCCCAACAAAAACTTCCTACAGGAAAAGCATCTTGCTAACACACACCCCTCTAAGCATGAGTAAGGTGTGTATTTTAAACAGTTTCTATCTAATACCTTCACAGCAACAGACAGCTAAGCTGCCATTTAAGCAGCTCTCCTGGGTTCCCTATATCTGGAAGGGAAATACAGTTTGTGGGGAGGAAGGACAATGGGGGCCTGTGTGATTGAATAGCATTGAGCAAATGCAGAAACTACTATAAAGGCTGTTGGGGTTGGATACTTGCATACAAAAGCCATAGTATCACCACCCTGTCCTTAGAAAACACATTATTATTTTTAGTGTCATGTGCTGTATTACAATGTCTGATAAAAGTAAAGTACAAGAATTTGCTAGATGACTTGATTTCTGCCCTTGTCAGATTATTTTGTTTAGTTTCTGATGAAAATGTAAGACAAGCTTTGCAAAATTTTTTTTGTGTGGATTCTCTTTTCAGCTTCTTTTTCCTTCCTATTGCCACATCTAATCTATTTATCTATGGCACAATTATTGATTTATGTCCACCAGGATGCTAGATACATATCCTGTAAATGATATCACCTGATTTTTGTTGCATTATATACAGTTAATGGTTACTCTGAATTGCACTTGTGAATAAAAACATTGCAAATTGTTATTAATTGTACTCTAAGAAGATACATTCCACTGTTGAACTTTCCAGGAAAGGCAAAGTATAATAATTCTTCTGTTCACTGAACAATTTTTCCCTTGTTATGGGACTGCTAATGAATGCAATATTGCTTTTAACGTGCAGTCCTGAAAGTGCCAGTCAGGTGAAAACATATTTTTTGATACTTAAAATACCAAAAAGTAACAATAGCTTGTATGGAAGCTCCATGTATGTTCGCTTAACAAAAATAGCCTTTGAACTGCAAAGGAGTTTGGTGATGATTACTCTTCACTGAAAAAATAATTACAAAATGTTATTCATCTATTTCTTTTCCTGACCATGTGTTTAGCTATCATTTTGCAGTTTCAGCAGAGCAGATGTGCTATGACAGAAACAGCAGCTACAGTATTTGCTCCACATATAGCAACAACAAGCAAATGTGACTCATATCCTGGATTACATTAAACAAAATGGAAAAGTGACAAAAAAAAAATCTGTTAGTCTAACAACAGATTTTAATTGCAAACTAAATTGAAATTCATTTGTTTAAAAAAGTGTTTTCAAATGTTAACTCACAGATTTATACTGTAGTATTTGCCAAAACTGTTAACGCTGCGAGGTGAAATACTGTGTCTAATGAGGTCACTAGAGCTTTGACACTGCATCTGGGGCAAGAGTCCATCTTGGTCCTTTATTTGGTTCCCCCAGATAATTTTATGTACACCACGTAAGCACTAAGCTTTAACTTGTCTTTAAAAAAAAAAAAAAATCTTTAAGGCTGCAAAGGATTAAATGCAATTAAGGATTTATCCATAAAAGATGTAATCAATAATTATCATTCGATGATTGGCAGCAGAGACCTGGGCTTGAAATATGAGCTATGTGAGGGCAAACTCAAATGTCTTTTACTTTAACACAAGCAAGTCCTCTGCTCTTGACCTATTAAAACTTTGTTTGCTATTATACTTGCTGGGGAACGAGTCATGCGGAAAGGTGTTGAGGAAATGAGCCAGTGTGTTCCCCAGGTGATATAAATGCTTTATCAAACTGATCCCTGCCTTGTTATGTAAACTATACCAGGTACTGTTCGTTTTAAACAGAGAGATAAACAGATCTAATATGCTTCAGGGCGTCATGCTTTATGCATGAACTGCTTTTTATTTTTATATTAAAGATTTTCTTGACACAACCCTTTGCAAGGAAGGAAAGCTCCAATATAATGTCTTAACTACAACCACTGCAGCACCTGCAAATTCAAAGTACTGAGACTGATATTCCCTGATCAGATAGTCCCATGCTAACCTATTTAATTAATTCTTAATAAACAATTAATTTTTTAGTGAAATACCACTTGCAATGAGAAAGTCTCTCCCAAAAGATAAATGAAGTAATCCTCTGAGAAGGAATTTATAAATAACTTGGTCTATCTGTCTATTTACAATATTTAGCTACCTACCCTTTGCTTTTGGTTGTCTGATCTATCACTTGTTTTCTTATTTATTATACAGTTTTCAATCAGGAGTAATATCCAGTTTCTTTTTATAGCAATGGGATTAAATTCTACTCTCAATTTTCATGGAAACAAATACAGGATATCACCAAAGATTTCAGTTACTTAAGATTTATATCCATAAACAATATTAGAATTTAGTCAGCTGTCTTAAATTTGAGGTATACAACATGAAAGTGAACACATTTATTCTCTCCTTTAAAGAAATGGACCTACAGAGTGTTGCAAGGATCCACTTTGAGAACTGTAAACACTTTTAAATGAAAATTATCAAAAATTTGCTTGTTCTTGATTTTATATTCAATATCCTCAAAAACTTTAAGGACAGCTCTAGAACTCAATTTTCTTAGAACTGCATAAGAAGAAAGAGGAAAAAAGTCATGTATATTGTCATATACCCAGAAATATTAATTTATCCTACCTAAAGCAAGGCTTGAAGTATATTTTGCAATCTCAGCACAATCTTAACTATGGAGTCACTAGTGACACCCTTGTATGAATGTCTATGTATGTATGTACTGTCACGTACGTACTAGTGCAGATATACATACATGTGTTCAAATAGCTTTTGCATGTCCTCCTTAAAACTTTCCACTGAATAATTAATTAAAACTAATTGGTCAAAGTGGTTTATAAAGCGTTATTTGTATTATAGTCAATACAAGTGTAATTACTTTCAGGCTGATAAGACTAGTAGGTTTAGTCTGTCTTAGTTCACGTTTTCAAGGCTGAAAAAAATTCACTACCTGATAAAAGTCTTTGTTTTGGCAAGCTCATATGAACAGAAATAGCACAAAGAGCATGATTTTAATGCTGAAGATATTTGATTAACATGTGAAAACTGGATAAAATAACATTCTTCACTAAAAGTCTGATTTGTTTGTATTCATAACGTAATGTTTACTTTTCTGAAGACGTGCCACCTTGCTTCCCTTTATTTCAGGTGCAACTCAACATAGAAAAACTAATGAAATTTAACTATCCATAAGTCTTTGTTGTGGAAGGACTGAATTAAAACTTTTTAATTTAGTCAAGTAAAGAATCATTACACTAGGACTCTAGGGCAGGAATGTGTTAATAAAATCATACTCTCTGCCTTTTCATTTAAAATAATCCCCTTGAGCTGATTAAATGAAATATCACTTGTTTAATAACTGACAGAACATTATTTTTAAGCAGAAATATTTTGCATATCTTCCTGTCCTGCTTTTAATTCTAGGCACAAAGTAGCGAAGGCACTGACATCACACAAAGGGAGCAGAGTTTAGCACTTGGATATAGTTTGTCCTGTCATAGTGGCATCTATAATTTAGTGTGAAGCAGTGAGGTAGACAGAGCATTATCATTAGAAATCATCCTGAACAGGGATATAAAACACAGTTGCAATAACACTTGTCAGAAAGGTGACTGCAGTCAAAACTAATATCCAAGAGTTTCAAGATAAATGCTGACACTGCAGCCATCTTACAAAGACTATTATTGCTAAAAAAAAAAAAAACCGAAAACCTCAAACCAAAAATGAAAAAAAACCCCAAGAAAACCAAACTGTGAACCTCCCCCACAGTGAGCAAGTTGGTGTGAAGTTTGCATCAGAGGTGGCATAATCTTAGTGAGATTTATGGTAAGTAAACCCCTTCTTTACCTGAATAAGGTACTCTATGTTGCTACAGAGAAAGAATGGTAGTCTTTCTACCTTAATGACTTCAAGCTACTCTAAATTTCTCCCTCCACCCTCTCCCCTTTATCTGGAGTGTATGAGTGCAATACTCAGGCAAATAGCTGATGCTTCCAGGTTCACTCCTTCTCCCTGCTGCCCACTTCCTCAATCTTTTGTATTCTTCAAAAACCACTTAATGTTTTTAGTCTTTATACTGATCTCTATCTTGGAATGCAGAAGCGATTTTATAGTCTTTTACTGATGATTTTGTAACTGCAAAACCACAAGGAAACTACCAAATCTTGCAACTTGCAAGTAAGTATAGTAACTTCATTCTGTTTGTTTATTTAGCAGTGATAATGCATATCTCCATATAAACACAAACAAATGCACAAAATGCCTCTTTAGCACACTGATTCACAGCACAGTGTCTTCACAAATGTGCTGCAGGACAAGATACAGGTGCTCTGTACTAGGTATTTCTTCTGCTACAGGCAATGTCTTGATCCGACCCCAGAACAGACACAGTGATTTGAGTGTCTATAGAGCCTAGTATTCCAGCTAAGATGCATTTCCAACAGTGGCCATCATTGCTGCAAAATGGGAGAAAAGTCTGCTACAATCTTTAGGTTCTGTTCCAGACCCCAGCAACCTTCAGTGCATAACATATTTGGACTCTGATGTTCATTTACTAACCACCACCTTCCAAGGTCTACAACCTTTTGCCTGAACAAAGCAAGGAGGAGATTCTTCAGAGGAGATGTAAGTGTAACATGTGAAGCGATCAGCCAGTAGAAGTTCTTGAGCTCTATCATGCAGTATTATGTGGTATCATAGAAACTCACCTGAAAGCAGAATGAGACTTGTGTTGGTCTAAGGCTATATTTAATGAAAAACAGAGGAGAATATGGGTCCTTGTCACTAAAGGACTTGAGAAGACTGCTTGCAACAATTTCTGACTATTTTTTCTAGCTAATAACAAATGTCTCTGAAAAAAGTGCCAGACGACCTGTTGTGCCCCATTAGACAATGTGCATGTAGGAGACCTTTCTTCCTAAATAACCAATTGGTATATAAATTGCCTTGAAGCACAATACACTCCTCTATAAACATATTTTAGCTGAAATTAGAAGGGAATGCTGTCTCTTTATATATATGTCCACGTATGTTCTGTTCTTGATTGCAGGGTTAGTTAGTGGAAATGAGTTCCCCACATACACAGCACTTGATAAACATGCTTCCTTTTGTCTGCCTTACTGCTCTTTCATTTGAATTTTGCTAAATGTTTTTGTCGCCTTGTAAAATGATACCTAGGGTGCTATAAGGAAAATCATTGCAGGCTTTTCCATCTTTCATCGGAAAGAAATGTTCCTATACTTGCAGTAATTTTTGCAATTCATGTCTAAAGTAATTTCATACTTATTGTATTATGTCATGTGTGTGTTAATTTAAATAACACATACAAAACTGCTTAATTTTTAAAGGACAATTGAGTTACTATTTTCCACAATATTTTAGTAGATCAGAAAAGTATTTCTTTCCTAGGTAATCAATGTTACCCTGCAGCTTCCTGGCTGCCTTTTTTTGTTGTTTTGTTTGCTTATTTGTTTGTTTGTTGTTTTTTGTTGTTGTTGTTGTTTTTGTATACCAACTAGACCTGCTGATAATGCTGCTCATGAATGTATCAGTTTGCTTGGACATCTTCTGTTTTGAAATCTCAGGTTTTGATTGCAGTTGTTTTGATCTCAGTGAGCAATTGTAAAACCTCAGTGCCATTTGCAGTTTCGACTAATGGAAAGAACATAAGCGAAACTGCTTTTATTCCATGCAAATTCAGTAAACTGAGCAGTTAATTTGTATCCATTTCTCTCTCTCTTTTTTTTTTTTTTTTCCAAATAACCTAATTTACTTTTCAGTCTTGTTCTTAGTTCTCCAAATCAACACCTTGCATTTAGCTGTCCATACCTGACATATTCCTGTTATCTTTACTGAAATGGATTTTTTTCTGCAAAACTGGAGTTTCACAATAACCCCAGGAACTTCACCATTTAGAGAGTCATTACTACTCTTTGTAAGTTCACAAATGATGCCATCCAGCACTGCTGCGGAAAGGGACCTAGGGGTTCTGGTCAAGGAAAGTTGAATATGAGTCATCAATGTGCCCTGGCAGCCAAGAGGGCCAACCATGTCCTGGGGGCATCAGGCAAAGCATCACCAGCCAGTCGAGGGAGGAGATTGTCCCTCTCTGCTCTGCACTGGTGCAGGCGCACCTTGAATAATGTGTGCTGTTCTGGGCACTGCAATATAAGAAGACTCAGTGATCCTTGTGGATCCCTTCCGACTCACCAGATTCCGTGCTTCTGTGATGAATTTTTGGCTTACAGTTTCCCAATGCTGGCTAATGAATCTATGGATTACAATTTCCCATTATGGGCTATATTTAGCTCTTTCCTTTATACAAAATATCCCAGCTTACTTGGTATTAGTAGTGGTGGTTTGTGATGTGGATAATTCTGCCTATGCTATGATACTGAGCATAAATATATCAGAGGCTCAACAGTAACTATTTCTGAAACAACTCCTTTTATAATATGAAAGATCCAGGCAGAAAACAGAACCATCACTTCTGTGTGCCAAGAAACACAAACGTTTCAAGTATCAGGAAGTGTTCATTGAAATCTTGTCAGGATATGAAATTTTTGAGTAGTCAAATGCATCCGCCATTATTCTTCAGTTAGATTCTGTGACTTTTATCTCCCTCAATACTGCTCACTCATCAACCTTTTCCTGGCCAACGTGTCTGAATATGCACCACATGCATTCCTGCATGCTTCAGGATTTGTATTTCTACAGGTATACATATGTAGAGACGAAATAATTTTGAATACTTCATTCCGATATCAAATTATCCCATAAAGATGTCATGATCAGTAAGATCTGACATTATCCATGGTCTCCAACTGGTGGTATTTTCTTTCAGCAATGCCTGGTTCCATAAAATTTAAAATAAACATAATATATGTTTGAAATTATGCAGCTCAGAGCACAAACAATAAAGTGTGCAATTTATTTTTTCGGATGTATGATCACTGTTAGTCAGTAATCACAAAGACTTAACAAACATAAGGTGTCAAAACCTGACTGCTTTATTTTCAGCACATATATTGTGCATTGTAAGAGCATTTACAGGCAGATATTGGCAGGGAACAATTACAGAAGATTTAAAAAATATATTTTCCTAATGTGGAGGTACAGACCTGCCTGCAGACTGTAGAGACAAACATAACTTCTGAGTTTGTTTCTGAGAAAAGAAATCCCGCAGTTCAAAAGTAGGATATGTTATATATATTAAATGGGAGCTATAAAGCAAGCATATACTGAATTTCTTTGCTAGCAAAAAACAAGTCCAGATTTACAGTAAATTTACTTTCCTTCATAGCTTGAAAACTGCATTAAATAAAAAAATTAAGTTAGATGGAGAGGAATAAATTTAATCAAAACACCGTTGGATAAAATAACGTGGATTTAGGAGTTTGCAACAGCTACTGCCAAAACAAAGCTGTTGTGATTTACCAAAGCTAATAATATTCATTGTTTAAAAATCCAAAGGTAAAAGAACTAACAAAAATTTACTAAATTATCTGTAGTATTTAATGTGGCAAACTACTTTGTTGCAATGAATTTATCTAATGCATTGCTTATAGTTGCATTTCACATACAAAATCCTAGCACAGATGTATTTCAAACTGTGTTCTTACTGTCTAAAAAAATCCTGAAAAGTAGAAAAAATTACCATGGATATGTAAGATGTCATGAAGTTAAGGACAGCGCTCATCCTCACCACACCTCTATGGCATTAAGCATAATACTGGAATGACTTTGCTACCAAAATTGGAAATGTGCATTGTTTAAAATGGGAGCAGGATTTAGCTGATCAACTTCTACATGATTTGGATTTTGGACTAAGAACAGCCATTGCAAAATATTTGAGGAGATCACAGAGTGGAAGGATATTTCATTTGAGCATTACAATTGATAATTGCAAAAATGTGACTACATGGAGTCAAAGATGCTACAGTTTCTCTTGACATATTCTAAAATTATCACTGTTCAAAAAAAATCACATTCCAGACCAATTTGATCTGTTTCTTGTGGCATATAGAAGAATAAATAGTAAAGCACTCTAGGTGATTTTACAAGTAGTAAAAGAGAGACCTGTGCTAATCAATTCCTTTTATTTGTTCTTTCTTTTGCCTTTATCTTGAACATAGGAATAGAAAACAAATCATAGTAACTATATTTCTCACAAGTCAGTCTCATTTACTTTCAATAGACTCAGTAACACTGTTTAAACCTTGAAAGCTAATAAACATGGATTTGTAGAATTAGAAATATCGAACATTCGGAGAAATAGCTACTCACAAAATTAAAGTTTTATAGCCCAAAGTTGAAGATTGTGTTCCACAGTTTAAATATTTCATATCTGACATTTTCAGACTCTACTACTAGTGTGAAGTCTGATTTTGATTTTTCAATCCAATCCAACTGTTTGAGTTTGGTTTCAAAACCTAGATACTACTTGCTTAGATTCATTTTTGTATTAAAAGGCTATCCAATGTCCACCTGCAGTCTTTGATACAATTAACATTAGCATTCTGTATAACATGCATTAGAGGAAGTTTGAATTTGGAAATACACTCTGGTATTACAGCATAAAGTCTGCAGAGGTGACTGTCTAAGATAGTTTCTGGATAGCAACTCTGTCATACAAGTCAACTATTATTTGAGTCATCTTCTCTTCCCCAGCTATGGGGTGCCAGAAGGTTGTTTCTGATTATTACTGGAATTCCTGCTTTGAATTTATACTCAGTGTAGGAGTAAGTCTTTACATCTGCAAGCCAAAATATCAGCATTGGGTTTTTGGCTGTTTTTTTGTTTGTTTGTTTGTAAGGGTTTTTTGTGGTTTTCTTTTCTTTTCTTTTTTTTTTTTTTTGGTCCAATTAAAGCCAATGTATTTTGCTAGGGTTATCAGAAGGAGCAATTATGAGGACATCTATGACTAGGAGCTGTTTCTATTAAAATGCATCAACTGATTAAGCTGTAGCAGTAATTGCAGAGAAGTAAGTTCACATCTGTAACTTGTCATTTGAGTTAACACATTGTTTTGGTGCTATGGGTGGATTGAACTGCCCTAAATTCATAATTAGACCTGGTGATTTCAAAAGGTCCTTGGCCAAACCCACAACTGACTCCACACCTTTAAAACCAAGGTGGCTATGCTGATTTATACCAGTTAATTATCAAGGCTATTGTATGCTGTTTTCGTGTATATCAAAGGGACTACTTGACGAGTAAGAAACAGTAAATACAGGTTAACAACACCATACAAGACAAAAATGCACAGTATGTGTTAAACAGAGGCAGAGATATTACTCAGTGGCTATATAAATTGCATCTAGAATCACAGTCTATTAAAACATAAGCATATTAGAATACAGGGATATCAGTCCCATCAGTGAAGATAAAATGAACCCAAACAGCTTGCACAGCACACAGTTTCATAAGTAGTTAAGGAATGGTGACTCAAATCCATGACTATTAACTGTAAGACAGCAATACTGTAGGGAACTCTCCTGCTCTGGCAGGGGGATAGATAAGTTGACCTAATGGTTCTTTTCCATTTCTAATTTCTCTGATTCTATTAAGTCTTAGTAGTTTCAGAAGAATACGACTGCTTTCCAGGGCCCCTGAGACATGAGAATTTAGGCAACTCCTTCCTGTAAATAACACTACTTTTCAAACAGTAAAAATACAGACTAGGAGAGGACATTAAGTCCAGTTTAATAACTTCTAAGTATGGGTACAGCAGAAATGCTTTTTCCCCCTTACACTTTTCCCACCGGAGTTTAATTAAGATTGACAAAGCACTAACTTTAAATCAGCAAGGAGATCCTTAGATCCATTTTGTTGTCAAATATACTTTCCCTGCAAATGGCAGGAGTAACACATATCATTTCACTGATAATGTTTTAATATCCTGCATTGAATAAAACTTTTTTTTTAATCAAGTTGCAATGGTAGCACTAAACTACACAAGGGGCTTGGGGGTTGCAGATGGCTGCATTACTCTAAATGTTCAAGCTTGACTGACCCATTTCATCAGCACTGTCAGAGACTTGCACTGATACATGTTGACAACATTTAATCTTAAAAAATTGAAAGAAATGAATTAATATGCAAATTTCATCAGCTTTGTAATAAAAATGTCCTTGAAAAAAAACAGAGAACATGACCCCCAAGGAATTGTGTGAATTATCCCAGCTCAATTCTTTAAGTTAGTCAGAGGTATGTGGGTCCGCAAGGAAATCAGCGCAGATTTGACTTGGAAATAATTATGATGAAGAACAAAACACAAGCAGGTTGAATAAATGTAACAACTTGGGAAAAAGTCTTAGTCCTGTTTGTTATTCACTTTGAATTAACAGGATTAGGTTTGGTTTTTGAAAATAAAGGAACACCACCATGTAATTTTAACACCTAAGTAATGTGAAAACAATTTTTTTCTTGCTATCAATTTTAGTAGGTATCAGAAACAGCTCACGGAAAATCAGATTTTTTTTTTTTTTCAATACACTTTTGTACTGAGTAACTGCTTTTGGTACTGAGTAACTTAAATCATGATATTATGTCTCCTGTACGCAAGTCAGGTAAATACTCTAATTTCTTCAAAAGCAGAAGAAATGCCTGTGGGTAAATCAGGAAGGTGAATGGAAGTTTTCCTGGACATCACTGGAGTCCTTGCAAAATAGGAAACAACCATCTCTAGAAAGAAGAAGTAGTAAAAATTTGGGTGTTTCTTTTAATGAGATAAATTCTTACATTAATAAATAAATAAATAGTTTCCATTTTGCAATCTAGCATACATAATTTAGAACTACAAAACAGCTGACTGCAACAAGCAACCTTTTCATTTTGACTGTCACTATTTGAAGCAGACTTCAATTTTGAAAGATTTGGTAAGCATGAATGAGTAGGAAACAGCTTTTTCTTACTGCTTAGTGATTTGAATTCAGCTGTGTAGGAATCAAGTTCCAAAGAGCCAATGTTTACTCCAGTTAAGTCAAGTAAAGTTCTGAGAACTCAGCACAGTTCTGGATAATATTTAAATGCTCACTTTATAATAATGTACCTTCCAGTTACATTTTGTACTTCTAGTGTCAGTCATACTATTTTCATAGCAGTCAAAAATCTACAGCCAGTGCTTTGCTCAGCATCTCTGGCAGGCAATTGTATTGTAATTAATCCACTTTCTTTTTGTTTAGTATAGAGAAGGTTTTGAACATAATGTTCACAGGAATTAACTCCATACTGTACTTACATTCCTTGGAAAAAAGGTAGTCCAGGTCAGCATGTTTTTACAGCATGTTTTCAGAATCAAAACTCCACTACAAATGAACAACTTCCATCCTGGAAAACTGTTTCAGAGCCTCTAAAATAAGTTGTCTGATTTAATAGTTCCACGGAAGACAGACATGCTGAAATACAGACCATGATCAACCAAATGAATCCGTTCCATAAGCTTTTGTGGTTTTCTACAAAAGTCTTTTAAGTTTCTCCTTTCTCTTCTAATCTACAACCAGTAAAATCCTACTTTTATAGTGCCCTTTGTACCTGCATGCATAAAATTAATAACCTTGCAGTTTAATTATGCAGTATCTATCAGTTTTGAAATGATATAAAGTTGCAGATAGAAAAAGAATAAAACCTCTTTAAGAATCCAAAATTAATATATGTCAAACTCAGGCTAAATCTTAATCTTCTTGCAACATTTCTCTAAAATAGATGTTCTTTTATCACCTGGCATATCAAGACCCACTGGAAAAAAAAAAAAAAAGGCATTTGGTTAACATGCTGTGGAACAGCATTCTCTTTTCCACCTCACTTCAGGCTATTCTTGAAAGATCTGAACAGTTGTATAATAATGAAAAATGTGCAATACTTGTGGGGCATTGCTTGTGCACACATACCTCCGCCCACGCATTCATCATTCTGCAGGTATTGTCAGTGAAAGTTTAATTGCATAAACACTCTGTAACTGTCCTGTCATATTTCTTGTCAGTCTGGATTCCCTCTCCGGGCTCACTATCTCACAAAACTATAATTGAATTGCTACCAAATCACAAGAGGGCCCAAAAAAATAAAATCTTTATGAATAGAATTTGTTTCCTATCAGCAGATTTGACAAATTGTGGCAGAGGAAGGGCCTTAGCGATAATTTCTGAGTTTATTCTAAATCCAGTTATTTGCTGTTTGCTCTTATCTTTCTTTAGAATTTTAAAGCCTCAGTGAGAAAGAATCCCAAAGAGCTCAACAGTAGGATTTTTCCAGGTCCTAAAGAGGCCAGTAGTAAAAATAAATAAAACTAAATAAAATGCTGTCTTAGTCATGGTTATGTCTAAGTATTGCTTAAACAGAAGAGAATCTTAATTAATTCTGAAATACAGTGAATATCAGCCAGTAAATTTCTTTCATATCCCTTCACAGTCACTTTATTTACTTATTCAGGTCAAATGACAGCTTCTGCAAAATATCTTGCTTTGAATGTGTAACCTATGTCTATATTACTAATTTTTTGCTGTGTGATACTTCCATGTACATTCTATTCCTGAGTAGATAATGAAGGTAATGACCAAATAAACTTAACTCAAAGGTGTGTCACGTACTTTGTTAGTGTACTGTGAAACTGGAATGCAAATTAAAATATAACTTATGTTAATATTTTCAGAAAAATGCATCCCATTAGGTTAGAAGTTGCTCATTTTTAAGCTGAAGTTGATATTTTCCTGATATGCATTCTGATTTTATTCTAAGCAAGTTCTAGTGAATGGCAGAAAATTATAACTCTAGCAGAAGCCTGAAAACATTGTTCATTCCACTTTAAAATTTTATTAGCAGCAGGTGCATTAGAAACACATCCTAATGAATAACTTTTAAATGGGACAGAACTTCAACTGGATTGACAACTGTCTGATTGTTTATGTTTTTTAAATGTGCTTATCACAATCACATAGGATTGATGGGTGTTTTTAGACGAAGTTATGTTTTAGCAAGAGACTTAATTTAGGACTAGGGTTAAGGCTGAGGATAAATGAGTGCATTAGATGATTAAAGAACATTTGTCTTGTTGGACACTTAGGTAATTTGTTTATGACACTTTCAAAACAAGCTGTAAAATAAGAACAAAAAGCACAGGTTTTAGCCAACCTCTCTCAAACATAAGCCCTGAAGTAAAATTAATTGGTTTTATGCAGAATTACAAAATTTATCAACTTAATAAAAACATGATTCTAGGATAAATGGTTTAATTACCTTTGGTGAAAATATTCACGATATTATTTTCTACCTTTTCTTTGTTTTTTTTTTTTTTTTTTTTAATTGTTCTGGTTTATTCTTGGTTGAAGAGGGGTGGGGCTGCAGAAGGGAAGAATGAGTTTTCTCACACCATTGCAAAGAATCCTACTAAAGATTATTTGCTTTTTAAATTTTTTTTGGTTTTTTGTTTTTTTTTTTTTTTAAATAGTACTAGAATTATTCCAATGTTCTTGCATGGTGAAAAAGCATTTTTATAAGAAAAGAGACGCCTCAGGAGAAATACAATAGGAAACCTTAAACAAAAGCCTTTAATCTCTTGTGTGTAGGTAATCAATTACAATTTTATTTTAACAGTTAGTATTATCATTTGGTGGTTTATTTGGACTGGATTGGGACACAAACACACTTCCCATGCCAAAAAAGTTCATTAAATTAATGCTAATTGACACTACTGCATATATTCACAGGAAAGCACCTGGAGTTTGGGCAGGCCCTGGACTATGAACTGTCTTCCCACCTTTACAGAATATCACTGGAGGACAAGGCTGGAGAACAGCAATGCAACAGCATGGGAAAGACTACACTGCTGCTGCCCATGCTGTACGTGTTCTGTGGATAAACAAACAATTTCATTCCCCAGGGGTGTCTCCATCTGGCACCTATCATCAGAATGCAATTCATTTAAAAAAAAAAAAAAAAGAAAAAAGGAAGCTCTATGTTACTGATGATAGCACAACTACATCTTTTCATTCAATGTTCTACAAAACCTGTATGGGTAATGCACTTTGATAAGCTACAGTTAATGAAATAATTAACCCCAATCACCTCTGCTGGACTGTACTAGTACTGTGTTTCAGTCCTGTCACGTTATCACCCCCTAAGTGTTTGGTCCTGGACGGGAGCAGGCAGCACCAACACTGACTGCACAGCATCCATTCCCACAGACAGCTCACGGGCCAGCCCAAGAGCCCGACTGCAAAAAGCCTTATCTTTGTCACTGGTGTAGATGAGTATCACCGTCACCATTTCAGGTGGCACTGTCGAGCCCCTGGGCTACAACCTCGCTGTGCAGGCACAGAACAGACAGCTCTCTGACAGCTGACCTGCTGCTGATGGAGGAGTGACAAATTCAGACTTGAAACATCAGGATTCAGTGGCGCAGAGGACTCAGGGAGCAAAGAAGGGAGTGGATTTTTAAAATGCCCTGCAGCTAGTTGAGCAATTTACCCTGATAAAAAACGTAAAATGTAATAAAATCAGAGAGACAGGATATCTACTTTACCTGGTGATAAACAAATAGAGGTGATAAAGTAATGATGTTAGACGACTTACTCAGAGTGCTTATACACTATTCACAGCTGAAAAGCAAGCAGTATCTGAGACAAACTGCTTGGGAAAGAACTGGAAGCAGTAAACCTTCCACAGAGAAGTAATATTTTCAGGCTTTTGCCAGTATGACCAGGAGTAAAATTGTTCACTGGAGGCAGACATTCCTTTTGGCCAGTTCTGCCTTTTGTGATCTCTGCGCCCCCCCCCAGAGCTGAATCGATACCAGGTAATACAATCCTGTATATGTCTGCTGTTTTGTGTATATAAAGAAGATAGAATTGTGTAATTTTGACAAGAACAAGGTTTTAGTCTGCAGTATGATGAATTAAACATAACTGACTTACAAAAAGCCAAGAGCTTTAAGCAGTCAAGTCTGATCTGCTCGAAATCTCAGATTATTAAGAATTGTTACTGTTTGACTCTGCTCTAAAAAGAAACAGCTTATCCAGCTCCAATTAGAAGCATAATATTTGAAAGACAAGTTAATACCAACATAGATTGGGTAAGTGCAAGCTGTAGTGCAATTTTCTGTTATAGAAGAACACACACACACAGAAATCTTAAAATGATTTTTTAGAATAAAATAATTTCTGGGTTTATGACTCAAAATTTAAAGATTTATAGACTGCAAAATAATTTTGTGACCTACATTTCATTTAAAGTGGCCATCAACAAGTCTGTCAAATGAAAAAAGAAAAGGATTCCCTACAGTTAGAAAATAGATATAATGAATATGGTGAATGGTAATTACTTTGGAAAGATACACAGTGTCAGAGAGCAATATTTAGAAGGAAGAAATAGATGTAGATTGTAAAGACAAGGCAAGTGGTGGGGCAAGAGCATATGAGATATGAATTTTTAACAACAGGATGGATAAAAAAGCCAGTGTAATTTAAGGCTACATAGGTGAATCTGGTGACAGATTAAAATTATTCTTTTGTTTGGGAAAATGCAGCCTTCACATGAAACTAAGAGACAAGACTGAAAGAGCTAAGAGAAGGGCACAAAATAAAAACTGAAATATTTCAGAACAAAGCACTTCTGATGAAAAAATGAAATGAACATTATGTCTGTGTAAAAAAATGAATGGAATGTACTCTAAATGCACATGTAGACTCCATATCACAAGTAACTAGGAGAAGACGGAAGCACAATTACTCTGATTTTTCCAGACTAAGCTGTATGACTGAGAACAATCCCACATAAGACTGGGGATATCCAGGAAGATAAGTTAGTCTTATTTCTCACAACCCTTTAGCTGACATAGGAACACACTCCATCGGTACTGCTACAGACATGTGATCAATGAAACAAAAATCTTGACCTCAGAGCCCAAATCAAATAGATCTGAAAAAAGCAGCTGAGGAAATCAATACAGGCAAGGAGCCACTCCCCAGTCTACTTCACCTATGTATTTCTCTTTACTAAGGGAGAGAAGGAGTACAGTGGAAGGTTCATACATTCTCCAATCCTCCTGCCATATTTTTAGTTTCTTTTTGCAAGCTCCCAAATAGCTTACAGACCATACTAAATACTGGTCTGTCCAGAGTGCAACAGAGACTCTACTCATTAGTCTTCCTGTAATCGTGGAAGAGTTAATAGAATTTGTGCTTAAAAATCAATTCTGTTGAAGTATGTGTTTATCGCAGTACAAGTATGTGTTTATCACAGTACATGGGGATCCAATGAGAACAAAGGTAGATTATTCTACTGTTTATATTGATTTGGAATTTCATAATAAATACTTGCCTAATTTTGTAACACAATAAATACACTTGCAATAGGTGATTTCACAACTTACCATGTACATCTTGTATGTACACAAATAGTTACATATATATACACACATATATATACACTGTACTTAGGCACTTGCATGTGTATATATTTGTCTAGTGGACCTACTCTATGGTCTAGCTGTGGCAGAGACAAATTTCATCTTCGATCTAGCAGATAACTGTTCCAAGTTTTCTGCTGAACTTATGCCTATTTACCTTGTATAAACATGGAAAGGAACTACATGATTACTTGATATACATTTAACACTAATTCTACATTTTACTTGCATTTATTAATTATGGGCTAAAGACATCAGAGGTTCCCCTTGTATAGAATGCCATAAGATTGCAAAATTTTGTTGAAGGAAGAAAGCATGCACTTATGTTAAGTACCTATTTCTATTTTAGAACAAAACACTACAAATTAATCCTGAAGGATTAACTATGCCAGAGGAACCTAAAAGAACATGAACTCAGAGCCAAATTTAGCTCTGTGGTACACAGAGGCAGCTGAGCCATGATTGTTATAATGAGGAGAAATCCATCCTCCTGCAATAGCAGTTACACACATTGCAGGTTAACAGAGAGATGAAACGACAATGTTAGGAAGAATCAAATCCAGAGATCTCAACCTCACTCGTATATGATTACAGAATGAATAAAATTTCTCTACAGCTGACAATTTGTATTAATATTGTATTAATATTGTATTAGTATTGTTGCCATTACTACTGTACCATTACCATTGTAAAGCTGATTTGTGGCTGAAATGAAAGCAAGTTTTAACATTAGCATGCATACAGGTCACCCTGATACTATCCTACCATATAATGATTCCAAAAATCTCTCAAAGATTAATGATGATCACATAATTCCAGAAAGTCAGCACTCTATATGTAGAAATATATTGGTAATAAAAACCAGTCACTGTTGTGCCTTTCCCCAGTTGGGGATCTCTCACTTTTCTTTGATTTCTAAAGGCTTCAGATCAATAACTGGAGTGACATTATTAACAGCTCCCTCAACACCTTGGCCAGCACTAATATTAAATCCATTATACCTTCTGTTTGACATTTGCAGTACAGCAGAAAGTGCTGTAGATACAGTCAAACTGCCTTGGGAATGGGGTTGGATGCAGGGTTAGTGAGATGGCTTCCCTTGCATGACTCTAAATTCATCTCATTGATAGAAAATTTCAGCTATTCAGAAAACTACAGTAGGCAGTAAATAATTCACCTGTCAAAGTGAGTAAAAAAAATCACTTTCATGCTGTTTTTGAAATACATTACCAAAGGGTCTTCAAAAACTATTTGACATTCCTTATTGTCATCACGTTTACAGAATTTAATAAGTATCACAACACACATCGTGGTATTTCCAAATGAATGCTTTACTAGTGAATGATGTAGGAAACAACACAATACACAGTTGTTTGGTTTGTAGTTTTAACTTTCATAGTAAGTTTTTTTAAGGCATTTTTTGTACATTGTAGTCACCATACAATAATATAACTCAATCAACCTGAACAAAAGTGCCAGACAAATTAACTGGCAATTCTCAGGGTATTTACATTGGCACAGCTTATATCTATATTCAGTTCTTCAGCATACCCACCCACTGTGGCATTCTCTGGACTCAAACTCTGATGTTCTGCCTGAGCTGCATTCCAGACAGAACATGACACAGGAAGCTGTGTATAGGATACCCTTAGATTTCTACTTGTGAGTACTTCAGGGCAGCTAAGAGCAGCTCACAGAACAGTGCTGTTTTATAGCAGGTACCCCTCCTGCCTCTATCTACCTCTATTTAAAAACAGGAGCTGTGAACCTGAGATGTTCAGAGATGACTGTTCTAGGAGTTTGAAAATCAGTCAGAAAGAAATTGAAAATTCTACTGTTAGACTATCATTGCTGGTGCACAAGAATGGACAGAAAATATATGTGGTGGCTGATGTGCTTTTAACTCAGGTTCAGTCAGCACAAGACTCTCTGACACCATAATTCCAGTGGCCTGTTTGCATTTGCTGTAAATGGTTCTTCTAACTACATTTCCAGTATCTGTCCAACTAAAAGCTGCAGACAGGAGGAAACTCTATGCTCTTCAAATGCAAATGAAAGAAGCAGAAACTGGTGGCACTAGGTGGGGAGAACAGCAGCTCATTAAAATGTTCTTTGACCTCATGGAAGATGCTGACATGAAGCTTAGGAAAAAACTTTGCTTAATAGAAAAAAATAAGGCAACAGGACCAACAGGTTATGCAGTGTATTCTCAAGGGCTGTGACTACACAAGAAGTGAAGCTTTCGTGACAGCGCTTGTGATGAAACCTTGCTGTCATGGGAAGCAGCTATCCCTGTGAAGGGATTAATACTATCACAGAGCAAGACTGCAGATTCGTTTCCCTAGGCTTGCCTTCCCCTTCTTGGTACTTTTACAGATAGGGGACTCTGACAAAAAACTCTGAAGATTCCTGCTGAGATGATTTCAAAGGTATCTGCTTGGTATCTCTGCCATCTTTTTGCCTAAGACTGACAACAATCATTGTGTGTCTGCTTCTTAGCAGCTGCAATTCATAGTTCATTTTAGCCACTAGTGAAACCACCACTGATTTTTGCTTATATTAATATCACACCTGTGAATGTGACAACTAACAAGGGAACAAGTTGCCTGTGCTCTTCCCTCCCCTTCCATGGCATTAATATGTGGCAGTGGTCACAGTGTGTAAGCATGGTGATAATGTCTTAAGTGCCTTTAACAAAGTCCAGAACCATAGCCCTAATAAAGCATTCTTGCCTGACTGTGTGATTAAAGAGAAAAGTAAAACAAAAATTGAGGTGGATGTCTCCAGGGTTCTGGAGCCTATCCTGCTCTTTTGGGTTTTATTACATGTGCCTACATGTATATAATCCCTTTCCCTGCTAAAAGGACTATTATAACCTACAGAAGAGTGTCTTTTTTGAACAAAGACAACTATGAGCAATCATAATAGCTGCTTCTACCGATTCACCCCCAGACTTGAGGTGAATTTTGCAACAAAGGTGAGATCCAGGCTGCTTTATACTGCTGCTGGGAATACCCGAATTAACAAATCTGAAACTGGCTTGGGTGCGTCAACAGGTGCTGCAGCTCGGGAGGCACCTGGCTCGTAGGCACATATGAAGACTCAGAAATAGTAAAAAACCCACAGTCTTTCAGCAAATGTATTAATTCCAGCCACAAAGTGAACTGTTTATATTATATGACTTGAATAGGATTACATAAATAATGGGAAAATACTTAAAAGAAACATTCCATTCCCTCATACTTTCACTGAGGAACACTAAGAATGCCAAATGAGTGAATTTGGAACTCTCATACCTTAACTGAAGGTGGATGGGGCTTTAAAACTTTACAACAAATACAATTTCCCACAGCCAAACTCAGTTTGAGGGCAGGACTGCATGGAAATTCAGTGTTCAGTGAGGTGTTAATGTAATTTGATGTTTTTAATTTCCTTAGTTTTGAAACAACCAAAAGAAACAATTTAATTGCTATGCATACTATAGTTTGGGCTTTCCAACGGGCCTTTTAAAAATCACACTTTACTGAAATGAATGGGGTGGGAAAGGAGTGACTCTCCTCTACATTTTACTTGTAGTATTTGACTGGTAACAGAGTCATTTTACTGGCCATATATTTACTCTTTTGACAGGCTTTCACCATTTTTGTCATTTCAATAGGAAAAAGAGATTTTTAAAGTGAAAATCTGAAAATTTAAAATTAAGAGAGTATTACTGAGGCTTCAAAATCATGCTTTAGTTCTACCCCTATGGGCAGCTATCCTTGTGTTTGATGTCAATCCAAGCACAGGAAATGCTGTTACCAAAAGTACGTTCTGCTAAGATCTGAGAAAATACAGTTGCAGTGACAGACCTTGCATGCTAATCTCTTCCACTCGAACAAGTACAGTCACTCAGCTCTACCAAGGCTTGCGCCAAGAAAGTCTTTTAGTCTTTTTAGTATTGCTTACTCACGACTATCAGAAAAGTACTTTTTCTACTAGTAACTCAGAAATAATAAATAATAGTAACTCAGGGAAAAAAAAGTACATTATCTTCACATCTGAGCAATTTTGCTTAATGGGGCAATTCTTTAATTGCTCGTGTCTAACATGAAGTTAGGTGTGAAAAATCACAGAGGTAATATGCAAAGAGATTTTGGATAACCCATGTGAGGACAACACCTTTTAAGGGAATGAATTTGCCACCTTTACCATACTTGTGGTCCCCTGTTAGAGTAACCAATGTTCTTTTCAGCTAAGAGTTTAAGAGAAATGCTGTAGACCTACTTCAGGCATCCCATGCATTAACTTGCTACTGTAGTTATTCTTTGACCAAAGTTCTGTCGGATATATTTTGTGAAGTTGTCTAAATCCTGCTATAGTATTGATTTCTGCCTTTAAAAACTCTCACCCATTCAGTAAGCTCCAAGGATCCCTTGTCCCAGTTCAATTCATTCTAAAATGCAGCTGGGATATGTTATTCCTGACACCAGTATTACAGTTGCTAACTGATATTAGCGATACAAGATGATTTTAGAAACAGAAAGGGAAATGTTTCTTTACCATGGAGAAATATACGGTAGTTCTACTCTTGGATAACTGCTTTGCCCAAAGAAAGAGACTTTTTTTCCTTATTCTGTTGCTCCCTGAACACAGCTGGTTTTCCATTTATTGGGCACTTAACAGTAGCTACATTGAATTCATTAAATGGACAGTGTTGCATTTATAATCCCAAATCTGCAGAATTATTCCAACTAATGGAAAGACACAAGTAGATGTACAGAAAAAGTAAATTAGCCATGCAGGCAGCATGGTCCAGAGGTTCTCTTCTCACAACAGGAGTCTGCAAGATAGATTCTACGTCAAGTCTTTCAAATTACCTTAAAATCTTCACTGTTAATATTAAGCTGAATTGAAGGTTTCAGGAATTCCAGTGAAAGAACATACCCACCGAGGGGCCAGTCTTGAAAACAGCTACTCACATAACTACAGATTTTGTATAAATAATAAATATGTCTTTCAAAACTCTATCCTTAAGCACACCTTTTTTTTTTTTTTTTCTTTTCCCCCAGGGGTGTGGGTGTGCACTTTTCTGTCCAGTAAGTATATATCCTTAATTATCCCCATTATCTTCAGCCTAATTTCAGAGAAGAAAGTCTGCTGCTTGAAGAAAAACACTCATTATGGTGCAGTATCACTGCTTCTTAGGCTAGCTTAGTCAGTTATTTTCTTCTATTACAATGCCAAATGTTATTTAGATTTCAGTCATTTAGTAATGGTACACTGAACTCATCAAGGATTCTGCAAAATTCCATACCTAGTAG
>JAWWEW010000165.1:37413015-37423015 GCA_035583185.1 Anabacerthia variegaticeps | reverse complement strand
GAAACAAGAAAAACTACCCCAGAACATGCTACTTATAAAATGATTAGCCCAAAATGTTTGAGGCGGGAAAGGCACCATGACAAATAGAGTTTTGCTTCACTCCTCTCTGCTCCACATATGCCTGCTCTCACCTCCCCAGGAAACAGCCATGTTTAAAGGGAAGCCTGGGCAGAAGTGGAATGAGAAAGCACATGCATAGGAGTAAGCTGCTCAAAGAGAAGAAACTCAGAAAAGTTGGGCTTTATAGGGCAGGGCATTTACCAGATGCAGATCTTGGCTATCTTCCCTTGTCTTCAGGAAACAAGCAAGAAACGCTGATCTGAGAAGCTAATGGTGAAGGGAAGGGAAATTCCAGCATACTATCTATCACAAGTACTTCATACGAAGCAAAGGCAAGGTTCAAGGTTCACTCTTACTGAGCCCAGGCAAACGGAATTCTAGGTGTTCAACTTGGAATTTTACGTACATTATATTAAGGTATTTAAAACAAACTAAAAAGAAGAGGACTTTTTTTTTTTTTTAATAAAAAAATAACATTATTGTTATTCATTAATTCACTGTTGTTACAAGATATTGCAAATAGATCTATATGCTGTCAGGCTATTGGCATGTTAACTACACCAGTGCTGTACATATGAAAGATCAGGAAAAAAAGCAATTATATTTCTATTTCTGCATATCAGGTTATAAGAAAAGCTATAATCTAATTTGTTCCTACTGACAAGCTTTACCTGAACTCAGGATCATTCAAAATTATGCTATGACCTAGCCATACTGTGGACTACTATGGCAATAACAACTGAAATCCCTGAGAAAATAATTTCAACCTCAGGTGACAAAAACAGACAGAAACCGTGAACAACCTACTACCCAGAAGCGGCAGTTTAATAGTGTGCTCCATTTCAGACTGTAGCCTAAAAAATACAGACTCTAAAAGGAAATCCTAGACTTTCAGAAGATTCTATATGATTGCACAGGTTGGGTCTTTTCATTAGCAAATTTACTCTTCTCAGATTTACAGCTGTGAATGTAACAAAATCTTAGGCACATGGTACAGACTGGAGAGATTTTTTTCACCACGCAAATTAATTTCCTTTTACTCAGTGGAAACCAATTCAGTAGCACCCACTGAATTTTAGACTTCCATTTGCTGCTGGGAGAGAAGCCTTTACAGGGTCTTAGAGCTCAACAAAACACTAAGCATGTGTCTAACATTAAACCTGCGCTGCAGTTTCCTCAAGGTAAATGGGATGCAAATGAATGTTTGGTTGTTTTGTTTAATATGGATGATCTCGTGCACCTTTGAACTGTTCTGTTGCCAGCTGCCAGCTGCCACTTACCACTACCAGAGAAATCAGTTTTATAGGCTATGGTTTGGATCAATTTAAACTAATCCCTGCAAAAACCCCAGGTCATTGGCAGGAGGCAAAAGTGTCTGATAATGCCACCTCTGCAAGTTGCTTGGATGGGTGGAAGAAAGAGACAGAAAAGCCCAGGGTACTCTAACTGACAGTGTAGCCACACAGCTTATATTTTACTTCCATAATCATTTATAAAACTACAGCAAAATGAACAGCACTGAGCAGCTCATGCTCCTATCATAATGTACAGCCTCTCAGTACCTCATGTACAATAATACCTCCATAAAAATCAAGCTGTATTACTTCTGCTTCTTTGTACAACCTTTTGTATGACTGAGAGCAGCAAGTGACAACATGCTCTCCAGTAACTGTAGCATGGAGAGATGGAATTATTTTCATATACTAACCTGATTGGTAGAAAAACCTTCTTTTCTAACTGAACTAAGCATGTATAGGATGCATGCTCTAGAGGAATGAGTATTATGCTAGCTGTCAAAAGGTCTCTAGCTATACTCATGCCTTATGTGACTCTGAGCAAGAGGAGTCATGTATGCTGACTGCATTTGCTACCCTTCAGTCACAGTGGTCTCCACTATAAAGAACATAAATTTACCAGTGGTTACTACTCTGTAGTATCTGAGATACTATTGTTTTACTATTAACAATAGACAGAACCTGAAGGAAGCTTGAGAAATGAGTGCGGTACATAGCGGAAAGTGCGGCAGTCGTAGGTCTAGATTTTATTGCAGTAACGTTGGTTTTACAGCTGGTTAACTGTACTGACTTCAAAAGAATTGCTGCAGATTGTTACTAATGAAGTGACTGTGGAGTGTGAACCTCTGTATCTGCTTACAGCAACAGGAAACTGAAGATTCTTTAGCAGAAAAATGGGTTAGCAATTTTTTTTCTTCTCTTTTACAGCATATTAATTTTTTTTTTAAAATGTAATTTTTAAAAATCTCAGAGGACTTAATATTTTAAAAAAGTCACTGTTATGCCATAAAATCCTGGAAGTTATAAAAATATCTTAGCAGCAATTCATATTTGGTAGCTTCACAGTTTGGTGAATAGGAAAACTATTCTGGAAGTTCAGGTGACTTTTCTAAATCTGAATCATCACATCCTGCTAGAGGACGTGATTCCTGGGAAACAAGGAAGAATTTGCCTTTTCAAGAAGGCATATCAACAGCCTTTGCCGTTCTTCCTGTACTGAGGAATACTGTCTAACTGTGGTATTATTGCAACAACAAAAGTTAGTGCTGTGGTAAATCTCATTTGATTAAATGGATTAAACAGTACCTTGAGGTTGTGGAAATGGACAGTGCACTGTAAACTCCTTAATGACTAAGAAGTGACTAATTAAATGCTTTTAAAGGTTAAATACAGTTACAAATAGCTCAGCAACAGAAAAAAACCCCAGTAATATATCTATGCATTAATGAATTTTCTGTATTAGGAGTAACACACCAAATTGCATACAGTTGAATAAGCATTTATATTATCCATTTTTTCTGGTTATTTCATGTTTCTCTAGATACTAAGCTCCATGTAATGCAACAATGAAATTTAGAGATGAAGAATAAAACACAATGTGACAATCACCACACTGTACTACAGTTTATAAAATAATACCCCAAAATTAAGTGAAATACAATGTAATGTGGTATCAACATTAGAATAGGTTTCCTCTGGACTAATGCATATGATAGCTCCCTCTCCACAGCTTTTACGTATAACAGGACTTCTGAATATTGAACTGCTTTGGCAGAAATGCTGCATTCTTTCCCAATCCATCCTACTTTAAATTTTAGTTCATGCATCTCAATGACAGACACAGAGATTGAAAAACCTTCTGGATAAAGTTTTGTATATACTAGTAGAAAGAAAAACTTATCTTCAAAAGTGAATCGGATAGAATAAAAAGTCTTTCAATTACTGTACACACATATATATACACACTGCAGCATGTAACTCATTTAGCATAGGTTACCAAAAAATCCATGAAATTACAGCAATTTTCATTAAACTGTTGACATCAGTGGAGGCATTTTCAATTTAGTCCAATGTGGGACTACAGAATGAGATTCAAATTACCCTTTCAGGAAACATTATAAGAAAAGTCTTTGCAGTGTCTCCCCAAAGGCCAGGGTCAACTTTTCAAAAGCAGCCTTTGATTCCGGATGCTCAGTCTGAGACAGCTCTTTGGAAAATTTTGCCATGGATATAAAATCCTTAATACCTTTATGTTAGGCAGCTATCAGCTAGAGAGTTTTCCTATTGGGGCAGAGCGGGGGCTTGTAGCCTTCTGCAGCTGACATAAAGTGGCACCTACTCTGTCAGGAGCAAGAATATGCAAGGCAGCTAACACTAGCACTGGGTATTAAATGGATATTTTTGGTCACCTGCTTTTGCTCCCATTTTCTCTCATACCTTTGGTTTTATTTTCTCTTCATCTTGTACAGTGATTGCCCACGGCAGTTCTTTGCAATGCTCTATAACCTGAGAATGAAGGAATTAAAGATCTTTGTACAAGTCTCTGCGACCTCGTGCCAGGCTGGAAGGGGAGCCCATTCAATGTTCTATGAAACTTCAGTCTAAATCCTGAGTAAGACTATGGTTTTGTGGGAGGAAGCCTCTAAATTAAGTTAGATACTTCTATAGTTTCAGTCTTTAATAGTATATCAGAATGGGTTTGATTAGGTGCATAGAAGAAAACCGGGGTACTGACTAAGAGATCAAATTTCACAGCTTTCTCAAACTGTTTTCTAAAACTTGTGTTTCACAAAATTGAGTAACAGAAGAATAGATTCTACTGCTCCTTTGGGAAGGAGGAGAGATTTCTCATTCACTTTTCCTTGATCACTGTGGAAAATATTCCCAGAAACTCTCTTTCGTTTAAGTGATTATTCTGGCATTTCGGGCCCCCCATCTCTTTCTCAAGTCATTCATTGGTCTTCTGTACTTTCCATCTCGAATTTTCTCTCTTTCCTTCATTTTCTTTTCATGTCCCTCTGGAAAACTCCATCCTTTTTTATGGCTACTCAGAATTGAAGGTCACTGGAAGTTTTGAAAGCCACAAAAGCCTTACATTACTATATTCAAACATAACAGCTGAAAGGTGAGAGCGAAATGTAGTTGCCAAGATGTTTAGCTCCTGTTTTATGACCTATGAGGAAGACAGGAAAATAAGAGCACATAGAAAAGCAAAGCCTGAAGCTGAAAAGAGTTATATATGATGTAAACAGATACTATCTCCAAATAAATAAATGTCTTCCTCTTGAAAATGATTCGTCATATTGATCACTTTGAGTAACACTTTTCGCAGTCAGATTATTTCGGGATTCACAAATGCGTTGGTGGAGTGGGACACGCTGACTCTTCCGGCTGCCTTTGCAGCTACTTTTATGTGCTTTCTTCTGTGCAAAATTGCTACCTGCCCACAGCTCAAGATCCTAAATGCTACAAATTGAATATGTTGGGTTGAGTGTTTTTAATTCTTTCAGTTGATTTACATTGGTCTTAGCTCTGAAATATTCCCTTCTGTGAATAGTTGTACACCTCTATGACTAGTGGAATGGAGATGGATGATTCATCGTCTTGGGGTGTCCTCTGGATACCCTGTATCCTGCTACATAAGGACAAGCCTCACAGTTCGTATGCCACTCCTTTTAATCACAACATTAATGTTAGATCATGAGAATCGACATTAAGATTTATTGACCCTCGATTTGGCACTTCACTTTGTCAAGGCACACTGACGTAATAGTTTTCAAACTTGATACCACACTATAGTATTATCCTCTTGTCAGCAGTCAGTGATCCTTTTGCAAAAATCCTGGAGCATCCTTTTCTCATCATAGCTCTTGTCCTAAGCTACAGTCACAACGCTTGGAAGTGAAAATCACCTGTTAGCTTCTGCTGTGGAATAAATTTCCTTCCTCCTGCACAAAACTCTGTTATTCTTGAAGAAGGCATAAATCTAGCTTAGTACTCCATTTGTTTTCCGGCAGCAACATGAATGACCTTGTTTCAATTACATTTACAGTAAAAAATATAGCATTTACAGTATTTGAGTAAAGTGACTTTCGTTGTTTTATTTATGAATATCGATTTCTGCATAAAGATACCATTTCTGCTTTACTCTCACTTTTTTGGTGAATGAGCACTAATATTGGCTCTTAGATGAGCCACAGCAGGCACTGCATAAAATACTGCTGAGACTATAAGAAAGCTCTTGTCATACTATTTAGCAACACAATGCCAACAAGGATTAGAATGGAATATTTCTTTATGAGGGTTAGTTTTTACGTACATTGATGTCTACAAAAGTTTTATCATAAGAAATCAGCAAGCTTTCAATCAGACTTTTTGGAGTTCTAAACTCACTGTAAAAAAAAAGTCCTCTAAACCTTATTGACACGCAAGGGTTGTGACTCCTTTCTTCTTGACAACTTTCAGTTACTTCAAGCATTTTACTCTGCATTTCTTCAAATACTGAAAGAACAAAAATGGCTCTAGAGGAGCAGTATATTAGGTGCCCCAACACTATACCTGAAAAAGGCATTCCCAGGGTAGATCTAATGTTTTGTTCCTGTGGTTTGCAGCTGCCAGTGAGATGCCAATAGGTACTTTATGGGCTGTTTTCCCTCTATTGATCATATCTTTCCACTAGACACAGTGTGGAAATCACCGATCACACTTCAACTACCTCCCTGACCTCTGCCATCCACAGACATACCCATGTTTCCCTCAAAAAAACCCAATGACCAACCAACCAACCAACCAACCAAAAAACACCAAACCAAAAAAAAACCAGCAAAACAAACAAAACCTCCACCATCCAAAAACCTGTGGAGATTTTAATTTGATTGGTTTTACACATTCTAATAAAAATATTGCTCTTACTACTTTCCCAAAATTGATATTATCAAGGTCAAATATGGAGTAAAATTGAGTTACTTTTGTTTGGGGAAAAAGTGCTCAAGGAATAAAGTAGCCAAAAATCCAAACTTCAAATACGTAAGTCAAGCAGAGATAGGAACAGTCCAAGATGCACAGATGGTTTTGACTGTAGTGGAACAGAATACAGAGAGCCTTTCTTATTCAAAGCACTCTATAGACTAAATGGACTAGTTCTATTCAAATGTGACATCTATTAGGCATTCAGAAATAACTCAAACATTGCATTGGATAATAGGTATTTTTAAGACGGGCTATGTTTTACAGGGCATATTTTATTTTATTTATCATGTAGTGATGTATCAGAATGCCCTGTGAAGGAAATGTCCAGACAGAAATGAAATACATGGGCCTCTGTTTTGTCTTGTCCAGCATTGGCACTGGTTTGAACTGTCTCACTGCTTTAGAATGTTTTTAGGTATGTCACAATATAGAGAAAGAATTATCCGAGAACATGTGTATCTACTTCTGTTGTAGTGTTTGAGTTCTGAAGCCAATTCAACATGATCAGAAATGTAAATAAAGAAAGAAACAAACCTGTTTGGAATAAGTTTTATCAAGTACTCTACAGATTGTGATAGATTGGTTTGGGTTGGACAAGAAAACTGTAGATCCATCTGCTGTGCCATCAGTTAAAGAACGAAGATCTGCAAATGTGATGCAGTTGATTGCTTCCTATTAAATGGTCAACGTTTAGAGATTCACACAATGACCTGGGAGCATGTATATTTTCCCAACTCTGACATTTCTACCTGGCAGCCATGTTATTTTATTAGCATAGTGTCAGCAAACTGGATGTGTTGCTTTGAATTTCATCCATTATCCACTCTATTATGAGTGCAGTATCTCACAGACCATTTAGAGTACTGACTTGACATAGTTAGGGAAAAGCAAGGAAAGCAAAAAGCAGGAAAGCATTAGTAAATACCTACAGAAAGTCTCACGGTGTTAGAAATGGCCCAGTCCACAAAGAGTTGATGTAAGACACATCACTGGTAGTTACGATGCTGCACTTAATTAATCTGGTTCGGTAGCTCATTTTCTAATTTCTATCAGCAAATATATAATGATTAGTAATTTACCACACCCTTTCACTTAGCTTGAAAAATCTACATCAAATCAAAATTACCACCAAAAAAAGATGAAAACTTATCAAATGTAAAATTAGATTAAGAGTCAATCAAAATCCAACTGTGAATTCATCATTTCAATGAATTTCAATGAATGGTTTAAAATCTGTTTGAAATCTATTTGAAAATGAATATGTAAAAATACAGACATATCTCTTTTTCAAAGCTAGTATTGTCAGATGTATTCTGTGCATTATAATTCATGAACAGGGTAGATGACTATTTGAGAAGTATTAAAATGAGCTGACTTTTCAATACAAGTGTCTGGACAATAAGTTTTTCTATTCTTGGCAATTCAGAAATGTAGACCATTGTGCTAGAAAAATAATATGTATTGTAATATTCATTGTACAGTAGTAGTATAGTAAGTGGCAATTCTGGACATTACAAGAGACACAAGGATTATTTTCTGTGATTGCACAGAGAATACTTGGATTTCTTGTGAAGCTTTTGCATTGGAAATGAGATTCATCAGTCTGAACAGGGCAGGGTTAGAGCCCTTAGCAACATGCTTATTTTGTAGAAGGTCACTCAATAATAACTTCCTCTGCCCTCCAAGCTTATTAAGACTGACTGGCATATATTAATGAAAACACCTGATTCTCCAACCATAAAACCCAGACAAAGACTTTATTTTAATATTAAGGAAGGAACCCTTAATTAGCAGGGTTTCAAAAATGTCAGCTTCTTCTATTAGCTGTTCTGGTCCATCAAAGCCATAATCCCTACTGTCAAATTTCATCACATGATAGACAGTTTGCTGGCTATCTTTTTTTTTTTTTTTTTTTTTTTAACTGATCATACTGACTGAAGCTTTTTATTTTGCCATCACATTTAACAAGTTTGCATGCATCTCCTTGTTACATTGCTGATTTTACTCCTTTCAAGGGATGCCTGTGTCATCTAGAAGAAGAAAAAATCTGGGGAAACATAAAATATTACATATCGATACACAGACATATAATTAAAGACTTTTGGGGAGAGTTCTCATTCACAATATTGATTCTTTTCTAGGGCATGCAAATGTGCATCTCTAAAAACACTGATAAAAAACACCATTCATAGATGAATTTCGATTGCAAGCATGTTAAGAGGAAAAAAAAGAACAAATGCTTGAAACATTGTGAAGACCTTTGGAGACATACGTTTCTTTAGAATTAACCCACAATACATCTTCATGCTGCATGAAATTTGTTCAAGTAGATATTGTTTGCACTGCCCTTTAAAAGAGGGATTGTGTCAAATTTAACCAAAATAAACATACCAATTTATGAGAATTTATAGTCTAACTCCATTCAGCGTTTTCTGGTTTATAAAACATTCACACTCACTGGAAACCCAATCTATTTCTTTTGCATAAAAGAAAGCAATAGAAAATTACTATCCCATCAGAGAGATTTCTAAACTTCCCATCTATATTCTCTCAAACATGGTCTGTGGATTTGATAAAGCTCTATTTTCAAAACCAGCACACAGGTATTTAGCTCACCTATGCATGTTTTCTCTTTAATAAGAAAAGGAAAAAATGCATAGAATTTGTAGGATTACACTGTAGTTAGATGAAGTACACTCCTATGTTCTTCTTGTGCTTATTTTTTCTCCAAATATTTTCTTTTAGAATTTTAGATTTCCTTATTAGCGATTTATGCAACACTGCACATATAACAAATGATACAGTGAAAAAAAAAAGGAATCTTGGTATTGAACACATAACTGAATCCAGGTAAGAAACACAAATTCCCAGTATTTTGGCAAAAGAAAAATTTTTTGAGTGGAAGAGTATGGGTAACATTTGTATTTTAAAGTAGGAGAGAAACAGTCTGAAAAAGAAGAGCAAGGTATGCTACAGCTAAAAAAAAAAATGAGATGTACAAGCTTCTGCCAAGAATTGGAGGCCGCATGAGAAACACCAGATAGCCAAATCAGTAAAGGAAATGGTGGCAATCTGAGAGATTACTGTGTGAGCCTAAAGGAAGTGAAGGAGAGTTGTCAAAAACATGAGAATGTTGGGAAGTTTATAGGTTCATAAGAAAAAAACCCATAACAGTTTACTCAGACCAAAGCAAAAAATGAGACTGAGGTTTGATCAAGAGGGCAAGATTAGAGCAATGCAGGTAACCAAAAGACTAAGATACAGATGCATGGACAAATTTTGGACAGTTTCAGACAAAAAATGCCAACAGATGAAGTTCAGTTCTCTCTCCTGCATTACTCGCAATACCTACTAACTGAAAAATAGTTAAATGGGAAAACTATACTTGTTTTACACTCTGAGCATTCTTTATCTTGTGAGGTATATGAAAACTAACCTTAGCTTAGAAAACAGTTTTTCATCTAATTACATGCAATTAAAGTTTTTTGTATGGTTCAAACATCCATGACCCAGTCACTGCTGGGATTCCACTGTCCCTGTGATGGGCCGACCCCAGGAGTTCATACAGGCTGGGGAAAGAGATGCTGGAAACCAGTGCCACAGAAAGAGACTTGAGGGTCCTCGTGGATGGCAAGTTGAATCTGAGTCAGCAGTGCCCTGGCAGCCAGGAGAGGCCA
>JAWWEW010000165.1:37405915-37412767 GCA_035583185.1 Anabacerthia variegaticeps | reverse complement strand
CAGAAAGAGACTTGAGGGTCCTCGTGGATGGCAAGTTGAATCTGAGTCAGCAGTGCCCTGGCAGCCAGGAGAGGCCATCGTGTCCTGGGAGTCATCAGGCAAAGCATCGCCAGCCGGTTGAGGGAGGGGATTGTCCTGCTCTGCTCTGCACTGGGGCAGCCTCACCTTGAATATTCTGTGCAGTTTTGGGCATCACAATATAAAAAAGATATTAAGTTATTAAAAAAGATATTAAGCATCCAAAGGAGGGCAATGAAGGGCCTTGAGGGGAAGCTGCATGAGGAAAGACTGAGGTCACTTGGTCTGTCAGCATGGAGAATAAGAGAGTGAGTGGAAACCTCATAGCAGTTACAACTCCCTTTTGAGGGGAAGAGACATTGATCTCTTCTCTGTGGTGACCAGTGGCAGGACCCCAGGGAATGGCCTGAAGTTGTGTCAGGGGAGGTTTAGGTTGGATATTAGGAAAACATTTTTCACCCAGAGGGTGGTTGGGCACTGGAACAGGCTCCTCAGTGCAGTGGTCATAGCACCAAGCCTGCCAGAGTTCAAGGAGCATTTGGACAATATTCCAAGGCACATGGTGTGACTCTTGGGGATAGTCCTGTGCAGGGCTAAGAGTTGGACTTGATGATCCTTGTGGGTCTCTTCCAATTCAGCAGACTCTGTGATTCTGTACATAAAAACACATAAAACATGGTCCCTCCTCCAAGTATTTGTAACAAATAAGCATACATTTTTAGGCTTTTCCCTTTCTCTCAATCATTGTATTTTTTCATATTTTTTCATATGAAATGGTTCTTTTGCTTTCATTTTTATTCATCTCCCCCAGCTAATGCATGCCAGCATCTGTTTTACACAACAAATCACTGTGAGGGTCTTTTTGTTATTTCTTTGAACAGTCCTGCTGTTCTGCCAGCACACAGGGTGTATTGGGGTCCAGTATCTATCTTGTACTGCTCCCATTCTGAACATAAGGTTGATTCCATTGGTATCATACAGGAACATAAAACAAACAGGGGAAGAAGGAAAAAAGAGCAAGAGAGGCTTTTCTGATTGACAGGATTCAGATGTTGTGTTTATAGCTAAGGCTATGATCTGAGGATGTCCAAGAACTAGTATGTCTGCTAGCAGTCACTGTGCACTCATATAACAAACACACAGAAGGGGAAGTCTCAGGGTACCTAACATACCAATAATTAAGAAATTCTCCAACACTTCTCTTCGTGCTTGCCCTGGCAAAGAAATAGTGTCAGGCCTTGATTGCACTTTATGTTCAAGATATCCTTAATCTTCTTTCTCATGATGCTCAACATTTGGGCTCCTTTTTCACTTTCAGTTGACAACTTCAAAGACCTCCCCATAGTCACTCCAAGATCTTTTTCCTGACGTGTAACTGCAACTCTAGTTGAACATGCTAATAACCTCTGATATCTCTGATCTCTGATCCAAAAGGCAGAAACAAGAACACAATGACATTACAAATGGTTTCTGTCCTATTTTAGATATGTAAGTGTCTTAAACTCGGATGTTCTGGAGCCATGCTTTTAATTTCTGCTTGGAAAACTGAATGATTCTTCCTTGCTGCTGGAATCCAGATGGCGTATCACAACATGGCAACTTGTATGCTTGTCTGGCATTTCCAAAGCCTCTATTAGCATGATGATAGCATTTTATTCTAAGTTGTTGCAAATCATACTGGTGTATAATATGTGTTTTATATCAGGTGCAGCCAGAATGGTGTGTTTATGGACTAATGGTCCCTGGATACTGCAAGGGACAGTGATGCCTAGTTGAGGAACAGAGAGAAAAAGGTAAAAGAACAGACGGATGGCATAAAGATGCAGACAAAACAATATAACTGATTTTTTTCAGTCGCTGCAGTTTTGGGTGGGTGAGAAATTTTGTGCTGCCTTCTTTAGAGCAAAATGCTTCTGTGGGTTAGAATGATCAGTTTTTCACTGTGAGGCAAGAAAATTCAAAACTCTTCAGTTTGAAAAGAGTATTATAATCACTGACTGGAAAGTTTGCCTGCTGGCAAGGTAAGCTATTATTTTTGTATACAGTGTGCACAATTAATACTAGGGTATTTGGACCAATTTGTGCTGCAAATAAAGCTGCGGTCTTTCCTTGCCAAAAAGAGTGTAATATCAAGCCATCAGGACTTGCATCTTGGGAAAGGATGGAAAATGAATATGCCAAAGATAAAAGGAAAAATATACTGCTTTAAAGAAATGGTAAATCACTGAATTTAAGAGATAGGGAATTAGGTTCAGTGATAGTTCAGTATGACATTTTGTTCCTTGCCTTTTCTATTACTGTAGGAAAGAACTAAAGAGAGCTACATAAGATCTTGATGTAAATATCTAATTAGCCTTTTGCAGTCCAAAAATTGCCATAAACCATATTTTCCTCTGTGTACAGTCTCTACTCAAAGTGTAATAAAGTTCTTACATTTCAGACTTTGAAGGGGTTTAGATGTACAGATTGCACTGACTGTAGCACATGGTATGTAGCCCAAAATATTAAACACATTGCTAAGGATTTACAAATCTTCAATTTTCCTTTTCAAAGTTGGTTTACATTTTTATACTTCTCTGCAAAAGGCTCTTCACTAAACTGTAAAATTGTCCTGTAAGTATTTTTACACATGAAACTGACTTTCCAAAAGAAAGTAGAAGCTTGGCAACAGAAGCTGTACAACACGTGCAGCCCTATCTATGATTTAATTCTCTTTCCTGCACATAAGGCTCTCTTAATGGATTTTTTTAAGCACTTGGAAGCCTACAGACACGCACACACAGAGTCTGCTTTGAAGATAAGTTTGTAAATGAAAGAATCATCTGCATTGTTATCAATTAAATTGCCAACAGTACTGCAGGCACCTCTGGCATGGTTCCAGGCTCCAAAGAGGTTGTATTGACTCACAGTCCTAGAAATAAGGGTCAAACTTACTCTCACCTTTGTAGTACTGATAGAAGCCCTATATAAATCACTGGATATATAAATATTTATTTTGCAACAGTTGGCTAGTCAACAGCATGCTTTGGTCTGCACATATTTCATAAAGCAGATGGTTTACATTTTCTGAACTCAAGGCAAAAGTCAACACTATGTGACACTCACTATTTAACAGGGTTTTTTTGACTACTGATACATCATAATAGCCAGAGTTTCCACAAATCAAACAGGTTAAGTCCTAACTATTCGGGGGACTGTTCTTATTTTCTTATGCTCATCTAAAGAAAAAATGAACTTCTGAAATGAACTGCACATTTCGCCATACTGCCATACTGTGATATATCCCAAATTTGAGAGCACTTTCTTAGCATTATGTGTATCAGCTTCACAAAACTATTACAGTTTCACTTTTTCTTTCTGTCTGTAACAGTTCCTCATCATCCTGATAAGTGGGCAGCCATTTCATTGCCCTCTGTATAGATAGAGCTGTGAAGAAGAATTAGATTTCAACACTTATGTAACAGAGATTAATTGATTGATTAGATTATTAATTAAAGTTTCCATTAAATTCTCTTTATAAAAAGCACAGGATCGTGGATCCCCAGGGTTTTTTCTAACCCTTGAAATCATAAACAAGAGAATGCATAACTAAACATTGTACCTTATCTTGTGAAGAATAATTAAGTCAGTGGATGTGTTGTTATGAAAAAAATATTTTTTCTTCCAAAATATTCTTTTCCTTTTTTTTCTACAAACCTTAGGAAAAAGAAAGGGGTTCTCCACAATGCAATAGAGGAACAGCCACCAAAAGTAATGTTTTAAACACAGAGCTACACTTACGCATGCCTGTTTGTGTGCACGCATGAATCTCTGTTTGGTGCTTATATGCTATACATTTTTAAGAAAAGAAAAAGAAGAGAAAACATTACTTATATTGCTTTAGATTTGAACTGATATGGTCTACCTAGAAATTACAGCCATATAATGTTTGAGAGATCTGTGGAAAAATAAAAACAGCAAGTGGCCTTTTAGGTAACCCATAATTAAAAGCAATTTTGAGCTGTCTTTTCAGGGAAACTACCCAGGGGAAGTATTTGCTACCTGTTTGACCTTCACAATTGTGAGTCCTTGGCAGTGTCAGCGACCTTCTGAACTGAATTCAAAACTAATCTCTAACAGAAAAAAGAGAAACAGAATTCATGTAAATCATATTAATTCCAACATTTCCCCAGTGAGCTGGGTATAAACTACAGCCTAATTAAATATTTTTTAACGATGTGAGTAATTTTTGCCAAGGGGCGGATTCAGGCGAAAATTTAATATGAGATCACAAAAGCTGTTCCCAGCGTTGATTCTGTAAATTAATGACTATCTGCCTTATGATAAAAACATGCTGCCAAGAATGAAAATGAAGTCAGCAAAGCTTGCTCTATTTGTCTAACAACCAAATATACAGAATGCAAAACTTTAAAGGATATGGAAAATTTCCATTGTCTGTATGATGTATTCCTTATAAAGATGCATGACACTGACAACATAAAGCTGCTTTATATTATAGAAGACTATCAACTCTTACTAGTTATCACTAATATAGTGCTAGCTAGTGCTATGAATTTTAGCGAGACAGTGCCAAGCACCAACATCAAGATCCTGAGAGGTATTTATTTATGTGTGGGTAGGATATTGTGCTGTGACCATTTCATAAACTGCGTATCTTTAAGACACACCGAACACTGCACAGTTTCTCAGACTTGCTCGCAAATATCCATCCATCTTCCCCAATGCTTAAAAAGACCTTATCATTGTAGTATCTGGGCACCAATCTTAAGTGCTTGTCATAAAGAAAATCTCATTAAATCAGCGTTATTAGTGCTTTCATATAATAGATGCACAAACATTAAAACTATGATCAAGAAAAACTATATAAAGAAGCAGGAATTACTGATGCAACAGTCTGGCCAGCTTTTTATCATGATTTGAAAATTAAACAATAAGCCTTATGTGACTAACAGGCTGCTTTATAAAGTATAGTATTAGATCAGATTTTGAAGATATTCAAATGCAAAATCCCCTGTTTAACCAATAAAAGACTCCTTGCTCTTTGTTCTTCTCATGCTAACCTAACTCGTAACAAGACAGACAGTTAACACCAAGAGTTACAAAGTGTCGCCAGATGACAGGTGACCAGGACTTTGGTAGCACCCTGGTCAAGAGGCCAGCCCATTCTAAGGACTTTGCAGCCTTATTTATTTAAATTTCTGCCAGTGCTGGCCACTGAGACTGAATTTACAGCTTTTCAATTAGAAGGTCATTCTGTGCTAACTAGCATGCCATTGCCTCATTATAATCATAAAATTAGCGAGAAAGGACTAGCATGAATAATATGAAGGAGCCAATCTGAAAGGTGAAGAGGTACGATTTTCTTGCTTCATCAGAGATGGGAATAAACCTTGCTGTTTAGAAGCAAATATTTTGCTTATTGTGCATGAGTCTCTCATGAAATAAATACCATTTTTCTCTACTTCAGAACTAGAAACTTGGTCATTTTCTGTAAATTAACCTTGAGAGATGAAAGGACAGTTTACACTCCTGAACAGTATGACTTAGGGCACAACTTTATATGATATGAAATGTGTGTGTGTGTGAGATTTTAGGTTTCAAAGCATTACAATGGGACTTGTATATTTCTTAATTTGAACTTAGTCACACTACCTCTTTTTGTAAGCATAAGATTATTTAAAGTTTTTAAATACAAACAGTAAATCAGAGAGTCAGTTAACATAAAATATATCTTAAGACATTAATTAATTTGTTATTGAAAACTGAGAGTGCCATTGAGACTTCAGTATGCCTGTGAAGATGCCGCAAATTATGAATCACTGCTGTACAGAAATGTAAACTACACAAAGGATGAAGACTGTTGCAATTCTCTTCAAAACACCGGGGAAACTACTCTATCATATACAAGACACAGAATGTGCAGTCTTCCAAGCAGCCACAAAGCTCCACAATATGCACAAGTAGAGCAAAGAAGGCCAACAACACAAAAATGTGATACACTATCAAACTCACTATTTAAAATACTTTCTATTTAATGAAAAACTAGAAATCATCCTAATTTCAATCTAAAAAGCACAGATCATCAATAAGGAAAAAATAATTATTTTTGTTCAACACTGGCATTAAGTTGTAAGTCACTAGAACAGGAAAAGTAAGCTAGAAAGCATGAAACAGTTTTCGGGGGGGTGGGGGTGGGGCTGGGGGACACACTTAAAGGTGACAATCAAAGTTTAATGCCCTTTGTTCTCTTTAGTAACCTGCTCTATGTTCACACCACATTCCACTCCCCAAGAACGTCACTGCTTTCTGGGTGAACTCATCCTGTGCTCAGCAGCCACTGATGAACACACACACAGACATATCCAGTTAGTGGCACTCCTGACCTGCTGTTTTGGCTGACCTACCTGAGTAGTTGAAAGAGATGCTGGCATCCAGATTGAGAGGCTGAGGTCATTTGCTAACACAGTTCAACTGAACACATTTTTTATGCTCTCACCTGTTTTATTTGTCAGAAACAGAGACAATCTTCAAGGGGATTTGTTGCACATGTGAAAGAGTCAGAAACTTATCCATTGCTTTCTGCACATCACAAAAGCTAAAACAAAAGCTAGGAACATGAAATTCAAGCTTCCCAAAACTGAATCTCCTCCAAAAAGTCTAATAATTTATTTCCTGTATTGAACAGGAAAGTTCTATTCTATAGTAGGCAGCACATGAAATGAAAGTTGATGATGTAACGTACAGAGGGAAAGGAAGAAATCTCATGTCTATCTACAGTTTTTATATTATGCAGCTGTAGCTGAGACATCTTGTCATAAAAGCATTCCAATACTT
>JAWWEW010000165.1:37210915-37398415 GCA_035583185.1 Anabacerthia variegaticeps | reverse complement strand
AATAAAATGCAATTGAAAGATCTAAGATGGCTCATGAACCATAACCGCATAAAAGGGAAAGAGAGATTGTATGCACTCACTATGATATGTCCTGTCTTGCAGTAGCAGGATGAAAAGAATCAGGAGTGTTGGGGAAAAGATGTCAAACTCTGAGTTAGAATAAAAATGGCTAATGTTTATAGACCAGAAGAAGTAATTTAAGGTACTGGACAAGAATAAGTGTCTCATATTTCAGAAATGAGGAAAATGTACCCCTTTTCTCAATGAGGCTATAAAGTTCCTCCTATGCCCTTGTTTTCATTCTGTATGCCTTTCCTTATAACTGCATGAAGTTACAGCCTTTGCTAGCAGGCAGAGGATGTTTGAGAATAAGACTTGAGAGAATGAAATCCAGTCTACTAAGTTATTATATTGATTAACAAGGTTATCAAATGCTTTCTTTTATGTTTAAAGTTTTAATAATTTACTGACAACAGATGACAAGCTTTTATTTTCCTCTGCTGTTGAATCACTAAAAAGTAGCTGTGAAGAAATTTGCTTTCAAGTTTGAACTTTAGGCAAAGGTCAAACATGGCAAAATTTCAGCCAAAATATGCTATTCCAAAAACATATGAAGACATTATTTAGGATATCTTGACTGATTAAGCTAAGTATATTAAATAAAGATAAACGGTCTACTACAATTTCCCTTCATCCAAGTCACTGATGAATGAGTTAAACAGTACTGGGGCAGTGTTGAACCTTGCGGGGCACCAGTAGTGGCAGGCCTCCAACTAGACCCTGTACCACTGATTGCAGCCCTGTGGGTTCTGCTGTTCAGCCAGTTCTGAATCCACCTCACTGTCCACTCATCCAGATCACACACACTGAGTTTGCCTGTAAGAATGTTGTGAGAGATATTGTTGAGAGCCTTGCTGAAGTCGAGGTAGACAACATCCACTCCTCTCCCCTCATCCATCCAGGTAGTTGGTTCATCACGGAAGGCAACCAGTTTGGTCAAGCATGGTTTACCTTTAATGAGCACATGCTGACTACTCCTGATCACCTTCTCGTCTTTCATGTGGATAGAGATAGCCTCTAGAATGAGGTGCTCCATCACTTTTTCAGGGATTGTGGTGAGGAGTGGCTGGCAGTTCTCTGGGTACTCCTTTTTGCCCTTTTTGAAGACTGGAGTGACATTCACTTTCTTCCAGTCCTCAGGCATCTCTCCTGATCACCATGACCTTTCAAAGATGATCCTGAGCAGCCTTCCCCACTAGCTCTGTCAGCATTCTCGGATGTATCCCATCAGGCCCCATGGATTTGTGGATGTCAAGTTTACCTTGGTGTTCTCTAACCCAAAACCTCATTGACTAAGGGAAAATCTTCCTTCCAACATTCCTTTACCCTGGTGTCCTGAGTCAGAGATCAGATATAGCATTGGTTGAACAACTAGAACTAATTCAAAGTTAAATGGTTATCATTGCTTTTTAAAAAGGTCAAATAACTTCAAGAAATTAATCACATATGGCTTATTTGGTGTAGACAGTGTGGTGAAAAATAGTACTAGAAATCATTGTATTCTCTTCTATGGATTTAGGACAGTTATATTACTGGAAAATACAGTAATATATGTCAGAATATATCTGGCTGTCCAAAGAATCCTAACAAAATCCATACATTTGTCATATGTATTGCCAGTCTAGTGAATTGCTTTGAAACACCTGATCTCTCTACTTCCTCACTTGTGTCTAACACTGTTCCACTTTTGTGCTGAAATGCCTCTGTGATGGTAAGGAAGACAGTGATATAATGATTCCTAGTTAAAAAGTTTTGTTAGAAGTTGGTCATGCAGTAACAAATATTTATGATTCTGGTAGAACAAGTTAAAATCCCATTTGAGTCTGAGAGTAGCTTATCTGTTTGTCAATGTTAACTAACTGAAATGGTGCTGGAGTTAATGCCCTGAACTGCAGCAGACTAAGCGTGCATGAAAAGATGGGGATGCCTAAGTGGAAGAAATGGGAACTTGTAATGCACTGAATTACAGTAGAACCATAGAGATTCTATTGCTAAGTTAAATACAACCTTTCTAAATAGAAAACAAAACAAAAAAAAGCAGCAACCTCCATCTACATTTTCAGTTAATACTTGCAAAAAGAGTATCCTCCTTTTCACCTTTATGCACCTCTGAACAATAGCATCCAGCACGTGAAAGCTTCATTGCAAGGATATTTACAGAATGGGCACATGTGAACTGTGGCGCAATTGAAACTATATTCAACAAAAAACCCACTCGGTATAAGGCTCAAACATTTGTCTTGGCATTTGTAAGTAATTATAAATAATTTCTAAATGGCAATGTTTTAAGTGTCTGATTATTTTGCTTCATTTCTTGGTTACTTTTGTCCTTATGAACAATGATGACATTAATTTCCTTCATACTATTTCTATTTATTCTATTCAGATAATAAAATCCTCACTGGAGAAATTTTCAGTTAGAACATGACCATATAGTGCCTAGCAAGAAGATGTCCAAGACTATTTGGAGGCTGCAGGTGCTGTTGGAAAATAAACAAAAATATAATAATAGAAAAATGCATTGTGTCTTCCAAGGTGGGAGCCAGAGAAGCTTGAGTCTATTGTGTCAAATTCTTTTAAGGTACATTTTTCCATTTCTGTTTGCTCATGCATCTAGACTTTTACAGAAAATTATAATGACATCACAGTTCTTGTGGTTTGTATTACAATGGGAGGGTAAAAATTGTAGCAATTCATGTGAACAAAAGCTAAAAAGAAAGTCATCAAACAGAAAAGGAAAGTCATTAGTTGTAAGAACCTACAAATAAATTAAACCTTGCTTAAGATATATTGATTTTCTGTGGTCTTGCCTATACAATAATGTCAGGCATGTCTGACAATCCATCAGATTCAGAAGGCAAAAACTACTTATAAATACTCTTGCTTCCATTTTAAGAAATATGCTGATAGCACACCTAATTTTGATTCTCAGCTGCCACGGCGTCTGTCAGAAACAGTTTCCCAAAACTCCCAAAAATGGATTTATAAGGATTAAAATCAAAATACATTTTACTGTAAGGTGTGAAGTAAATTAAAATGAACAAGAAGACCTGTACTTTTGTAAGAATTAGAATTTCCTGACTTTTCTATCACATCAACATCTTAATCAAAATAGGCAGTTCCAGGAATGAAATTAAACAATAATCACTGTAATATATCATGTGCTTAGATTGCAAGAATATGGTTTTACTTAATACTTTCTAAATTAACAAAGTACAATTCTTATAACTCTTAGTAGACAGATAAGCAGGAGACTTTCAGAAAATACAGATGATTAAGAAAAAAAATAATCCTGTTAGCAATTACTGCTGTCAATGATGAAAACCCATCAAAATAACAACCATAAATTCTTAATAATTTTCTGTTAAAAACTCTCATTATATCATTTAAAATTCTTCCATAAATTCTTTTCTGTTTTGATTTTCAATACAAAAATGATTTCAAAGGTACAAGCAGTTTTACATCAGGTTCCCCCTTGATTTGCAGATGCTTGATTTAAGCCTATAATCAAAACAATTATTTTACCATGAAAGCATCTCTCTTGCCTACACTTCAGGTAGAAAAAAAAAAATGGGCACAGACAAACGAAAAACAGGCAGAAAACTTTTGACAGAAAAAGAGAACAGATGGAACAATATAGCTTATTCTTAAATGTGTTTGGTTTAAACTTTTCTGTAAACTATCACTGACTTCGGTCTAACTTTCTTGATAACAATACAGTTGGCAGACAGAAAAATCACCTCTGAATGCTTCTAACCGTTTAGAGTCACTAGTTTTATAATTTTCTATGGTTTGAAAATCGCTATCTACATACGTAAAATGTGGAGAGCCATGAGCCAGGTTTTAATTTTCTGTGTGATGAAGTCTCCATTGAGATTTTGTGAGTTGTGTGGGCTTTTGAGATTTTCATTGCTTCACCAATATTAGGTCATAATTTTTGGTTGTTTGCACTACCTTGTTTGCATACATAAATTTGCTTACAGGGTTAAGTATTCAATCTATAGATATTGTTTAGATTTCATATCATAAAACAAGACACAGTCAAGGCTAGTTATACCTGCTTGCTGGAGGTAGACAAGAGACATCTATTCACAAGTGCTCAGGGCAAGAGAAGTGAATTGCCTTCTCTCTCTGACTACATAGCAATTTAGACTTGAACTAGGTGACTACTCTTCAGACAGCTGGAGCTGAGAGTTTAATTCTTTCTCTGCTGTTCAGCAATGGTTCAGCCTTTCCTGACCTGTTAAGATGAAAATATGGAAGGGCTTCCTGATGAAATTTGTCTTTGCAGGTAAATTCCAAGCTAGAGACCACAGAAGAAAAAATACCTCCTATATACACTTCTGTAATTCAGTAACAATTTAAAGCAGTAAATGAAAATGATTCACATTTAAGAGCATGCTACTTTTGCTTGCTCTGACTGACATGACTTATAAAACTACTGAAATTTTCAGTTTCGGGGTGTATATGGCAGTATTCATCTCAATTGAATAATTACATGATGTTATTTGGTTGAGGGACAGGGAGAAGGACATAAACAGGAGGAAGAAAGTTTTTTGAGAATTTTCTTGAGAATTTGTTTCCAAAATCAAATTCCTTTACATAACTTGTTACTACAGTGGCAAAGTACAAGAAAGTTTGCAATACTACATAGTAGTCAGTACAACAAGTGAATCAATTGAAGACAAGCATTAAAAGAGTTATTTGCTAATGGGCGCCATGCCAGGGTTACTCATGCAATGTTGCCTGCAGAATTCCTAAGCTGAGTTCAGAAGATACAGATCGATGCACCTCCAAAGAGAGTCTATATCAATCTCCATTTCATTCATTAGCTTCCACTCTGAGCTGGTAGGCTGCTAGTTAACTCTTTAATGTGGGAGAAACTGTCAGTATAAAGGCCACTGGGACACACACTGTTCTCTGCTATACTTGACCTGTCGATATTTCTTGCAGCACACTGTTTAAACTGGTACATCTAATGGCAAAATGGAGCTCTGTGAGGCTTGGGGAGGCTTTTCTAGCTTTACATTGGCTTATGATTCTACAGTAAACATTAGTAAATGCACCCTGATGAAGTATTCCTATTCGGGTCCTCTTGCATATGAATAACAGGCCTCAGATGAAATAGCTCAAACCACTCTGTCCCTGAAATCAAAGACAGCTTACATAATAAAATATGGTAATTTGAAAAATTAACACATTGAAATATCATGCAAATGAACTAGAGGCAACTGACATTTGGTTACTAATTAAATTGTTCTAATGTCCCAGACAGACAGAACGAGATAGCTACAGCTGTAAAGTTAAAATCCAGTTTCACTTTGAATTAGTTTGGTTGTAAGTTCATTGTAAAATAGTGTAGAAATCCAGCAGGTCCAGGACATGATTGATGCATAAACCATTTAGAATACTTCTGAAAGTGCAAATATGAGATCTAACATATAAAGGTGTAATTACTAAAACAAAGAACAATCTCAAACCACCCAGACTTGTGAGCTTTGCTATTTTCTTTCTACAAATATTGAATGTACTAATTTCCCTTGCCTTACTGTTGAATAAAATCAATTTCCTCAGTAGAGCTGAACTCTCTTTTGTTTAAGGTTAGATGCAAAGTTGATACGCATCCTTAGATATAATGGTAATGTAAAATCCTTGAATATTTAGAACGACGTCACTATGTGAATCCACAGCTGTTACAGATTCATTATCTGACAATTAGTGCTTTCCATACAATAACGTACATGCTTGGAATTAGCTGAAGGTGAAAAAAGCTCCACATTATTTTAAAACTCTAGTCAAATTATTTGTATACAAATTTTGATAACAACACCTGTTTTTTCTCTGTTGGCCAATACAATCCATGGAGAATCCTAGCTTCAACAGTTTCCCCGCAGAATTGTCAAACATATGTATTTGTATTTCATTACCTGGGTAATAGCTGATTTGCCAAGTTCATTTACTACTAGTTGCTCCTCAAACATCTCAGTGGGATAATTAAGGAATACTAAGAACTGAAACTGTAGTATGTTAGGTGGAGGCTAGAGCAATTGCCCAAATCCCACTTCTGATTAAACTGCTGTCCAGAATTAAACATTCAATAACTGAAATTCTGTTTTCTTCCCTGACTCTGAGCATGTTAATATCAAAGAGAGAGAATAACTCCCTGTTTTCTGCAATAGAGACAAAAAAGCTCACTGCTCCACTCAAAACAATTCTATTCCCTCACGAGCCTACAAGAATGGTATTTAAACTGAAAATTGACTGGGTAATGGACTAAGTGGTGCCTTCTGCTCTAGTGGTTCAATACGTTGGCATTAAAACAAACAAAAGCGCATTGATGCCCAATGCCCGAACTGAGGAGACTAAACAAGTGGGGGATAAGGTTAAACAGTAGAAAGGCAACTAAAAATCCTTTCTATCTGAGTGTCTATCTGAAATATAAAGCTGATGACAGTGAAACGAATGCCTCTAACTCTGCAGAAAACAGGGGTGTGTTCTTGGCCTTGCTTTGTTCTTTTTACACTGCACAGGGGCTGCACAAGAAGTCTTTTCAGCCAGGGATTCCCACAGTGAAGACTCCAATAGGACTATTCTGGTTTAACTTCATAGCTCAAAATCTGTCTGGCATTTGTTCCATTACTACCTGCTGCGGGCACATTCTGGTCTGACATCCACGGGGGAAAAGTCAGGCAAAATTTCTTCTCCTGCTCTCATGCATCTTCCCTCACAGGAGAAACTTTGGCTTCTAGGTTTTACTGCCATTATGTGAGAGGCAAAAATCTCTAAATTATTATGGGTATCACAAAAATCACTGCCTTTAATTCTGGCTGTCTAACACTTGCTATTGTCCAATTTTGTGCTCCAGTACATGTTACTCTGCTAAACTCTAATTATTTGGACTGACGTTTTCCCTGCCAAGGGGAGTTGCATTTCTAAACTGCCAGAGGAAAGGTGCCATGCCATATGAATTACTCATCTGATATGATAATGTCTGTATTACATTTTAGAGAACTCATACAAAACTCCACTAAGGATACTCTTCTATTTCTTTTTGAGAATTGTATCAGAGATAAACATAATGTTTCCTAAAAAGCAGAATGACTACAAGCCTTGTGACACTAAACAGAAGACAACACCCTTTCAAGTACTAAATAAGTGTCCACAGACAGCATCTAAATTAACATCTCACTTATTCCCTAATCACATACATTCATATACACAAGGAAATGTGACTACAAACTACAAACTCTTTTAATACTGATGGGTATACTGTCATACAGGTGTTTCGTACACTTGAATTTGAGTATTCAGAGTACAAGCATGTTTAGAGTTCAGAATTCTTAGGTCCAGTGAAGGTGCTGGTTACCACAGATATTAAGCATGGCAGCTGACATGTATGAGAACTGTGTGTAGGAAATATAAAGTGGATGGAGGACTTAGTGGTTGGGGCTTCAGGGATTACAAAGATAATTGTGGATCAATTCTGCCAAATGATTTGAAGTAACTTAAGCCTGCCATCAGTACTTTAATTGTTTTTACAACAGAACTTGATAGCGCACTTAGCGCAATGAGTGATTTGATAACACCTGATTGAAATGCCCTGTCCACTATTGGCATCTCTCTCTTTTTCTTAAGCTGGTTAGTCTACTGCTCCACTCATTAAACACAAAAGATTTATTGTAGAAAGATTTTTACAAGTGTCTGTTGAAATAAATATCTCTTAGTAGGGTTAGAATGGTAAAAGTATAACAAGAGTGGCCTTTCTATCTGAATCTTTCCATATTTATGTTTGCAAGAAATAGCTTAATATTAATAAGAAATATTCTGTTATTCCTTTACACCAAGCTGAAAGACAACTAACTAAATAAAAACCGAATTCTTTATCCATTCACAAAACATCAAGAATAAACTGGTCCTAGCAGACCAACAAGCCACAACTCTGTGAACTTTCATTGCTCTGGAAGTGAGACCACTTACATGACTGCTGGCAATTATGAAGGCTAGCTGCAAATTCAGTAAGAAAACCCTGCCTGGACAGTTTTCTCTGTTTTCTGCAGTCTGTGAAGAAATACAGGAGCACAGCTACATCTAACCACCTCTATCTCCCTGCCTGTTAGATATGACCTATCAAAATTCCACAGTGTTTCAAACTGATGAACATAAGTACAATAAGTTTTAATGCGTAGTCTCAAAACTCAGGATGTTGCCTATGGTAAAGAATTGGAGAGACAATTAATCAATGAAAATTCCAAAATGCAATAAATCTCACTGACAACTTCTCCAAAAACTAGTTCCAGTCTGTAGCTGGAATGCTGCCAGGCATATCCAAGACTTGGATACCTCTGGGCTAAAATTGTTGTAACACCTGCTTGCCATGGTACCTTTCAGGTTGGATGAAAGCATCTGTAGCCAATGCAGGCCAATATGGAAAATAAATTAATTAGCAACGATATGCTTTCTTAACTCACTCAACACAACCTGACGTCTTCCACTAATATAAACTGCCAGGGCTGCTGTATTGAGAAGCATCGTTTGATGAGACTTATCAGCGGTTGTTTCTGTAGAGCAAAAAAGAAACAACTGAGAACTGCCCATTGTTGCAAAATGTCTACAAAACCACTTTTCTAATATGCACTCAGAATAATTTCTCTTTTAAAATAAGCGGCAGACCCTAGCTGGAGTAAATTAGTCTAGCTTCATTGGTTTCAAAACAGGCATGAAAATTCATACTAGCTAAGCATCGAGTCCTATGTTCCCATGAATGACATTAAAAAGATGGTACACAGTAACAGATCTGTTTATTCCAGAATGCATTTTATTAAATATTACTTATTTACAATGATGACTTAAGAAAAGAATACATTTTGGGAAGAGTGAAAGCCACTCAATATTTTGGTAGTGTTTGTGGCAGAAAACAGAGCATTGTTGGATATTAAAAATTAACAAAGGTCAAAGCACATTTCTTTTTCAGCCATCTTGAGTGAAAAAACCCTGAGACTGGAAGCTCAAGTGTCTTTGGAAGAATTTGAAAAACTGGTTAATTCTACCATTCATTTAAATTCCAAATAATTTGCTTTGAAGGAGAAGTAACACTGAAAAATCTGTTGATCCTGCTGTTGCAGACTTTGAGAGCTCTCTTGCTTTCTTGCTTTAGCTCACAGCTAAACATCAAGTTCATTATCAACTGATCAGACTGGCAGTTGGTCAAATAAAAACCAATTTATTAAAACCATGAATTACAGACATACTGGAAAATTTTACCTGTTGGCCATATGCTGGGCTTTTAAACACTGTGCTGAGAGCTGCCAATATTTTTAAAACTGCCCTCTTAGAGCGTCCAGCATACCTTAAAACAGCTATGAAAGTCAACTCTGTCTGCTGAATCTAGGCCTAATAACAGATCAAGCTAGGATCTCAATATCTTTTTAAAGAAAGGTGGCTATGAAATGGCAGGGCTGAGAATCAAGCACACAGACAATTGCTTTCATGCTACTGTTACTGTAAAGGAAAAACCGCAATAATGAGAGGCAAAGACACATAGGATGGAAGACACAGCAGAACTTTGAGGAGAAGAAAAGCAGAGTTTGAATGTTCATCCCTTCACCTTGAATTATGACTACTTGCCCTCAATCTTCCCTGTTGATGGCATCTAGAATACTTCAGTGCTGCAGAAAATTTAAGTTTTCTTCTTTATGTGGAGGAGAAGAATACTGCATTGAAAAACATGCTATGCTGATGGCTCCCCTCTCAGCTTAATAAAAGAGTCTCCAAAATGGCTTTGTAGGTCTACCCATAACCATGTGAGCTTAAGCATACGCAAATTAAGCTCAGAAAGTTTCCAAGAAATAAAAGATAAGTCTGAATTCCTTAACCTTCAATCCTTGAATTCAATCTGTGATAGTTACTTGCTGCCATTCCAGCCATCATGAAGTGTCCCACAAAAAGTCCGTTATCCAGTTTTTACAGCTGTGTTATCCTGGATTGTTGTTTCCTTCAGCCATAACTGTTTTGCAAAACTTGAAGAAGATAGCAAGGAGAAATAGACTTACTGATATAAGCATATATTTCTATAAAAAACTAATTGTTTCACTGAAGACATCCAGCTTTATTCCTCAGGAGCAGGATCTTCAGAGTATGTCTTCATTTCAGAAAAGCATATTTTATCTCTTCAGATGAATATGAGACTGAGTTATAAGATGTTGGAAACTCATTTGCACATACTCTAAAGAACTCAGTAGAGCCTCAGCATTAAAATCTACATTAAAGATCTTGTGTTATCATTGTGTGACCCTGAGATTAGCTCACTTGGTTAGAGCCTGGTTCTAATAAGGCCAAGGTTGTGGGTTTGGTCCCTGTACAGGCCTCTCACTTAAAGCTGCACTTGTGGGTCCCTTCCACCTCAGGATATTCTGTGATTCTTCTGTGATTTGATACACCAACTGTGTTGAGCACAAACTCAATCACTTTCTTCCACAGGCCACATACCTAGCACTTCTGAGTAACCAAGCAACGCAGAGAAGTAGCAACTTATCACTTTGAAAAGAAGCACTAGCCTCACTCCATGCAGAAATTAAAATGCAAGTGAAACACATTATTGCAAGAAAAGAATAGGTGGTCATTTGGGTTCTGTACTGTAACTAAAACCCATGAATAATTGTTCACTCAATTCTTTTTTTGGTTTTACCACAAGTATAACACTGAGGAAGAATGTCAAAATGTGTATTCAGAAAGACGGCAAATGAATATTGCACTGGCCAACTTAATTCTAAGACCAACTTTTGAGTGCTTGGGTTTGTTCCTTTATTATTCTAATAACGTATGGTGTTACTTAAGCTTTATATCTGAAGACAGAGTCCTACACAGATAAATAGACATTGATTGATACCAGTCCTCAGCAGTTTTCTTGGCAACACTGTTGAGTGACATTCAGTTATTTATTTATTATCATTCATTGCCTGATAGGCCAGCCTGCTTATCAGTCATCCCATGCTCCTTTCCCTTAATTAGAGAGATCAAATACACCACCACAAATTCCCTCCTTGACCATCCACAGCCACCACTCAGCAGCAATGCCTCAGCGTAGCAGGAAAAAGAGTGGATTGGCTGATAAGAGAGAGGCTCAGATCCTGCAATGGTCTCCTTACAGGTTTACCAATCAAGCGCAACAGGAATGAGTGAAGAGATCAAAGACACTGACTGTGGTTGATCAGGACAGGTGTTTGTGGTGATGTTTTCAACAGATGGAGGTTCCTGTGAGAGAAGAAAAGAGACCCAGGTTATACCAGCCAAATGTGATGACTCCTCAACCAGAACCAGTGCAATTAGTTACATTTTTCTCCCTGTTGTAAAGTGAAGTGCATGCACAGAGAGTTTTATTCATTTCCATCTTAAAGAGAAGAAATGTTATCCCATTTGAGAAGAAGAACAGATGCAAAAAGGATGAGAGACCTTTACAGTGCCACTTTCATAACAGAATTCAGTTGTTCTGGAGTGATTTATTTCTGAAGAGGAAAAAAATGCAAAGAACTTGGAACACAAAAGTACCTTCTCGTCAAGGGTTGTCTATCGTTTCATGAATCATATGTGATGGATGAGATTTATGAATTAGAATCTGCGTCAAAAGATTTACAGCATTCTAAATTAGTTATGGCATCTTCTCGTCTGTGAGCATAAACTTTCAACAAAATATCTATATCACCGTCACAGAAGCATGGCCAACCCAGTTCTTTCATTTCACTGCAGCACACCCAGACCCTGTCACAGTGTTTGATGAATTCTTGAAGGAATGGGCTTCAGATCAATTAAAATAAACACCATAAGCTGATTTATCAAATCTTTTCTGAATGCTCTCAGAAAATGTCAAAAATCTGATCCATTGACAGAGAAGAGTCAGAGAATCGTGGCAGCCTATGGGATCACAAGACCTTTTCAAAACCATCATAAATCACTACAGAAAACAAATGGGGCACCATGTGATAAGATTTTGTCTGACAGCTTTGCTTCAACAAGACATATATGAGACAAATGGATACCTTTGTCTGTGCCCAATTGTCAGTTTACAAAGTTCCAGCTTGTCAAATTGTGAAATACACCACATCCAAAATAATATACCTTTTTGGATATCCAATAGCTTGATTTAAGAAACCTCTCACTCTATTTCTTTGTTGCAATTTTAAAAGTACTTCTGCAGGCAAAAATACTTCAGAAAAGACAGACAGGTAGAAAGACAGGAAGGCTGGCAGACAGACAGGCCAAATATTACCTAGAACAGTAGTTCTAGTACTGCAGCCTATCTAAAATAATGAAATACCTCTTTTACCCCATTAAAAAAACCCTTATTTGAATAACTGTAGAGTAACTTCATTCACAATAACCTTTGATATTGCTGTGGACTTGCTCTCTTTCATACAGATTCTGAACATATTCAAAACAATGAAGTAATCCATAAATATTTCTCCAATATTAGTTAGGCTGATGGAAATGCCTTTGCTAGTGAGGCATGATGTTACACAAATCCACACAAACATTCAGGTATCAGAAAACATGCATTTGATACTGAATTAGGAATGTGTGCAGCTATCCATGTTGGTGGTTGAAACACTATTATCACTGTTAAAGATAATGATTTGGGCCTGATTTTAATTTATTAATGCATTAAAGAAACAAATGATATAATTTACAAGTGATTATGAACAGAGGAGCTTTTCTAAGACCATTTCAAAATTTGCTAGAACTTGGCATAGTTAAAAACCCAGGTAGTTACTATATTTTGGATATAGTCTCTGGTGCCAGCTTTTAAAACACTGCTTAGCTTTTCTCAATATCTGAGAAGACTGTAATCATTGCCTTTACTTTTTTTGCAGAAGAAACTTTACAAATTCAAATTCTGAAGGAAATTCCATTTTCAAATAAAAATCTTTCTCAGAGATACATAACAATTCCTGTGTCCAGTGTTCATTGTAAGAAGGAAGCAGAATCAAAATCCCCTTAGAACTTGTTTGTTGAGACTATTGTATTGATAATTTACTTAAAGGGCTTGTGATCTTCAAGATGTCATGAATGGAAACCAGTTTCAAGAGTCCTTCTAGGGGCTCTAGCTGGGGCTAATAAAATCAGGAGCAGAGAAAAATTTGGAAAGTCTTGTTAACCAAGGCCAATGCCTCTTCAATCTCCCTATGCCATGTACTGATAATCAGATAGAGATGGTTAGCACAACCTAAGTCCTTTCAAATCTGATTCCAGACCTTAGCATGACAAAGAAATAATGTTGCCTTGCTGATGAATGACCTCCCTCACAAGGGCAATGGACAAGAGTGTAGTGCCATTGAACAGTGCATTAATGCCTTTGACATAACCAGAGTCTAGATGAGGTCTCCAGCAGGTGTTGTACTAAATTGACTCTACTCCTTCCTCTTCAATCCCACATGAAATACATGTTTCGGTATCTGTAAGAACTATCTGGAAGAGGAGTAATGTGAACACCAATCTATGAATAGAAGTTCCAATGGAAGTGGGAAAAGGAAAGCAATCTCAGGAACTAGATGTGCTCACAATGCATGGGCTTGCTCTGGTGAAGCACACTTCATTCATTAAGCTGAATGCACCTCTTTAACTTCTCAGCACTGCTCAGAAAGAATTACTTTCGTTCACCTTTTTTTTTCTCCAGGAGAGAGTGACTACAGGAAAGAGTTAAATTTCCTACCTACTGTAGAGTGCTACATGTCTGCATTTTGCAAGTTTTGAGTGCTAGGTAAGCCCAACTTTACTGTCAGCCTTTAAGTTGTGAAATCATTTATTACACATTTGGTATCACTAAGCATATATAATGGTATACATGCACATAAATAAAGGTAAAAAAATATTTGTCCTCTCCCTTGTCCTCTATTTTTTCTCTTAATTGCTGCATTTGTGCTCGAATGTTCACATAAGAAATAGTCTACTAATTTTTAATTAAAATTTCAGTACTAAAACAAGGGATGTATTTCTATATCTCTATCCTGTGTTGCTTAAAATAAAATTGATTTTGTTTATGAAAACTTGTAATCTGGAATTTCCTGCAGTTTATACTTTTAATGAAAGTTTGTAATATATCGAGAAAAGAACAGAATATATATTTGTGTTTATCAACCTTGTCTCTATTTCCTCCATCTGCAGAAAAAGTATCTGGATCACTCTGTGGCCTTCAATTGCTCTTGTACTTTGCAGAACTATAACTAAAAATTAACGCAGGGCTGTAAGTCAGCAAGTGAAGTACTTGAATATTTGGCCTTATGTCAAATTCCTTAATTTCAACATATTCACTGTAACAATGGCTTTGAATTCATGTATTCAGCAAAAGTACACCACAGGACTTTTAATTCTCAGAACAACATCCCTAAAAGGTTTATTCAGACTTTTGAGGTGCAGTGACTAGTTTTACCTGCGTTTAGGAAAAGCTTTTGGCAAATCCTAGTGAAATTTTTTGACAGATTCATCTTCTAGCCTTTGGAAAAGGGAAGGTGCTCCAGGCAAGATATTTGATTAATGTCACAAAAAATAGTCTTGCTAGCACAGCTGGTATGTTGGGAGAAAAATTCATCACTAAGTCTAAAACTGCCATGTAATTTTCTCTCAACAGTTCTTTTCTGTGTTTGACAGAAGATTTGCACAGGACAAACTAGCTTGACGGAGGACAAGTCAGCCAGCTGTTGAGGTATCTCTAAACATGACAGATCACTATGTTTTAACTCAGATTAATTCACTTATTACAGGTAGACCCGAATCACTGGTCATTGTCAAACCAGTCGTCACAACTAGCAAATCATGTCAGATTTCTGAACAAAAATATTTCAAATCTTAAACAGTTCTTATAACCTCAGCCTGTCTGCTTTTCACACAGCCAAGTAAAGCATTGCAAAATAACCAATGTTGCTCCAGCAGTGTCTGTGTTTGTCTGCTATTTAAAAGGACCAGAAGGACTTGGAAATTTAGTGCAGATTCTGGTAACTGGCAAAAATTATAGTACTTCTTCCAAGTTGCTTTCCTGCATCCCACTCTAGCTTTTTTGTCTGATTTCTGTTGCTTTTAAAAATGTTAGTTGCTGCCTTAAAGTCTTATCCATTTTTGTCACTATATTTTCAATGGTACAATAAATAAAAAACAATAGGGCAAATTTTAAATATGTCCAGAATCACCTCACCAGATTTACTAGATTAGAATGAAAAATCACTGTCAAAATGTGATAACGGAAATGAAGTCCATATTTAGGGCTATATTTCAATTAGTTTTATCTAATTGATTAGATAGTAAAATCAGTAATTCAGATTCATCCAACAGACATTAAATGCTACAGAGCTTGAAGCATATTTGCAATATCAGAATTATAGATTGGCCTAAATTTTTGCTATTGGATCCAAACCTCCTAGATCATGGGGAGGTTTGGAAACAATTTGAACCTTGCTAATGGAGCTCAGAGCTAATCAGAAACTTACTTAGCCCACAACATGCACTGGCAGCACAAAACATTTTGCAAACCGAATTCCCTTCCCAGGCTTTTCACAAATTATGCTGATGTTTTCAGGGAAATAGAAAGACTGAACTCCAAAAAAAAAATCACATCTAAACTCTGAGGGAAAGTGCTGCATCTCAGCCAAAGAAATTTTTTTGGGAAGAAAAATAAATAAGTTTTTTCAACGTTGTTAATTAAGTGTGGAAAAGAGCATCTCAAGATGTGATATATGAGGTTTTCAAGACAAGACTGGATGAAACATCAAATAACCCGGTGTGGTCTCTTAGCGGGCCATACTTTGAGGGTCAACCAGAGATCCTGAAGTCCTTTCTAGTCTGAATTACCCTACGATCCTAGCAATATAACTTTATTGTCTTTGTTTGCATATAAAGTACATAGCTGTCTTCACTGCCTACTCTATACGTGTATAGCATATGGTGAAAGTTAGCAAATCTCACCATTGTCATTGTATAACATACACAGCACATTGTGCCTACACATCCTCAAAGAGTCCAGTAACCAAATACATCTTATACCTCTTCCCTCTGCCAACTTATGTAGGATTGGTCCTCTCTGACCCAGTATCTCCCCTCTGTCAGATCAACCACTAAACAATAAGTTACCTTTTGCTTATTACTTCTGACATGGAAGGTAGGTATGTCACATGTATTTCAAGGATGAGAAATACGTTTCCTCAGCAGCAACAAGAAGATTCAGTACAGTTTAAATCAACAAAGGAATATATATTTTAAAGGCATAGAAAGGGGAAAGCATAGTCAAGTTATAGATTCTATAGGGTTTATGTGTACTGATGGGATTCCTAAAAGGATTTTAGTTAGAAAGACAGTTTCTATGTTTTAGTTAGGGACTGAAACATTATAGCTTCTTTCTGTCCAGAGATACATGGCTTTGCGGCTGGAAGTGCTTCACTCCCTCCTCACAGAATGGAACTCTCCTCTCCCATGATACCTTATGTCCACTTATACTGACAGGGTGCAAAGATGCTCCAATACAAAAGTCCTCCTACTTATCATGTGTCCAATCATAGCTGAAAAGCTTGTGTGAAGGAGGCCTTCAAGGGGAGAGGGGTGTCCTCTCTCTGTGCTGCTCCTTGACAGTATTCCGGGAAGGGGTTGGTTGTTATTAGTCATTTGTGTAAACTGATTTGTTCTGGCTTGGGGTTCTCACTTTGTTGCTGATAGAAGCAAACCTGGAAAAGTGGATGTGAAAGGATTTGTTAGATGACCTTTTTAGATGACTTGGGTATGCATGGACTAGTATGCATATTTTGTTTTGCAGACTTTCAGATCTGCGTAATGCTTGTTGTTACAAAATTATTTCCTTAAAATGCTAGAGAACCCCAATCAGATCTCTGGCTCACAAACATCTAGATCTCCATATATTTAGGATAGTGTAATCCCACATAATCCAATGTATGAGAAGATGGACACGTCTTTTAAAATCCAAGTATGTTATCTAAAAGGCTGCTTCTTCCAGCTGCTTATCTCTCTCCTCACCCTATTCCAGCCTTGGGGGTTTATATAACACCAGAAACTGTCCCTTGTGTTTCTGCAAAGTGAATCAAGGTCTTCATGTTACCTCTCATTACAGTCAGATTGCTGCAATGTTGACAGAAGTCAAGAACATTAAAAGAAAACACCTCCTCCCCAAACAAACAAAAAAGGACAGGGGAAAATACATCTTTCTCTTATTTCTCAATTCCCCATTTTTGGAGACAAAAATTGAATGAGGCTATGGCACTCTTGAACTCAGGATGGATGGGGGAACCGGCACTGAGGTGCAATGACATAGATACAAACAGCATACACAGATTTTAGTCAACATATTTGTAGGTATAATGTGCAACTTTTTCAACCTATTTGAGAGTTGCTTTGACTCATATTTTGATATATTTTTATTTCAAAGTGCGCAAGACAACAAGCACTTGTAGTTTTTGGGTTTGGTTCTTTTTTTTTTTAAAGTTTTGTTTTCCTTTTTAAGTTAAGGTATCTTCTTAAAACAGATGAACCAAAACCCTCCAAGGAAGAAATCAATTAATTAAAAATTACGTAAGAACATCTGCTTGCAAGCTGATCAAACTAGAAAGGTGAAAACAATGCCTGCTCTAGTGGAGGGAGGAAAGACGGCAGTTTGGGGAATGGTGAAAAAGCAAAATGTGGGGTAAATGATAAAGAAGCTGCCAGATTCCATGTCTTGAGTCATGTTAAAATGTGAACTTAAACACAAAGTTCAGTTCAGTGAAGCAGAAGGACAATTCCTTTCTCTGGATAGAAAAAGATCTTTTTTTATCTGTAGCAGGTGACACATGACTCGTGCAGATGAGCCACTAGCCACTTCAATTTCTATAACTTGAGAAATTCATCAAGATCCAGGAACACTGACTTGGATTATTCACATGAATTTGGCAAATGCTGTAGAAAGCTGTCATTTAGTATATCATGCACAAAAATTCAAGAAGTATTTAGCCAAATGAGATATACTCTGTATAGAAAGACCCATGTAGCACCACACAATGAATGCCACAGAGAATAATCACAGGAATGAACCCGCTTACATATGATACTTATGAAATTATATGCACTTAATGATTCAAAAATAACTTTTTGGAAGACAAAATGCCATGTATTTTCAATTAATATATTCTTTGTTAAAACCTTTAATGAGATTGTTATTTTCTCTCATATCCCATGAAGCTAAGTGAAATCATTTAAGCATATTTTGGCTTTTAAAAGGGAACATTTTTAGGTTTGGGGTTTTTTTTTTTACTTTATTTGATTAAATCCTTGTGTTTTTTGGGAAGAGTAAATTACTCAAATACATAATTGTTTGAAGAATATTTTCTTATACGGAGATATTATTTCATGAACATATAAGAAGCTTAGTAAAACTCCATCTCACTGGTCCATATTTATTATGAATACTGTGTTAATAGTAAGGCCTAGAAATACTTTTAAAATGAGAAATGCAGTAACGTTGAGCTGCTTCACTGTTTCTTAAGTCAATGGCACTGGAGGCTTTGTTAACCTCGGTAGCTCATGGTGTCTCTTGCAAAGTGACGTATGTCTCCTTTATACACACGCATCTGATGAGCCTAATTGAAAATAACACAGATTCAGCAGCTGACAGCTTACTGTGGCTGAGAGGAGAACATTTCTCCCCATTTTAAGCTATTCCCTCTTGCATTCTTCCCCCCTTTGGGAAAAGCACTACTCAAAGTGAAATCCTATTACGTTTTTTGAGACAAAACTGCCATTATTTTCATTTAGTTGTGCTACACTTACTGTTACATTAGGAAACAGGACCCACCTAAACAAAGAAAAGGCACCTCCTGTGTGACAATTTTACAAGATGTGCACTTGACTTCCGCTGCAAATGCCATTATCAGTTGAGGAAGACACTGTTCTGAAATGAAATGTAAGTGGAAAGTGGGTGTTTTCCTTCCATGCCCAAAGACTTGACACCTGTGGCTTCTGTAAGAGAAAGATGAATCTGAACACAGCTTATGAGTGACTTTTTAGCTTCCATTTAACATTCTCTAGCTCTCATATGACAGCAGAAAGTCTCAGGCTTGTCATTGTCACCAGAGGGACAGGGTACCAGCAGACCATTTTTAGCAGACAAGTGCATCAGAATATGTTTAGTGAGCACAAGGGCGAATTCTCGGTACGCTACCTATTTTGCAGTAAGACCCTAAGGACGCTTGAGGAGTGGTATTTATACTGACCAATATAAACGTGAGATTTTAAGTATCAGAGTTAGGCATCTTAGCTCCCTAGGCTTTATGGGTGGACAGAGGGGGAAGATGCAAAGACCAAAAGACAGGCTTCTGCTCTTAATCCTGTGAAGTACCTTCCTCGGTTCTTGACAATCCTACTTCGTACACCTGAAGTTAAATGCCAAAATGTGAAAATGTTAACCCAAAGAAAGGACTTACAAGAATACCCACCCAAGAAGTTTGTTGAGAGTTGAACATTTTATCTGACTGTACCTGGATGCCCAAGGAGAAACACTGGGAAGGTTACAACTTGGCAATGGAATATCATAATCATCTTTATTAACTAAATACCAAGGTATTTTTGACCTAATTGGTGAGACATTAATTAGGTTCCATTGCAAAGAGTAGTAACAAGAGTTACCTGAAAATCACTACAGCTCTAGAATATTGTACTTATGGTCAGATAAAGCCACATGGAAATGAAACTATTAGGGAAGTGTGCCGAGTACTCTAAACAGGAGTAACTCTGCTGCGTGACAGTGCTCTGGAGACACTCTTCCTTTGCTCAGCATTTTTTTGTGGCTACCTGGGCGACACATTGTTCCATGCAAGTAAGAGCTGTTTATATACCATCAGTTACAGCACAGGTGGAGGTAAATGGCTCTTGTAAACAACACAAATTAGGCAACCTTGGAAAAGACTTGACACTCAGGGAGAGCACTGGTACAGTATTTAGCCATGTTCTGTGGTTAATTTGGTCAGGAAAACAGTCACCAATCTATGCATGTTCAGGATGATTTCAAAGTCACTCTTTAAACAAACTCTTAGGCTTGATTTTTTTTTTTTTTTTTTAATTCAAAGTCCTAAGTATCAACCAATTGAACCAAACAGACAAAATATCATAGAAAATGTTACGTTGATCTCAGACCAAAACCAGTACTACCATTGCCTGAACACATCAATCATTATTTTTTTCACAGAGGAGAAATGCACTTAAATGTTTCCTTCTGACTTTTGAGGTATGTCAGAAATCACATTTTCCTATTGAAATAGAAAATGGCTTGTATGTTCTCACAGCACAGTATAGACTAAAACCTGAAAAATAACGTAATTCAAGGAAACAGAAAGAATATCACAAAAAACTCCCTCCCAAAATTAGGTGAAGCCAAGAAGATGTAAAATCAAAGAGAAACAAATGAGAACAACAGAGAAAAAGAAAATTCTACTAAATTTTGGGGTGCTTTCCATTACTGCCTACAAAAAGACTTTAAAAAAGTTGAGACTCCTAAAAATTTACACATATCCAAGGAGATGCATAAGCTACCATACAGAATCAGAGAATCACAGAATCAATATGCCGATTTGGAAGTGACACACAAGGATCATCAAATCCATCCCTTAGCCCTGCACAGCACCATCCCCAGCAGTCACACCATGTGATGGAGAGTCTTGTCCAAATGCTTCTTGAACACTGTCAGGCTTGGTGCTGTGACCACTGCCCCGGGACCTTGTTCCAGTGCCCAACCACCCTATTTTTCTAATATCCAACCTAAACCTCCCCTGACACAACTCCAGGCCATTCTCTCAGGTCCTGTCACTGGTCACCACAGAGAAGAGATCAGTGCCTGCCCCTCCTCTTCCCCTTACAAGGAAGTTGTAGACTGCAATGAGGTCTTCCCACAGTCTTTTCTCCAGGCTGAACAGACCAAGTGATCTCAGCCTTTCCTCATACAGCTTCTCCTCCAGGCCCTTCACCATCTTCGTTGCCCTCATTTGGATGCTCTCTAAGAGCTTAATATTTTTCTTATATCATGGTGCCCAAAACTGCACACAATATTCAAGGTGAGGCTGCCCCAGTGCAGAGCAGAGAGGGACAATCCCCTCCCTCAACTGGCTGGCGATGCTTTGCCTGACCCCTCCCACCCAGGACACAGTTGGCCCTCCTCACTGCCAGGGCACTGCTGACTCCTATTCAACTTGCCATTGACCAGGACCCCCAGGTCCCTTTCTGTGGCAATGCTTTTCAACATCTCATTCCCCAGTCTGTGCAAACATCCAGGGTTGCCCCATCCCAGGTGCAGAATCCGGCACTTTCCCTTGATAAACTTCATATGGTTGGTGATTGCCCAGTCCTTCCATTTGTTAAGATCTCTGTGTAGGGACCCCCTGCCTTCAAGGGAGTCAACAGCTCCTCAGAGAGCTGGAATGGACTCTGATCATAGTAGATGAAATTCACTTTTGTAATGCCTAAACAGAATCTTTGAGCAAAAAATACATCTTTTACTCACTCTAGTGGTAGAACATCCTCCTACTTTGTGTAGTTCCATGGTCCTTGCTGTGATAGTAAGTTTATACTTTATAAATGGGACAATTTTGTTACAGGCAAATGGTAGTGTCAATCTAAAGCCCACCTTTATAATGTATTGCACTTAATTCAACTCCTTTGCCAAGAGACTGCCGACCCTAGACATGGCCAAACGATATATATTTAAGCTTTGATCTGTTAAGCAATACCAAGAGATGGTGTAGTTAATAATTTGAAGATGTTTTAAACTGTAGACTATAATCATACTTATAATCAGACTGACTGGTCACCTGTTGTCCCTAATTTGTACTACTTTTCATCCTTGAGTGATAAATTCAGATCTTTTAGAATTCTACACTTTTAATATTCGTGCTGGGGGGATCCTTGGCCTCTAAGTCTGATACAAAAAAAAAAAAAAAAAAAAGAAAAAAAATCCAAAATTTTTATTCCAGGTTTTCATTTCCTACATCTTAAACTGTAAGCTCTCAGGAGCTGCCATTGTCTTACTTTGTATTCACCCAACATCTGGCACAATTGACCTGCCTCGTGGTCAATAATTAGGCAATGACACAGTAAGCATGATTATGGCTATTACCTTGGTTTTGATTAAATATAAACTTGCAGCTTTCCACATCGCTAGTGTATTAAAATATTTTGTAGGCATCCTGAAATTTCTGATTGCACTTTCATGTGACTACATGATTATATTTAGCCCTATAATAATAAAATGCTTATAATTTTTTAAATAATCAGAAATGAGAAAAAGATATATTTGCAGGATGACACTGAAAATGTTGCTATTTTAGCCAACCTTAGCAGGTAACTACATCAAAGGATTAACCTGAAAACAGTCTTTTTCACTCTTCTTTAGCCCATCCCAGGAGCAGCTAGTAACACCCTCACAGAAATGCTCTGATGACTTTAAAATTTTTAGTTCTGAGACAGAAGAAACGTGTCCTTTGTGCATCTACTGAATGACCGCCTGCTAGAAAAGTCCTCTTACCTTTATTCTTAACTCTCCTTCACCTTTGTGATAGCTGTTGGCAATTTGCATAATAAGAAAATGTATAAATATGTAAAAATGTTTCTAATATGTCCTCTGATAAAATAAAAGCATTTCAGTATGGATAAGCAAGATGAAAAATAATAATTACAGAACTAGATAATAGAAAAAAATAATGCAAAACTAACCCAAGATCATTTACTATCCGGATCTGAAAGGCACATGAAAAATATGCTGCAATTTTTCCTCTTTTAGCAATAGCAGTTTTATTCTAAGACACTATTAGTTTTTCTCTTGTTTAGTGCATTTGCAAGTGAAGGAAAAAACAAGAAACAGGATCACTTAAACAGGCAGTGGCAAATCGAAGACCTTAATTGCTGATTTGAAAATCATAAACACCTTTTTCACACCCAACAGCAGCTCTGTCTTAGATGAAACACTTATTTTCGAGCCCTGGACCTGAGTGGTTCACACATATGAGCCAGGTTCGATCTTTTATTCAGTATACTAGGGAGTGACTTATCCACAGTGACTTTACCCAAAGGAGGACACAGTTCTTCTTTAGCCTCTTTGTGACCCATTCTTCCCACCTGAGCCAACCAAAATAGTAAATTATTAGGAACTATACTGACTAATTCATTATTTGGCTTGAAATTCCTTTATATTTCCCCATATTACTTTTCTTTGCTTATCTCATTAAAATGTATGTTACTGCTTTTCCTCCTTTTTATCTTCACATTTGTTGTTGCTACCTTTGCACTTCTTCATTGCTCTGGTTGCATTTAAGAGCCTTCCCAAGAGAATAAATTGTATAAGGCTCGTCATTTTAGATATATTTCTTTTGTCTCTTCGTTTACTTAACATGTGCCTACAGGATTATGAAAGTGAATGGACCCTAATCTGAGAATCAGGTCAGCCGTATACTGTAAAGGAAACAAAGTCTTTAAATTCAAGTTAATAGAGCATTTATTACAGAGATGGGAAGAATGGATTAAACATTCTAATGTGTTGGTATTTTATTCAGCCATTATTAATCGTCATCAATATTCGGACACCATTAAGCAGAGTTGACTGAATGTGAGATGAGCTAGTCTCAGCTAACTCTTGTATCATATGGAGACTAAATTAGGCTTTTCAATAATCGCTGTTTCTAAATGGCTAACAAAAGGTACTCCGTGTTGCCTCTGTGTCCTTTATGAGTTCCATAAATAACTAATTAACCTCTGCGACAAAAGTCGGCATTAAAACAGGAGGCAGGCTCTCTGTACAAACGATGGGCATCTAAGAAAAGATCTGAGCAACACAAAGCTTACACTCTTCTTTTTTTTGCAGTGTTCTCCACAGAAATTAAATGCTTATTGACTCCACGTTAATATCCATTTAGTAATCTGCCATTTTTGTTTGTTTTAATATAGCACTCAGTTTTACAGTAGAAAGGAATTATGCAGTTTAGAAGTATGAATATTAAAAAAGGATATAATTAAATCTGTAGCCTGAAACCTCTGTCTAAAGCTATAATGACAAATTTAGTCCATATTTATTATGGTGCACAAGGGACTTTAACTAGATCATTAGTTTATATGCCTTACTCAGTAGCGAAGTTCTAAAACTTCACATTTTGCATATTATTACATTATTCATTTTTCCAACTAGGCATAAAATATGGCTTCCCAAGAGTACAATACCTAATTCTTCAAAATATACAAAGATAGCAATAAAATGATTAAATTACAACTCTTACATCTGTTCTTCTTGTCTGATTATAAATTAAAATGTTCAAAACCAGAACAAAACAAAACAGGTAACAAATATGTTTAACCTGCATATCTTCTCAGAATTAAAAAAATGTATCCAACTTGCAATTACAAGTGCTGTTGTCTCACCCCTTTTTCCACAGGTTGTTGTGTCTTTTTTTAAGAGGTTGTGAAACAGAGTATAATTTGATGATATAATTTAAAAATCACTGATTCTGACTGATAACATGGATTAGGTACTGTGAACTCACCAACACAGTTACTGAGAAATGCTGATCAAAGGACTCAATGAGGTTTCTGTGTGTATGAACACATTGGTTTAAAAAACCCATAAAATGTTATGCCTGTCAGGAGAAAAGTACCAAATGCTATTCTAAACCACTACCCATCATTGCAAAATGCTGCTTGGTGTTTTCTTTATCAATTACACATTAACAAATCTTTAATCCAATGATGGAAATGCAGCAGTGCAGATGACACTGACAAATTATCCTTGGCACTGTCTCTGAACTCATAACACATTTCAAAGAAGAATACCTTGATATAAAATGCATGAACTATTAAATCACAATGCCTACAGAGAAATTTTATTTTAGGAAGTATTATTTGGGAAATAGTTATTTACTGAAAGATTTATATTTGAGAACAACAAATGTATTTTAAGTTCTATTCTTCCACTCACCTGAAGCTATATTTGTTTCCTAAAATCCTGAAATTCATAAAAACAAATACACAAAAAAATAGTGTAAATTACTGCAGTGATAATGACACTGAATCAGCATTATGCAGCAGGGCATTACTGGATGCCATGGTAGGTTTCTGTGGATAAATTAGGGGAGCAGAAATTACGAATGAGTGCTTCTTTAATGCTTCTGAACCGATTGAGTTTTCATCAAATTGAGATTCCATACTATGTTTCCAGTTTTCATCTGTCCTGAATGGCTGTATTTACTCTAGATGAAGATTACTCTGTATGTTCCCTTGACATATGCCTTCCAGATACATTTTATGACAATATCCAAAACCTCTTTCTTTCTTTATATCATGGCTGCTTCAGTTGCAAATAGAAACATATGAAATAAAGAACTGCCTGAGTTTGAATGATCAAACTCTTCCACTTACTGAGCTGGAACCATGTAAGCCAACTTATAAAATGTTCCCTGAAGATTTAACTTCCTGCTTTCAAAAAACAATATTAGAACTGATAATGTGTACAAAATAAATCTAAAACATCTTTCCATTAAATTGAAAGGAGGGAATAAAAAATTGGATGAGAAAAAAAACTTAGAAGAATTTGAAAACTGTTTACAAAACTACTTTTGATTTATGTACTGATGTGTTGTAAATCTATCTCATTCACCCAATCTGCAGGGGGAAAAAAGAGAAAGAGGAAAAATAAAAGAAACTGGCTTCATTACATGATGTCCCTCGATAAATAAAAACTCGATCTGGCCTCTGTCCACTGCTGTTCTAAATGAGCCCAGTCAGTCTGGCCCATGTTTTTTCATTTCATTTTCTCTGGCCAAATGACTACCATCTGCTGTCACAAAGCTGTCACACAATCAGTAATGGAAGATTTCTAAGGAATATAATGGCTGAAGTATGAATATATGACATTCCAGCTCCTTTCTAGCAGAGAGAGAACAGCAACCCATTTGAAAAGAAACAGCAGTAGTGTTCTCCCACTTCTCAGCAAGTGCATTGTAATACAAATCTTTATTTGGACTCAAGACGTTGACAGGTCAATTGAACAGAATAAGTCTAGTTTATGATGCAGTTGTCAGAAGTGGTTAAAGCAGGAGTCTGTTTACCAGCGCTCTGAGATATTCCAACAATTTTTCTTGCAAACCAGCACCTTGAGGTTAATTACTTTACCAATTTGAGTAAATGGCAAGCCATATTCCCATCTGTCTCCATTAGTTCCCCACTATTTCTCAATTTATGATGACTGGGGTCAAGGCTGTGGTACAAAAGAAGAGCTAATAAAGCATGAATGGAGTAATTTTCTGTTTATACAAATGTGGTAGCCACAGCATAAATACGCAAGAGACATTTTAGAAATGCATATTCTTTGCCTTGAAAAGTCTGGGTGCTAAGCATTTAGAGAAGGAAGAAACAAACACTAGCAATGAATTGCTGTTTCCATACTTATTTATCTTTAATAAAACCCGCTATGTGTTATGCAGCACTGTACTGCCCACTTGCACCCTGGAACAGGAATGCGGAAAGTTCTGAAGAGCCTACAACAGTTGACCACTACTAAGCTTGCTAATTCACCAAAGGCAAGCTGCCTGTGAAAGAAAAAAGAAAAATCTCTTTATTTTGGTACTAAAAACCAACATTGCTGAAGATTTTCACCTCAAGTAAACATTTCTTGCTATCTATATAGAATTTAGTGCTGGAATCCCTTAAAAGCTGTTTAGCAGTGTGACTGATTTAAGAGCATCTCAAGGGAGAATACCTATTTTATTTCTGTTTGTTCATTAAACCACTGTGAAAGTTTACTCCTGTATTAAAAAGTGTAGACTTTTCCCTCCTTTTTCAGTTTTAAATTCAGCCCCTTGGTCATGTTCTATTCAAAATACTTGGTATCTACAACCAATGCCTTAGATAAATAACTCCAGGAAAAACCTCCACCAATTCCCACAAACTGTTAATGAATGTGCTAGTTTGATAAATTCTGCCTAATCTACTTTGTCTAAACAGTGGCAGTCTAAAAACAGAAGATAATATTTTGGCCATTTGCCACAAATTGAAGAATTACTCATTAATTAAACACTACAATAAAATAAATTTTGCAGCAAATGAGGCATAAAGCACGTATTTTACCACAAATGATTCAAAATAGAAGGGAGGTAATAATGTCCTATTGCTGTTTGTGTAGTGTAAAAATTTTAAGCCATGACATATCCATTAGAAGCCACAGAAACCCATTAATGTGAAGCAAATCAGGAAGTCCATATACATATTAATTTCTGTAACACAGTCTAGAGAATTAATGTATTTTTACATTACTATATTCATCTGAAGATCAGATAAAAAGCCAAGCATTAAAGACGACAGCAGAACCATCAAAGAAAAAAAACTGACTATCAACTCCTCTAATTTCTTAAGAAGTCAAAAACTAAGGTTTGCACTTATACTTCTAGTCTCCACACAATTCCACATTGTCAGTTTTTCTCATTATATGCCTTCTATGTTACTAAATATTCTTCTGCTGGTACTGTGGATTCTAATGTTGCTCTGACACTAAGGAAAAACAAAACCAAACACCAAAAGATGATTGGGAAAACAGAGAAGGGGAAAAAGTAATTCATTCTGTACTCACTTGGAGGTCATATTCCTGGTTTTATGATGTCACAAAAAGCAAAAACAAGCAGAAAATTTAAACAGAAGAACAGTCTTGTTTTCAGTCTTTTAATAAAATCCAGATGGGCTTTTCTAGAGAAATCCTTCTTTAATAGAAACTTTCCCTGTTTGTACTGGATACTTTCAACAACCGCCCCAAATAGACTTATTATGCCACCTTTTTTAAATTATTTTTTATTTTTTAATGTATGTATTTTTCACAATGGTTCTACCCAATCTGGACCTTGTGATTGTAAAGAATTTTTAAACTTCTTTCTGTGTCCACTAGAGAGGTAACAAACTTACCTATAGGTCAAATGCCTATACTAACCACACCAAAGTCACACCTTGCGAAAATTTGGTGAAATTGTTACTTTTACTCAACAGTTGCTGAAAATAACAGAACTACCTAGACCTTTTTTTCCTAGTTATCCTCGATTAAGGGTTGCTGATTGATGGATATGAATCAAAATTAGATGTTCAAGCAGAGAAAGGAGCAGCAAAGTACAATGTATACAATAGTAATAGCAAACGTCATAACAACATACACTGAAAAAACACAAGGCTTCGTTTTCAACTAAACAGCAAAGTTCCGGTGACCTCAAACTAATCAGTTCATCTCTCCAAAAGTGAGGAGAACAAATGGGGAATAAAAATTAAGAGTAATCTCCTTACATAAAGAATATTTGATGATGTCATACTGATATTCTGCAAGGACCCAGTTATTCTAAACAGTAATTCTATAGTAATGACTAATATGTTATGTATGTTTCTGGTCAACGTACTTTGGAAGATGATTTATTTAAGCCTCAGAATGCACTTTAACTGCAAAAGAAGATTTTTCATATGAAGAACTAGTTTGGAAAAGCTAAGCAGTTTTGTCTCTTCTGAGTTCAATCCCCTTGCAAGCACATTCCTATTCACTATGATTTGTCTGTTTTCAGCTACTTCAGAGTTTTATTAAGTAAGAAAAATATGCGGAACAAGCTCATCAGCTAAACCAAAACTCACTTCTACTTTGAAACTAGTGAGATGGTACTAAACGCTGTCATTCAGTTTACTGTAAATAAAACTACAACATGGTTAACTAGAAAGAGGAGAACATATAATAAATTAAGAAACAGAGGCCTGATTTTGGCTGGGGTATAGCTAATTTTCCTCAAAGTGGCTAGTATTGGGCTGTGTTTTGGATTTGTGCAGAACACAGTGATGATAATGAAGAGGTGTTTCTGTTATTGCTGAGCAGGGCTTACACAGAGCCAAAGCCTTTTCTGCTCTTCATACTGCCATGCTGGCAAGGAGGTTGATGGGAAGCTGGGAGAAGACACGGCCAAGACAGGTGACTCCAACTGAGCAAAGGGATATTCCATACCATATGATATCATGCTCAGTATATAAAGTTGGGGGGAAGAAGGAGGAAGCGCGGAGGACGTTTAGAGTGATGGTGTTTGTCTTCCCAAGTCACCATTATGTGTGATGGGGCCCTGCTCTCCTGGAGATGGCTGAACACCTGCCTGCCCATGGGAAGCAGTGGTTTGCTTTGTTCTGTTTTGCTTGTGTGCAAGGCTTTTTCTTTCCTTATTAAACTGTCTTTATCTGAACCCATGAATTCCCTAGTTTTTACCTTTTCAGTTCTCTCCCTGATTCTACAGGTGGGGTAGAGAGCAGAGCAGCTGCATGGACCTTGGTTGCTGACTGGGATTAAACCATGACAACTGGATGTGTCTGAAACCCCTGGAAAGAAAATTTCAGTTATTAATATTGAGGAGGTTTTGTGGCTTACCGAAGAAACACAGAGGTCTAAACACAGGCAAGGGAAGACGAAACGAAATTCAGAACGTTTAAGCCATGGAAACTTAAAGAGGGTGTACTATGAACAAAAGTTATTGCTACTTGAACGTCTTCCAGGCTAAATGAAGGGGATTGACTGCCTCAATGAAGCCTTCCAGAACTGCTTTGAGAATTCCACAAACTTGTTGCCCTTGTTGGCATTTCAGAAAAGAAGTCAGGGTTTAAATGGTACGAAGTCCAGACTTCATGGGCACACTTCCAGTGGCATGCCCAGAGCATATGCAACCTGAAGAGAAACTCTCACTATCATTGCCTGTGTTCTTCTATTGTCATCCAAAATACTTAGCAATTTTTCACAAGTATTAAAAATTAGCTTAAAATGCAGTCTGAAAAGCGTTTCAGAGGAGTCCATGTGAAAAGGCGTAAAAAAGACTTTCAGCAGCTACCTGCTTCATATTGGCAGGACACGCCATCACAAGCACATTATCTAATCTTGCTGACTGACTTCACTGAAGAGAACATGCTAGTTAGACCCTGGGAGCCTCAAGGTGGGTGTCCTGGTCTTGTATTGTGAGTCACTGAGTGCTAAGCATAATTGGAAGAAATTCAGGAAAGCTATTCCTTTAAGACCTGAGGCTGAATCTCAAAAGGGAATTTGGATGTAAAAAGTCAGGCTCTTATTCTCTGTGTCACCCAGACTCCTGAGCGTTTCAATTTTTAATCACTTTTTGTCCCTCTGTTTCAGTGGATGAAGTCACAGAACAAAGTGTATTATATGTTTATCAAAAATGTTCTGGAATGTGGGAAATTACTGAAAACGCTTTGGGTTACAGTTTCTTCACCTAACTAAAAAAATAGCCAGTACCAATATACGGGAATATTGCAGGGCAGCATTAAACAGTTTGAAATTGTTAGCATCAAATTAATTAATAAAAATCATGTTACAGTAGCTGAAATGAAACAGGGCTTAGCATTTCAAAAACCTGCAAGCTACTATGGCAAAGATCACTTATTTCAGCCAAGAGAGACAAAAAAGTAATAGGTCAATGATAGACAAGATTCAGTTAAACATAAAAATAATTTTTAAAAATGATAGGATTTCCTTATGGTTGCATTCAAATCACACCTGATTTCAGTTGTCACAATTTTTCTACAGGAGGAAATGGAAATCACCTTAAAGCAGTATAGGGGTTAAATTCAACTTCTAATTTGCAAAGTACATCTGCTTTATATAGCATTTTTACTGCATCCTCAAAGAAGATAAACATGGCTTGTATCTCTCTCACTTGTACACCTCCCCACCCCCCCAAATATCTGGCTTTACTTTTAAAATACAATTACATGATGGGGAGAAGCCTCTAATTTCTGAGAACACACTCATCAAAGACAAATAATTTGCAAGAAGAATATCAAAATAATGCAGAAGTGGACAAAGGCTTCATTAAATGAACATTTGGTGCTCAAACCTCTGACTCCTATACTTTGAATTTGTTCCTGATTCTTGAGCTAGCACTGCTTGAAGCAAAAGATGCAACTTTGTCAAATGTTACAGTAACAAGATATATTACCCTGCTTATATTAAGAAACCCTTAATCAAAACAAAACAAGGATTTCTCAGTTTTGTGCATGATGTATCTCACAAAATGTCCTAAGACATTTTTACAATTCCTACAGATGATTTGCTCAAATTTGTAAATGAGTGCTTTGTCAAGACAGAAATGTCAGCTTTGTGGCAGTATGTTTGGGCATGCCTTCAGTTTCTGATTGTCCTGTTAAAAGAATGAATGCAACTGGTAAATGGAATAATTTCCTCTCAGATTTGCTTCACTTATGATATCTTTTCTATAAAACACTTAGTTATACATATAAGAATTTTACTGTTTTTCTCAGAAAACAAAACAAAACAACAGCAACAAGAATAAAAAAAAAAACCACAATGAAAAAAACATATGAATACAAGGCAAGTTTGCTTACAATCTGCAAATATTTTGGACCATAGAAGTTATTATGGCAGACGAGGAAGCAATCAATAAAAAAAGAGAAAATTAAACAGCTTTAAATGCGAAAACCTCTAGAACTAACTCAACACAACATTGCTTCTCTCTCTCTTTCATTTTATGAGCCATGTTAGGAAAGAATGGGCTCAAAATAGAAAAATGGATACTACAGAAAACTGAAAAAGAAAGGAAACAACTGTTAGTACTTCTCTGTATTCCTTGACTGAATCACAAATCTTGAGATGTTTAGATTTGATACATACCTTGATATTGAGATCATTCTCTGGACTTCTGCTGTGCTTATACCTCCCCATTGAAGAAGCATGCCCCAACACCTCTTGGCAAAACAGCTTGTTGCTGGATATCACCACGTGGTCAGTATCTCTTATAAGCAAATAAGTGAGTCTCCTTTTAGAAGTAATAGTTTTGCATGTTGCACTTTTGAAACCCTAGCCTTGACTGATGAAATAAGTTTAAACCTTTCTGCTCATATGAAATAGAAGACTCAGAAATTCATGTGAAGTTTCAAGACATTCATTTACAGTAAGCAGCTCACTTCAAATAGAATCACTGTTCCTAAGCATCTCAGAGAGCAGCAGTTTTTAGAGACAGCGCTACAGGGTCCATTAGGGCTAATGGCTTTTTGACTGCCTGAGCTTTCTTATTACACTTGGAATAATGTGACATAAGAAGAATCATTGTATTTTTCTCCCTTTATGGAGCCAAACACAGCTATCTGAGTCTGAATATGTTTCTTGATAATCAGGTCAGTGAGAGAAATCATGAGCTGAAAGAATTAGATTATGTATTAATTTCTGTCTGCACTGACAGCTAAACTGCTCACATCATTAGAAAAATTAAAGCTGTTTTAGGTACTGAGGAGTGACCCAAGCACTCTGGTTTCCAGTCAAGACCTCCATCATTTTACTCACATCTATTCCCAAAACCAAAGAATTGGTTGGTTTAGCTCTTGTTCATTTCTGCATGTGTTTGAGGAACTCAGAAAAGAAGATAAGGAAAGACACAACATATCCACAACAAAAGGATCTTTGCCTGGCCAAGGATGAAAAGCTGCATAATAAAGAACTGAGATGGTGCATTTCAGAAGCAAAAGTTTTGCCTATTTCTGTCATAACTACTATTTCAGTGTCAATATCTGATATATGAGGTAAGCCTCCTTAAAATCAGCAAATTAATACCTCAGTTGCTACCATGCTTATATTTCATGCTTTCATTTTGGAATGCTTGCAAATAACAATACTTTCCAATAATTTCTGGTTAAAACTTCTCAGTCTCTGAAATGGTGATTTTTAAGAGAAAGAAAAATTCCTTTTATAGATTACTGCTTAAGGTCTCTTCTAGCTGAGTAATTAATCAGAAGTCACTGCATCCCAGCTATTCCGGTTTTTTACTACTCTAAGTAAAGGATGACAAACTGAATGAAGTGTCTTCCGGAAAAGTAAACTGCATACTCTTTGTGTTCCCTGTATATAATAGAAAGTGCAGATTGTGTCTTAAGATATGGCAGACCATTTTCTACGGGGAAGTAAGGTGCTTATCTGATGCCAAAATGGCATAATTTTTCTTCCGATGGCTAGACTGTGGGATGCAATCCAAACTCGAAACTGGCGGAGGGGATGGAATGTGGGTAGTAATGCTGATTTCATAGCTCAGCAATGAAATCTCCTGTAGGTTAGTTCCCATGACAGAACTAATAAGGGCACTTGTTTTCAATCACAGATGCTCTCTGTTCAGTACTATTCTGAAGTGCTTTATTCAGAGTTTCTCCAATCAATATTTTGACTTTGAGAGACAGAGCTATTAGAGGTTGTTTAGTTTGAGAGTTGGAATGCCAGGTTTTGAGCCAGGCAGTCCTTCTCTGCTATTTGTCAAAAGAAGGTAAGAGAAAACAAACAAACAAAAAAAAAAGAGCAGATGCAAAGAAACAGTGTACATTCCCACCCTAACCAATAATCTTATTTTCTATTATTTCATCCTTTGGTAAATATATTTTAGAGATTTAAAACCATGCAAAACCAAAACACTGGAGAAACACAGTATGAAGAATATGGTCAGAGTATCACATCTTTTCTCTAAAACGAGCAACAGTATTCTGGCAATCAGGTCCTGGAACGCTGCTTCCCTTGTCCTGGGATGAAACTCTTAGAAAACTCAAACATATTCCTTTGTCTATTATATGGAGGGATTAGCTAGGTAAGTCACAATTTGGATTTTTGCACCACTCTAGGAGGAAAATATAGCTATAAAATTATTTTAACATGACCGATGAACACCTCAAAATTCATTTCAAGCAGCAGCTCGGTCTTGCTTCTCCTGCCAAAAAGGGTAAGAAGCTGTTCTACCAAACAAAATCAGAGGGTGAGAGAATATACTGTCTCACCACCACACAAAAACGACAATGGGAGGTTGGAACACTTTTCAACTAAAGTATCTAGGAAAACTTTATTAAACAATATTTGTTACTTGGATTTTCAATCAGAGTGATTGACTATACTCTTATCATCTGTTTTCTGTCCACACTTTGCAGATACCACTTTTGGGAAGATTAAGTGCATGGCAGCTTATATTTTGTTGGATATTCTTCATTTTGGCTTCAAATCCTTATAGAAATTCTCTTTAATTTGTGCAAGGGTTGCATCCTAATTTAGTTTACTTCATATGCCTTTGTTTTTAAGATTTTTATAGCTTGTTAGCCACAGTTTTTTGCCTTCCACATGCTGCTCTTCCTAACATATCTTAAAATATTTTCTAGAAGAACAAACAAACAAAGAAAAAAAGTCTGTGGTTTAGTTCTGCTCATGTCTTGAAGCCAGAAGTTTCTGAAAATCATCAGTTTGGCAGTCATATATCTACCCATCTTTTTGTAGCTTCCACTATTATAGGCAACAATCTAAAGACTTTTTATATAAATGAAATAAGAAAAGAAAAATTTCTCTGTTACTCCACATTTTGTTTTACATTATTACAATTTTACATTAGTGCTTGTCACTATTCTCTTTTCACATCGTCCTTTTGGTATTGATCATCTGCTTTTGATCTCACACACTGAGTAATGACATTGTTTTCACCACGTTCAGGGTGAAGTTTTCATGCAAGCTATTTTTTTTAAGACTGCTTGCTATCAACACAGAAGCAAAACTGAGCAGACACTGGTTACTTATTTGATAAGAAGGGAAATAAACACCAAATGAGCACAGAACAACATTTTATTTTACAATCAAAAAGATCCTTCTACACCTTGTGAGAGGAAGCCAAATACCAGATAAGTTAAAAAAAAAAGTCTTTAAAGGAAATAGAAGCTTAAGTAGTAGATACTGAATTGTAACAGAGAGAGTTGATTTTTTCATTAAACTAGTCCGTTATAAACATTTAGTTGCTTGGTCTTTTACGAACAGATAAGGGAGCAGTGTTTTTATTTTAGCACATATTGATTCTTTTGTAGTACAGACTGCAAATTTCTGTTAAAAGATAAGGCGGTTTTGCTCTTCTTTCAGGAAGACAGTTAAATAAGTCACATGTATACACCAAATACAAACCCTATAGTGGTCCAATGTGCTTTCTCTCTTGATTCAAAGTGAGTGTTTTTGCATTGTAAGCTGTAATTCCCAATTCCTGTTGGCCAACCCCACGTGCATCTGACTGATTATTTGTTTAGTAGCATTCGGCACACTGAACAGGGCAGGTTTGTTCTGCTGAAGACTTTATTACCCATCTGCTGCAAAGCACGGTTGTGATATAATTCATTCTATTTACCCTAAAACAACAACAAAATCACTTCTCTTGGGTATGCAGTGTTATGAGGGGGAAAAATAATTCGACACTTCATCTTTCAATGTCTTTTGCTAGCACTCAGGGAAAAACTATGTAGATCTAGTCCTTTCATTAGACACAGTGCAATAAAACTAATATTTCTTCCCTGAACATATTGCATCAAGGAGACATCCCAGCATTTGGAATATACTTACTTCTCAACTACAATTAACCAGCTGATATAACTCCTTCAAAATCTGAAACATTTTATGTTTATTCTTTTACAGAATACTTTTGGCAGTGCTGACTTAGGAAGGCCTTTTGCTTTCATCAGGTTGAAGGGTTTTATTTAGAGTTTATTTTTATATTAAGACTATATAAATGGTTCACTACTATGTAAGACACCCAGAAAAAACATGTAAGTACTTTCCTTTCAAAATCCTCCAACAATCTTTCTATCATCAGTCTTTACAGCACCTGGTACACAGCTATAAAACAGGATGCTGAATGTTTAGAAATTGTTACACAGATAGATAGGCTGAGGTGTGTAGATGTGCGTAGAGACAGTGTGGGGAGGGGGCAGGTAAGGAGGAAGAACCTGAATAACAATGATTTCAGAAAGCAGAGGTTAGAAACAAACATGCTTTTAAACAGTGCACGCCATTGTACCTTCCCTTCTGTAATTTAGATAAAACCAAACCGAAGGTATGTGGTAAGCTAAGCATGGTATATCAATATTTATGCTGCTTGGAATTTACGAAGCAGCAAACTCCTATGCAAATGTTTGAGCTACATAAAAGAAACATTGTTTTCTGCACATCATGTTTCAAGTCATATGATCTGAAATAAAGATTTCAAGAGTATGCTGGCCTGTTTGAATTTTTATTCTATTTAGAAAGCTGTCATTTACAAGGCCAAGCCTCTACTCAAAAAACTCCTGTTTTAATGATGATGCATATTATTTATTGCATGGACTAGCTATGAATACATTACTTTAACAATGCTTAAAATTGGCTGAAAAATCTACAAGCATTCTCTTCCTTCTCATGTAGAGTGATCAACTCCTGCTCAGCAATTTCTCTGTGTGAGACACTGGAATGAAGCAAATAACACATTTTTCTTTACACCAAGAAAGATAGCTATTTATTCTAAACTCTTTGCTATATTCATAAACAAAAAAGTTAAGAATAACATTTTCTACAAATTCTAGGTAGTATTGCACGGGCAATTTTCAGTTCTGTCAAGTGCAGCCAAAGTAATATTCCAGTGTCATGTTTACAGACATCTGTGTAGATGCAAAATCAAGTTTGGACAGCTTTGATCTTGAAAAGGTGCAGATATTTTGATGTGAAGGATGGCCACCTTAGTTTGAGAGAACAAACAGATTAAAATGCATCATGGACTGGGAAGAAATGGTCAGAAGGTTAAGGCTTACTTCAAAATAGGTTTTCTAAGTAAAATCAGACACTAATTAAAAGAGCAGTAGCCATATTTGGAAAGACTACACCTCCTAATATCTTGTTCATGTCAATTACCTGCGAAGACAGTTCTACAAAATGAAATAAATACAAAACCCAAGGCAAAACCCCCTGAAAAAGTCACAGTTCTTGCATCTGACAGGGAAACTGAACTTAAAATGTATAGACACATCAGAGTCCTATAAAAATATTTTGGGATTATTTGGTAAACCCAAGACAAAGTTTTTCTTACTGCTTCCAGGTTTTGTAGCCTTAATGGTAACTATCACAAATGGTGTGGCTGTTAAATGGTAACAGGTGCAGCTTTAACCCTGTGGCTGCCCAGAGAGGCAGGAACAGCAAAGAGGACAGGGCGGGAAAATGTGGGTCTCCCTGAGATCAGTGGCCAAACAACTGTTTATATCATGATTTCATTATACAGGTGCAAGAGTCATGAGACTTCTCTTGGAAGAATTGGGCATGCAGACATCATCTGTTCAAGGGCAGTAACACCTCTGGAACTGTGTCAAACACAGATTCAGAATGGATAAAAATGCTTACTGTCATCTGTGCATTTGTGATGGTCAGAGAAGGGAACTTGAAGCTTTTAATGAATTGGAAAAAACATAACACCTGAATATATATTACTATATATATATGTATATCTATATATCTATATCTGAAATGGTCTTAAGCATATATCATGCCTTAATTACTGTTAGGTATCAAAGTTCTCTTAGGAGCTTGCAGTTAATAACCACCTTCTAAGTTCAGAAAGTGAAAACTATGATGTAAAAATGCATGGAGACATTGAGAGTGAATTATTATATAGAAATCATACGCTCTTGCTGTCAATCTGCTGGAACTAAATCTGAAATTAAAATAAAAAATATTTTAAAAAATACTTTGGTAAATGAACATCTAATTCTCTTCAAAATCTTACATTTCAGGAGAGACATAGGAATGATTTTTTTAAAAAACTTTGTCACATTTAAGTCTGCAGAAATTCCAGTAATTCATACCTTAACTATTTCCAAATGCATCACGAATCAAAATGCCTTGAAGGAAAAATGATCCCCTTTCTTGTTATCATGGGATTAGTACAGTTTTGTAGGGTTGTAATTTTAGCTGAAAAAACATGATTTTCCATAATATTGCTTGTGTCCACAGATCAGATTTGAATTACTAGCCAAAAGTTCCTGTTGCTATTGTAATTTTAATTCACTTTTTGACAGGTAGGAACTTGAGTATCTGACACCAGCTGTACAAATTGAGAAGTCATTCACTCTCCTGATATTTCTTTTTAAGATAAATTACCTGAGGATGTTTTTCATGACCAGGTATTGGTTTCTACCCATCTCTTACAGAGAAAAAGATCTGAAAGCTGTGGCTTTTGCCCTTGGTTTTGCCAGTTCCATAGTGAGGTTATTCTCCATTCTTTATTTGTATAAAAATGTTTCAATACAGTACATGACTTCAAACATGTATCATGTGTTGTGAGAGTGTCTGGACAATGGAAAACGGCAAGTAATGCAGGGCTTGGGGCTTAGTTTCAAATTTATCATCTAGAAGCACATTCTCAAGTGGCTGACTAACATTATCTATATCTTATTTCTATAAATAAATACGTCCATATGAAATGCAGCATAACGTGCTCACATCCCTCTCCCCACAATCTTCATTTTATTTATTGAAATTTCCCTCTTATATTTAATGTACAGAGAAAAGTTATTTTGCACTGCCACCACTGCAGGAGCTTTTTAAATGATTCAAGGAAGTATAGCTTTCATTTAGGTTTGTGCCCTCCAGTCTGTTTATACTGGTCGATACACTTGTCTGAAAAATATAATGGATTAGCACATCATTCAACAAACTAGTCAGAAGGCAAGCTCAAGGCGACAGAGACCAAAAAGTAAATTACAGCCAGTAGTAGGGACAGGCCAAGCCTACAGCTAGGAAACATCATATCACTACAAAACCTGTATTCTGTGAGAATGTTACTTGAACTGAAACGAGTGAAAAATTTACACTGAGATATAATAAAACAATCAACTAAACGATTTCATATAGAATTATAAATTGTACAGTTTATGGCACATAATGCAAAATGTGATTCTCACAAACAATGCATGCTACAGTCATACCTCCTATCAACAATAGACATTACTACTCTGTAATGTAAAAGAAGTATTTTGTCTCCAGTTTAGTACTTTTTATTTCAGAGCTTATTTAACACATTTAAATATGTGCACAACAAAAGATGCCAAAAAGCATATCATGAAAAAGCTGTGAAAATATATTTTATATAGGTAAAACAAACACACCAAAGCTTGAAAGACGGAAGGTTTTTCTCCTTAGCATACAGATAACATTCGAGGTGAAGTTCAGTAGCTGAAATTTTTAGCGTAGATGTAATTAATTATACTCTTTCCTATAAGTGATAATTGTGGGTTATTTTTCTTTTTGAACCTCCAGCAGTGAATCAGAACCAAAATCAAATCATTTTAGCTTTACTTCTACTTTAAAACTTATAAAACTCTTGTTTGCAGCAGATAACTCAGTTCTGTAACATGTAAACCTATTCCCATTTACAAAGACAAAAGAGCCTTAATGTTCTCATAAAGGTTGAAGAACATCATAGCATTGTAATAACCTTTCAGAAAATTAACACAGTGAATGAAATTCACTGTTGAGTTAGATCCTTTAGCTCAAATGGAGGTACATCAAGAAGAGTTGTGTGTGACATGCTAGAAGGCAGAAATCACACCATACGATTATTAACTAAAACCTTGGAAAGAGTTATAAAGAATCTAGTAAATGCATCGGCAGAGAAGAATGAACAACTACCTGCCATGTAGCTTCCATAGTCATGTATCTGTAGGAGACAAAGCCATCTCTACAGAAAGAGAACCATCACTATCATTCCTTTTCTACATTTCCATTCAACTGTGCTTATGCAGCAATTAGTTTTGCCTTACTTTTGTTATTTTCAGTTGTGCTTGTGTCTTACGCATGACTTCAGGCATCAGGAAAGGTAAGACCAGTGTTTCAGATTTCCCTCCTGGCCATAGCCTTGGATTCATTTATTCAGAAGATGAAGAGAAGCAGATGATTTCTGGAGCTCAACTTGCCTATTTCTGCTCCCCAGCTCTTGCCACACAGAGTCCCTTCGAGCACCTTGTATAGGATTCTGGGAGGAGATCATGTCATAGAGCAATGGCCTTTGAAGGGAATTCCCACACTTTTTAATTCATACTATATGTTCACTGTGGAGCCAAAGGAACAAATGGAAAACAACTGTTTATATTTTGGAATACTGATTGTTTAATCTAGGTTATTTCTGCTCAGGAACTGTGGCAAGCTACTACGCAATGAGGAAACTTCTTGTTACTTTATGGATAAAATCAAGTGCATTTGGACTCAATTCTCTTCATCTTTGTAGTATAAATTTCAATTTCTTGAAGGAAGAAGTGTCACAGTTTATTATTTCCAAGTAAATAGTTGGTTTGTGAAATCACATTTGCATTGCGATATGTCTATTTCTCAGTTGTCTACACTTACACACTACTTCTGGGACAGCAATCTAGAGAAACATCAAAACTTTCCTTGTTTTAAGCAAAGATGCCAATTTTAAAATGTCATGCCCTATCACAGCTGAGGCCATGATGTTAAAATATGCTGAGCTTTCAATTCCATATGAAATCTGCCTGTTCTCCTGGCATGGGGCCAACAAGAGACTGATGGGTTTTGACACATTCTTCCCTGGTTTGTTTGTTTCCTGGGCAGGAGCTGTTGTTCAACACCAACTACTATTTTAGATGTTTATTTAAAGTTTCTAAAATGCAGATGGTGTATATCTATATTTCAAATATACACAATATAACAGATCAATTAAACATTGAACTCCATGCCCTACTTCTATAAGCACATGTAGTTTCACATTTTTGACAGGCCAAATAGCCAAGCAGACACACATGACCTACAAGTCAACTTCAGGTGTTTATAAATAGGGCATAAAGAAACAAAATGGTAATACACAATATCAGTGCATTTTCACTACTGAAATTTAAATATTGTTAATAAATGGTTTTGGTCATAATTTTTCTCTCCAGAAATTTTGCTTTTGCTTTGTTTTTTTTTGTGAGATTGCCACTGATTTTAATGAGTTCACACAGTTCAAAAAACCAAGCCTCAGTCCCCCAAAGATTTAACTGATTTATTATTTGTTTTGTAGCTTTAAATGATAATTCTTGTGTGCATGTTTCTGAGAGCCAAGCCTGTGTTATGATATATTAATCTTTTCTTCTACTCATACTCTATTTTATTACTTTTTTATGATATATTCATCCTCTCTTCTACTCATAGTCTATTTCAAGTTCAACTCATAGCATTACTTTTTGTTATTGTTGTTCAACACTTAGCACTCAGAAAACACTTTCCAGTTCCTTGTCAGACTGTCAAATTTACCACTGTTTAGAATAAATTTTTACAGGACACACATCTGTTTCAGACCGAATAATTTAGAAATTTTAATCTAAGGTTCAGTCTAGATACAAGCAAGATTTTTTGGAGCAGTCATCACATTCCCATGTCTATTAGAAAATGGATTTAAAACTGGCAGATGGAGTTGCCTTTACACCAGCAAGAGGCTATTTGCCATTCCAATAAAGGCACACTGAAATTTGCCCGAGTCATATGCCACTGAGCAAGCAACCACTGCTTAAACAGATCAATACAAACCTTCACTCTATTTACTTCTACAATCTACAACACCCTATGCTTATGATCGGGGCCAAGGGTATGATCCGCACAGTGACCCTCATGATTAAAGCATAGGTATGATATTGCAGCTGAAGAATAGGGGCCTAAATAAGAGACAGACACCTCACCAAAGCTGTGCATTTCTGAACTCCTTTTTTTTTTGCTCTTGGATCCTGTAAGACGTAGATAACTAGACAGGCTGATTGCCTATATATGGCATGCAGTCTCAGGGTGGGAAGAAACCACAGACTTGTGATAGGAACATGTGCCACTGACACACATAAGTATGTGAGACGGGCCAAATGAATATAAAGGTCTGTCTGGATGGATTTCAGTTTCCATGGCCAAATCTCATTAGACTCCATCCTTGGTAAGCAAATTCTTACCTTTAACAGTTGACAGCACTAACCACCCTGCACCATCCCCCAATAAAACTAAATGTGCTTCAGCCTACCATGGCTCATCATGATGCCCATGGCCCAAAATCAGAGAGTGCTCAGGGCTGTAAGGCTGCAGCTGGACATTCCTTACTTCCTGATATTGTGGGACAGTGTAAGACAGAGGTAAAGAACATGTCAGCAAAACTTTGAGATTCCTCACTCATACAGATTCACACAGAGAGGTGCACTATATATAAACATATATATGCATGCATACTCCTAGCTATAGAGCTAATTGTCCCTGGAAGGCATCCTGCATTTTGTGATTATACTAAAGCATTATTCAAAACAACTAACAGAATGCGAAAAAAAAAAAAAAAGAGATTAAAAGTTTACCTTTGAAATAAGTACAACCATTTGGATTTGTTTTCATTAGTGGGGGAGGGGGATGGCTAATCACTGATGTAGCATTTGTAAAAGGGTAACAGTTTTTATTGCTATGTTTTGAAAGGTGAAAAATATTCATCCCTTGTAAACTTCCCTTCTATTGTGAAATGAGATTCTCATAGTCACCAATCTCATTAAAAGTTAAAATCGTCTCTGCTTAGCATTAGCAAGGAATAAAAGGGTAAGAAATGAGGTGTCTATGAGAACTATAGCTATTGACACCATTGACCTATAAATACGTCCTCTTCAAGTTGATATACAACAATTCATTATCCCTGTTTTGATATAATCGCTATTACCGAAAGCCCTTTGCTTTCAAGTGTTAATACAATTGCAGTTCATATTTCAGATAATCTGCCAAAAAGAAAAAACTAATTTCTAAATATTTGATCATAAAAGTTATCCTTAGCTTTTACAGATAATTTAGTCAAACGATATCAGATAATCTTAGAGCAGATTTAACAGGAAATTGCTAGGGACTCCATCTAAGCAGCATCCATTTGCACTTATATAAATGTACTGAATGTGTAGGAAGACTTTGACAGCTTGCCATATGTGATTTCATTCTGTAGCCTACCTACTTTACCATCAAAAGTTATATTCTTTGAAGCATTGCCAGAATTACTTTAGCCCAGTAGATATGCTAGATGTGCCCTTTAAAAGCCATATCATTTCCTTTATACTCTGACTTGTTCAATGTAGCATCTGCTCAACTAAATTCCTTTGAAGGTTAAAACCAAAAAAACCCCTGTACTACAGCTCACTAAGATGTCCAGTGTTGAATGAAGACCATGGAAGCAAGAAAATAAATGCAACTTAAATGAGAGTATAAAAGAGAATCAGAAAATTATCAGGTATCATGGGAATATTATAATTATACACACACAGAATAAATATTTGCATTTCAGGATATGTAAGCGTTTTATTTATAATAATAATAATCCCCGAATTTCATACTTCCAATCCATTATGTTGATTGTTTATATGCAAATTCTGATATTGCTGTGACATGGGTGCTAATGCCATAATAAAGAATATCACACATCAACAACTTGATTCAAAATAGCAAATATAAGTATGAATGTGTAATCTCCTTTACAATCTTTGGGTTTTATAGTTATTTTTAAAAAACACAATGTTATTTTCACAGCACCTTCCCAGCTGTTGTAGGTGATAATGAAGGGATAGTCCACATTATCCAGTATCACAATTAAGCTGTGACATTTTAGAAATATCTTCAGTTTACGTTCTTTATTTTCTACAAATGCTATTTAAAATTGAAGGCTTGTTTTTTTACTGAAGAGGTGAATGAATTCCAGAATTACACGATTTTCTTGTCTGCCCAACTGAAAAGGTTCCAAAACATACTAAGAATGTAGTGTCCTTTTGTAGTCTCTTGAAACTGCTATTCAACGTCAATTTTAATTAATGAGCTGTAAAAGTTACATTTATATATCTGGTATTTTTTTTTACGGTTTCACTTACTGTTCTTATTATTTCACATGAATTTGCACCCTTACTAGGGAAGTTGCAGACTTTGCTAATCTGCAGGGATTTATCAAAAAACCATTGTGACAGGGCAGACTGGACTGTGGCAGAACTAGTCACATCACTGTCCAAATCAGGTACAGCACTAATGTACTTATACCAGCTAAATAGCCCCTAACCAGGTAGAAGGGAAAAAGCATGATTTGTTTTGCTTCTGTCTATTTTAGTGGTCTTTCATCAAATGCATAAGATCTGTCTTGACAGTCACAAGTGTACACAAACCAAGCAGAGTGTAGTGATAGCAAAAGAGAAGAGGAGAATAGAAAAGGTATTAAGAATCTTCTCTGATTTAGCCAAACAAAACATCTGGAGCAGGTTCAATGTGAAGGGTTACAAAATTCTTCCTATAAACACATTTCTGCCAAAATGCTGAAAAGACAAATACTTAAACTTTCAATGAGAATGAAAGAGAGGCCCATCTGGGTGGAGCACTCTCTAGAAAGTGAAATTTGTTCATGTGCATTTCAGTAACTGAATTATTTTCTACGAACAATTCTTCCCCTGAATTGCGTTCTGATGGCAAAGCACTGTATGCTTAAGCAACAATACATCAAAACTTATTTGGAAGATAACAAGGAAGACAGACTGAATGAGAAGATGGTAAACAGATGAATTGTAAAGAAAAATATCATAATGTTCACCCCTTCTAAACACGCAATTAAACAAATATATACCTATCACAACACAAAAAGTTTTCTTCCACTCCATTTTTTTTAGCCAATGACTCAGACCCTGAAGATTGTCATGTCTTTGGAATGCATCTTTCTCAGCATTTAGACACTAGCTCATCTACACACAAAGTTGCAGAAAATAAAGTATACAGCAGTTACATTTAAAGTAATAACCCTCTAAAATGCCTTAACAAAATGTTGATTCAGGCTAACTCAATATGAATATATGCAATTGGAGACAGAACAAAGAAATCAATCTATCATATGACCAAAATATTTTAAAACATGCAAGCAATCTATAACCAAGAGGGAACAAAAAGAGTAATCAAACTGTCACTCTTATTCAAAATACTAGTTACTTACAGGGACAGCAAGATTGCTCAATAAGTTATGGAAAGTATCTTCATTCACAGTGTAAAATAAGAACCATGTTGGCAATATATAGAACCATTCAAAAGCCTGTGAAATCTCTTCATTGACTTACAGGCTGTGGATCAGACACGTGCCAGGTCAGGAGAAACAAGCGTAGAAGGCAAAGCTATTGTTTCTCCAACTACATTAATGACTTTTAGAAAAGCAAGCATCTTTTTCTACTAACTTTAAGTCATGACTCATACATGCTTCCTCAATATGTGGAAGAGATACATTTACAATATTCATCACGTCTTCCTTATGCATGCATTGAGGAAGTTCAATAAGAACACATGGATAGCTCCATTGTTATTCAAGGAATCTCAGGAATGTATATGGCTTTGTATTTACCACTTATGCATGAATAAATGCTGTCCCAAAAGAGATGGGCTTCTGAAATGCGGTATGAAAAGGCAAAGACTATGCCTAACTCTAATGGCTACACCCTAATCCAGTAGTACTCTTCCTAGAAAATACTTGTCATGCAAAAGACTCAAAGACAGAACCTTAAACATAAACCAATTAATATATAGGTAACAATTCTGTCATGCATTTTACTATTAGAAGGCCAGATATATTAACACAAAGGTTTTAAAACTTATCTGGGATGCAGTCTGAGCAAGATAGACCATGTGAGTTTATAGATCCATGTGATCCCATTCAACTAGAGAAATAAGACAGTATTTCACCTTTATACTTTACTGTTGCCAAACTTTATAATATTATTGCCAGTCAAGTGGTCTGATTGTAGCTTCAAAGGCCTCTCTGCAGAATCATGATATGCCCAAAAAGTCTCAGACATCTCTTACATACAAAAGCACACTTCTTGTATGCATGTAGCTAGTGGAAAAAGAAGGCTTGAAAATGTAAAGCCACAAAGGGTGCAAAAGCACCAGAATATTAATAAGGCCCTAAAAATATTATTTTCATATACCTTGAATAACTTGGAACTAGACTCACTATTTGAATGGATGCTGGGCCATGAGTTCTGAATATCAAATGTTGGCAAAATTTATTTTGGTTGCTGAGAAAGAAGCAGCACGTCTCCTCACAGTTGTGTTACTGAGGAGGGACAGTGTGCCATGTCTCTTTTCTGCCTTCCCTTTCCTGTCTGCTCACACCAGAGAGGCATTTCTTTTGTCTGTCCCCTCACACTAATCTGATTCCCTTTTCCTCAAATACATGCAAGAGTTTTCTGTCTCTAAAAGGAAGATAATTCCTGCTCTTAGACATGTCTTCTCATTGCTGAAGGAAGGTATTTGATCTGTCTTCTTTCTGCCTTACATTTCTAACTCTGGACAAAGGAAATTTATCGCTTCACTCTGTTGCCACATTTGATCTCCTGTCTTTTGAAAAGGAAAAATGGAGTCCTAGGTTTCCTCTGCCTCATTTGATGGCCAATAGAAATACTCCTCTGATGCATAGCTGTCTTTGGCTATGCCAGCACTGACAGAGCATGCTGTGTGCTGGGGTGGGTCCTGATGGCAGATCTCGATGGCATAGTTTGTAACAGGGCTTTAAACTGGCCCTTTGGGGGATTCATCTCCAGAGGGTCCTTCTGTGGGACTGCCATGAGAACAAAAAGTAAATACATTCCATGTGGAGCTGATTTACTCAGTAATAATGCAGGCAGTTCTAAAGGTGTGAGTAAACAGCAGAAAGAACTTTTAATGTGAATGCTGTTGAGGAACTCAGCTGAGCAGGTGAGATAAAGTATGGGTTCACAGTAAGCGTGACAAGTTTTCTGATATTCTTTCCCCTGTCCACTAGATGCAGAAAGCAACCCGGGTACATTCCCTTTCACAATGTAACTTAACCAGAAAGCTGCTGCCAGCCAATGTACAGCTGGAAACACGGGCAAAGGATGTCTTGGATGGCATACTGGTTCAAATGCCAGAAGGAAATACAGGGAAACATGGTGTTAAAATGCTAAAGCAGCATAGGCCTATTTGAATGCTGAAGAGGACAGGAAGTGCCAAAAGAATATAGCTTGCCTAGCACTGGAAGAGAAATAGCACATGGACACAACTGTCTTAAATTTCCACTACAAACCTTGGGGATTAAGCACCATTAACCTTTGGATTGAGAGGTTCTCTTGGCTAGATCCCATCTGCAGTGAAGACATTCTCCACAGAACTTGGAATGCTCCTAGTCTCTTATCAATCCTCTCTTCCCAGATTAGTATTACTCAGTTAACTGTGACTGAAAATAGAGCAAGTAAAGCTGTACATGGCTGTAATATTACATGATGCTGGCAAAAGCAGATTCAGATGTATCTCCTACCCTTTTTTTTTTAGCTGCTTTTTCCTGATGTTGTGCTTTCGTATGCAAGCTCTTGGTTGGACTGGTAGAACTGTCAGTGAGGATTTCAGCTGAAGATATCATTGAACTGACCTAAGTTTAAAGTAGGTTGAGTTTTTTATTTCATTTTTGCAGCACTGATTTTAGCCAAGATCCATTCAATATCTGTGTTTTTAATACATGTGAGCACTGTTTTATTTATTTAACAACCTTAAGCCAGTCCTTGGGTTTCTGTGATTGATCTACCCTTTCTCAAGTGCTTGGGATGAGAGTTCTGTCAAGTGAACCTGTACTGCTTCACTGCTACAAATCTTGAACCATGTCCTAAACTGGAAAATTTTTGACTCATGATTTTCACTTGCCCTGACTCAGGTATGAGTGTAAAAGAGTATCAGTTTATAATCAGGGCATCTTATAAGCACTGAAAGGCATATTTTCTTACTATTAATCAAAACCTATTAACTATAATTTGTTTATTTTTTTGAAACGAAATTCTGATCACTCACCAGCAGAATGACTATTTGACTTTACTCTTAATAGGTAAAATATTCACTTATTTTTAAAGTTTTTTTTTCTTCTCCTCTCTAATGTGCCAGGATAGCATGGAAAACATCTTTATGGCAAATTTTTATGTTTCCCACCAGTAACTGGTCTTTTCCTTCAATTATTCCACAACTGTTTGTTTTACTAGGTAACTATATACAGAATATTCTCCAACTTCCACACAAATATGTTACAATGCAATACAAAAAAGATATCAAACTACTCTGTAGTTAATTTGGATAATTTAGGAAAACTTTCTGTCTTTGCTTTAGTAGGAGAGGGGAACACAAAATACCTCAATTGTCTTCACATTTTTCCCCAGATCTAGTCAGAAAACAATGCATCCATCAGAAAGCAAATGGTCTGATTGCTGATGTTTTCAGTCTTATTCAGTATTTGAAAGAGTTAACAATTGCAACGAACATACCTATTTTTTTTTCAACAGCAAACGCTAGAATTATTAAGTGACATGAAAAGCCTTCAGCCTTCAAGTGTTAAACCAATGAGGCTATATTTTATTGCATGGAGAATCCATGTGATTCATTTTAACCAGTGAATCCCTTCTGCATAAAGGCTTGCAATGTTTCAGCCTCAATGGCTGGTAAAATATGTTCAAAAGAGTAAATAAGGGAAACATGACTCTCATGTAAAGTGACATCCTGGATTCCTTTAGTTAACTCAACAGAGAGTTATATTCAGTGGAGCCTATAAGACAATACTGTTGGCACTACTTAAACACACTTCAGAAGGACAAGCAAAACAATGTGATCAGAAACAATAAGTTAATTTTACTCAAAAAAAAAATTATTAAAGCTTCACCGTATATTGCATTTGGACTCACTACAAAGTGACAGTCAGAGGATTATTCCACAGATTTCTAATGCTGAAAATTCTGATGGCATTTACTAGCATAACCTTTCAACTCTGTGCACATCAATAGAAGCAGACAGTGGTTTGAAATATGATTCCTTGCAGATAGCATATCCTCATTCATCTGACTGTGGTGCTCTGTGCTCCATTGCACAAACAGCGGCTCACCCACTTCTGAGAGGACACTAATAAAAAAGGCATCAATTTTCAGCTCTAGTACTACTGTGATCTCTTTATATGTTCGACATCCAACATTAAATTAAAATGCTGTTATAAATCCTACTTTCTGAATCTGGAATGAGTGTTGGGTTTTTGTCGCATGAGACTGCAGCAAATCTTGTCAAAAGCAAGGAAGCACGTCTTGTTCAGTCAGAATTAATGTTGTGGATGAAAGAAGGAGGTAAAAGAGGTTGAATATGGTGAACTGTGGGTGTCAAAGGCAGTGGGTAAAGCAGCTTTGGGGTACCAAACAGAGCATAACATTTGCTGCTTTCAACAAATTCCTAGACAGTAAATATAATTAACAATTATTAACTGCACGGAAAAAAAATTGTTCATAACATAAGGTACTTTCAAAAAATACTGTAACTCTTTAAAGGCCTTTATTCTTCACAGTTTGGGCAATATATTGCAAGACAAAACCACTTTTGCAATAACCAGATAAAACAGGTTAAGTGTTTTGGATCACTTCATGACCATACAGTGAAGGTTGTTACAGAGTGTCTATGCAAAATTATGCATATTGATGTTGATGTTCAGGACTTCTGTCAGCTTGTCATTTGCACTTGAGTTGTCTTAAAAGTTATTGGGTTGCGATAGGGATTAAAAATACCCAAACAAACAAACCCCAGCATAAAGAAAAAAGTATTAGGTACTGATACGAATATACCGTGACAATGGCAAAATCTTCTCCTGAGAAAAATAAAGCTGCAAACAGTGAGCATGAGAAAGAAAGAGGGTGAGATACTTCTGTTATGTAGAAGAGTGCTGTATGTTTTGGAGTTTTTCCACTGATAACCTCTAATGGCAGGTATCCTTTCTCCTTTAAGAGCTAAGCTAAACTACACTGAAAAGGCAATAATGGCTTCAGCAAAGATACTGTGTCTATAGATATTTTCTCTTGTTCAGTTCATTCATAATTATGAAGAAAAGAAACAAGCTTGCCTTTTTGGGGGTGGGGGAGTGCCTTCAAGAGTGGTTCAATATCTGGATCGAACAGAGGAACTTTTTCCCCCTAAGGATCCTGCCTGAAGAAACCTTGACATGCACAAAGTCAGAACCTAGACAAAGTTGCCCTGGTGAGAACGATAAGGTCACCCGTGGGATTGCTGAGATTATCTCTGTCAAGCACTTGGACAGCATGCAGTCAAATGATGCATCATGCAGTCATTTTCGGGGGGGAAAAAATCAATTTCTTCAGCAGGTCGCTATTTGCTTTTCAAAGTGCCCTTGTAGGCCTTCACCACCAAGCATTTATCAATTTAAATGTTGTAAATTGATAATGTGCCACTGTGCCTTGTACTGTTTCTGAATTATTTTGATACTTATATTTTCTTACTGCTCTCAGAATCCTCAGAGCTGCTCTATTTCAATAGAGCTCCTCCCTTGCTCACTTCTTTTAGCATAAAAGACATGGGTAAATTCATTTTCTTACACTGAATGTTAAGAAAAATATTTTTAAAAACCTGCATGACCAATACAGAATTTCCCAGGCTTTTATTTGCTACTTTTAAGGGGGAAAAACTATAAAAAAGTCATCAATTCTAGTGCACCAATTTACTAAATGAGAACAAATGATTATTTTATATAGAAGCATTTACATTTCAAACACTAAACCAATGACAACAATGCAAGAAAAAAAAAGGCAAGCAAGTTCTTTTCTTGATTTGTCATTGTCTAGATTTGTTTAAAAATAACGCAGTTTTCCTGTGAAGTTCCTGGCTTTTTGGATTTCCCCCCCCTCGGAATTATTATTATTATTATGTTTTTGGTTTTATTATATTTATATAATAGTATAGGAGGAAAATAAGGTAGAACTTACAGAATGAATGTAAGTGCCAAGATTGCTTCATATTATTTTTTGAGCAAACAGAGCACAGAAGCAATTCTTTAACCATCTACTAACCTCAACTTGATTTGCAATGAAAAACAGGTAGAGCATGGTAGTTGAGGTCTGTGCTTCGTACAAGCAAAAGAAATACATGGCAGTTGCAAAGCATTCTTAACCTCCAGTGATTTATTGGCCCTCAGCCAAGTTATCAGGGGAATCTAATTCTTCTTTATTATTCAAATAAACCACATTTGGCACCATGGTTCCTTTTCAGAATAGCTTCACAAATAGAATGAGTACTGTCATTTATTTGACCTTGTACTTGTGTGCTGTAGCTATAATTTTATTTGCCATTTCATAGAACAAATGCACAGAAAGCCAAAATAAGGAGATAGGTTATGCTACTACTAACAGAGTACACACGTAATATACCTGTGGGTTTTGCCTGCTTTGTTTTAAAAAGGATAAATTCTTAACAATTTATTCTTTTTTCTGCCTTCATCTCTATTATCTGTCTCCTATTATGCCAGCAGCTGCACTGTTCCTTTTTAGTGAGCTCTCTTTTCAAGTGGCCAATTTGCAAACCTGTTCTATGTCCTGGACAAGTAAGAAACGTTTTACTTTAAGGTGTGGACCTCATAGAGGGAAAACAACACATTTTATCTTTGTTGAGTACAACTATTGGCGAGAGGTGATTAAGAATTTGTTTCCTGAAAGCAAAAGCATCCCTGCCAGATTATCGGCCCGTAATATTTTCTATTGTCCCTGAAACATCATATGTCTGACAATTCTTTCCTTTCCGGATAACAAATCTTTATTCTATCAGCTTCTGGATAGATTACCTCCCCCTCCCCCATTTGTTACTATTTACGTTTCAGCGTATTTTTGGTCCAAGCCTCAAACACTGAGACTTTTCAAAAGAATTGAAATCCCCCAGGTAAGCACTGATAATGACTTCTAAGTGCTGGAAGAAGCGATTTGAATGCCTCTTCAATGTCCACCTATGGTGACTCATTTTAGCCATTTTCTTTTGAAATCTCATTCTACTTCTGAATGGAAATCAGGGTCTGAGTATTCCAAAGATGGCTGTTACTCCAATATCAAAAGCTACCTATTGACTTGGAAAATGTCTGGGTCTAGATATATATGAAGAACAGTTTTCCATCACTAGACAGGTTCAGTCTAAAAAGCTGTTTGCATCCACAAAAGGGAAAGCTACACTATCACAGGTCATGTTGTCCAACCCAGGGAAGAATCCTGGCCATACTGCACATTTCTAGACCAGTCTGGGTCTTTCACCAAATACTACAGTTCCTGAAAGAAGTGGAAAGTATGTTCAATTTTTTCAGCTTGCCTCAAGTATAACTGAACTATGACAATTTCTACAGACTGAGGGTAAAACTGGGAGATTTTTGGTCCATTTCTGTTGCTTTGATTCTTTACCTTCTCTTACTCATTATTTTCAGCTACCCTTATCTTTCCCTTTACTTGGAATATATCTCTGGTCTCTGAAACTGCTCTGATTGCAATTCCACAGTGTGGTCTAAAAATACATATCTGACAAACTAACTTAAATTTTTTGGTTAGCACTGACTGGAATAAGTGTTCAAAACATATATATTGGCGGGTATCTACATGCAAGGTCTATTCATTAAAATGTCAAAAGAGTATTTATTGTAATTTTTGTTTACTGTCCAAATATACTGTTAGTTTTGCCATGGGTAACTTTATTATCATCATTGCCAGGCTGCCTTCCAAGATATTGTTTTATCAGATTTCTTTACTATTAGTCCTGGAGCTATCTTAGAACATCAGCATCCATTTGTTTTGCACCACTGGCTCTAAGTGTTCAGAAAAGAGAAAAATTGGGTTCCATGAAAAACTGTTTTCACCTGCTGAGATTCAGTATCAGGACTGTTCTCTTTTAGCTAATAGACATAAGATTTTGCTTTGCAAATACAAAATATATTCCACATTATTTCCATGCACACTAATTAAAAAACATCAGCAATAAAGCAAAACAAAACAAAACCAAAAGCTGAACTAAACAAGGATGAAGTCTTGGAGAAGTCATTTTGCTAGGAAGTAAGACTCTAGGGTCAGCACTTGATGAAGATGTTTCACATAAAAATGCTTATAATGTACTTCCAGATTTTAAGTTATGAGTTCTCTATAATTAAGTAGTTTGCATGTATCAGAAGACCAGCAAAAATCTCAGATATTTTAGCAGATCTCAGTAGATTGCATTTATTATTGTAAAAAAATCCATAGTCCTGGTTCTGATTTTTGGTAGTTTTTCCATCAGTACTTTTGTGGTGAACACATGGAAATGTTTGCCCTGATATATCAAATAATCTAACATGCAAAGAAAACTAATTAATTTATCTGAACTCTTTCCTGAAATGTGTATGTGGATAAAGATTAAGTGTAAAGTCTTAACAACATGATGTGAGTTCAGAGTAAGGAAAGATTTATCAACTCCTATAGTTAAAAAGACAGTGGCAGAAAATGCTTTTAACAAGAGACTAGCATAGGGTTAAAGCCAAATTTTTCTTGAACAGATGATATTTCAGATGGCCGCACTATTCCAGATGCATCAATTTCCTTGAAAATCCAATCCATATATGTGCATATGCTGTGCTGGCAGGAGGACTGACTGAAATGGCCAAAACCCAAGAGCTAATATTCTTTTGGCCAGAATAATGCAATTATTATTTTCCTAGCTATCAGTCTAAGCATACAGAGCCATCTGTTATGCAAAGCAAACATACACATCTCAATTACAGAAAATGCAGTTGCCTTGACAGAATTTGGATTACACCACTAACCAGGGCTGTAAAATTTGTTTTAAGCTAGTGTATAATGGATGCCTTTCAGGAGTTTCCTAATTAGCATTTACCTGCTTAAACTAATTATCCATCCTTCTTCTTTACTGGCTTATTTAACTTGGTTGGATACTATGCATAAAACAGATTAATATGAGCATAAGACAATAATAAACATTAAAGTTCCAATTCTTTACTGTATTATCAACATGGTGGTGCACTGATTTCAAAATGTGGGATTCCTGATACTAACTCCCAAACAGATTAAGTCAGGGATTAAAGTCTATTACAAAACGAGGGACTTTAATGAGAGACAAGAATACTGATATGAGCTAGAAACAGCTCTTGTTTCCATTTCCATCATTGGGTTTGCCAAAGCCAGCACAAAATAACAATTACTGAACTTACTACAGCAAATTGCTTGCATGTTCTATGAGGAATTATTGAAACTCTACTTGGATTCTCACCAGATAATATTTAAAATTAGTCTTTTTCTTTTGGCACCAAATGTTAAAATTTCCCATTTCATTGTTGGTGGGGTACAGCAAAACTGACAGTAGCTGTTGCTAATAGGTGCTTCCTCGTATCAGTATCGGTCCCAATTTAAAGGAACTGAAATAAATATTATTTCAGTTTTTCTCTTTCTCCTTAGAGAGACTGCAATAGAAGTAGATTATCCTACTCTGAAAAGCATCATGCAAAATCTTTCTGCTGCATTTCTAAGTGCAAGCAGAAAGAAGCTATCCTGCCTAAACATTTCTGAATGCTGCAGGATAAGGAATAAGCATTAACCACTAACTTTCACCCCATTTCTGTCCTGCCTTTTAATCTTTGAAAAACAGTTGTCAGCAATTAAATGGAAAAGAAAAAAAAAAAGAACAAACAAACCCCCAAACTATTATATTGTGTAAATTAATCCCTTCATATTAGTGAGCATTTGCGAAAGCATCAGTATGTGTCCTTGTTGGAACCCTCCCTGCAAGACATTTTAATGGTCTCTTTCAGCATTTCTTGACTCCAAATGACTCCCTGTCATCGTGTCAGCTCCCTGGATAATGCAGGGTACTCCACAAACATCCAGTAATAGGACACAAGGGAAGTACTATTAGAGTGTCCCTTTCCTATCAGGTATAGAGGTTTAAAGTTCAAAACAACTGAGAAAAGAAACTTCATTTGTTCTCAATAAATTAATAATGATCCTTTGTGGTAAAAAGTTTTCAGACACCTCTCAACGTCCAATACTGATAGATAGATTTTGCAATTGCATCTCAGGATGAAAAAGATGCAACTTTAAACAACTAGTTCAATAATCCATGCAAAAAAAAAAAAAAAAAGAAACAAAATTATTATTTCCTTAGGAACAATAAATAGAAGAATGAATCTTACACAGTTATGTTCTAGAATTGAAAGCATGTACTTACTTGGGACAGGCCTAAATAGATGGAGACAGTTTCTGAAATGTACAAAAATTTTCCTTCTTGATTTAGTGCAAATACAAATCCATCCAGGGACTACAGAGTAAAGGGAAAAGAAAAGTGAATAGATTAATAAAAAATTCCAAATTACAGATAGAAATAGATTCAAACAAAGGCATCACAGATTGAGAAAAATGTTCTGATGTATATGAGTGGTTTTAATTTGAACCCTTAAGACAATTCCCTTATATTCTGTCTACACATTAATAAAGAGCATACGAGTATATTACTAAGTTCAAGGACTTACTGTCATGCTTACATCTGCCATATACCATACATATGCCATACATGTATGAAATTTATCTCATTTGCTTGACAGAAGAAATATAGAAAAATAAAATGTTCTCTTTGTTTGTTTGTTTGGTTTTGGTTTTACAAAAAGAGAGAAATAAGGAAAACAAATAACCTTCCAATTGAATGGTATATAAAAAGAGTGCCCCCATCCTTCAGAATCAAAGCAGACAATTTCCACTTCCAAAAACAGAAAAGGAGAAAATAAAATGCTACCATCACTCAAACCCCTATAGACCTCAATAATTTGTAAATTAATTGAGGATTACACACACATGCACGCATGTGCACGCACACACATCCCCCTCCCCCCCCCCATTTTCCTTTTGTGAGACAACAAAGCCAATCAGCAGATTACTGTCAAATATGTTTACAGCTTCAGGTCTCTAGAAATGTTATGAATTTCATCCCTTTGGTGTAAAACTCTAGATTAGATTTTACTTTGACAGGTTCAAGTCTTTGGATGTGGTTTCCATTGCAACTGCGAAAATCAAAATACAACTACAGTGATTAATGCATACCTTTTGAAACATCAGCGCAGTTAATAAACAAAGGTCTATATTCTAAACTGACACACGGAGTAAATCACTGCACATCAAGATAGAAATACACCTCTCTGAATAAGGGCAAATCCTCACTAGGAAGAAACTGCCTTTCATACACTATTCGTGCCTTTACCTTTTTTGCCTTTTATGGGAGTGATTATTGGCAAACACTATTGTAAAAGTAAAATCGCAAAATTCCAGAAATTGGAAATGCTAAAGCAACTTAGAAAATATAAACAGCATAAAAGTTGGGAGGAACAAGGAACAATCCCCAAAATCACATCCTAAATATACCCTTTTGATAAAGGTACATGTAAAGTGAAAATATATCTATAGCATTGATCAACCCGGTTTTGGAAGAAAAAAGAAGAAAAGCACATAAATTGATGGAGATATAGGATGAAAAAGTCTTGTAATCACCTCACTCCTTTTCAAGTATACAACAGAGATTTCTGAGGGGTTTTAATTTTTCTATTCTCCTGCTCCTCGATTAATTTCTAACAGCCTGCTAGTCAGAAGCTGTCTTTGGCGAATGTTCACCCTTCTCTGAGGTAGTAGGTGGTGGAATTAGTTCAAAAATCTGAGTTTTCTAAAAATAATAGACCACATATTGGAAAACAACTCTCACTAAAGACATTGCATTAAAGAAAGACTCTAATTTATATTTATGAATTAATAAAAATGTAAATCTTTTTGTAAATTTCCTTCATGTAAAAACATTTATATTATGCAAGCCATTTATGACCTCTTATAAATCACTACAATTTTTTTTCCCCAAATTATTAACATCATTTCCTTGAATTTTTAGCACCACTAACAGGCGGAAAATTTGGAACAGTGATGTTCAAACTTAGATTCATATCAGGACAATCAAAACCTTTATACATCTGACCTCCACCACTATGTACAATTTCTTTTACTCAGAAGAGTAAATCTTTAAAGGTCTTGCTTTAAATTTTCCTGATGCTCTGTCCCATGCTCCTTTGAGGAAACTGGTTTAAGCCTCTGCTAGACATAAAAGTGAGAAGCGTGTCATTGACTTCCTGGCCACCTACATTCTCCACAAGCAACAACAAATTGCCATAACTGAATGGGACTAACAACCTGTCTGCAGCAGTCGGTTTTCCTGGGTCTGACAGGATGTACCTAGACTCTTCAGAACAGTGTTTGGAATAACCATATGGGCAATGACAGGCCCACCAGAGGTTTCTTTCTAACCTGTTCCTGTTAATAGCTGGCACGAGTATGATACCTGTCTTCCTTAGAGTTCTTTTCTTTTTTTTTTTAATCTTTTAAAATTCTTGCCTCAATGATATCTTGAGGAAAGATGTCTCACAGGTTATTTGTGTATCATATAAAAGCATCTTTCCTCTTCTCAGTTTTTTATACAGCCAGACTTTTAGTGTGGTCCCCTTCCTTGGTTACTGGAGAGAGTTACATGCAGTTGGAGCATATTTACGCTCTGGTCTGTTTAGTACACTGAATTAGTGTGTAATTATCTGGCATATCTTGACAGAGTTTTGTAAGAACAGAAAAAAGTAATTCTCCGAGTCACTGATGGCTTTTCTGTTTTTTTTTTATACACATGCTCTTATTCAGAAATTCAGACTTCTTAATGAAACAAAAGTTTGAAGACATCTTATAGCATTAGTTAGGCAAAAATGTTTTCCTCAGTGCTGTTTTGAGATTGGGTGAAAACAGTTTTTATGGAAAAAATATAAAGAAATAAAACTATCTCCGGTTCATGGAGCTGTACAAACAAATTTCAACCTCCATAGCTAATTTTGAAAATCATCAGTAGCTGAGAAGGGTGTTGAGGTGAGAAGTGTTAGTCGTCTTAAGCACTTGCTACTTTTCCATGCCCTTGACTCTGATGATCTCCTTTCAATTAAACAGTTTAAATTCTTTAGTCTTTTCTTCACTTTCTTTCTGGGAGACGATTCCTTACTTTTGCCTCCAAGTTTTATGAGAGGGGTAGCTAAGGAGGCACCACTGAAGAACTGGCAGGGCCATTGTAGCATATCAAAACCTTTGGTTTCTTACGTGATTGGTCACTTTCTGTGCCATGAAATTTGTTCATTAAACCAACTGAGGCTAATAAGTCATGGTTAGTTGTTCCTTCTCCATTTCTTTTCCTGCCTCACTGAAGTTATACTTGGGTACCACTACTGAGACTGAATTCAGCATTTTGTTCAATAGAGCAAAATCAGAAAGTTTATTTAATTGAATTTTGAAAAAGCCACTAATTAACAGCTAATGGACACCTAATTACTTCCATGCTCAAATTACAGAGACATTAGAACAAAAGCCTCAAGTACTAAGCTCAAGTTCCTAAAAATAATGACAATAACAATAGGAGGAGAAATAGCCACCTTCCAATGCAAGGCAGTTCCTCCCACCAGTATGAAAGGGCTGAGACAGACCACTTTTGTGACAATGTTGTTGTTCCTTTTACAGGTCAAACATTAGTTCTGAAGGACTGTCTCATTCGTTATTCATAGGTATTATTTATGAATATTTATTATTTAAGTAATGCGTGTTGAAATTTTTCAATTTTTCATAAAGCGTGCATCCTTTCTGCATGCCAAGAGAGCAGCAGACTTTGGAGAAGGTGCAAGGCAACATAACACAGGTTACGTTATACACTCCAGAAGAGTATGTGATACCATATATATGTGATACTATATATTCACAAACAATTTTGTTTTCATGTGAAATCTCTGAAGGTATTATTCATATTACCTATGCATAACTGAGGACATGATAAATGAGAGAAGGGTACTGGATTTAGACAGCTTTCAAATCTCTCTTTTAAAATGAGTACCACAGTGTAATTTCCAGCCAGAATTTCTGAACAGTTCCACTGCAGTACAAAGGCAGATAGGATTTCTGTTTCGGACGTTCCACAGTTAACCATAATATAAAAATAGGGCCTGCAAAGGTAACTGCTTTTTCCTAACATGCTCTATTTTCATGGAAGGAGAGGGCATGAATATAATGATAGAGTAGTGTCTTCTGTTAGGAAACTATTCTTGAGTTCAATTATTTTTTTATTTTTTTTTTTGTGTAGATAAATTAAGTCGACTTTCATAAAACCAGCCCTATCCCATCTAGTGTGGCAGCTGAGAAAGGGTCAGGGTGACCCCAAATGCCAATTTTGAGCACAACCCAATTTAAGGTAGACTGGGAACTTCTTGTTTAAACCTACACTTACCGGTTTTATGCAAAATGTGATTAAAGCTGAAGCTCCCTGGTACTTTTTATTTCAGAAAACCATTATGTATTATGCTGTTTCAATCACCACAGGCTACTTTTTAATTTATTTTTTTTTAACTGCCCCACTGTTTTCAACAGGCACCAATTAAGATTCTGGGGTCAAAGGGTTAATTACATCTTCTTACCCACTATGTAGAATTTTCTGATTATTAACCAAGGTTGGATTAAGATGAAAAAGAACCAACACAAATGTTAATGCTTGCCCCTCCTAAAGAAGATTTATCATAATACCATGCTGAAATCTATATGCTCTCTTCAAAGCTGTTAAAGAATGAAATCTTGGAGGGAACACTAAAATAAATGCTTTAAAGACATACAAGTATCTGATTTATTGAGCCAGTTTTCTTATTTCTGAAAACTGTTCTAAACTAGCCAGACAGGACTGATACGAGTTTTCCTTTGTCACATACCAGCAAGTCAATGTGGTAGACATGAGGGAAGTGAGACTCAGATTTAAAAGTCACTAGCTACTGCACCTCTGAATAATAATGCAAATTATTATAATTCATATCCTCTGACATGAGAATAATACAAAAATGTAAAGCACAGGTTTTAAACCCAAAATACTAAGTTCCTTTTACAGTATTTGCAGCATAGGGAGGTTATTTCCTCTCAGGATATGAAACCCACTGTACCACTTTGACCGAATATGCACTTATGTATAATGCATTGTAGTAAATGGATTTATATTTGTCAGAGGAATTTTGTCCCAGGCATTTTTGCATATTCCCACTACAGGCAAATTTAATTCACTAGAGTCTTACTACAGTGTCCTTCTGGAGAATATCCTCATATTTCATAGTATCCATGAAGTCCTTAATTCTTTCTGGTGTATTCCAATGATGCAAAAAAACCTGTTACCCTGACCTAAACTCCAGTTAGAGTGAAGAATTACCAGTAAGCTAGGTTATTTTAATGACAGATTATTTTAAACTAAGCCTTCACCATCTGTTCCACCCCCTAATTATGAATGCGAAAAGAACATATTTCACAATTACATCAGTAAAAAGTAAGATATACATGATTTAAATGCATGCATGTGTTCTTTGTCCAATGCAGCACGCATCTGTGATGTTTTTGTCATCATTCAGGCTCTGATCAGGAGTTAGGGGCTGGGGAAGGGAATACTCCCCCTGATAAAACAGGTTAATTGATATACTACAATTTTTCCTGGCAAACAGATCATCTTAATTAGAATTTTTCAGTGTTGTGACATAATGATATTATAACTGGAGCTGAGCATTAATTTGAGGACAAAGCCTGTCACCAATTAGACATACAACATTCAATAACAGCAAAAGTATTTTATTCTTTTTTCTTTTTTTTTTTTTTAAAGCAGAGGCAGTATTGGATGCAATTGACATTTATGAAAGAAAACTGTCCCTCTCATAATATATATATAATTGCATTACTTATTTATTGTGTTACAATATGGCCTAAAAACATGATTTACTAAAGAAAGAAAGAAAAAAGTAAGTTTCATTTCAACAGTGCAACCATTCTTGAATGGGGAGTTAAAATGAAATAAAAAGTGTAAACAATGGCTAACAGAAATCTGGCCTTAGTACCCTTCTACTGTGCTCTCATTATTAAGATATGAGAGCAATATCCTCCAGCAACACCAACAAACATGCAAAACCATAACTACTTAGGTGGAAAAATCTGACCTTGGGCTTTCACAATTAAGTACTGTGAGACAACCGGAGTATTGTGCTGGGAAATAGGATTTTACATGGGATGTATTTGATGCACATGAATAAAAATGAACAACAAAAGTTTGATTATCTACTGACTTACACAAATCTCTAAAAGCTTTATTCCTCCTCTTCCATCTTATTAATCTCTTGCAAAAACCCAACCAAATAAACAACCCCCAGACAAACAAAATAAAACAACCTGCCTACCAAAATAACAAAAAAAACCCGACCCCAAAACAAAAGCCCAAATAACATAAAAAGGCATAAGACTTACTGCAGTGAACCTTGGGCTATAAGCTTTTTACCACTGAATAAAAATCCCAACATCAAATACACAGAAATCCCTGTTTTCAACTCTCATACCACTGCCATTTTTTCGATCACAGTTCACCATAACAGTTAGATGACCACATGACCATAGACTCCTTGTGAATTAATGACACATATTTGACAACACAGCAACGTGCACTTTCCATCAGAACAACTACAGTAAAAAAGATGAGCTAAGGGTGCAAACTCAAAGGATGTGGTTAGAAAAGACTTTGATGCCAGTTTCCTAATTTGTCATCTTCATGCCCTTTACTCATGTGGTCAGGATGCAATTTATGACAAGAAGGAAGTGCCAAAAAATAAATTTGTCAATAATAAGGTCTGCTTTATAGCTCAAAGCCAAGAAATGAAGGAAGAGAAGTAAACTTTACTGATTCCCCTGGTGCATCTTTCACCAACTTACAGAGTAAGTATGTTTATGTATCCAAAGCAGAAAAAACTTGCAGTGGCAGTTTTACTACTCGATTAGAAAAAAGCATATTTTATTCTTGATCAGAACAATTGCGAAATTGGAGAGTGTAGAAGAGAAAAATTCAGAGGCAAGAATAATGTTTAAAAGTTGTAGTTGGGTTCTTAACACGTACTCCCAGTTTTATTCACTGATAATAGATTGACAAGTATCAGAGGAGAACTTGAAAATCACAGCGAGATTACAAATCTCTAAGTGATGGAAGTTCAAGACAAAAAACTGAGATTGAGAGGTTGACAATTTTTTGTGTACAAAAGCAATAAATGACTTTTAGGGATCTCTGCCTTGTTGATAGTAATGTTATTTTTTTTTCCTGGAAGGCCATTCTATAGCGCTGCAAAATCCCAAACCACACTGTGGAAATTGTGTATTAAAGCACTGAATTTTTGTCTTAATGATGACTGTTCCTGATAAGCTCCTGCCTTCCATTATATAGGATTCCTAGTGCTGGTTCCAGACTGTTTGGACAGCAGATTGCGATGCCAGTAACTGTGTGCCATGTAATACAATCAACTATATCTATTTATGATGAGACTTGTCATACAGAGATTACATTATGTATCTCTTCCCCTGAGAAAGTGATTGCTTTTGGTCAGGATTAAGTGTACCTATGGACTGGTTTTGCCTTGAATACATAGGGTTTGAATGTAAGTGGTTTCTGCCCTTAGGTGGTACAAATGTTACAATCACTTGTGCAATTGTGCACCGAGCAGTTCTGCCCTGAGTAAAGGACTTGACAATATATCTACTTGGAAAACATTTACTAACTAAGTGCCAAAAGTGAAAGAGTAAGGTGACCCAGCAGCAGGAGCGAAGACACACAGAGAGTTGGCAGAACCAGGGCTTGAGTCCCCAGACCTGAATCTCAGATCACACAGCAAGAGATTGTGATCTGACTGGAATGCTGTGAAAGTAGAAGCGTCTATACAAGCAAAACTGATTGTGGGAAGAATAGACATTGTTGTGAATGCTCTTGTTTCCCAAGCTGCACGTTTGAAGCCTTTTTATGTTATGTATGAATATATCAGTTTATGTAAGCTGAATTCAAATTGGTCTTACATTCCTTGTAAATCTACATGTTTGGTTAGTTTTTCTGTCAAGCTACAAATCTGACACTCCGTGAAAGCAAATGGATAAAGGTAACTAAAGGCCTGTACAAAAAAGCCAGGGGAAAAATTATGGGGAAGAATTTGTAATATAGAGTTAATTTCACTCTTAAAGTATCACGTGCATGCAATATGTACTCAGATGCTCTGATGATTGATCCAGACAATTGGCTTGCTAGAATTAGATCTCTAGCCCAGACCTGAGTATATGTGTTCCCGCTTGCATCACGCAATTTCATACATATGAAGCAAGGTGCTCAAGGAAGAACAGGATTGTGAAGTGATTCTTGCAACTTTGGAATTTGTTTCCTCTACTCTACATGTCTTTGTCTGTGTGTCCTACTAACACCATTCAAATGCATGGTTAGTTTATTCCAGGTCTGACAGAGAGCAGAGGTCTTAGAGAAATTCCTACATGTTTGGAGAAAACATGGAGATGAGACCATCTGAGAGTCTTTGTAGCAGTAAAAGCTGGACTATGAGTTCTTATAACATTAGATGTTACAGAACAGAGTCCTTTCAAATGTCCTGATCACTGAAGAATCCTCAAAAGGCTTACATTGTCTTAAGACACAAAAGTCAATAGAATACAAGATGGAAACCTATAGAAAACTATGTTGTGCTCTTCTGGTATCCATAGAAGCTTTGGTTCCCATTCACTTCATTCCCATACACTGTGCAGGGAACACAGGAGTACTGCAACTGCATGGGGCAAACGACTTCCTGAAACAAGTTGGAGACATCATTAATAATAAAAATACTTCAAAATCTTGTCCTGAAATAACTATCCACCACATCTACATTCTTCACAGAAAAGTTGATATCTTTATGCTGGGTCGCAACACTTTGTGCAAGAGCTTTGAAGTTACAGCGCTTCAGTCCAGAAGCACATTTCACACAAAAGTGGGAAACGCACATTTATGTGAAAATCAACTATCCTGATAGAACTGGAGATCTGGTCCTGAATGATTTGAGGAACTCTACTCCATTTGTCACTATTGTTATGTTGACCTTCCACTTCTGTTTCACAGCTGAAATATGAGACCAGGTGAGAAGATAGCATGCAGCTTTGCCATCAAAAGGACTCTAATCTCATCGTGGGGTATGAGGAAATAATATATTTCTCCTTCCCTCCCTCTTTCTTTTCCTTCCTTTTTTTTTTTTTTTTTCTTTTCTATGAGCTCACCTCTTCTGCCTGTGTAGGTAAAGATAAGTATGGATTTTGCTGTTTACCAGCTCAATGCATAAATCCAAGCATATCAACAGCAAAAAGCAGCTCCTCCAATGAAAAAGGTTTATATTCTCTTTAAAGTACAAGCTAATACATTATAGTGGCACCTCTGACTGCTGTGATAATTAAGGGTCTATTTGTATTTCCATAATAAAATCCTACTTTCTAGTGTGGGTTATGATTTGTCCAGAAGCCAGAAACACAAGGTGTCAACCAACAATATATTTTTCTTTTCCTTTCAAAGACAGTAACTTTTTCACAGTAACCATGTGAAAAGGTTCATCTGTATTTTTACCACAGAGTTTAAGGTTGCAGACAAATTACCATGCTATTCACTTAAGGAGTGCCCTGGATCAGCTGCAGCATAAAGTACCAGTAACCTGCTCACCAAAGGGTGCTCAAGATTTCTTTGAAACTGCAGAGTCCAATAGCTGTTGGTTGTGCCAATAACCCACAACACCACATTATCTAAAGCACCTCAAGTCTTGACACCACCAATCCTAATGGTATTTATTGTGCATATCAACAGTCTACATGCTGTATCCCATGTCCCAAGTAGGAACTGACATAATTGCTCTCTGTTACATCTGTTTCACTCCGATTTGTGAGAGACCTGAAGCTTAGTCTCTTCTTAAAGTGATTGTGGTAAAACTGCCTTCATCAATGGAACTGTTAAAATAAAAGTCTTCCCCTTGCCAAATGTTAGCACCAGTTTCCTCTTATTCAGGACCACCCAGAGAAAACCAAGGAATTCCAATTTCTTCTTACTATGATGCTTTAAACACACAGTGTTTAAAATGTGAGCGTAGCACCTCAGCTTTCCCTGCATTCAATGTGATATTTTTCTTCTTTCTGCTCCATTAAAAAGTTCCATGCATCTACAGTTGTCCTGTCTTGAGAAGTGTCTTCTTCTAGACCTGAATGCCTTATATGTTCGCTTGATTTTCAAAATTTCAGGCAATTGCTATCAGTTATCTGGGCATCTTTCTTGTGCAGTTCTGAGTTCCTGCTCCTGCTACCTGGACATTCTGTAATGTTGCATTATGAAGGTCTCTTCTCTCAAATGCAGTGTATTTTCAAGTTTTACTTGAGGTGCATCAATTAAGGAAATTCTAGTGAAAGTTTAACTTCAACATTTTTATATATAAAAAAAGAAAATGCAAATGAGAATTTCCTCAAAGATACTTTTATTTGTCCCAGTAGCTTCATTTTTTTTCCTTCATCTTTTCCCCTTTCCTTAAATAATGGGAAAACTACACTGAGTCAAAATCAAATCGAATCATGGAATGGTTTGGGTTGGAAGGGACCTCTAAAGGTCATCTAGTTCCAACACCCCCTACACTGAGCAGGAACATCTTCAACTAGATCAGATTGCTCAGAGTCCCATCTAATCTTACCTTGAATGTTTCCAGTGATGGGGTATCCACCACCTTTTTGGGCAACCTGTGCTACCTACTGTGAATCTACTCTCTTCTAGTTTAAAACTATTACCCCTTATTCTATCAAACAGCACTGCCAATGTTTTTTTATGCTGCTGTGTGAATGCCTTTGCAGTTCAGATTTTGTTCCACCACACAGAATGCAGCATAGATAGACTTCTGCATGTAAATTTGCCATTTTAATTGGCAGCAACCCCTCCAACTTAAAATAAATAAATTTAAGTGGCCATGCTTTAATGAGTTACGACATTTATCTGAATTTCTTCAATCTGTTTTCAGTCACTATAGTGAAAAAGAAATGGTGTTTTATCAGTCCTTCTCTGGTTCCAGTTTGAAACCAGATGGGAAAGAGCAGAAGCACACACACACAAGATAACTGCAACAGAAATATAACCAAATGTTTTCTACATCTGAGAATACTGATTTCTGACTAGGGTTTAAAATATAAACAGTTTTTTCAGCCTAGTCACTATCCATAGCGGGATTACAATTCGAGTTGCTGGAGGTGATTTCCTATAGCATTTAAGAATAAAAGTTTTTTATTTCTAAATTAAAATTTTAATGGAAAATAAACACACCAGAGTGCTTAGAAATTCAGAATGCTTTTTGACCCTAAAAGATGGACATTAAAGGCATGTGAATCTCTAAAGTATCCTTGTTTTCAACCGCAGTACATCTTGCCATATATTTCTACCTAAACGTTGGAATAAAATTCTCCCTCACAAGCTTCCTAGGCCATTTCCTAACCCTGCAATGAAGTTACCATGCCACCCACTGATACTACAAACTAGTGTTATTATTATTGATGAAAATCATATAGTGCTACAAATGTAGAACTAGAATTTCCAACTAGAAATGAAGAACAAAAGGAAAAAAATATGACAAAACCAGTTTTGGAAAGCAAACAGGAAGTATGTAGATGCTGTAGCTATTTGAAATTAGTACCCCAAATCTACATATCAAATTCGGCCTCTAGCCAACTCCTAAAGAAGCTCTTACTGGTGCCAAAACTATCTCCTTCTGAGGAATCTCATCCTTTTGACACCAAAACTTAATTCAGTGCTGAATCAATGTTTACTAAATCACTCTAATAGTAATCTGAAGCCAAACCAAACCTAAAATCTTGATAACTGGTAAATTTGCAGTATATTGCATCTCTTCCAAACAAAAGAGGCTTCAGATACCTTTGCAATATATTCAATAAGATGTGCAGATAGATCTATAGATAGTCTACAGACCTCAAATTTAAAATAGATTAGACAAAAACACAGAACATAGGTTAAAATCACTGTGGATGGCAGATCCATTGCACACAGATTGAAAAGCATTACTGTGAATCTGTGAAGGTAAACAGAAAGATTTTTGTTATTGCTAAGAAAGACAGAAATTTAAGCAGTATAAACATTGTAAAATTAATTATTTGATTAGGGAAGCTACAGAAAAGAATTTAAATGCACAGAACAAAAAGAAATCCCAGAACTTAGCGTGCAACTTTATCACGCACAGGGAATTTCCAGATACTAACTACTGATAAAAAGTACAGATATCCTGGATTTGGAGAAAAGCTGTACAAATCTGTCAATACTTTGAGCTTCACATACAAACTTATATTACTGTCTCTGACTTACAACATAATAAGTAGCTAATTTCAAAAAATTACAATTATCTAACTTCTTAAAAGCCCTTCCCTATTACGCATTAAAATGCTACGTTTCTTGTACAAATGGTAACATAAACTGCTCTTGCAAATATTACAGCTTCAAATCACATTTACTATTTGTAAATGCTTGTTGAACCCAGCAGGTGACAAAATGATTTAGCATCATGAAAAAATACATATGGTTGCTTGAGTCCCAATTTTGGAGTAGATAAACCTATTTTCTGGTCCTGTGTTTAATGGACTAGAAACAAGCAAAAAGGCAGCTAAACCATTGTACGTATTCTAGCAACTCACTGCTTCAGGTGAACTTTCTCATATGTGCTTAAAACAACCTAAAAGCAAATCACAGGTCTCACATATTCAATGACTGGCTCATCTGCAATATTTCCCCTTACAGTTTTCAAGTAGGATTATGCACTATGGAAAAGGAAATGCAAAGGTAAAAGCAGAAGCACAGCGTTATGTAGCCTAAAATCAATAGACAGAGAGAGGACATTAACCAAGAGGCTAATAAAAAGATGCTGCCCTAGACAGTAATATAAAGAGCCCTGATATATTTTTCTCTTCAGAAATGCTATTCCTTATGCCAATTTTCCCTTAGCACTGCAGTAGTTTCTCTGTTTATATACACGTCATCTTATTTTTTTGTCTTGTTCCAATTTTATGTTTGCATTTTATTTTCTCATTTCCTTCCTGCTACTCCCCTGTTTCTCTTTACTAGCTTGATGTTTACACAGACCTTTACTAGAATTGCAGGGTTTGGAGAGATCCCATTTTTCTTCTTTGTTGTAATGCCCACAGTTTTTTCCCAAAGAAAAGATAAGTTTACCCAGAAAATAAAAAGCTAATACAACCTTTTGCTCATCAACAAAGTATGTCTTGCTGTAGCCAGGAATAAGTTAATAAAACAGGGAAAAAGCTTAGTGGCTTAAAGAAAAAAACACACCTCCTTGGGGTTATGAACGAACAATGTTGTTTTTTCTTCCCAGTGTGCAAGGATTTAATTAAGTGATAACAGTCACCTTGGGGTGGCTGCACAAGGCAATAATATCTAGGTGAAGAAAAATGCTGAAGAGAGTTGAGTACAGTCAATTTATCTTCAGAGAAGGCAATAAATGAACAAAGCATAGGTATTTGGCTGATTGTTTTGGAATGTTTCCATTACTGATAAACATCAAAATAAAAGGACAAAGATTTGGTATTTTCAGTATCTGAAATGTATTAAATACAGAAAGAAATGAAGGAATAAATCAGTGTGAGGTCATATCCTAGAGTTCTAATTGCAAATGGTTTGGTAATTATTCAAGCTAAACATAGAACAAGGGAATTTTAATGTTGACACAAAGGATAGAAATACAGCTGAGACGTGTATTTATAGCAAACACAAAACACTGGATGAATTTCACTCTGGAGAAAAAAATTGGTAAGCGTAGATGGAAAGAAGTGATATATATTACACATATATATGCAACTTCACATCCAGCGACCCAAATTCAAGGATTTAAAAACATGTTTGTGAGAGCTCTTTAGGAAACACGCAGCAATCTCAACTGTCTGTAAGCCTATGTTGTGTCACCCCCATATGCAGAGAAAGAGATGTGTGAGAAAGTGCAACATAAAGCAGAGAGGAAAGAATACCAGGAAAAAACATTTTCGTTTACCACAAAGCTGCTAACAATTTGCTTTACATCACTTGCAACATGGGGTTTGAAAGGAATACAAGGGCTGTCCTCAGGGAGTTTGATGTATGCAAAGGGGTGTGAAAGCTATGCACCATTATTTCCAGTAACAGTACTTAGACTTCCAAAACTTAGCAAAACTCATAGTACAGCTACAATAGCTCTTAGCAAGCAGGCTAATCGGCCAATGTCCCTGCCAAATGGACAAAAACCAAGCTTAATATGGAAGATGGGGGAAACAGCACAAACACATCAATAATCTTGGGAATTCACCACATTCCTTTGTCCTTCTCAAGTTGGAAACTGTCATTTTTTCTCTTTAATTTTGATACTTTTCCTGAATCTGTCTCCAGCAGTGAGGGAACTGATAGCTATTTCCTTGAGTTTACAACCAGGTTAAATACTCACCCACACACTTCTGCATGAAGAGGATGAAGCCTATAGACAATTGTTTTTTAACTGTGTGGGCAGATACTCTTTCAAAGAGAAGGAACATGTCAATAACGAATGGTTCACACAGTGTCCTGAGAAAATAATATGAAATGTGTGTGTGTGACAGAGGATGAGAGCAGAGTAGTGTATTCAAGCTGAAAGAGAAATATTGATTTCTGAAAAACATAAAACATTTTCAATTTGAACAAAAAGATTAAAACAAATTTCACTGAGTTGCCTCATTATGACTTCTGGTGTAAGTTCAGCTAAAGTATTTAAATAAACACTGCTTCTCAGTGCCTGCATTTTTAAGGCTCTGTAAGATCTATATTAACAATTGGTCCCAACACAGTTGCTTTTCCTCCTGAAAGGTAATGTCATTCCAACAAACACTTATCCCAGATAAAACTGCAACCTTATTGATTACCTCCATTAAGATATTAGAGAAAAACTTGTGTAGTACACTGTCCAGGGTTCTGCCTCCCATTTACCAAGGGAGTTCTGCAGTCACAGAGATGGGACAAACAGGTTTTTAAACTCCAGCACACTGAACTGAGATGTCTTTTCCAAGTGTTTTTAAATTTCATTCCTAAATTCAATGCTGTATTGCAATGCATAGAAAATAAGAACTGTGATTACAGGGGTAGTAGTTGGTAGTATTTTTAAGGTACTTTTTAAAGGCCTTCTATGAGAGTTTTGAGGCTATTTTTTATTCCACAGAGAAGAGAAACATGTTCTAGAAACACAGATTAAATTTGACTTCACAGAATTAAAATTGTTCCACAACTGTCTCCAATTCAGGTGTGACACTAGGTACATGATCAGAGTGCAGGTCTTGACTAAAATACAATATCCATTTCATGTGTGAGATGACACTCACTGTTGTATATGTTTGGCCATTTTCTCTCTCTTTTTTCTTTTTTAAAAAATTAAATTTTTATTTTACCATTTTAGTGACTATTGAAAATTAATGGGATCTTAACATGTGAAACTTGGATTATGTTGTTTTCCTGAACTAACTATTGCTTCAGCATCTCCTCCACTAATTCAGAATATCTACCAGTTTTGAGGTACTCAAGTGCCAGATCAAGTTCACATCTCTGGGTCCTCCTTCCTACCTTCAGGATAAAAAGCACTTTTCATGAATTCAGAGGAGTAAAGCCTTGAACTCATTTCCAGAATGTACTGGAAGGACATGAACTTCACAGATTTGAGGGATGGAAAGGAGGAAGATTTGAAAGTCTAACAAAAATACAACCCCTCCCCCAAAAAATAGAGATTGAAGATCACAGTAGAAGGAACAAGCAAAAGCTCTCTTCAAGATACAGAAAACGTGATCGAAAACATACAAATATAATGACTATAAAGCATGGAATGCAGGAAAAAAAGGGGGACAGGTGGACAGAATAACAAGCACTGAAAAGAGAACAGAAAGACTGAAAATGTGCAAGAGGAAGTAGGATGAGTTTAAGAAGGCCGAAGAAAAGCAGGAGAAAACTACTAAGTTGCACTTCGAGTATTCACAGAGGGAATATCAACCTATTGCAGACTTTTGCGGGAAAATACGAAAGCCATCCAGAAATTATTTGGTGCTCCAAACAATCCACAAATAATATTGTCTCCAGAACAGTTTACATGGCAAGGACACAAGTAAGGTCAAATACTAATTCAGCAAAGTCTGAACTGAAGTATAGATGAAGAAGGAGGATTTCTTTTCATCTGAAGGATTTTTTGGCCAACTTTTTATGTTACTAACCTATTCTTGCCAGGGATAACTTTTATTCCCTGCTTACAAAGACTGATACTGTGTCTGGAAAATGCTCGACTGCACAAAATGGTAAATTTTCCCACAGTATCTTCCTGTAAGAGCATACCCCCGGACATACCTGTAAAGCATTTTGTTCTTTCCCTTAGAAATTGCTTCAGACTTTCTGCAGTATTTTAAAAAGCCACTTTCCAAACTGTTTAGTTGTGTGAAACTGTTCAGAGTTGGCAGCCCAAGGCACAGCCTTGAAAAAAACTTTTGCATGCAAGTCAAGAAAAAAAATTCTTACAGTACTCTGCTCTTACAGTGGTCAACACTGGACAACTATCAGCAGAAAATACAAAGTCATTCAGCATGAAAATTTGCTGTCACAGAACAAATCCTTTCCCCTTACAAAGATCTCAATAAATAATTCTGTAAGAAACACTTAGAAATAATAAAAAAGATAGGGGAAATGTTGTCTTGGGTAGGACAAATGTTTTCCCATTTATGTTAGTATCAATCAAAGACATTTGGCACATTAAACACACACATATATATCTCATCAACGTGGAAATTTCTTGATAAGTGTCAATGTTAGCCACCATACTAACTCCTCCATATGATTACTGCTCATTCTTAAGGGTGCAATATCTGCAGAGTCATACAATGTCAAAATGTCAGTGCATCCTGAGTGCACACTGTCATTCAATCCTATGCTTGACCAATCAGCCAAACACTTCAAGTCTAATTTAGAAATTTTAAAATTTAGACTGGTATACTTCCCCCCCGCCCCAGCAAATTAGTTATAAAGGCCAAAACCCATTTGTTTGAATTCGTCTACACCTGTATCTTTCTCTGTGCAGGAGGATCTAGATCTCTATAGATTCACAGACCTGACCAGCAGTAAAAAAAAAAACATCCTGGTGACCGTATTCATATATGTCTTTTTTTGTACCACACATCCAATATGCAATATTTATTCTTTGTTATTAAAGTGAGCTTTACATTCTACCTTGGTAAGAAACTTAGTACACGTAATCTGTGGACATTTATCACTGCTAAAATCTGGTTTAGTGGTAAATATTACTTTGGACTTGTTAGAGAGGTATATAAACATTCCATAGAAATAAACAGATGCAGGACTCTTTGTTTTACTCAGTTACTGCTGGAGTGACAACAACATACAAAATTAGTTAACAAGGGTAAAACTGATGCAATTTGGAAAGGAGTTAGTATTGAGAAGCCCCATCCCCTTCTGACATTGCTGCACAATTTCTTAGTCAACGCCTTCTTGGGCTACATTTCCCAAAAATGGATTCAGTCTGTTCACCTGACTTATAATAAGAATGAAATGGAAACAGCAGACGTCAATCTGCTAATACAATGAAACAAATATAATGGGATTTTGGAAGGACAGCCAGTCATTGCACATAAGATGAATATGCTATTGAGGGTCTGATAACATTTGTGGAACATCTAAGGAATGTTTTTTTGTTTTCTTCCAAGCAATCAAGCCGCATCAATTACCAGGAAACAATCCTAACTTAATGTTGAGAACATGATCTGCAGGGAAGATTTTCCTTTTCATCATCTTACTCTATTGGTGTTGTTAACTGACATGGTAGCATCTTTGCAAAGTACAAAGTTTAACTAGAAAAACATTGCTCAATATAGAAAAAAATTACTTTTGGAACAAAGTAGAAAATGGGCTAAAATTATATGTTTTTAGTAAATTATTTCTTTGCAAATAACCTAATGGAGTGCTACAGACTTGGAGAAGAGTGGCTGAAGAGAGACCCAGCAGAAAAGGACCTGTGGGTTGATAGCAACTGAAGGTGAGCCAGAAGTGTGCTCAGGTGGCCAAGAAGGCCAGTGGCATTCTGGCCTACATGAAAAATACTGTGGTCAGCAGGACTAGGTGTGGTGGTTTGACCCTGGCTGCAGGCAAAACAACCACTCTGTAGCTTCCCTCCTCAACTGAACAGGGGAGAAAAATATAACAAAAGGCTCATGAGTTGAGAAAAGGACAGGGAGACATCACTCGGCATTTACCATCAAAAGCAAAACAGACTTAGGGTAATTAAATGACTTTCTTACCTATCAAAATCGGAACATAATAATAATGAGAAGAGAAATCCTAAAAACATCTTCCTCCCACCCCGCCCTTCTTCCTGGGCTTAATTTTATTCTCTATTTTCTATCTCCTTGCCCCCAGTAGTGCAGGGAGACAGGGAATAGGGGTTACAGTCAGTTCACCACGTTCCTGCCGCAGCTTCCTCCTCAGTGAGAGGAATTCTTCCCCTGCTCCAGTGTGGGGTTTCCCCCCATGGGAGACAGTCCTGCACAAACTTGTTCAATGTGAGTCTACACATTGAACTACACATTGATGAACTACAGGCTGCAGTTCTTCACAAATTACTCCAGCAGTACCCTTTTTCCATGGGTCTGCAGGTCCCTGCCAAGTCTCCTCCAGTGTGGGCTTCCCATGGAGTCACACCCTTCTTTCGGGCATCCATCTGCCCCAGCATGGGGCTCCTTCAAGGAACGCAGGTGGGTCTCTGTTTCACCATGGATCTCTGGGGGAAAGGAGGCTCAGGGAAGATCTTATTGCTCTCTACAACTACCTGGAAGCAGGTTGCAGCAAGGTGGGAGTTGAACTCTTCTCCTGGGCAAGTAGTGACAGGACAAGAAGAAATGGCCTCAAGTTGCTACAGGGAAGGTTTAGGTAGGATATCAGGATTAATTTTTTTCACTGAAAGGGTGATTAAGTATTTTCGTTTGCAGAGCAGTGTACATTCCGTTCTGCAAACAAGATTTTAGATTTGTTACTTCTATGGTATTGGTTGCAGGCCGAATTTCTGGGACAATTCAGTCAAATCGGTTTAATTGTTCTCAAAAGTGTGGTAGAGAGACTTTTACATTGCCCATGTGAAAAAAAATTGTATGACCTTTTCTTTAAAATGTTCTGTTTAAATCTGCTCTCATTTAATCAAGTTTTGATTCCTTGAATAAAACTCTAATTTACACATCTCATAGAAATTTGCGAGAGTACAGCTAACGAAAGACAAATCTTAATGATTCCAGTTAAACACACAGAACTAGTGCTAGAGACTGCTGGCACCAGACCAGATCTTGCATTTGTACCTCTGATTTGCATTAGGTCAATGGTATGTCACCATCAGAACTAAAAACTGCGCTTGCCTCATCAGATGCCTTCCAGTGATCTGGGAGGAGGAAGCTGTCTTGCCTGAATAAGAAGGGCGCATGAATTGGGTTTTGTGTAGGAGAAACAGAATGAGGCAAAGAACAGCAGAGGACTGAGCAAGGGGATTAAGAAAAAGTGTAGGGATGACTCTAGGATTCATTAGTCTAGGACACAAGAAGATTTGGGCTACTTTCATAATCTAACAAAAGAACTTCAAATCCGCTGGTCCAAATTTAGAGGGCTCTGAGTCTGCCTTGACATGAGCAAACATGGGAAGGAAGCAGTTAAGGAAATGGAGCTAGATCTGTTAAGTACCTAGGATGGAGATAGAAGATTAGGGCTGTTGAAGAGAATGGAAATGGAGCTTGTGGGAAATACTGACAGGCTGAACCAGAAGGTGTGAGGCACTGGGAAGGTGAGTATTGGAAAGAGGAGAGAATACTAGAGGGGATAGGCTAGACTATTTAGGCACCATGAAATAGAACTGAGAGATATTTTCCCACTAAATCCACTTTTGGATTTTCCTCCAAAAGTTGGAATAGCTCCCACAGATTCTGATTCCCACCACTCTTGTATCAGCAAAGCTGGGAAGGATGTTGCCAAATTGTAGGGTCCTAGAATATCCTCAGCCATAAGGGACCTATGAAGGTCATTGAGTCCAACTCCTGAATACACACCGAGAAACCTAAAAGTTAAACCATATAGCTGCAAGAGTTGTTGAAACACTTCTTGAGCACCAAAAAACATGGGGCAATTATCATTTCCCTCGGAAGCTTGTTCCAATGCTTGGCCATCCTCTCAAAGAACTTTTTCCTAATATCCAATCCTCTCCTTCCCTCATGCTGGAGCACATAGAAAAAAATAATAATTTTTGTTACCCTGTCAGTTCAAATGACAAAAATACATGTAATTAACCTAAAACTATATCTCTATCTATTAACTCTGTTGGCTTCAGCAGACTTTCAGAATTTTCCAATTTTATTAGTAGATCATAAAAAATTACATCCAGAACAATGCATTAAGCTTGCAAAGTTGAGGCCTACAAAGTAAAAAGCCATTCTACTGGAATTCCTGCCTCATTTATTGCATGTGATAGATAATGCTGCCTTAATGAACAGCTATTTGATATTTTGTTTTCTCCTCAGTGTTCTTTGTGTCGCCCTAGGCCTTATTTACTGCGTTCTATGCAAGCTGTGCTCTGAAGACAGAATTAGAAGCTTTCTTGTGGTTTTTTTCATGATGCTCATCACTACAGCATCCGAGTGCTTCATAAACATTAATTTATTTCCAAAATTACCTTGTGAAACTGTAAATAAGAGAGAAGATGCAGCCCCTAACGGCGCTATTTTCATGGATCAATGTTGAATACAACAATTAGCTTCACTAGAAAAGGATCCTAATTTCACATGTATAATTGGATATCCAACAAAAGGAAGAACAAACCAGGCTATGTAGTACTGAAGGGCAGGCTGAAGTTCCATAACAACAAAACTATCAGATGCCCAGAAGTCCTTAATTTTATTTTAGCTGCCTCATACTAGGTAAGTAAGCTGTTCTGATTAATTGCACTGTGGGAGACAATAGAAAAACTAAGTTCTACCAGATCAGTGTTGCTATATAGTGAGATTTAAATCTTTGCTCTACAGCAAGGGGGTGATGTTCTAAAGATGTTATACATTGTTCCTAATCTGCTAGCCATCTTCATAAAATGAGTGAGATAGGAAAATGTTCCAGATAAACCAACTTAGGTTCATCTGGCAGAAGAAAATATGTGTGTGTTTGTGAGAATTACAGTCACGAAGGAGGAAGTTCCTCACCATTCGAAAAAAAGAGTAAAACCACAGTTTACCTGCCAAAGTAATGTGTGAATGATGATGGAGTCTCTACGTGGCAAATGGTGTCACAGCCTGAATACCCAAAAGGATGAGGGTCGAAAAGGAGGTCTCAGTTGCAGCCAGAGTCTACACTATTAAGGGATTTAAAAGCAGCAGGGCCAAGTTAAAATCAATCTTCTACTTTTAGGAATCAAATGTAGGTAATGGATAATGGGCATAATATGACCACGTTAACTTAATCCCAAGAGAAAACATGCTGCTAAATACTATACAAACTGCTAGAAACTGAGGAGCAATGCTGGACACTCAACTAAGCAAGAATTACTGCTTGTCTGATTACTTCAGGACACAGGGCAATAAATAAGAAAACAATCAGCATTAGTTTTGCACCAAATGAGAACTAGTGAATCGAAGCTTTCTACAGTCAGGGGGTGATCAAAATCAACTTTTTTTTCTCTTGCTATCTATTTCATATTTGGAGCTTGCTAAGCCTTTGAGAGTGAGCCCCCAGTATACTCCGGGCTTATCTTCACATTTCTTGCCATAGTTACACCAAAAGCCAAAATACTGAACAGTGTAAATACTGATCCCATTAAACTTGATATAATCTGAAATACATTTCCTTTTTTACAGGAGCCTAGATAACATATTTTGCTCAGTGGAACAGGCATATTTTCTTAGGACCTCGGCAAAATTTTAAAAGTGCCTTAAATAATAACCCTTTGCTATTTTTGACATTCACTTTCTGTGAACTATCAGCCATGCTACCCACATGATTTAACTATCCCACAACTTCATTATTTGGAGCTACACATTTATACATAGTGAATATGAAAGAATGAATGCCCTGCTAGTAAAGCCAGCTTTTGTAAGCAATGTTAAACTTGTGTCCATGGTTTAAGATAACCTTTGATTACAGGGACTTAGCAAAAAATTTAACATGGGATAGATTAACTCAGATCTATCGAATCTGAAGCTTCCTGTGCTTCCTGCAATGCATTTACTACAGGCTATTTGGTGGACAAGGCACTAGACTAAGTCTACAGCATGTCTGACTCAAAATAGTAATACCTATACTCTACACAAGGAAAAAAAAAAAAAAGAAAGGAAGACTTACAGAAGCACCAAAGGAAAAGGCATCAAAAATCAGTATCTACTGAAAACATGACAACAACAAAGGATTTTAAGTGTGCGCAGACCTTGTGTTGGCTTGCTGCAGAGGGGAGAATTTCACCCTTAGATGGTTGGCTTTTTCACTACAATAATTTCCAATAGAAAAGACAAATGCTAAAAAGTAGATGGAAGAAAGCTTACTGTTCTCTAAATTGTAACTCATTCATCTGCTCCCTCACTTTTATATATACACATAATACAGGCATATATATGGAAAAAAAAGTGAAAAATCAAAATACACTCACTCATAAAGACTCACTGTCTTTGACAGATGAAAAAAATCTTTAAGACACTGTTCCATCATTCAAAGAACTAACTAACATTGTGCAAATTACTGGGAAGAAAGAATAAATAAACTCATCTAGCAGCCCAGTTTAAAGATGTCATGCTGCTTTATCCCTATCATTAAGAGACTTATTTTAGTGTCTTTGCCTATTAAGCTTTAACTTTTTTCAGCATCCTCATACTGCCCCTTGACTCATACAGACTTACCTACATTATTTTGAGGGGTTATTGCTTCTGCAACTGGCTGCCTGGAGGGCTTCCAATATTCTGTGGTAAACTGTTGCTAGGTTTTCCATTATCACTAATCAGTAAGATAAATGCAGTCAGAAGGATGGAACATTTCTGCAGTTAAAGCTTTTTCTTTTTAAAATCTATAGGAGTGTTTGCTATGCAAATTCTCTGCAGGCCTTACAATATTGGCAATAATTTACTGGGATTATTACTGTCTCGGTAATAATGTTTTGGCCTGGATAAACTTAATTGGTGTTTTTCTTGTCTTTTCTTTATCATTCCTTTAAGAAAAAGAACGACAAACATGTAAAACTGGCAGGTTGTCTGTGATACACTTGAAGCAATGGAAGGGTACACTTTCATACTGAAAGGTTCAGAGATACTACTTCCATGACTGTTCCTTACCCTGCCCCTGTTTTTGTTTTTGTAATTCTTCATTTAACAACATTCTTTTAAAATAGATCAGATTAGTCTAAATATCTTGGACCTCCAGTGTATGGCTTACGCTACGATTCTGTCTTTTAGGTTCCCCTTTTTTGTGCTTCTGATACTACATGCTAACAGGGAGAAGAATGTGGTAAATGAGGTCAGAAGCTCCCCTGCTTAAGAGGCAGAGATTTCAAAGCACTGGCAAAGACAATTTAAAAATTATAGGACACATAATTTAATAATCAAAATCCCTTTGACAGTTAACAATTAATTGCACAGTATACATGCTGCCCATAGTCAACCCATGCTCTTGAAGTTCATTGTGCTACAACTCAGCCCAGAAATCCATCATGTCCTACTGGAAATAGTAGATGCCTGTTCAGTTTATAACGATGAAAGAACATCACTATAATTTCTATATATTTTCCTATTTCTTTTTTGAAATGTCCATTAATGAAGAAGAAAAGTGGGACAGAAAAAAACCCCAGCAAAGCACAAGATACAGTCCTTCTCTTTTCCCATCCACATTCACTTTGTTGCCATGCTCAGAGTTGGTCTTGGTAGCTGTAACTGGTACTTTGGGACAAGCACTTTACATCTACCACCCAGCGATTCTTCCAGAGGACACAGTACATGTCTTCCAATAAAAAATACAAGCTCCCCATATTTTCCCTACCCTGCACTCACCCTATAAAGGTTCAGCAGTGGCCCCACAGTCTAGTCTTAGTTCAGCTCTCTGAATGTTATCACAACAGCAGAAGCACTGGCAAAAAGCTGGTTCTAGGTACCGACGATGTAAAAACACCTCTGCCCTCACAAGCTCTTCCACTGTTGCTAGCAGACACAAGCAAATAAAAGACTGAAGAAGGGTGTCACGGGAAAGCTGGAAATCGTCTCTCTAAGTGTCAGCCCTGAAGTGGCATAAATGTCACACCTTTCGGGGGAACAGGTTGTTTTTAACCCTTAGGTCTGCTGGGTGGTACCTGAAATAATTAAACCTGACATTGTTAGGGTTAAAACGTCAAGAAGGAGAAAGAGCTGAAAAAGGAAATTCCCCTGCTTCTTAGTAATGAAAAGCTGAGGGTATACCTTCTGTGGTTGTCTGTGAGATGCTTTCACATCCGTGTGTCAAGGGTTTTTCAAACTGACAACTTGCAAATTTGAAATACAAAAATGCCCAAAGCGATATTTTAGTGGCTCAGGGAAACTCTTGTACGGGAAAAAGAATTCTTAAGTGAAACGTCTATAGAAATCACACAGGGCCTGACCACGATACTCTAATTATGCTAATTGCTTCAATGCCCTTGCTTTATTTATGCTGAGCAGCTAAGATAAATAAAGGAAAATTGCTTTGGATCTAACTGTATTCATATCAGAATGCAAACTAGCCTGTGTTTGTTATGTGATTGCTGATCTGTTTACACTAAATTCTGCAGGTAATTGCAGTTTTGATTGCACATTTATTTCTAGCTGCACAGGTCCCAGGACTAGGTCTGTCTGTTTTTATAATTAAACCATTTTATAATATCTAAACTCACTAAAGAGCAAAACGATGCTTTAAGAATTTACATATTTTATGCATTAAAGATAATACTTCGATGCTCAGTGACAGAGAGGAAAAATTCTGTTTATTACAGAAAAATGGACAGCATGTTCTGGATTTGAAGAAATTTGAGACATCTGTTCCAAGGCCTGTTCACTGAGTGGGACAGATGTCCTCCGCATCCCCGTAATCTGTTATACAACACCTACTTTTTGAACTTTCAGTTATAACTTTCATATGAGTATAATATGTCAACAGAACAGGGCTGGGGCTTTGGTGGTTAACCGCAGACCCTAAGTAAGAGTCAGCACCTGACTGCAGTTTTAGAAGTGGAAGTCTCTCCCTGGGAAGACTCGGGAGCAAATACAATGCTGTACAGCTCAGACCCTCACAACGAATTGCCAATATCGTAATAATCTCTCAACATTCCTCAAATAGAAACAATATTATTCCCATTTTGCAGCAGAGAATAGTGAGGTGTAGGAATTTGACTTGTCCATGGGCCACACAAGAAATCTGTGTCAAAGATGGGTATACAAAGGACCCATATATTTTGCTTCAAGAACAAAATTATTATTATTACTTATACATCACTTTAAATGAATATGGCATATTGCAGACAGATAAAGTGACAGGTACTGCAGAGTTGACACTCTCAATTATAAAACCATCCTTCTGTCCTTGGTGATGAATTTGAGGTGAAGAAGCTTTCTATTTTTGTTCCAATGTATTTAGCACCTTCTGAAACCTTAATTTGAACTTCAGCTGAGGTTATTTCTTCCTTTCCACCTCCCTCAACACATAGGCACCAAATCTAATCTTTTTTTCCTTCTGTCTTTGAGCAATGCCCATTACTATAATATTACAGAGAAAAACTCCCTAATCTCAGTATTACAAATTTAGAGCAATGTCATCTCTCTATGGCTTCTTCATCCATCATCAATTCCAAAATCAGTAATCCAGTCTGTCTCACTTAATGGAAGACTTAATATCAGCCTATGCAGACTAGTCTGGCAAGCCTCTTAGCTAGTTTATAGTGTAGCAGCACCCTGAGATAAGTTTGCATCAATAGGCTGCTTGTACCTCGTGTGCTCTAAGTATAAAACTGAAGGCCAAAGGAGTTAAACCTCTGAAGAAGAGCACAGCAGCACATGAAACTCAGGAGCACCACAACAACTTAATGCGTTTCTGTCACAATAAAGCTTGCAATGTTAGCAGTTTAGAAAATATCATAAAAGCTGCGGCTACCTGAGAAAGATATTTACTGAACGACAAAATATAGTTGCCAGAAAAATTAGTATGAAGGTAACAAGGTAAGGTTTATAAAACCTTTCCTTCAAATACTGGTCAGTGCGTAGCTCTCAATTTTTTGTTTTGAAGCTTCTGAGAATTAACTGAATCCACTTTCCCTACTCCTCCATGTTTCTATTCATTATCCCAAAAAGACATGTTACTACCCTTTTGGCAGCACTTTGTCAATTCTAACCACTGTTTATGAAGATGTAGCACTAAATATTGAAGTTTTCATTCCGGCTTGGACAAAAGAAAAAGACTCCCACGTTGTTCTCAGGACTACACCCACATCCAAACATTTCAGGGATGGAAGCAATTTTTAAATTGCCCCTTATTCTTCAGCACTTCACTCTTTTGCTCTGTCAGCACTGAATACCTTTGTCTGTTTTTGATTTTTCCTTCCCTACAAACTATATCAGGCAGTTTGTGGAACTAACAATGGAGTGCTTCATCAGCATCCATCCCTTGAAAACTCTTCAGTGTTTTCTATATTAAAATGAATATTATGAGAAGTGGGAGATTATTAATTCCCAGTTTTTGTTTTGAATATTTCCCTTGAAAGCATGGAGATATTTTTTTATGGCTTGGTTGGCACAAAGGGATGCTGCATAAGCTATAAAGCTCCCTGGTGACAGAATACGGAAACATCTTTACAAAAAGGAGAACAAGAAAATGGACAGGAATCAAATGTCTTTGACTAAATGTCATCTTTGCCATTAAAAGAAATGGTATTTTATTGTTTCCAATTCTAAGCAAAATTCTTTTTTTCCCATTTGAAACTGAGTAGTCATCAAGCTCCTCTTTCGATTCTCACTTCCACAACTGGCACTGACTGCTTAAATCAGAACGTGACTAAAAGTTCACGGCAATAGGCAACTCTCAGTGGCACATCACAACTGGCAAGAACAGGTAAGACTCTCCTTACAAGGCCCTGGCATGCCATTTAGAACTCTAATTTTACTATAAGTATTTTTGTTATAGAAACTTCTCTTAGGAAAAAAAAAAGTATTCTCAAAGGATTTACTCATTTTTCTCTCAATTTAAGCTTCTAAAACTTAGAAGAGGCATCCAGCCAAGATTCTGGAAATAGTTGGCAAATAAGCCCAAAATACTTAAAAAAAAAAATAAAAAATTTAAAAATAACAGTGTTTCCTGTTCCGAAGAAGTCTATATACAGGTGTGGCTACACAGAACTTTTCAGCCCAAAGACCACAGATTCAAGTCCACAAAAACAGTGAATACATCCTTTCACGGTCACAGCCTGTATTCATATTCCAAAGGAGAAAAGGTAGCATATTTGTTTCAAAAGAGACTTATAGCTGAGTCTAATCTTTTGTATTTAAATCACCTGGAGCATCATGTCTTTCAACATACCCTTAACAGACACAGCTAATCTTGAATTTTCTTCAGTTCGGGTGGAGTGGTACTGAAACAAGAAATGATCTCTTCATTTGGTATCTCCAGATATTTCTCCATCTATTTTCCTTAACCATAACATACACAAGGCTGTCACAATGTAATGAGTCATTTCTATAAGCCTTAATTATACCATATATAGTAAGAGCAGTGCTGTAACAGAGAAGGATGCAAATACTTCCAGCAGATAGTGCAGTTCTGTCTCATGGTCATCTCTAACCTTTTTCAGCCTCAGCATAGTATAAGGTGTCTATGGTATCTAAATTATGTTTAAGTTTGAAGTTTATATCCTGAGGATTTGTTCATGTTCTCATCTGTGAACTGCAGTATTTCAATCCTGTTATTACAATAACAACTTTTGCTTAATGCACACACTACTTGTTTAGTTCACCTGTATAGGATAAACCTGCACATCTGTATAATTACTCATTATACTGAATTATTTTATGTGGCATATTGACTTTAATAGTATTATTCAGATGTGGCAGACAATATTATCTAGCTCAGATGGAGGAGGCTGGTATTTCTGGATTCCATTCCACATCCTCTGTGTGGATCATTTTCCATGTTAGTCTGATATTTAACAATCAACTAAATACAGACCCTACAGGGGCATCCCACTGAACCTGCAAAGACAAGTTGGGAAGTGAATAATTTTCTAAAGACTCAGATGGAGGAAAGAAATTCCTCAGTTTCCAGTTTGTCTTTAATTTTATTATCACTACCAACACTGGAATTCCTTTAAAATTTTAACCAAGATTACGCTGTGAGAAAACTCACTGTATTGAACCAGGTCTATCTGAAGACAGCAGTATTTCACAGCTCTCAGGCATATGGTGATTCTTGGAGTGTCCTGAGCAGGTACTCAATAACTCTGATGGGTCCCTTCCAAACTCAGTATATTCTTTGATTTCAGACATGCTTTTTAATCTGTACACGGTGCAAAAGAATTCTTTGTACCATCAGCCACATTCAGTTCACCTACAGCCAGAGTGAAAAGCTTTGGCAAGGTGAATTATCAAGATGCTACAAAAAAAAGAAAAACATTTCCTCATCTACATATGTGCAAAGCACATTTTTACAGCCAGTCCATAGACTACACCATCTTCTCCCCTTCATACCAGAAAGGTTGCATTTTGACTCTTCCAAGACAAATAAGGACCAAGGACTCATCACTTCCCCATGTAACCAACTTCAGTTCTCATAAAAAGGTTAAGGAAGGTAGAAGTGAGTTGGATCATGCAAAACCCTGCTTAAATTCTTGACACACTGCCTTGATATTGCAATATATGGGCAGTCTTATGCATAGTCTATACCGCTAGACGTCTTTTGTGCAAGCATCCTGAAATTGCTGGGACTTGAAGATCTGACTTCAAAGATGGTTATACTCTAGCTACTTCACTTGCATTCTGAGGAGGCAGCACTGTTGGTTCAAATATAAGTTCTTTGGATTCAGTGACAGACAAAAATGAACACAAGGAAGAAAACTTTCATAAAATTTGGCAGTTTCCTGAGTTGGGCTGTCTTTCATTCTGATACTATCAGGTATCTCTGAAACCACTGAGGATAAGGTACATTATCCTAGAGATTCCGTACCACCCTCTCTTGGAGTAGGAGAATATTCTGGTCTCTCGATCAGTTAAGTTTCTGAGTAAAGACTCACTATGTGGTAAATGTACCTGTCACAACTATCCCGCTTATGGAGTCATAAACCTGCCCTTGATTATATTAAAAGATGGTGTTTCACTTTGCCACATTTTGATTTTAATTCTTGTACATTAAAAGATGGTTAATACAGAAGTGCCTCACATCTTTCTGATAAAAAAGGCTCTGCCTAAGTATGTTAGTCTTTAAGCACATTTTGAACCCTTTCAAAGTGCTTTACACAGTATATACAATGTGATTCCTTTTCAAACATATTTGGGCAGACATTAACACTAGTAAAGAAGAAATTTTTTGTCAGCTACAAGCCATCATATGATGACAATTTTGAGTACACATAATTATTTTTATGCAATTTCCTTACTGCATAATAATCCCGAAGTGTATATTAAGAAACCTGCCCAGTGAAGTCATGAGAATATCTCTGAAAAGTGAGTTCTGATAGAGGAAGCTGAGCCAGGTAGGAGGGGAAATTCCCTACCAGAGGGAGCACTCAGTGAGATTTCAACTTTGAACTGCAGCATCAAGAGAAAGCAGAAGGAGGCGGAAGTGCAAGAGGTTTGGACAGAAATGCCACAGATAAGACAGACAAGTAAAGTTACTTTAAAACCCCGACAAAAACTCCTAATGAGGGTGATTTTGCACTACCCCTTGAATTCCCAGCTTCCCATGGACTTTACTCTTTCCGCTCCCTTGGATTCAAGGACACTGAAAGTACAATTTAGAGACAAAATTGAAATGCATATTATGTTATTTTTGTTTTATTGCTAGAAGGTGTAGGATACAGTTCCTAACAAGAAACTGTACTGAGTACCACAGAACTATCTGACTATCTCACCGTCTTATTTGTTTTCGGTGTGATATTATAGTGTCCATTATAATTAACTATCCAGAACAATTTGCTTAATTCATTTTAACTAAATTCTGACCAGGAATGAAAGTTACTAAATTACCAAAGCTCTAAAATGAAGCTGTTTCCTATACGACATTTGTAGAATGCTTTAATATATATTCTGTATCCAGTGACTTGATTTTTCTTGATCTCATTGCCACTACCCTGTACGTTAAACCTCTGGGGAATTCAATCCAACGATCCTCCATGACTAACAAGCTATTTAATTCACCAATGGTTTCCTTCATTATTTTACAGTTGCAGCTTGGGAAAAGTGAGTGTATGTACTGACAAGACTATAAGGACTCCTGTAATAACACTATACCACTAGCAGGTTCTTACTTAGAAGTAATTAAACCTCCTTGGAAGAAATGCATGCTTTTCATTTCTAAAAGAGCAGCAAAGGCTATGCAAACTAAATGTGGCTTGAAATGAAGAACTAGGTTTGCACATAAGAAAAGATTTTACAGTTATTATTATTTTTTTTATTGTGTGTGACTTAGAGATAGCGCAGATTTATCCACATATAAGTCTTGCTGGAGACCTACAGGACCTTCAAATGTAGCCTGGACATAAGTGAAAGAAAATCATTTATATCTGATAGTTATGAAAGGTCATGAGTGAAGAAATAAATCCTACAGCTCACAGGTCTAGCCTTAGGGGAGGGAGGGCGAGGGCACATTAGTGCTAAGATCTGTGTAGAGCTTTTTACTTGAATGTGAGTACATATGCATGTATACAAAACCACACAAAACCTTATTAAACCACAATAAGAATTCACATTCACTTATGTATTTATCTTTTCTGTTCTTTCCTCAACTAATCTCCTTTGGTCCATACTCCTGCACTCTCCCACCTCTCTTGTGTTCAACTCTTTTATTTCTACACTTTCAAAGGATGTCTTACTGTCAAATAGCAGACTATGCTTCCTAAATTCTAAACTGAGAAGTAAAACTAATTCTCAAATACTAGATCTAACAGCATGCTAAGGAAACCGACACTGCAGCCCAAGAAATGCACCTGCAAACCCTCCTGCACAGTAGGTCAAAAGTAGAATGAATTTAAATGGCCTGATCCCCACCTCATTTGTGATCAGCAGAATGGGACTTATTATGCTCTTATGACATTGTAATTGAACTAGTGTGGGGAATCTTAGGCAATTCAAACCAGAGGTACCACTTTGCATCAATGGGTACTCATCATGTCACATTTCTTGATTAAAAAAAGGCAGTATGTGAAGATGTACTGCAAAAGATGACCATGCCTGCAGCCCTTATTATATTTGCCTAAACAGCACACAGTTTTGCATTCCAGCCAGCTTCTATTCTAAGTAACTACCTTCACAGCCTGGGGTTAATGATCTTTAACAATATTTGACATAGCTGAACAACAGCTAATAGCACACCGCACTAATTTCTGTTGAAAATCTCCTTTAGATACCACTGAAGGCTGCTTTTTAGAGGTGTATCACAGAACTATGTGTCATTGGGTGTCCTATTATGGTCAGAGAGTTTATGAGGGTGCAGACAGCACCGTTTGTGTACTTGTATATTTGTATAGGTTTAGCACTAAATGATATTTTTTTTTTTGTTTCTGTCTATGAGATAACAGGTGAAAGTGTCTAAGATTTCTGCAAATGATGTGTTTACTGTAAATTAATCTACTAAGAAAGTTAGGCAGGACAGGTTATTTTAGGAAACATAAACTTAAAGAAAAATAACAGCAGCAAGTAAGTTTCTGTTTTGATTTATTCCATATTTCAGAGATGCTGCTTCTACAGGGAACAATATGCAAGGCATTGGAAATTCAGAAGGCACTTCTTTTGTGTATCATCAAAATGTGCTGCTAACCTACAATACCCTCATAGAAATACAATTCAATAAGGAACTCAGTTGGGAAGATGCCTCAAAAGAACAACATGAAAAAAATGGTCAATACAAGAATGATTTAGTTTACCTTACAAGGGATTTCAATGCTGGAAATAAATAGGGCTTTGAAACTTTTAAAATAAAAATCAAGATAAACACAGACTTATATTTTTAATTCTCACATATATTTAATGTGACTTTTTAGCAGATCATTGCCTCTGAATCGTCACTTCTATCAAGCCTATCATTTGAGAAGTGTTACAGCATTTAGCCCTCAGGGCAAAGATAAGTCTTCACCATTGTCACATACAGAACACATATTGAGCTATATTATGCTGAATGGGAGTACAGTACACTGCAGAAACAGTAGTGAATCTTGCAGAATATACTGAGATACTTATCAAGCTGTTAAAGGAGACATCAGTCTTTTGTCTGCATTGCCCTTGACACATTATGAAGGAAAGTATCTGGAAATTCTTTGTTTGTTGAAGAACCCTCAGACCCCTTAGGTCTAAGGTAGGTTAAATGCCCCACAGAAAACACCTTGAAAACCACTATCTGAACTCAGCAGAAACAAATAAATTATGGCACTGAATAAGTAAGACTGAACAACTGTAACAAAATATGTCTGAAAATCCACATGCATCCTAAAATAGGAATAACTAAACCTGGACATCCAGAGAATCAAAACCAGTCATCTCAACATAACAAAACCAAAATCAAACTGCAAAAACCTTCCCCAAACAACTGCTACACCAGGGCTTAAATGAATGATGGGAAATTTTACTACATTAGCATCAGATTAACATTGTACATATTTTCAAGGATGAATAATTATCTGCCTACATTCAGAATTTGCTTATTGAATAAAACGCAGACCACACAGCAAACGTCCTCTATAACAACCTTTATTTTTCCCCATTTATTGCTTGTGTTAAGACCTGCAATTTACTCGCTCTACACATTCATCCTTGCAATATTTTGGGTGGAGAAGTTTGGGACAGTAAAACCAATAGAAATTTATGGTGTAACCCAAAATTTTTGTTGTTTTGTTTGGGTTGGTTTTTAGTTTTAGTTTTTGTTTTTGTTTTTTTTTCTTTTTTCTTTTTTTGTATTCCTGGTTTTATGACAGAAATTATGCAGTTAACAACTTTAATAAATGCAAGAGCTAAAAAAGAGCGATTTTTGTTGCTTTTGTTTTTCTACCACACAAATGCCATAACAGCCAACAATACTTTCAAAACATATAATGAAATAATATTTTTCCTTTCATATTTTTCCACAGGTAAATCAGAGAAAAATTCACGGCTTTCCTATCTCAATAGATACATACACAATAAAGAAAATGAAAAATAAAACCTGAATGTTTTCTTTAGGTTAAACAAAACAAAACATTGACAAAACACGAAATTGACTTTTGGTCTTCAAAAAGCATTTATACTTTCTTTTAGAAATTGGTTTGACCAGACCTTAACAGCACAGAGATACATTGTCACACGCATCTGCTATGTATGCTGTGTTGGAATGTGTAGCAGGCGAGATGCCAGCACAGAAGCACAGGAGGCTGCCAAGTGCCATGCCCTCTACCTCTTTTCCAACTCAGCCAGGGTGATGGAGAGCAGCAGCAACACACAACGGACTGCCACTGAAGCACTGCCTTTCATCGCCGGTCACCTCCTCTGGCCACCGCAGCCTGTTTTGGATTGTGTGGTCAGGGCTGGGGTTGTGAGACGTGTGTAACACTGCACCACTGCCCTGTGGCAACAGTGGCTCATGTTCCAATAGTAGGACGCCTGTTGATTTTTGCCCACCCTGCACACACCTCTACAGGTCTTAGCTTTTGAATTGCCCACATCACTAGGAATTCAAAGTCAGTTAAACTTCCATGTATGATTGCTGATACAAATTAGGAAAAAATGTGTTCATGTTGACATGATAGATATTTCAGTTCTCAGCTTACCAGGGATAATGTGATCAGTATGCTATTAGGGAAGCATGGAGAAATTTACCATAGAGAAAGAACAAGAGAAAATGATGCTACAGTTGGCCAAAGAAAATGGCTTTGCTAGAAAATAAAATGAGACTGCAGGGAGTATAGTGCCCATAGCACCCTATTCCCTGAGCAGAGTTAATTTACACAATGGCTACTTAGAACTAAGACCGCTTAAATTACCCCAGATCTTGAAGAAATTATCTATTTTATATAAACCGGAATTTAGGATGTTTGAAAATTGTTATTTTATAATACTGCCTTGATACACAAACAATACAAGGAGGAAGGCATCGGGCAAACATTCTCACCATCAGTTTGTCTCTTCACCTCAGCTGTGAGATAAAACAGCCTCTAATTTCACTCCTAAGACTACTGACTGGAGCCAAACAGAAATTATGAGTTGCACCAAACTGTGCATGGAGAGTGTAATGTGTATAAATATCCAAAGGGATTAACTAAGACCACCAAACTCATTTCACTTATGACCTATTCAGATTTGAAGTCAGTCTCTTATCATTACTATTTTATTAGAATGAACCATTCTTAAACAATTTATCCAGAGTATTCCCTGAAGCATGCATTCAATCAATTCCAGACATTCACTTTTTCTCTGGACTTTCCATCTTACAAGCACATTCTGTTCTACCAGTACAGAAAAACGTATTTTCACATCAGGGCACCCAAAGATCCAAACTGCTTTCCTTACGTTGACAGCTGGGAGAACACACCATAATAAAATTCAGTGTCACTTTAGAAGGAGCTTATTAGGGCAATTTACTAGTAGCTAACTGTACCTAATCCACTTTAATATTTTAAGGATTTCCAGTTTCCACTCATTGTCTCCTGCTTTTCAGAGCTCAGTCAGGTGACTGCTGCCAGCTTTTTCTTTGCCATGTGATCTCAGTACCCTCTGGGCAAGGCTAAATAATATTATATTACATGTAGAAAATTCCATTAAAAATTTAGATTTTTTTTAAATAAAGCAACATGGAAAAACACTTGCCTAAGTACAGTGCAGAGTCACTGAATGCAAGGCAAATATCTAGGAAAAAAGAAAGGCCAAGGTCATGGTCATCAACTTGCATTTTGACAAAATAATGCTGAAAATTTGCTGATGTCCATCTAAAGGGCTCAGCCAATTCAGTCAAGTGAAACAGAAGGTACAGAGAGTTAGTAGTCCATTTACAGTGCACTCATTCATGTGTTGCAGAAAGCATCAACTTTCTCTACAGTACTTGTAGAATCACCGTTCTTTCTGTTGAACAGACCTCATCCAGCTTGCCTGAAAGTTTATTACAAAACTTTTAAAAGTTATTTATAATAGAGTCTTCTCAGCATATACCTGTAAAAGTATGTAATTCCTCATGAGGCAAAGCAAAGGGGCAGGCACTGATCTCTTCTGTCTGGTGACTACTGGTAGGACCCAAGGGAATGGCATGACACTGTCTCAAAAGAGGCTTAGGCTGGATATTAGGAAAGGTTCTTCACCCAGAGGGTGGTCAGGCACTGGGACAGGCTCCCCAGGGAAGAGGTCACAGCACTAAGCCTGACAGAGCGGGGCTAAGCATTGATCATTATGAGTCCTTTCCAACTCAGCATATTCTGTGATTGTGTGAAGTGTTTGGGCAACACTGTCAGGCACACGGTGTGATTCTTGGGGTTGTCTAGTGCACGGCCAGGAGCTGGACCCGATGATCCTCATGGGTCCCTTCCAACTCAGGATATTCTATGACTCACCAATGATAACAGCAGGTGCAGTATGTAGGTCATTGCAGAAAGAACACTATTTGACATTTTATAATTTAAACTGCCCAAACGACCTTTCTATAACCATGATTTAAAAGATAGCATTTTCACACACTTGGGCAACCTCTACTGAGCAGAAGGAATGATTGGCATGTAGAACATCATCTACAATGCTCATTTCCTGTTCATTATGACAGGTAAATTACACAAGGTTGGCAACTATTGAAGAATGCTTCTACAAACAGGTTTCCTATATGGCAAACAGGAGACATATCATAGGGTTCATAGAGCACTTTTCATAGAGAACAGTTGCATATAAAGTGACTAAAAGAGAGCATTACCAATATTTTATTACCACGCATCTTTTCTCATCAATCTCATTCAGTATTTCAGCTTCCCTATTGATTATATGGCGGTTTTTAAATGGTCAGAGACTGAATCCAATCAAACCTGTTGAAAGAAGCAAAAGCGATCAAACTGATGAGCGCATATTATGTTATTTACAACACAAATGATTTGGTTCCCAGGACTTTCCTCAAATAAAGCAGTGGGCTGAAATAACCAATGATTAAATTATGTGGAAAGCAGCACACTGATTCTGAAGGCCTGGATTCACTATACAAAGATTTGGAACATGAAATACTATGAAGTCAAAAGAGTATTTCATTTCTGCACAGAGACGTGAACAGACAAGAGTTACATCTCTGTCTCTATCAATAATTACAAATAAATATTTTTATCTGTCTACTACTGCTCTAGGAAAATAACTACTTTATCCATGTTTGAACATCCTTGGCTTTACCTGTTTGAATATCCTTAGTTCTTCTATAGCCAGAAGTGTCATATAAAATCTCTGCAGCCAGCTTAAAAAATTATTTTGGCTAAGGTGAGAGAGTCAGTAGTTTGGTTCTACTCCACTGTCTACACACCTGGGTGCTTTAATCAACAGACCAGGAGGTCCTTCATATTGAATGAAGCATCTTGTAGTCTGATCCCATGCTTACCATGAAGAGACAATCACAACACTCACAACACTTACAGGTCATCAACTTCAAATACAAAGTATATGGAATTTAAAAAGATGCAGAGAATTTTCAAAAGAAAAGGCTCTTTAGTTTTGAAAGATATGGCTGTATCTATTTAACAAAAAAAATAAAAAATAGAAATGGCAAGCAAGCAAAAAAATATCCAGATCCGTAAGAAGTGAAGCCAGCAGAAACACAAGCCCTACCTTCTCAACCCTGACTACTAAAAGGAAGAGGTATCTACTCACCTACTAAACATAAAATTCATTGTGAGGTTAGTCCCAAGTCCAGGCTGTCCTAGCTCTGGCCTGTTAGGATAAGAAAAAAGACCAACAGACATGCTGGGAGCAGGTGAATGGAAAAGATGGGTTGAGAGGCATATCTTTGAAACTTCAGATAAACATCTGAATTGAAATCCTGATACAATGGCCCTTGCAACAGTTTTTTTGCTGACTTCATTAGGATTTCATGTCTAGAATAGGAATCTTATGTAATTTCAACTTTTGAACACAACAGTAACCAAATCAACAAACAGACCCTCTTCTGAGGAAAGCTCAGGCTACTCATTAATTTTTCTAGATTTTCATGTATCTTCAAATTTTATCTTGGGACTTCAGGAGTGCTCTGAAAGTTATATTCGAGGTAGATTGGTGTCCTTCATTTTTCTCCTAAAATACTGATATGCTTTTCCTCTATCATAATCCAGTGAGCTCACCTGAGAGCAACAGAATTAGATCACCAACAAAATTCTTATTCAATAGGCTTGCTCTTCCTGTCCTTTTAGAAACAGTAAGTTTACTCCAAATTTATTTGCACTTTTTGGGGGAACAAGAAAGTGCATAAATTCTGGGATTTACTATTTTTTTTTTAAAAATTCATTATACTCTGAAATTAAACATTTCCCAGTCTATCAGCCCCATTCTATCTCCTTTCCATCTCTCTCCCTTCTCATCATCAGGAGGTGGGTCCTTGGTCACCATTTCACCTTTAACTATCAAGCAAAGAAATCCAGGCCCTAGCTTTTTAGTACTTTCTTACAACCAGACACATCAGGAGTCATCTAGTGTCTCATGACCATAAAATCAGAACTTATTTTATTTAGCAAGTAAAGCCAACTAGGTTATTTTTATGAAGCAAGCTTGTTGCAAATGTTAACAAAATTTGGCAGGATCTTCTTGTCTGGTGTTGCCATGCATTTTAGAACAGATGGCAAAGCTGAGCATAAAAATCTCCCTTTTACAGCAATACCAGTAACAATACTGCTTGCATTATAGGCCAGAAGGCTTAATGGAAACCTCAGTAAAATTTTCCATGATAAACCAAGTGCTGAAATAGAAAATCAGTTCAACCTCCTTTTCCTGCCCTATGGGAAGAAACATTCACTGTTACTTACTCATGAAAGAAGAAAGGTATGTGGGAAAATGTGAAGGATGCTTAGTATAATTAAATATTCTTTCTAATATTTAATAAACAATGGTTGCTTCCAATGCAACCTGAAGATCTTTTTTAAAGCTGCCCTTGCCCCCAAATTTTAGTATTTTTAACCTTTCAGATGCACTTATTTTTTGTAACTTTGCTCCTTTTGACTAATTTTTTTTTTTTTTTTAATGTGTCATCCTCTCATTCAGAAGGAAATTTTTACAGGAAATCTGAGAAAGAATGGGTGAATTGACAGAGCAATGCACCCTAGAACCATAAAGAATGAGTCCACTGAGACTGAAGTGTGATGCTGGTCGTATACCAGAAGGCACTGTGGCTTCACTCTTGTTAGTGGGAACTATAGATCTAGGTGCTGTCTGTCCTTAGGCTGATCTAAACTCACTGAACTGTCAGGCTGATGTTCCAGTCACTTCACCTCCTTCACGGTAGAGCCACGCTACAGGGAGAAAGGGCAAAGACATCTGGGCCCGCAGTAGGGAGGCTCACAGATACTGCGATTGGAATGTGAGGAACATCTACATTTTCACTGAGAAGTTCAATATGATATTAGGCAATAAACCTGAATATTAAACAATGTATGTATTTGCAAACAATTTGCGTATGACCATAAACTCTCTGACTCAACGGAAGGATTAGGATACAGTTATGATACAACTAGAATACAATTGTGTGGGTCTGCCTAATTTGTGACTTCCCTTTAGGGGAAATTGATCAAAGGGATGTCGAAAAGATGATGACCCTAACTGTGAAAAATGAAGTATCTGAAGGCTGTTTATAGATGGAAGGAGCTGGAGAAAAAAAGGAGCCAGATAAGGAAACTGGTAGGATTTTTTGGTGAAGAAACACAGTGTACATGGGACTTCTGGTTTTAGTACAGTTGGGTGGTATCTAGGGACCACTAAAGTATGTCAAAGGCAACAACTGCTAGTAGTGGAAGTCCTAATTTGAGACAACCCTAAAATAACAATCTCTGCTTGCTGCTGGTTTGTCCATACTAAGATCCAAGAGAAGTCATGGTAAGAGAGGTGTTGCTGTGATAACCACCACAGCCTTTAGTAATATTTCTGTGTCATCCATCTGAAAATATCATATTCCGCTTGGGCAGTGGAAATAGGGGAAGGTCTTCAGGTGTTTATGTTGTTCCCAGATTACAAATAAATGTGATAAAACTTAATTATACACTGTCGCATTGTCAGATTCATATATTCTTATTTTCTAATTCTAGTGTCTGAGTTTGCGTTTAGGAGGAAATGGTTTCATCAGTGTAATGAAACAAAACAGGGTGTGTGACAAGCAGAATGTTAAAAAGAAGAGCATTACTCGTGTTGTACACAGAAGGTCATTGAGAGGGAAGGAGTTTGCAAAATTAAACTGGACAATTGTGATTTTTCTAGTAAAATCACAAAGAAACAATTTTTAATATAGTTCAAGCACACCAGCAGCATCAGAATAACAGTCTGGTATTATACGAACTGAAATAGAAACTCAGATGAAGAAGAAAGCTTAAAAGACCCTGTTACCACCTGGAATGAAATAAAAAAGGACAGAAGTATCTGGTTTCTCTTGACAAGAAATAGAACTGCAATGCACTGACAGGATAAAGTGGGAGGGCCCACAGACAGTTTATACCATCAAAGGACCAAAACTGTTAAGGAAGTTTGTGTGCCTCATCAGCTGCAAAAGAAAGACACTAAATCCTCAAGCTTTATTTGCCTTCTCTTCAACCCACTGTATTTTAATCCTCATGAAAGATAGCAATCTCAACATCTTTCTCTGTTTGCTGTCACACAAGTATTTATCTACTAAGGCCACTGGGGGAAAACAAATCATAGAGAAGAAATGGCTTGATGCTCTCTCACACCCCAACCGACATGACGTTTGAAAATATTGCCTTGTGCACCACAGTCCTACAATTTTGAGTGAACTGTTTTGTTATTACTGTAGAGTAGTGTCCCAAGAAATAACATAGCCCCTAATGGAGTTCTTAAAAGTCTCCAGTGCTCTAGAAAGATGTTTGAGTTATCTCCCTTTCAAGGAGCTGGTGGCAATGCTTGTTTTAAGGGGAATTAATCATAAGCTACACAAATAAAAAATAATACCTGTAGAGTATAGGTGACTTTTATATTAGCACAGTATATTCCAGGTACTGTAGAACGCATATAAAGTTACAAATAAATGGCCCCAAAACTACATGAAAGACATTTACACAAAAGGATTTAAACAAAGTCCTATAGCGTCACTGGCAGAATACAGTTAGAATTACAGTCACTCTTCACACCCTTCTTCTGTAATTAACAATGAATGAAAACCTCAGTGCAGCAAAATATTTACTGCAGAAAAATGTAATTTTCCACTGTGCTTTTTCCTTGGTTATTTAAACGGGAACAGTTCAGGTGCATACCATTACTTGAAGTCAAGACTGAATCAGAATTTATTTTGATGCATGTTCAGCTACAGATGTTTGGTACAAAAATGGATTAAATAATATCTTCAGATGAAAAAAGACTGCAGATTTTGCTTTGACTTTCTTGGGGGCTTTATTCTTTAAAAGTGTGTTGGCTAGCTTTCCTGAACGACAGCCCAATCATTTTTAAATTTAATTTTATTAACTAATTTTTAACCCACCCACCAAAACACCATTTGTGTGATAACAGCATGTGCAGGGATTCCTAAGGGATATGGAAATTAATTCTACTTCTGTGAAAAGACCTTTTAATAACTCATATGTTATTTTACCTTCCGAGTTATCAGCAGGCTTTCCTCCAATATTTTCTAAGGAAATGTCCTTGCAGTTTGAAAGGGAAGGAAAAAAAAAAAAACCAGTAAAGAAAAAGAATAATAATCTAAGAGTTTGTTCACTTTATGAAATTTTGAGCTGGTTACACAAGGCCCTTTAAAATGATGGTCCAATAAGAAACCTCAGATCCATCAAAACATTCTGCAGTGTGTATGCCCATGTACAAGGTTTGTTGTAGTCCACCAGCATTTCGTTTGCTCTTCTGAATGCCAGCACAGTAAGATTCTAACTGCTGCAAATCCTCATGTTTCCACCTTCCTCCCTTGCTCTTTTCATATGCACATATGTCACTGACAATTTCTCCTCTTTCCCTCCTTCCTTACATCCTTTTTTCAATAGTGCTCATGGATCAATAAGACATCATGGCACTGTATGGAGCCAGAGTGATTTCTCACACAATGGCTGCTGTGACCACGTTTCAATGGGAATTGCAAATCTCCTTTTAAGAAGGAGCTGAAGATATTTTCAGCCACTGAGCCACTGCTACAAGGGCACTGAAGCTCGGAAAAGGCCCAGAAACCTGAGCTGCTGTGGAGCTTGAAAGGAGCTGCTGCAGCCACGACACTTGATGGATCTTAGCCTTGATTACAAGAGCAGACTACTACCACCATGATTGATGAAATCCTGCTTCAGAGAGAAGATGAGGAAACAATGAAAGCTCTGACTACTGTGCTGGGGGCAGGAGGGATGGAGGGAACCAAGGCAGAAGGGAAGTAGTCAGGAACCTGATCTAATGGAAGGGAAGTACATAGGTTTATGGAGCTGAGAAGAAAGAAATTTTTTTCTCCGTCAGTTTTCTAATGGGTAGAAAATAAGAATTATATGAACTACAGTCATCAGTTTATAGAGAAATCTATTACTCTCTGGGATCAAAAAGTGAGCACCAGTTGTGAATAATGGTTTCAGCCTGTGGCTTTGAGCATTAAATCCCATTTTTCAACCAGCAGGGCAGTAGTTTTCCACTATCACCTCAACTACAGTTTGTGTTCAGTGTGCCAGCAACTCTTTCTCACTCCATCTACATCCTATTTTTTTCTTATTTAGCTATGTACAATCTTATAATTTGAAATTTCAAAGATGTTAACTGTTTGCACACTCTCTCATTTAAAAATATTTTTAACCAGTCTTTTTCACGACCTCAGCCAAGATTAGACTCTGAAGCCAACAAATATTGTTTCAATTACTATAAATCAAAGAGAAAGATAACTCTTTAATCTTTCAATTTTTAAATACAAATTTTCTTAGTCTTGGTTCAGTCTTTCTATGTTGTTCCTAATTAGCAAGGGGCATGTTCTGGGCCACATGAAACTGAGATTTAGTTTTAGTTTAATTTTATGTGAACACAAAGAGTATAGGTGGCTAATGCAATAACCTTTCACTTCTGGAGGCTTAGACTGCAATTTGGTTTAGATTACAAGTGAAATGAGTTTAATGGTCTCATCTTCACTTTTAGCAAAAACTGTTCTCATTTAAAAGCCACTCTGCACTAACTTCTAAAAGAACCCAGTTTTTTCCTAAAGTAAAAACTGTGCGGGATTAGGAGTTCTGGGCTCAGAAGTGAGTTTCATGTGCAGGCCTGTGTGAAGATGCTGGCTTAGGACTGGTATGCGGTTGAATCATGATTAATGGTAAGGAATGTTACACATATATCAATTATATCAGCTACAAAATTCAAATTAATTCTAAAACGACTCTGCAAACACAAAGGCACATACAAGATAATACTCACAGATGTGTCGCATGTGACATGTGAATACAATACCTCCCAGAAAAAAAAACAACAGAATTTATAAACTGCTTGCACTTCTGTAATAATTACACTGACTAAGTTAAAACACACTCTTCCGCTCCTCGCCCCCAACCACAACAACATCCACAGTCAGGCATGATCCTCATCTCATCTTTTTGGCCTAATGAAGGACAACATCCAAAATATATCAGTACAAAGTGCCTGAAAATTAAAGTGCTGTAGCTTGCTTCACCTCCCTTGTTAGTTGGAATTCTACATTGTAAAGAATCCAGACCAATATATCATAAAACCTCTGGTTTATAAACTCTCTGCTCGATTTTGTGCAGCATGATTACCATGCACTAACTCGAGCAAAACAATCTATTTGATGTGGGACTCAGTGACTACTAAATGCTGGATTGGTGCGTAGTTTGAATGCTGATCACTTGTACGTAACATGGATAGTATTTGGCTAAACATAATGATGCAACAGTTATTGCTCAGGCAAAATCATTGCTTTTACTTCTTAAAGTCATTTGAGATTTGTTTCTTGAAATAAATACAAGGCAAGATGGCAATCTCAGTTAAAAACTATATGCTGAGATAATTTCAGTTTCAAATGGAAGAATCATTTTTCTAGCAACAAAACAGTACCTCTAACTTGCCCATTCAAATTTTGCTTCAGGCTAAAGTTTAGAATGAAAGTTTTCATCCTTTGAACATATTATAAATTTTACAAAATTTCATTGAAATTGTTTTTCATCAGTATTATTCACACTCATGAAAAACAGGAATTACATGCCCTTTTTTCAATTGCTTTTTACATAGAGGTAAACCTTTAGCCATAGAATGGCCCAAACTAGCTCCCTTATACATAATTGAATTACATCCATGTATATATTTTGAGAAAAAAAAGAGGCAGGAAAACCAAGACAGAATTTTTTGTATTCTGCCTTCAGCTGAGCTGAACACTAAATGAACACGTCCAGAGTCACCAAGTGCTGCTCTTGAATTGTCTGCTAAGAAGAGGATCGGACAACTTTTGAGGAAGGTGAAGGGGAGGTGAGAACCTGACATTCAAATGCAGGGAGGTGTTGCAAATATCTTAACAAAACGAAACTGCAAATTTTATCCTCTGTGCTCTGTGATACAGTTAATGTGCTACAAATATGAGGTTTCACATAGTGACAGAGTTGCACGTTAATGCAAGCAGAATACTGTCATTATCAAAAGTCCTCTTGGAAGCTGGGCTGTATAACACATAGATTTATTAAAGGACACATACTAAACATGACTATGTTTTCTTCTTTCAGAATATACACAGTATGCTGACACAATAGCATGGTGTTCTATGTTTTTGCAGCATTAAGACTGCAGGTAGTAAAAGTGTAATTTGTTTGATCTGTAGAAAACCTGAAAATCTGCATTAGCTCCAGGTATTTTCAGGCACACCAGGAGATGGAGAGAACTTTATCAGATGATGGCAAAAGCAATTGATGCTTGTCTTCAACTTGGTGGCAAAATTTTATTTGAAGTCCTATAAATCCCCTGCGGCACAGCTCTTAATATGGTACTTGAACAAACCATGTTTAGTTCACCAAACTCCAAAAAATGGGGACAAAAAATTCCTCTAATTTCAGTGGTCACTCAAAGGGAAAGTACTTATTAGGGACTAGCCTACAGTGCAGGGAGAACTACACGTGCACAGAAGGAAAACAGATGTGAAAACTTTCTAAATGTACACTTTCTTAACAGAAAGTTAATTTTTAATTACGAAAGTGTTGTTCTTTGAACAGCGTAAGTTATTTAAGAATATTTCCACACAACCTGCATATCCTGAACGTTACAAATACAACAGATCAAGGTTAAGGGACAGTGTAATTCTAACAAATTTAGTGACAGGTTAAGATCAAGGGATGTCTTGACATTCTCCTCAGAAAGGTCAATCTAGCAGGTCTGCGATGTAAAAATGAAGACTCTGCCATCATTGCCATGGCAAAAGGTCAGATACAAGCTGATTGGTGATAGAATTATCAAATTAACCAATCGATGTGTGTGAGTAATAGATGTAAGCAATCCTGGGGGAGAGCCACAGGGCAAATGCCAGCTCATCAATAACACATTGCCTAGGAAAAAAAGATCCTCTCTTCAATCCATGTCCTTTACATTAGCAATGGTATCAAGAAATTAAAAGAAAAATCGAAAACAACAGCTTTAAATATGCTTTCAGACTATATGCAGCATTCAAATACATTTCCAAAACAAGTTCCATCCCATGTTATGGTAAATAAGAACTTGCTAAAAGTCTAAAGAAAGGAGGCACCAAGAGATCCTATTCTAAACAGGTATATTCAAAGACTTTAGCACTTTTATATGTCTGACACCGGTATAGACTTTATTAGGAACATTATTTCACCTGTGGCAGTCACAGACACATAAATCTCAGGTCTGATTGTGTGGCAACTTCTGCATGGTAAAATAAGAACTAGATAACAGGCATTCTAAGGATTTTATAAATACGGTGTAGCAAGTATATGAAGAATTTTTCACCTCTAGTAATATTTTAATGTGTATTATATATAATTTTTTTTTTTTTGTATCTGATTGTTATTAGGCAGTGCCTATGCAGTACTAAGGGTTAAACCCTGCAGAAGCTCTCTGCAAGTACACAGGATGGCAGACAGTATCTTCACACAGCAGAGGAGGGCTTTAAGTAAGGAAAACAGAAACAAAGAACCAACCTAGTAGATAAAAAAATCTGTGTTCTTGAGCTCAAGAGATACATCTCACAGGAAACACATTGACTGCAGGAACACACACTGAATCCCATCCCTATGTATATATTTCCTATGTATATATTTATCTTAGATCAGTAGGACTGTCTAAACTTGGATGAAAATATTAAGCATCAGGGTAGGTTAAGTGCACAAAAGCTGCTTTGTTATTTCAAACTTTTCTTAGTCTTCACTGTGTTTCTAAAAATAAATAAACTAGGATGATTTCAGGACCCTCACTCAACTAGTGTTATTTCCCAAAGGGAGATGAACAGTTGGAGCCCTAAAAATCTCCATAGCACTGCTATGGAATCCTGGGAGGGCAGCTCAGGGCATGCACCTGGGACTGTGCTAGGAGAGGGCTTCTAAAAACAGGGCAGCAGCCTGATCCCTGTCCAGTGTGCTCCACTGAGATACGGAAAAGGTGAAAGGTACGCCTTATCCTGCTCATGGATGAGCCAGAGTCAGGATGTCAAATGTGACAAAGCCCCTGTCTCTGTTAGCAATAACAACTGCAAAGGCAGCAAACATAATACCATGTTGACTGTTTTGGGATTTCTCATTCCTTATAGTGACATCCATGCTTCAGAGAAAGCTAAGCACAGAGGTCTCTTCACAGTGAACCTGTGAGCTGGGTTTACCATACTCTACTTGGTCATCACCTTCAAGAAATGCCTAGAAAGGGCCACTGACTTGCAAATCTTCTGCCCAATTATCCCAAGTCATTACATCTGTTCTTGCCTTCTATAGGGACACTGCTCTCAGTCACTACCATAAGCTGTTGTTCCTACTTTTCCTCACATATTTCTGGTTCTGAGAATCTTAATTTAGCTCCAGTGATGCATCTATTATCATGGCAATATGATATTGCTATTATCACAGTAGGAACGGTAATATGGTAACACAGAGTAGGAATCCATTCTGCCTTCAAAAGGCATGTATTACTGCTATTACTGTTAATGGGAGCTATGCACAGGTATCAATGGCAAAACAGGTCTCTAAGTGAGCACAATTACAGCCCCCACTGCGAAATTCACTGAACATAATTTTCATATTGCTTTTATTATAGACATACATAACATAATAAAAAAAAATCTAACTCATTTGACTAAGATACCCATTTGAATATGAACTAGTTTCCATAAAATATGAACTGCATTCCTTTTAGAAGAAATATTTTTGATATTTTAAAGCTTAATTTTTCACTAATGTATTGTTTAAAGTGCAGTTAATATCTTAGATTTTGTATTTATCTATAGGCAGTGCAGAGTTTTTGTCAGTAAATTAACAGCTTGGACTATAGGAAGAATGAATAAGTATGGGAGCACTGAATACCATGGTGTTCTATTCATTCAGTTTCCTTGAAGATCTAGCCCTGTGTTGCTTTCTCAGTCTGCAACAGTATGGTTGGCAATGCCACTTTTAAACACTTCAGATTTTAATATTCATTGTTTTACATTTTGTCTGATTTGCAGTTTTATGTGTTTTATTCAGATCTATAATTTTAGTACTTCCTTTGACGCCTAGAAACCTGATAAGATTACAATTACGGGCTGTGGGAGCTCTGAGTGGTGGTCTGTCCAGTCACAGTAACAGTAGTAACTGGTAGTTTTACATTGCTGTAATTCCAGACAATAATAAAAGTTGTATCTAGGTCTGCCAGAAAACAGAATGACAAGTATTATATGTTAGTGTTCCCAGCTTGGTTGAAGCAAAAGAGCTAATGACATGGAAAGATTTTTTTTTTTTTTTTTTTTTTTTATTTTTTTTAAGGAATGAGGTACCTGCATTTGAATTTCCAACAAAAAAAAAACAAAACAAAATTAAAAGACTGGATTGCTTTATATATTAAAAACTATATATTGGAAAAACTATATCTTGAAAACTAGATATTGAAAGAATCTCACAGTAGGGTATGAAAATTTTGCTGTAAAATGTGAGTAAAATAACATGACTAGCATTTTAAATATTAGAAATCACCTTAAATTTCAATACAACTAATAAAATTGTCATTCTATGATGACCAGTTCTCTTTAAAAGTATGCAGAGATGTTAAAAAAATGAAGTTTAATACTAAATACTGGTATAGTCCGGGAAGATAGACACATCGGCACGTGTTAGCTGCTTGAACCATGGATCATAACATTATATGGGCCCTACGAGATACTGATAATCATAGGGGCCTCAAGGTGCCATCATTACCAAAATAATATAAAGTAATTCTTAGAAAGTGAATATAAAAATTAGCAGACTAAGACAAAAATTAGCTCCTATAACTTCAATATGACATGTGCTACAACGAAATTCAAAGATTTTTCATGTACTAATTCACTAATAGTCCTATTTAAAACAATCTAAGCTCCAGTTGACTAGAAGCTGATGTAATGACTTATTTTGGATTGTGCTGCTGTACCATTTGCAGGCTGTGAGTACACATGCAGGCTCTGCTATTTTGTCAGTATTAAAAATGACATGACAATGCAATGAGATCTGGTTTCTGATGCTGTAAGTAAGCTGTCACCCTTCTCTCAAATTCTACAGAAATATGGAATATCTAACCATCTCTGAACAAGCTCATGGTTCTAGATTAATGAACAGCATTAACAAGGCACTGATGTGAGCAAATACATCCCACTTACAATGTCACTGCATACTACTCAACAGACCTGGGAGAAAAATTAACAAAGAGAAAGCTAATAGGCAGAAAAAGTCAAACAATTTTTTCCCCTAACATCAATTTCAAGCCTAGAAACATACTTAATAAATTTCCTCAGAAGTACAATGCCAAAATACTATTATTATTTAATACTATAAAATATAGAAACTATATTTCATACATATTTTATATATGAATGTTATATATTTTATATATCGAAACTCGGAAAAAACCCACCGCTCTATACATTCAACAAAATATTGTTTACCTGTATGTGGAACAAATGCACACAGGGTATGTCATTGTCTTCAGTGATGTGTGGACACAAAATCTATAATATCCTATTACTCTGTCTTTGTTTTATGGAAAGAAAACTTCATTCCTTGGAAACTGGGACTGTATGAATACAGTACAACCAAGGCAATGCTGCATCCTCCTATAAAACAGTGAAGCCTTTTGATGAACTGAATGCAATTCTAATTAAAAATCCTATTCTGCAACATTCTAGTATAAGGTTCCTAAAATATATGGAGAGCACTGGATTTGTACAGATGAAAAATCAATAAAAACCAGATCAACAATGCTGAGAGACTGAACAGGATTTGCTCGTTCTGTTTGAATCTCTGACTCAAAATTGTACTGCAAAACAAGCATGTACCACTCAGCAGGAAGGACTGGAATCTAATCATCCACCCCTATTCTAAGCCTATCCAATTTACAATACCTTCTTGGGGTTACTTTTTTAAAGGTGAAATTATAGCATTTACTTGTGTACCAGAGCCAAAAGTAAACCACCATTTTAACTCAACAACCACCAAACCAGAAAGTGAAAAATCATGTCACGTTTAACTGTGAATGTTGCTGTTGCAGAGGAGTGCAATACAAAAATTATATTAATACAAACTATAACACTCTTCAACGGAACAACTCATAAAATATGGTGTTTTCCCAACTGCAGCAGTGTAAACACTATTAAAATTCAGAATCTGGGCTGGTTTTTGTCTGTTTGCTACCTTTTTCACCCTGTGAAGTTGTTTCAAGAGCACAGTCATTGACTACCAACTCCCACAGCCTTCACTATCTTTTCCTACTCCAAAGAATATGTTTAAGGAGTTGCCATTTCATATAATCTATCTTTGATGTTGTGTAACAATAGCCCTGTAAAATTAAAACCACCAAAACTTAGGGAAGTGTTGATAATTTGTGTTCAGTAGTAAAAATATATTAATTTCTGCCTCTCCAGTTTAAAGAGATCAAACAACCATAAGAAAGAGCCAACCAAATCCCAACCAAATGAAGATTTTCTTAACACTAAATGTAACCTATATCAAAGCTGAATTTACATAGCGGATAAATGGCAGTTGTAAATAAATGGGCAATATTATAAGGATAGGTGAAATGAAGCAAATTAGATGTTTCTGAAGATCAATCTGAAAAACTACAGGGTATTTTCAATGCTAGTATGCTTAATGTGTCAGATGAAGGCAGGCAGAATTAAAAACCTAAATGCTATTAAATGTCAGTGGGATTTCTTCCTCAAATTTCCTTGTCATCCTCTGAAAATTGTAATGGAAGAGAGCTGAATGCTACTTGCAGTCATATATTGCAGCTCTTAGCAGAGTATTTTGCCTATGTATTTCCAAACAGTGAACCCCAATCGAAGTGGTCTGTAGAATGAGATGGATGGTGCTGAGGACCTTGTATTTATGCTGTTAGCATTACAGACAGCTTTGCTTCTCACAAGATCCAATCTGGTCCTATGGACTGAATAATAGTCATTAGTAGCTGAGTGCATTAGTTGATACTCCAGGAACCTGTGTGCTTTAGTTTAATCCAAAAGGAATCTAGCTCAAGCGCTCCAGGACTGCTCCATGATGTGAAGTGAGGCATGCTATATGGGGGTGATAAGCATCCCTTCAGAACGGCACCCCTGATCTGAAGGAAACACTGATGCAGATTCACTGTCTGTCAACTGCATGGATATGGATACGAATGTTAAAATTTTTCAGAAAACTTCCAGCAGAGACAAAATTCTGCCAGGTTTGACCTATTATTCCATGTACCGTTAAACAGTATTTAAACAGTTACATTTAGAAGGAACCATTCATATATACTGTATTTGTTTTAAGATTCTGAATCTACTATGGTTTCTTGCACACCAATCTTGTAATTTTTCAAAATGGAGTTTCACCCTATTTTTGACATGTTTGTACTTAGAATTATATATATATATATATATATTTTACCCCCAAGCAGGAACTAGCCTCTGTTTCTCCAAAAATGTCATCTGTTAAGTAGAATGGGGGAAGTTCATTTAATATTCTTCCTTTTGGAGTTCACTGTACTAATTATATTACATCATTGCCAGTATAAAAATACGTCATATGTGTTTCTAAAAGCCAGTTTCTCTTCTTTTTCAGTCTTTCCAATTTTTTTATTGAATCTTTAGATATGGCATTATAAAGTAAACAGATAAATTTATAAATGAACCATGACGGCATAACCGTGTGATAATAATGGGTGATCGCATCTTGCTTACCTCACTAAGCCATTGTGAGGATTAATTAGTTAACGGTCATAAAGCGGAGTGCACATGTAAAACACTTTATAACTGCTAGATAATATTACATGTGATATACAGAGCAATATCACTACTGCATACGGCATAAAGTGGAAGCACTCAATCATTATATTAACCTGAGTCTTTCAGGTAGTGGAATCTGTCAGAGGGAAATAATGGTTGACTGCTTCACAAGTATCATTAAACCTTTCAGACAGTTATTCTCATTGCATATATACATTCAAGCCGGCAGGTAATAAGCAACAAATACCACTAGTGATCTAAGGTAAAACTGAAAACACATTTCCCAATTCATCACAATAATGTTGATAGCTTGGATGATAGGAGTGTTTATTAGCTTCCTGGTACATTTATCTGTTGGCTCACTGAGATTCTGGAACACAGTGGGAACAACGGCCAAAAATGTAATACTGAAACCCAGATAAAAGTTGGTTCCAGAAATGAGTGTGGGTAAGGCTTTACTAGAAAGCCAAGTGGCCTCCTCAGCCCCTTGACACAACACTAAGCCCAATAAAACTGATGTTATGTAAGATACAATGTTGTCAACTGGTTTTTTTGGAAATGTTTAATGCAGAGCAGAGCCGTTTGCTAGTCCATACTCATGCAGCACTATATTCATGATCATGACTCTCAGGGCTCCAATTGTAATAACACCGACAGTAATAGCAGATATAAACTGAGTATATAATTCAAGCACATATATCTGAATACAAGTTCCATCTTTTTCTGAGTATTACTAAGGTAAGGGAAATATTCAGGTCTTGCCTTAGTTTCTGATGCTATTACTGAATGCAATGTTTTCTTTGGAAAACTATTCAGGAAGACAAGATCTTTCCTGTGAACTGAAGGAGTTGTGAAAAACCTTGCTAAGGAATCAGAGAAAAAGACAAAATAATAAAAATTGAACATTAATTTTCATTACACATATACATTTGAAATTTAAACACGCTGCTTAAAAGCCCCATCTTTTGGGGAAGGAGTCTGGGTTGGAGTGGAAGTGAAACTTCTGAAGTTGAATGAAGTTCTCTTTTAGATTAAAGTTTTTTAATTACTCTATAACTTCAGCAGAAATTTAAAAGAAAGAAAAATTGCTAAAAAGTTCCAATGAACCACTATGAATGGAACTGTTGAGTCATTTTTGAATGCAGTCCCTGATGCTAGCATAAATTTAAATCACTTTAAATTGGGTAAATTATATTACAACTATAGCTCAATGAAGAATTTCCCCAGTGACACAGAAGTCCTTCACAAGGTTTATACTTTGGGAACTCCACTGATCCCTAATTTCGTGCCTGAAGCTAATCCAAGGAGAGAGTAAAAAGCTGGTTGAAGAGTGAATGGAATTCTGTTATACAAGGATTGATAATGAAGATTCAGGATTTCTTGCCTCTGTGATTTGTTAAGTTGTTTAGGGACAGATCTGTTAAAAGTCTGGGACAATTTCAGATCAGATGAATGCAGATGCATGGTTTAAAAGACTTCTAATACAATAAACTCACTCAATTCAAGTGTATTTATTGCATTTCTTCTGCCGGTGGCTGCTATACTATTATTAATCAAGTAAGGTTCTTAGGTTACTGTCCTGAAATTATTGTTGCCCTATCTAGAATAAAGATAATAAGGGATTTCCTAATGTTTCACAGGTTAAGTTTTTGAAGGCAATTCTTTCTAAAAATACTAGATGTTCACCAGTAAGATCCAAATTAAAGAAGATATAAAAGATATTATTTTACTGATGCAAGTAAAAAAAATAATAAAAAAAATACAACTGTCAATGTGATTGGGACTTTGGTCTAGTCAGCAGCACAACTTCTACTGATTTCAGTGGGATCAAATTTAATCCCAAAGAATAAAGGCTTTCTAGGTGATTAGCACTACCAATTTGTTATATTTTCCTTCCTATCCACATCACTACTTTTCAAACATTTCTTAGCAAACAACTCATAACATTTTTTCAAAATTCTCTACCATAAAGGCAACTGAGTGAATGCAAATGACAAATTCATTCTATTCCCTGAGTCTTTCCTTAAATCTTTTCAACAAGAAGTTACCTGCAAATCCAGATACAATGTACAACAAACATACCAGATTCTATGTCCTGTGACAGCAGTATCTCCAAATGATTGAACATTTCACTAGAGCTAGGCATATCCCCCAAATTCAAACATGTACACACAGAAATACCATCCATGTAGGACTGCAGTCCCAGACCTAAAATGAAGCTACCCGATGCATATTTGATTTTAATCCATTAGCAGGTAGGTACTGTTTACCCAATTCCTTTAAAAGAGATCATTATGTTATAGGTGCATTCTATTTCTCAAAAAATCTATGACCGAAGACATAAATATATTTTAGAAGCAAATTTATTTATTTTTGCAGTCTTCAATCTGTGAACCTTTATTTCTTCTTAATAAAAACAGCTGTATGTACTTAGATAATTTCCACTAAATATCTAATGGTAGTAACACGGATTTGTACTTGGTTCTTCACCCACGTTGCAATTTCAGCCTTTATGCAGCCACATTCATTGCTTTGGTACCCACATATGCTATAGAACTCATATCCTAAAATCTCTGAGAAGAGCCTGTAGAAACAAAAGGAAAACAAAACTCTATTTCCCTGTGTCACCTTGTCTCCAATTCCCAACACTCATTTCTGGTGAACTAATTTTCTCTTTTACTTTCTGTCTTCGGCAAATATATTTGAAGAATCTTTTACTGTTTGCTGATACATTCCACACTGCAACACTCAGTATTTCTTTGTTTTCTTCTAATTATCCTTTTAACTTGTTCCTGCTTAGGCTCATAGATCTCCCAGTCCTCTCCTAAACAGACTGCTTACATTTCTTCAGAAGTCTTCCGTTTATTGCTCATAGTAACATCTATGTTGCTATTACCCACTTAATTAGATTGACTGTTCTTCTATAATTTCTTTTCTTAAAGTTTCTGTCATTCTGTATGCACTGTCATTAATAAATATGTGATCTTGCTTGTAAATATATTAATGCTGCTCTCTGCTTTATAGTGAGATGGGATGCTACAACTTTAAACAGAGCTTCAGATTTATAAGGGATGCATTAGTATGTGCAAACCTTTTGGTAGGTAAGTAATAACATGTATATGGATGGAGTAATCTGACAGTTTAACCATTAGCTCCAACAGTTTAAGATCAGGGCCATCTTCAACAGACAAAGGAAAGGAGAGCAAATGCAGAGACAAGCCAATATTTTTAAAACTAGCTCTACCTATCACAGCATCCTAATGATTTACAAAGTCACTCCCAAGGTATGGTAGCATCAGATGGACATCATTCCTTCACCAAATAGAAGAAATTAGGATAGATCACACCCTTTTAGTCTACAACAGGATTTTGAGCCTTATTCCTCATCTCTGGAGTAACTTTTGCAAATTTCATGGATATGACTGCTCTGCGTCTGCAATCAAAGCAGAGGAATTTCACCAATACGGTTTATTTCATATTCACAGTCGCACGCTATAGGTCACAAACAGGAGAACAAATGATAACTGACTATGTCTTATACATCAGGCAAAAACTTCTAGTGTATTTTTATTGACAGAAAATTAAGACAAAGAGAGCTTTAGATCTTTAGTTACTAGTTCTCTACTGTGATTTTTCTTAGAGTAATTTTTAACTGCATTTAAAAACACCACCAAAGCAGAAAAAAAAATAAAAATAGACGAACCGTATTTAAGTAAATTAAGGAATATCTGCCAGTGAATGATCTAATTAATTATTCCATTGGGGCTACATTCTCTGTTTGTTCTTCTCTTTGAGAGGTGAAAAAAAAATGAAAATAAGTGCTAAGCTGTTAACAGAAAGAATCCAGTAAGTTGCTATGAGTCAGAAAACCAAAATGCCATTTGTGTAGCATGTATTTGTAGCCACTCACATTTTGTGCATCTTTAATCTTATGTGAACAGCATTAAAAAGCTTGATACCAAACAAATGTTGCAATTCCCCTTGACCACATTCCCCTTAAACTTTAAAAGATATTTTATATGTAAGATTTGAGACAAGATGGCAAAAGTTAGAAGATAAGAAAGATACACATCCTGTAATTTCACATGTGTAGCTATATCTTAACTAGCTCTGCAGGGATTGGGTGGAATCCAATTTGCCATCATTTATTCACAAGCATACTGCTTATACTGTGTACCTTTTTATTATTATTCACCATTTACCCAATTATATCTATCCTTATTAGACCCCTGCTGAAGCCAGCAAGGCAGTTCTAGCTATGGAAGTCCCATAGCTTAACTTAATCCTATTATCTCCAGATAAACGGGGATGCATAGGGCTCTAGATGGCCAAATTTAGCTCTACTCTCCCTTCCCCATGAGGAAAAAGACTGTTCCTCATCCCTATGCCTGATGTAATTAAGATCTGGAAATATGCCCATTCCAATCCTTATCCAGTATAAGCATCACTGTCAATGCTGAGAAATGAACTGTGGTTATGATGCAAAGAGTTGACACTTTAGTGACATTTACTGATGTGTTAGGCCTTTACAGTAGCTTGGCTCTATGTAGTTTATGTCTTCAGGAATTTAAAACGACTGCCTAAAAATCTAATAAGAGGAAAGGGAATAAAATAAGAGAAAAAAAAATGATATTATTGACAAGCAAAGACTTTATTACCTCCATAGTGTTTGGGTAGATATAGATTGTCATTAAATTCTTGCAATATACAATATTTTACACATTTATAGAAAATGAACTGAATAGTAAAATAGGATCAATAACAGAAGTAAAACAGTTACTGGAAAAAAGCTTTTCTCTACTGACTCCAATAACGTAATAAACTCTACAGTGTCTGTACCTGCACAAAACCCACAAAAAATTACACCAAATACTGAATTGCACTGGATATCTGAAAAGAAGAAAAGAAAAAAAGAATAGCAGAGATTGCTGAATGTGGTGAACTAAGATCTTCATTCCATGGTTTGTCTTTGTAATACACTTCAGTCATGCTCTTTTCTTTGAATGCACACCTGTATTCCACCTGTTCATCCCTCTATATCCAAATTATTAGCACACTCAATACTGACTTTTGCAGTGATATTGACAAATATAGATAGATAAATAGATAGATAGATAGACAGGTAGATAGATAGATAGATAGACAGACAGACAGACAGAGATAATTAGAGTAATGAGCATGTTTTTTCACACAGGCCTGTCAATTTACTTTAATCTCCAACTATTCCAATCCTAGCCTTTTCTAAAGAGAAAACGTTAATCACACTGACTGGTTTCAGGACTGAAAGGAGATTTTTTTATATAATGGAGTCTTAGGCTGGTACAACTACACTAATATTCTCCAGTCACTTAAATCAGATTATAACCCCAGATTCCAGAGTTGAATGTTTTGTGCAGTTCTAATGACACAAATGTGTAAATTTGTAATCAGACTCCTATGTAGGACCAGTGTTTATTTACTATAAACTTGGCTGAAACGTTCCTAGGGACTGAAAATAGTTGGGTTGTAATCCTGTCATTTGGTGACTTAATATTTTTATATTATCATGGCATTAGCATAATTCTGACCTCTATTTTGCAGCATTTTATATGTCTCAAGCACTACTTTTGATGTTGCATCTGTAGCATATAGAATCATCAAATATTCACATCGTTCACTATTTACTGAACATTTGGTGTGAAGTATTAAGTCTGATTTAATGTTTATTAGAGCCTCAGAATAGCGCAAAATACATGAATGTAGGCATTCATCTCTCAGTTTACCATGACACTGCCATAAAATGTTACTAAATGGGTGATAAACGTTTCTTCTCCTTTTTCCTTTTTAATTCTTCCTGCTGGATGTTCTGCCTCTACCCAGAGGGCTTGCAAACTGATGCCAACTCACCCACGTAGATCAATCATCAGGGTTTTTCTACTTGCCCAAGCTGCAGCTGAGCAACTGAGGTTGGCTCACTTGCAATTCCTCATTAAAAGTAGTCTCAAACTAACATCAACCTTTAGGTGTAGCATTTGGATTCAATTATGAATATCTTTTGAGACAAAAGAATCAATTAAAAATATTTGACAATCTATGGCAAAACCAGTTTATTCCCCTTTTTATTAAAGAAAATATGAGAAATGGAAATAGTGTCATATGTTGCTTCACACTCAGCATCTTTACAAGAAAATACTTTAACTTTTTATTGTGAAACTGCTACAAAGATGATTACACTAATGATGACATGTATTTTCCTCTTAAAAAACTTCTTTGTTATTGTTATAACTTATTGTTATTTAAGATCTTCCTTTTGCAAAAGATGAAATTGGCAGTGTTAGAGGTTAAAGTCCTCAATTTTTATACAGAAATATGTTTTTCTTCACAGGTTGGCTACCTAATGTGTTTCGACTCTGCATGCAATATTGCTTCATTCTGCTTCTTCAACTCCTAATATTTGTAATGTAAGTCAAGAAAAGGCCAGGCTGAAGATATTTATGGTGATTGCTTCATGATATGGACATCTGCCAACAAATAAGTTCATTCCTTCAACCATTTCTAACTTATGTGAGATCAATATCCAGCCTCTCTAGCAATAACCTCGCATCTATAATTGATATTGTTTATTGGACTGTGGTGCTGTGAGCAATAAAAGGACTAAGAAGGGGCTAGGAGAATAAATATTCACCTCAAGAAAAAGTCTCCTGGAAATGTATCAATAAAGAAACAACCTATGATGCAACTTTCAATCCAAACTTACAATGTACTGGTATAAGAACATAAAACAAGAATAAATAATTAATATGAACAGTGTAATTTCTAAGCACAGGAGCAAATTAAGATGTTCTAATGAACGGCCTATATATGTAGTCCTGAAAAAAGACATCCACAAGAACCAGTCCCAAGGAGTCATAACAGAAGGGAACTAAGAACAGTTCCCACTATCAGACAGGTAAAACAACATTGAACAGAAAGAAGAAAAGAGAAAACTGGGTGGTATCACAATATACCTGGGGTCTGGGCTGCAGTGCCTATGTGGCAATGTTCACACAGATATAACTCAGGCTGTGCCATAAAATGCCACGTTGAATAAAAAATCCAGACAATGAGAATGAATCGACAGAAGACATTGTATGCATCTCTGAACTATACAGGGAGCCAGGATCCTGGAAAGAAGTTCAGAGTGGTAGATTAATATTTATTTGTTCCCTTCCTCTTCTAATCTTAACTCTGGACTTGCTTGGTTTAGTTAATTTACGAAATCAACTCTAGATCAGAGAAATTGACAAGCACTCATTGAGGAAAGAATATTACAGTTTAAGAGCACGAAGGATAGCAGTATAAATGATATATATTTTGCTATTAAGTGACTCACCATAAAGTGAATTACAATGAACATATATTGGATGTATTACAATATGTCAAAAATAACTTTCTGAAATATGCAAACTTCCTGTTTCATGGTCATTCTTAGTACCACAACTGTACTCTTCATCCCTCATTTTCTGGTCTAACTCCATTTTGAGTATATGCTTTTAGAGAATTAATTCATACTTCATTTTAAGCATCAATACCTTTCCCACATGAATACACATCACCACAAATCTTTCCAACTCATCAAATCATCGTCTATGCATTTTGCAACTTTTTTCTTCCTCAATATTAGTGAAGAGAGGCAACAAAAAGCTAGTGCTCTTTGTGGAGTCTTTCTTTCACAGCACATCTTGCCCCTTTACCACTAACAGTTAGCTACACAAAAGTTAGAAAAAGTAAAAAAAGTTTCAATGAGTATGCAATTTAGAGAGAATATTAAGAGAACACAATAACATATTCATAACAGTCACTTTGAAGTCCTGCAATTTAGGGGAATGCAATCTTTTTCCTAAGAAAACAAGCCCCTATAGTATTGTTCTGTTTGTCTGTATAGCTGCCTCACTAGAACACTGAACTTACTGACCTATTTAAACCTAACTTGAGAAAAGGGTAGATATCTCAGAGATGCTGAGCACCAATGAGCTTCATGAAATAACTGCCTGTATACAGGAGAATGATCTAAATTCTGAAGGAAAAGCTCACACGTCAAAGAAAGCTCAGCCGTATTTTTGCTCACTGAAATCTCCAGATTGTACATAGAAGTAGACCGTAAATATATTTGGCTTCATTAGCTTCCTGAAATTATTTATTTTCTTAGCACTGTTTTGATTTTTTTTATCCTTCAGGAGAAGCTTATTAGTAAATGATTTCTATGAGTAAATGTATTTCTTTTTCAGAAATACATTTTTGCTGACAAGCAAAATCTCCCATCCTGAACACTAACTTGTGGAGCTCCAGGCTTAGATAATCCTGTGTATGTTTCTTCATGCAGTGTCTCCTAACTTTCAGGACACATAACAGACACTAAGAAATGTATGACTATGAAAAGTATAACATTTTTACATTCTATCTGCGAGGAAAGTGTAGAACTGCTTTTGAATCTGACACCAATTAATAGCTCTCTTCAAAAACCTCCTTTGAATAATCAAAGAGCGTTTTGGCTTGGCTGGATTAAAAAAGCTATTTTTACCATTAAGAACTACTTTTATAATAAGTCTCTTAATTCTCACAGGGAGTTCTATTGCTGTTGTCAATGAAAGAAAAATCAATTTTGATATATCTTCAAGTTATCATTATTATAAATAAATAAAACTGTTGGGTTTCCATAGGCCAAATCCTGCAGTACATTAGCATCACTGGATGCTTTTCTGGTGTAAAGTCAAAAGGACAGCCCTTAATGAACTTAGTCAGAATTTGTGCATTCCACACAGAACGAAAAGCTGAGATTTAGATAAAGCAAGTAGAGACTAAAACACTGTCAGGCCATGTACTGATGCTTATGTGTATTTATGAAATTAATCTTATGAGCTCAATAGCATACTCCAGGAGCTCCTATTAATGTCTGTCAGAATTACCTGTATGTTACTACTACAGAACAGAACCTTGTAAACCCCTGTGGTGAGTTGAGAAACTTCTTCAGAACACCCAGGTGTTGATAAAGACACCACACTAGCTACTGCTGAATGCAATCCAATTGAATGAAATTTATTATCTTCGCACTGGGAAGTTCCCAAACTAAGTTCTGGCACTTTCTGCTATGTGTCAGAATAACATTTACTGCAGAATGCTCTGTTCTCCTGTTAAGTATTCAGACTGAACTTTCCTTTTTGGCTCACTAACAGAAGTCTGACCTATTTGCCTTTTGGAGGTATGCCAAGATCAGACTAGTAAGGTGCAAACTGACCTGCTCAGAGGTCACCAGCACTTGAAAAGAAAGGGTGCTCAGGTACTGTACTTGAGAGAAAATCATGCACCAACTAACTGACTAGGTGGGATTTACGTGGATTATCATAGATCAAAATTTTAGAAGGAGTGTCAACATGTCAAATTTTCTTTAAGAGAAGGTAAGAAGTTCATCCAAACATTCCAAGGGCTTTATTTAGCATAACACCTTCTGCTCTATGGCTTAAAAGGGCTACTACTGTCTCAAAAAAAAAAAGCATGTTCTGTCAGATTATTCAAAAGAATTTAACTTTCAGGAGAAACGTTATTTTAGTCCAAACATTCTTTATGAATCCTGTAGTAGTTCGCGATCTCAGGGCTGGAGATGTTTATTTCCAATTGGTAAATTCATTACCTCATTTTCTAACCTCACAGTTCACCTCATAGTTCACAAAGGTGGATTTTTCCCTCTGTCTCTACAGATTCTTGACAATATATTTGAGTTTCATATTTCTCTTTTCTTAACAAAATAAGACAATAAATTCCTAAAATAAGAGTGTATGCATCTCATAGCTAATTCACTATTCAATTATTCTTGGTAGGTACAGGTCATAGTTTCAAAATTTTAGTACTTATTTTTAGTACTTACTGGCAGGCATTTGTTTTGTTCCACAGAGGCTTTCTTGGGTGAATTTTCTGAAAGCTTACACTGTGTTCCATTTGCAAATGATGTTTTAGTGTACTGCATATTTCTTGTCAGTGAAAGCTTTTACACAAATACAGGATAACACCTTCAAGTGTCTGACATGCTCAAAAAAAAAAGTCATGGGACAGAAATGTCCAAATTTGTTACAGATCTGACTGCAAGAGAAGAAAGAAGAAATTCTACTGCAATATCATCAGGAATGAATCACTACATGAGAAACAGTGAACATTGCACTGCATATTGTAGAATGATATGCACTTTTTATCAGTAATAATTTTTCCTTTTGCATTAGACTTGGAGCATTATCCAGAGATGGCCTCACTTTCAATAACATTGCTACCTGAACAAAAGTTGTGTGAGGAAAAGAATACTGCTACTGCTAGTCTTTTATGAGTTTACATCTCAACCTTCACATTTCAAAATGTATTTTTCTGCTTGTATTTTAGCAGTTTTTACACTAATTCAAATTCATTTAGTCAGCATGTCCTTCACAATAATGTCCTTTAAAATGTTTAACTTCTCTAAACTAGATTTCTCTCTTATGTTTCCTATATGCACAGATATATGTTTAAGCACTTATTAATTCAATTTTTTAAACCTTCCGTAAACAAAATGTATTCTGCTACTTTTTATAGAAGATTGTGAAAAAATCTCTTTGCTCTTAGTCAGCTAGTCTGCTGATGTTTTTTATGTATTTAAATTTTCTATATCACTTAGCATTATCAAACAAACCCATAAAAGACTCATCAAGCAAATAGCAGGGACATGGTCAGATGACTTAATCCAACAACATGACCTCACTCTCATGTCAAGACAGCATTAAAACTTGTGTACTGTCTATGAAATACTGTTAGGTTAGAGCTGCACCACTTTCAAAATGGAAGATATTTAAGAAAAGGATTTCCTCTTTTAGGTCTAATTCAAGTCTTATTGTCAGCCACTTTGTTTATTTTGTGGGTATGATGATTTATCACACCCTGCTTACTCTCTTGGGAGAAATCAGAAGCAACAAAGACAACTTTGAGAGATTTTGACTTTTGGAGAACACAGAAAATCATTAATTTTAAATCTAAAGACTACTTATTGATTCTAATGCCTGATAAGCATTCAACACATGCTTTAGGTTTGCTTATATTAACACAATCACTGTTCTGATTTACAAAGGACATTTTCTGTGCTGTTCAATACTTTGAATGAGTAAACAGGCACTAAGGGCCAAATTTCTCTCTTAGCTCCATACCACATGCCACCATGAATTGAACCGCAGATTCTGGAATTTGAGGAATTAACAATAACTTTTGCATTTGATGAATTTCACAATAAACAAACCAGATGCTCCAAAAACTGAGATCTTTATGTTTGTAAGGCAAGACAACAATCTAGCAGAGTTTAACATTCCCAGTAGAGTCAATTACAAATGAGAATATGCTTAGCAAACAATTGAAACAAAATCTAAATGCAGCTGATGGTGTACAACCAGTAAAAGCCCGTCCACAGCACGTGGGACATCTAGAAATAATCAGTACTTATTTTCACACTTAAAACCACATTCTGTAGAAACTTGCTGTATACTGTAGAAAAAGTACATGAAGTCTCGTCTACTGTTTATAACTAGGCTACCATTTATAATAAGGCTGATGTTGGCTAACTTAGTGAAGGTTTCTGCCATGGACTCCCTCAGTACTGAAGGCCTGCATCTGAGTTTGACCTATTATCATAAGAGGAGGTCAATAATTTCGAGATGCAGTGCTGCCTTCTCTTGGGGATTCTGGACGGAAAAGTAGTCATATTTTCTACTGCCTAAAACCTCAATACCTGAAACATGCTGACAAATTATCATGAGTCAACTCTTCACTATGTTTCCTAGTGTGGGGGGTAATACCCACCCTGAAAACCAGAAGCAGAAAGTGGTGGCATATGTGATGTGAAGTGGATGGAGAAGAAGGATTGAATGGTCAGGCAATTTCCACAGCTGAAAATTTGCCCCATAAAAGTTCTATTATATTTCATGTTTCTCTTTCCTGCCAGCTGTCTCCTACAGTTGCCCCTCCTAGGAAAAACACAGCACATCAACACAATGAGGATGAGTTCTTTAGCCCTTGTCTGAACAACAATTTATTTTAAAAAGAAAGTACTGAGAAGACAATAAATAACTGAAAATACAATATTAACTGCACATCAGTCACTTGTTCCAAAATTATCCATTGCCATGTAATTATCTCAGCATACAAGTGAATGAAACATGCACAAGGTATACCTCCTACAGAAGTGTCTTTGCAATGGGTTTGCATGGCAAGGTTTTGGTAGCAGCAAGGGCTAAAGTGGTGGTTTGTGTGAGAAGCTGCTAGGAGCTTCCCTCAGAGGCAATGCCAGCTGGCTCCAAGACAGACCAGTCACTGGCCAAGGTCAAGCCCGACAGCAACAGGTTGCAGCACCTCTGGGATAACAGATATAAGAGAAAAAAAGTTACTGTGCAGGAGCAACTGCAGTCAGAGAAGAGAGAGGTGAGAATATGAGAGAAACAACTCTTCAGACACCAAGGTAGGGGAAGAAGATGGAGGAGCAGGTGCTCCATGCACCAGAGCTGAGATTACACTCCAGAATATGAAGGTCTACCCTGGAGAAGATATCCACCTTCAGTCCATGGAGGATATCACACCAGAGAAGGTGGATGCCTGAAAGGGGATGTTACTCTGAGGGAAGCAGGCTCCTGGCACGACCTGTGGTCCCATGGAGAGAGGAGCCCATGCTGAAGCAGGTTTGCTACCAGGGCTTGTGACCCCACAGGGCACCCACACTGGAGCAGTCTTGCTGAAGGACTGCACTCCATAGAAGGGACCTATACTGGAGAAGGGAAGTGTGGGAAGGGCTCACGTTGGAGACTTTTTGGTGGGACTGTCTCCTGTGGGAGGGACCCCATGTTGGAGCAGGGGAAGAGTAAGGAGTCCCCGCCTTGAGGAGGAAAGGAGCAAAAGAGACAACACGTGATGAACTGACTGCAACTCCAATTCCCCATCCCCCATCCCCCTGTGCCACTGGGGGAGAGGAGGCAGAAAATTTGGGATTCGAGGCCAGGAAGAAGGGAGAGCTGGGTAGAAGGTTTTGGAGATTTGGGTTTATTTCTCTCTATCTTACTTCTGCTTTGATTGGTTCAATTAATTTCTCCAAGATGAGTCTGTTTTGTCTCTGATGGTAATTGGTGAGTGATCTTTCCCTGCTTTTTTTCTGAACCACAAGGCTTTCCTGTCCAGTTGAGGAGGGGAGTGACAGAGTGTCTTGATGGGCACCTGCTGACCAGACAAGATCAACCCAACACAGCCTTCAAAAATTTTACTAGCTGCAATACAAATATACACTGCATAATTAACAAGCCTTCATTTTAACTCAGAGGACACAGTCCATTTCTTTCCAGTCTCCTCCCCTTATCCTGCAAGGACAAAACTGTGTATTTCTGAATCAAACAGGGAAGTTTATCCTTCTTAAAGGGTAACTCATCAACAAACTACAGTTTCTTTCAGGTTTGCTTTGGGACTTGCAGATCCACAGTAGGTATGAAAAACTCATCATGCAGTCTTACCTCTTCTGTAGACATGCATCTCTGTCTTGAATAGGTCTATCCACCTCATACGTGTCATGAACCCCCCCATTTATCCTGTTATGCTATTTTGCCTCTCAGGGATAACATAGAAGGAAGTAATGAGCTCACGTATTGAAAGGTAGTTCTTACAAGTAAACTTATAACTAACTTTTAAACAACAAAGTGTAACAGTCAAAGATACTGAAATGGAAATGCAGCTCAGTTCCATCTTGTTGGCTCAAATAGAAGCAGGAGTGACTTGATAACTCTAATCCTGTGGCACAGAAAGACTATAAATAAGAAGATGGAGAAATTCTAAGAAGCAAATAGTTCCCTGGACCTCACATATTCCTGAATAGGAATCAAAGCAGGGAAAAGAGGCAGAGCAAGTGCTCTGCTCTGCTGTGAAAGACTCTTGTAATGCTCTTGGTACAGTAGACTTAGAGTCTTCTTACTTTCCTCATTGCAGACAGGAAGAGATGGAACGAATGCCATTTTCTGAACTCACCAAACTCCCTGAGAATATTGGAGTAATACTGGGGGTTTTTTTAACCCCCAACCCTTGCCAAAGGAATTATCAACTTAAAAACTCTAAAGCTTGATCTAGCCTCAAAATACACAGATGGCCGAGTGGATAGTTATTGTTGCCCTTCACGTTTTGCCATCCCTGTGTTTTCAACACTTGCTAATGAGTCCAAAATTTGTGTTGTTGGATGCAACTAGCAAATTTTTGGGGTCTTTCTTCACTAGCATGTTCCAGGTATTATTTGAAGACTTCTGAAGACAGGGGATGACAAAATTTCTAAAAATATCTGCACTTTTCAGTTAATACATACTATGAAGAAAACATTAAAACCAGTGTATTTTCTGATATTTTGATATATGTATATGCAAAAAAATGTGTACACACAAACAGAAGAGAAAAATTTATCCAGAAATCATCTAAAAATTAATTAATTTGATATTCCAGCTCAGCAACAAAACATTCTGTAAGAACAAATTTTTTTTTATAAATTTCAGCAATGGATTATTCTACTAGTACAGAAAGCAATCTACCTGTAGCTTCTTTCTCTTAATTTTATAAAGGGCTAATAATCATTACAAGAATTGAAAAAGGACTCCTATGCAAAAGCAGCAAGCACTATCCACTCAACATCACAAACAGAAAGAACATACTGTGGTAATCTTAAAAGAACACCCAAGTTCAGACGAAATTTCTCTCTGAAGAAGAGTTGAGAATGCAACTCAGATATTCAGACTCCATATTCATAGTTCTAACTCAGAATCTGTACTGGTTTTAAGTATAATATTCTTCTACCAGTACCTACTCTACAAGGACAGAAGCATCCATGACTCAGAGGCCAAGGAGACGGCAAGAATGGAGTAGATAATGATTAATGATTTATTTATTTGAAATTATTTTTATTGGGAATTTTGGAGAGTACTGGCAACTTCACATTTTATATATTGCAACCGAGTTTACAGAAGCTGCTGTCTCCCAGTCCTTGAGAAACAGTATTCTTCTTCACAGTACCAGTTAATATTTAGTAATTCACTGTTCTGCTTAAATGGCTCAGATTTTCAAAGCTTCTTAGGCACTTTCTCTCACCAGTGATTGAAACCCAATCAGCCTACCCTGTCAATTCTGTGTAGAAATATTCTCCAGCAGGCACACTGAGTTATTTTCTGTAGCTGCAGATTTAAAAAAATAAAGCAGATTTTCTTCCCCATTTGACTCATTGTGAAACTGAGATTAGTACTGTCCTTATGCTAGTAATTTTTAATTGCCACCAGACACATGATGGTTTAGAGTTGCAGGGAATCAGCTTTGTTAATGCATTAGAATCTGCAAAACTCTTTCCCTCCTACTTGCTGATCAGAAGCAGCACTTCTTGAAACAGATTTAATCAGAAAACACTGAAACAGAAAGTTAAATATTGCCTCTATTATTTCCTAATGCCATCCTTCACAGAGTTAAGTAACCACTAAATGTTGATAATTTTCCTGATGTGACTCTTACTGCTTAAAGAGTCTATCCTGTTTAAAAATGTCATGCATGTTGCTATTCCTACGGTTTCATCATTTGTCAACAAATCAACTACCTGCTTAGCAGCCCTCATGAGGGATTTAAAATAGCTGCCATGAAAATCCTGTGCATTTACTATTTTTATAACAAACTTGATTGTCACCTATGATATTTCAAAGATCACTTCTCATATAGACATCATGCTGGAAATTAGATGCAGGGCTTTGCTTTCCATGGAACATTATGCAGAGGCACTCCGGCTAATAAATCTTTGTAGCTAATGCATTCCAGATGGAAGCCATGTCTCAGAGATTTAACCTTCCTAAACCCTTCCAAAAATTCCTCCCATCAAAAGCTCTCTGAATGAGATATGTTTGATTGAAATAGGATCATCAATACATGACATCTAAGTAATAGTACAGATGATTACTGCCTGCAGAAAAATTGCCATTTCCCTTCACACAAAGATATTGTCTTTGCACAACCACAGGGCATGAAGATGGACGTTATGTGTTTTACCTGATAGCTTAAATGTTTTTCCTGAACTCTTAATGCTATTAACATATGTTACAAAGAAAACATCCACTTCTGTTCCTTTAACTTGGGTAAATGCGTAACAAATACTGCTAAAAAGAAGAATCAGGTCTCTCACAGAAGTCACTAATTAACATCACTGTTTAATCACGTCACCAGGTTTAGCCAGTCTACATCATTAGTTTATGTCAGACGGAAGCAATGAAACATCTAAACACCTACATGTAGATCCTTATGAAATCAGTCATGTGAAGTGGTAAGGTCAGTGTTAGACAGAGCTGCAGCTACTCTCTACTATTTAGAAACCATTACAAATCACCTTGCTAACAGACGAATGCAGAATAATTTTAGAATCCTTAGATTTTCTTGTAAGGTAATTTCTCAGTAACAGCTCTCAAATGTAGAGCAGTATTTTAATCCCATCTGTGAAAGATGAAAAATAACCTGAAGTTGTAGCCAATTACCTATGTTTCACTACTGGCAGTGTTCAAATGGCTAACTGCTTTATATTGCTTCTACTGCTGAACTTCTGAACTCTGCAGTCCTTGGTCTGAAGATAACAATTTATTAAACAAAGTACAAAACAAAAGGACTCTAAATCTCACAATAATATCAGAGCATATTCATTATGTGAAAACCTAAATAAAGTCTTAAACAAAATGGATATGTAAAATCTTTAGGTACCAAAGGTTTATGTCATATGTACCAAACTTCTGTAAAAGTCAAATCTTGGAAGAGTTTTGTGTAAGGTACAATTACATTTCTTATACAAAAGCACTCCTGACATGTGCAGTCGCAGTACAAGCTTGGCTCATAAAAGTATGAATGACAAGTACAGAAACAATTCTAAATCAGACTGTGTAATTATCTTCTTTATGTTAAACCTTTAAAATTCTTAAGAGCCCCTTTCTGATGCATGGTTCATTTTGATCCACAGGGTTGTAATCTTCCATTAAAAGTCGATCACACCCAAATGTCATTTGCAAGCCTTCAGATGAGAGTGTAACAATAGACCCCTAACTGTGGAGATGGAGAAAAGATCAAGCACACTTCAACTGGGAAAGCTGCAGGAGCTTTGCACACAGGCAGACACCTGGGCAAGGTTAGCTGCGCTGTGGCACCATATCACTGCATTCAAAAGGAACTTCCTCTACTTATGTGTTTGAAAGATAATAAGCAACCACAGTTGCTGAAGATCATTCCATTTGGTTAGTGTTCTCAGCCAAAGGAGAAAGTCAGTGTTGGATACGTATTTTTATATCAAGGAACTACGCCTACCTGAACTTAATAAGAGGCAGTGAAGAAACTTAATAGGAAGTGGAAGATATTTCTCTTCATGGAAGGCAAGTGCTTCTTACTGCCTTAGTCAGATATAATGTCACTATAGAATGTGAATCGTCTTTTTACTTATTCTATCAATCTCAGTCAGCTTCAGCGAAATGGTGCTTCAAAAAGGCAGGGGAAAAAAAAAAAAGCATTTGTCTGCTTTTGGAGAGGCTCCTTTCAAATGAGATTAGAAAGTTTGGGTCCATTTTTTCTTGTCTAATCCTATTATGTTCACTAATGAACTCAGTTTGCCTCAGTGGTTAAAATAAAAGCTAGCGGTTGTGTCCTAAAAAGCACAGATCCTCCTTCAGAGGAATATATTAAACTGTACAGCTCAATATTACACATTTGTACCATCCAAAGAAGGATTTTCTACTATATGTTGCTGACTGCACTGTACAGCACAAGTATTGAACAGTTTTAATTGAATGAGAAGACATTAAACTAATATAGATCTTTGCTACACCTTAAGCTAAATAGAAGGGGTAAAAGGACTACACCATTATTAAGATAAGACAAGCAGATTTTTAGATAAAACTCTGTCTTTGGAACAGTAACTCCTGCAGAAAACCCCCAGAAACAATAGATATTAAGCTTGCACTTGCAAGAGACCTTTGCTTTCGTGATATTGAAGCATCAAGTGGCCTTGAAATACGTACAATACTGAAATTTGGTCTGGAATGTAGTTAATTTTTATCAGCATGCCAGCCTGCTCTCAAAAAAACCATTTTTAACTCCAAGTATCCCAGTCATAATCACAGGGTCAAACACACTGCACTCTACAGCAGCTAACAAAAATGTCAGATTTAGCAAAGAATACAGTTACGGCAACATATGAAGATGGGAAACCATTCTAAAAGTTTTCCACAGCATTTTTAGGGATTTTACTACCAAACAGAAGAAGGCTGTTGACATGGGAAGAGGAATTTGGCTTATTGCCCCTTTTACCAAAGAGCCAAGAACAGGCTGTTCCATCTAATGACTGTCTTTGATATCGAAAGGGGTCAACACAGTCTTTGTATGAAGCTAGACATGGAGGCTACCTGGACCTCCTATCACAGGAGTGCTTAGGAATATAGGTTGTTTAGAACTTAATAAAGAAGAGACAGATCACATATTGCAAACTTCACATTCTCATGAATCACTAAGTATTTTTTGAAATGAGAGGGACACAAGGTCTAAGCAAAACTAGACCGATAAGAAGAAAACAGGATACCCCAAGTAGGTTTCCTTCCTTTTTTTTTCTTTTTTTTTTTTTTTAAATGTCTCCTTCACCTTCTCTTTTGCCATGGAAGCCAGAAGGTTCTAGAAGTCTTTCGCTGTAAACAGGATCAGGATGAGGGTTGTTCTTTCATGTTCTTTCTCTCCTGGGAGTGTAAGACAAAAGTGCTGAGGGAACTCCTGAACAGGCTCTGCTGTCCTGATGGAGAGGCAACCATATCAAACAACCGAACTCACAGAGATATTGCTAAGACTAGTTTTACGACAGTTACAGAGAGATTCAGCATCCATACATGCAAGCATCTGACTTAGTCTCAGTAACTTACAAGGGAGCATGACAAAGGAAGGAACTGTTTCCTAAAATTGGAAGGGCTTTAAGCAGATTCTCTGTCTTCTTTTAAAGCAGATTTCAGATTTAAATCCAAGAAGGGAACAAAGCACACAGCGTGATAACGTACATACATCACATGAAATGTGATGATGCATATATAATCCCTATAAATGGGGAAAATGCAGTGAAGATGGTAGAGTCCTTCAAATTCTTCAAATACTCCCCAAGCGATCTGTAGCCCAAGTATTTCCAGAGTCAGATGTGGTTTCTGTGCTCTTTGAAAAAAGCCAGTATCATCAAGAAGGAAAGGTTAAAATGGAAAAAAGTAGCATTGGAAATCCATTTATTCACAACTAAATGGTGCAGGGACAATGCTGGAATAGTTAAATCATAGTTTTTCCATCTCCTGGCTGCCTCACAGCTAAAGAAACAGTCACCTTCCTGGTGAAGTTGACTACATTAAAAAAAAAATTGTCTAGTCTTCATGCTTCTGTTCTGGATGGAGGATACAGAACAACAAAAAAAATCAATAAACTTTAACTCCCTCTACCCTCTGTGAACAAGATGGACTGCCAGCTTCTCTGCTCACACACTCTGACTGGTGTAATGTGAGGTCACTATCCAGATTAGTTCTCTCATTTATTATCTTTCAGTTAGAATCTCTCTCCTGCCAATAAATAAGTGAGAACTTCCAGGATAACATGGATCACACTTGCTCTTCCTGTGAGAGCAGACGCTCAGGCAGGCAGAGCACACCAGTCACGGCACAGATTTATTTATTTATTTTGATTGTTGACCTTTGTACTCTCTTAGTGTTCACCATATTCAGAGCAGGCTTCTTCCTTTCCAGAGAAATGCTGGCAATGGTGTTTACCTGATGAAGGATCTATGAGTAGAATCTCATGGACTGCGATTTCCACAAAACAATCTGTGGTATGCTAGTGCTTGAAGAAGGACTTGGGGAAAAAAAGTGATCAGTGAGGCATAGAACTGCAATTAAGTCTAAATGAATGGGAGTTCTTTCTCCTAGGCCTTGCCAGACTACAGCATGCTACTTACTGCAATCTAATATTTGTTTTCCCTTTAAAATGTTTTACTGCATGCACCAATTCAATAATGAACTAGTCTTGAACAGGTATGTTATAAAAAATTTAATTAAAAGATTCACAATAATGGAGGAGCTTCTGTGTAAGTTAAAACTAAATACATCAGATCTCTTCAATTTTGAAAAAAATGATGAAGTGGGAAAAAGGTAGGACTATACAAAGTCACAAGAGGTCTGGAGAAGCCAAGGGTGGAGCAGGCACATCTCCCACACCCAAGAGCACTCGGAGGCAACCACTGAGGTCAAATGAAAGCAGGTTTCCACAAAAAGAAGCATTTTTTTTCCACATAGTGAACAGATTCAATCATTGACACGCAAGACGGAGAGGCCAAAGTCCTACACAAAGCTGAAAGCAGTTCTTAAACTCAACGAGATATTAAAAAAAAACCCATAAAAGTGTGGAACTTCATTTGGCGCAGAAAATCCTTAAGGTACAGACGGACAAAGGCAGGAAGAAAATAGTATTACATGCTTGCCTTACTCTAATACTTTTCCCCATCCATTTCATAATGGCCACTGCCAAAGACAGAACCCTAGGCTATGTGAATCCTTTTTGTCTTACCCAGTAGGACCACTCCTCTTCCTTGTCACAAATTTGGGCCCTCAGTAACTCCATATGTAGCAAAGATGGTCATGTCAGAGTAAAAAAGGTTATACATGCAGTTCACACATATCAGAAACTGATCATAATTGGAGTACTTGCTAACCCTGTGAGAGAATTTATGTCATAATTCCCCAAAGTTAATGTAAAGATCAAGGTAAGCATCCTACGTGGTGTACTTTATCACTCATTTAAATTTCTGTAGTTATACAGGCATATATTTTTACACAGAAACTACTGTGCTGCAGTATGCTATGACTGATTATTGTTACTCAGCATTCAGTTTCTTATGGATGGAGAATTCCTTTTTAGCTTGTTTAATGCTATATTTTCTGGTTGTAGAAAAAAAAAAAAAAGAGCTCATGCTTGCCCACATCTAAATAAAATAATAAATTATTGTATGCATTTCACAGTTCAAGAATTCATTAAATGTGTACTGGAAGAGAGAGTGCAGTTCTGATGACATAGGGAAAAAAGAGAAAAAAGGAATATAAAAAGGAAGTCAGCATGAGTTCCTGTGCTCTGCATTAGAAAGTAGGAAACATGGATATTACTTCTGGATTCTGTCCCTGGTTTACTGGATTAAAAGTCCCAAGAAGCAGCAGAACAATCACAGCCTTTAATCCAAAGCCAGTTCAGGTCAATGGGAGTATTTTCATTAATTTCAATGGGTTTGGATCAGACCCCTAAGCCTTGTGAAGTAACTGCTTGTAATGTCACTCAACATCAACTCTGACCACTCTAGGAGCCACACTGGCAAACTAATAATGAAATCCACTCTCATGTCGACACTGAAGAAAAATTACTGTAATGCTTTTTAATATTGTTGGCAGGTAAAAGACAGTAGCAATGGTGGTAGCGTGTGTGCATGTTTATGACTAACTTCTAACTAAAAGCAAAACAGTCGCAGTGAAGGCATTTTCTACTAAAAAAAATCATGAAAGAAGAATGGTGCATTGTACGTTATTTGACTCATTTGGCAGTTAACCAACCAACTTGGCAAAGAGGAATCTCTTTTAATTTTAGATACGAATGTGTGAAATACAAAGGCACCAATTGCAAAAAAAAACCCCAAAACCAAAATCAATCCCAAACCTCCATCCAAAAAGAAATATTCTATGTAGTGTGACTGCTGTAAAACACCTCATTTTTAAATCCTGTTTCTAATTTGAGATATTCTGTGGCTACCATTACTTTTTGCAAGTTGGCTGCAGTGACTTAAGAGAATTCAGCTGGCGATCTCAGCGAGCTTTGTAGCAGACAAACAGATCATTAAATCCAACAACATGGCTAGTATTTTCTCATCACTGAGATGAGAGTGGTTACTCCAGGTGGCAGCACCCTCAATTTTTACCCTGTTTAGTGTGCAACAGAAAATTTTAGAAAGTAGATTCCATTTTGACAAGGGGTATATTAAAAACTTGTTTCTGGTGGACATGAAGGAGAGAAGATGAGTATTTCAACTTCACTGAAAAAATGACAGTCTACATACTGAACTTAGCCCAACCTTGTCATGTTTTCATTTTTGGCCCTTAATTATTACTGACGAGCGAGCTATCTCTGGGCACGATTTGAGTCTCCCTGATATTCTCTGGAAAGGAAAAGAGAAAGACAAATCTTGGAGTAACTTTATGTTCCTAATGAGAAGTCAGGGCCTACACACAATACATTTAAGTGTTCAGTTCATGCTTACAGGCCTAGTGCAGCACTACTCAACACTTCCTCTCCTTTTAAATGCTCAATTTACCACTGATGCTAGAAACAGCCCAAGTACTTTTCAGTGCTACTCTGCCAACATGTAACAAAGAACAGCACTCCATCCTATGTCATCTTAAACCATACAGTATGGTTTCCCTGGAAATGATGCATCTTTAGATATATCAGCAAGTCTTGCCAAAGTTCAAACTACTTACCGTTTTCTGAATTGGACAAATAGAAAACTAGAAATCTACTTTCTAAACTAATAAGGACTGATTAAGTGAATCTACTAATACATTACTGGAGCAGATTTCAATTTTCTTTAACTCTATTATATGTATTTATTTTTCTACACTATTTGTACATTGCTTATTATGACATTTACAGCCCTATCACCATGCAGCAACAAAGAACATATTCGAGCTAATTTGAATCACATAGAAGAAATAAAAAAGATTTAAGCAATTTTCAGACAGCACATGTAGTACAGAAAAGAACTGCACAGAATAGTTACACTGTATAAATCTTGAAACTGTATAACTGTATATATAACTGTGTATAACATTTGTATAACTGCATAACTCTTATTCTACTTTTAAATCAAGTATTGATCCTTGGAAAAAATAACTTCTTAAATTATCTATAATAATAATAATTTAGGAAAAAAATATATGTTTCACAATATGCTGATGTTCTTCAGAACTTCAAAACGTTTATTTTAAATGAGCTACATTGTAAGCATTAGAAAACAAAGCATCCTTTGCAATTTTGTATTTCAAGGGGCTTATGCCTTCTTTAATGACAAAGATGCTTCTGAGTAATAGTGAATCTATCATATATTTTTATGTATAGGTTTATTTGTGGTGCATGTGTGCACATATACCCAAGTACTATAGATCAAGCCAGGCTGTCCAGCAGAGGGCTCCTTTGAAACGGAAAGTGGAAAAGCAGGCAAAGTCAATATATAGACAAAACAGAGATTACACAAGCGTTATGTATGCTAAGGCCCAGCAAGTATTTTAGCAAATCACCAACATACAAATGGTGCATTGATGTAATAATTGTAATAATTTTTTAAAGAATTAAATACTTTCAAGAGATCCGTTGGAGAAAAATGTGGAAAACAAATGATTTTTCCTTAAAACCACTCTAATCTTCACATTTTCCTTCATTAAGGCAATGTGTGCCTATTAACGACATCAGTTTAACTGTATTTTTATTTTCAGTAAAAATAGCTATAAAGCAACTGTAGAACTTGAAGAAACACTGATTTATCATACACTTATACATACAGTACTAAACCGAAAGAGAAATGGCATTAAACAAGTTTTTTTCTGTTTTTCTTTCATGAAAAGTATAGAAACAGAGAACTCAAGGGCAGCACACACCTGCTGCCCCATAAAGCCATATTTTGAATCTACTCATAATCAACTTCCATTTTGTGATACTTTCCTGATAATGCTTGTCTGCAAAAAATCTTTTGCTTTGCCTTTCAGAACTAGAAAATGTTACTGTGACATTAAAGGGTCTCTGTATTTTTTTTGTTTCTATTTTTTCATTTCCACTCATTTTAACTTATTTCTTGGGCATTCCCAAGAAATACAATGACAATATTTTTAGTTATAAAGAATGCATAAGAAGCCACTAAAAAGGGTAAATTGATCTGATCTTGCATATCACTAGAAGGTTAAAAAACTGGTAGATCAGTAGTTGAAATGTCTACAACAAATTTACACAACACATTTTTTTGCAGTTTCTAGATGTCTGCATTTCTCCCCCCCCCAAGCTTGGTAGTGATACTTGTAAAAAATACAAAAGAAAAGAAATCTGTTTGAAGTCAGCTATGTTTCCAAAGTCCCATTAGGTAATCAGAAAAGGCAAGTGATAGAGAAGGTCAAATGTTAATGAGTTTTACAAATACAGGCTATTTGATATTTCTTATATAATATTTTCACTTTTTCATAAGTTCTATCACAGCAATATGCCTACAGGTGAAAAGGAGTAGGATTCTGAGGGAACATTTAAAGAGGATTCATATACATGCTGCAGCTGAATATGGCTCCCATTCCACTCAGCTATTGTATCCATCAGAAAAACAAAAGAGGAGTATGTAAATCACACAGTAGGATTCTCTTTTCTTTTAATATGTGCTGATAGAACTGATTCTTCTTCCCTCATTGTCAAGGACAGACATTTCCCATGACTGCAATGATGCAGATTAGGACCTAAAAGCATCCTCCATGGACAATTTCAAAAAGCCATTTGAGAAAATTCTGTATCATTTGAGCATACAAGTTTTTATAGAAGAGTATATACAACTAAGGACCACAGGCAACCTTGTACAGAGCTTACTGCCTGAAGCAGACAGAATGTGCCTGAATACTGTGCAGATCCGTATTTTCCAGAGTAACTGAACCTAGGAACAGAAAACTTTCTTATCCATGCTGTTGCTGTTGTGGGGCTAACAGGACTTAAGATGTTGCCACTTGGCTCTTGAGAAACCAGTTGTGGAGGGGGGGGATTGGGTCATTCTGCTGAGCTCTGCACAATTTTGACCTGTGCACATTCCTTCATTGTAGAATCCATGTGCTATCTCCCGTGCCCCTTGCCAGCCTGCCCACACAGCCCAAGACTGGAGCTGGAGCTGGAGCTGGGCTTTGAACAGGATATAATTTTGCAAAACTTAGAGAATAACTGTATTATGACATGGTCTTCACACAAATGAGTGAAAATGAAAGACCACGGAAAGCAAACTTTTTTCCTATAGACTTAAAATTGCATAAACACTTTATATTTTCTTCTTCTTTATATATGAATATCACATTCTGGTATTTATGTTGCAACTAGCCAGACAACATTTGCTAATAACAGCTACTTTTAATACAGCATATCAAACTGCTTAACCCCTTGGCTTGCCGGGCAGTTTAGAAGCTCCTACTGTGATGTTTTTGTTCTCACATATGTGCCTGTAAAGGCTGTCACAGTCCTCATTAAATAAACAGACATACATGCCAATTAATAATTTAATTAACAGGGAGAATCTTGACATAGAGCTAGGAGGTGAATTGCTAGCACCTCCTGAATTGTCTTATCTTAAAATACCACGCAAACAGGTTTTAGTCCCACCTCTAAAGTTATGCCACTGTAATGAGATTTTGTACTCACAAATTGTTAGTTCTTTATTTTACTGTCATAAAAATTTGTCCATTACTATGTACAATCCTATAAATAAAGGCATGAGCATTAAAGTAAAGCCACGTCCTTCAATTTTGCAAGTACTCCCAATATTTTACGGTTCTAAATTTTACCAGGATTATTTGTGACATCTGTATTTGAAGCATGCTTAGCTTCACAGCTTTTTATTTGGATGAATATAATTGTTTTAATATTCCAAATACAACATTACTGTCACTATTTTGAACAGTACTTTTTCCACTTACACTTTCCTCTGAAAATGAAAACGTGCATCTACTTTTCTGTTCTTTTATAGCAGCATAGAACATTTCTGACATTTGGTTTGGGACGAGTCCCTTGAAATTCAAACTGCTTTAGGAAGATACAGCTATCCCTTCTTGATGCAAATAGTTGTCTAGCAGCATCAAAATTGTTTCTCCATGAGAAGCAGATACACTAGCAGTCCTAATGGAAATATTTGGATCATTTTTTCACTTCTAATTTGGGCATATATTGCCAAGTCTCCCTGCAAAACATTTCTGTTATCTTCCCTTCCTTGCTCATCTGCTCAAGCAGAACTTTCTCAAGTCTCCCATCACCCTGTTTCTGTCATCCCTTCTTTTATTGCCCTGCAAACAACATCTACCTTGTCTATTTATTCAAAAATGGTATTAAGTTTAGGCATTTCCCAGGCCAATACCCTCTAATACCATGATTACTGCCACTTTATCTCTGTTATTCTTTTCTTACTAAATTGGGCACAAGATACTTTTCCAGGTAATGACTTGACTATTCACCCCCTCTTACTTAATATACAAATACTCATTGTCTGTTTCTGTTCCACAAATCATACACTTTTGATATATCAAAATTATCCAGGTAAAACTCTATGCAACTTCACTTGCTGCACTTCATTCAAAACAGCTTTTCCCAAGCACTCACAATGTCATCTTCCACCTTTACATCAAATCCCTATTTGGAAGGGTCCTCTACTAATGAAGTTTCACTAAAATCCACAGCAGATCTGAAAGTTCAATGTTTCTCTGCAACCTAAAGAGAAGTGATTCTGCAATAAACATTTCTTCTTAAGATCACAAAAAGAAGAAGGACTACTCAAGAAATTTTAGTGACCAGTCCTGTTAAACTTGTGGACCACTGACAAAACAGTTGAATATTGGTATAGGATTCCAAGCAGTACAGTTCCTATCTTTGTACAAATTCTGGAATGATAAAAGAGATAGAATTTTGCAATGGTACCTTTTCCTCTCAACTCCTTTTTTTCTCCCTTTTTTGGTGTAGTTTTGAGGAAAGAAAAGTTGTTAACTGTCATTGATTTCAAACTTTGTATCCACATAACAGAACTATACCTTGTGATTTAAAGTCATTTTTTGACTGACTACGTCTGCATATTTGGGCAAGGCAACACTGACAGCATAAAACTTCTAAACAAAAAATCTAAAAGAGCATCTTTGAACCACATGCCTTTCTTGTCCAATTCTTCATTATCTGCAATTTCAGGCAAGCAGTAAGACTTTTGATTCAAAAAGCAAAGAAATAAATGGGCGTTTACTTTAAGCATATTCCTGTCCCTCTTTCACAGTTCTTGATGACTACTGTCACTTGCTGTACATTCACATTATGCAATGCTCATAATGCCCTGCTCTTCTGGATTTTCTCTCTGTACTAGTATTCCCATTGTTGCCCCTTTAAAAGCTAACAACTGCTGTAATTTTACAGTGAGATCAGCTAGTGTAGGTATAAAGCTCAAGGATATATCAGTATCAACATGTAGCTGCTTAGTGTATTCGAGAAAGCGCTCATGTTAAATTTGTAAGGGGTTTTTTTATACAGAAGAAAATGGACTACTAGTGCATTAGCTTTTCAAAGCACATCTAGGATAATCAAGAGCACAGAATAGGAAAAAAAAAAGAGACCAAAAAAAAAAAAGAAAAAGTTATGATTTTAAAAAAAATTCCAAAGCATATAATCCTTTTAGTAAAGAACACAATAAAAGCTAGAAACACCCACCAGTTCCAGAGATAATATAAATGTTATTTTAAATACCAAACTCTGCCCTCAATTACATTCAAGCAAAATCAGATCAGATTTTTGTTGTGGGTAAGCACTGCATGTTGCCCATTGCAAAAGCAATTCCCTTCTGTTTCAGTGAGCTGTTCAGTTTTGTTACGAAGAAGTGAATTTATAGGAGAGAAGAACTATTTGCTCATTTTCTGTATAGAATCTGATTTTACCAACAAAGTAATGTAACATGGAAGTGCGATTATTTAAACCAGCACTTCACTACACAGAGGGCTTTTCAATGCACTGCTCTTGCCAGGCTTGTCACAATGACTGACATTTTCTAATATTGAACTGGAAATAATATGGATATTTAATACTGCAGAGTTTACATCAAGTAGAAGAAAAGTGCTATTGTTTATCAGCAATCTCCTTCTGATGGCACATATCTAGATAGACATAATTATTGCTGTGATGAAACATGATTATCAAATAATGGAATAAACACATCTGTGCAATATTTGCAATGTTTCATATCAGGTGATTTGAAATTCTTGTAAATACCTATTCTTAACCATTTTTAATGCTTCCCACTTGAATTTTGACTAAAATTTACCTTTTAGATGTGTTATGCCACTCATTAATTTTTTACAATATCCATCTGTGCATTGCAATCTCTATTCTCCATGGCTCCACATTGTTTTGGCTAACTAACAGGCCCATATGTTGCCGTAATGTATTTCTGCACAATGTTTGTGCTTTTGGAAAAGAAAGGAAAAAAAAAAAAACCACAGGGAAAAACCACAGGCCTAAATAAGCTATAAGGAGCATCCACATACAGTTAGACTGTCTTTACTGAGTCTGGAGACATTATGATTCTGCTGCGACAAGCGGCATTTGTCTTCATTTTGTCTGACTGTCCTCATGTGTTATTATTAGTGGCTGTCAGGCAGCAGCAGAAAAAAAAATATCATCACTTGACTAAGAAGTTGAATGCATAAATGCAATAACTACACACTGGTAGCTGAGGAGAGGATGTCTGATAAGATGGTCTAAATGCAAAAACCTGCCTATAATTACATTTAAAAGGGAAAAACCCGCCACGTATCTGGCAAAACATAAGCACCCCTCCTCCCTTCTGCTTGTATAGCTAAATTGGGAACTAATTATAAATACAACTTAGCAGCATCTAAAGAAGTTGCTTTAAGAATGTCCTTTCAGAATGTCAGTTTCGTTTAATGGAAAGAAAACAAATATGTTGGAATATTCACATCAAGTCATGTTTTTCTGATAAAGTTGATAAATATGAACATTTTAAAGACGAGTTCCTTATCATACAGAAGTTCACACTGACATGTATTTATGTATTTAGCACTTTTTAAAGCCCAAAGCACAAAACTCTTACTCTGTAAGAAGGAGAAACCATAGGCTTTCTGCCTGACATATGTACAGATGGTTAAGAGAAGGTATAAGCTTATGATATCCTTAGTTTTAAAGTGATAAATTATTTCTCTATGAGTACATTTATTTTGAACATACATACAGGGAAACATTTGCAGATCACCTTTTTTTTTATGACAGCCAAGAGCAAATTAATCTATGCAGTCCCATAACAAACCAATATCCCATGAAACTTAGTCATAACTGCATTAGTTCATAACAACTTTTTTAGCTAAACATATTTCACTTAAGGGTTCATTATGAAATGAGTGCCACTACAAAGAAAATTTTGTCTTCAGTAATTAAAAAAAACAGCACCAAACAAAACCCCAAACAAACAGAAAAACCACCCCATAACAATTCAATGGTGAAATGGGGGTCCTGCTGCAGTCAGAGGCAAAATTGCCATTTCCTTCATGGAACTGTTTCCATTGCAAGAAGGTCAGCAAACAAGTTATATTGGGAATCAAAACAAAATAATGTGCAGCAGATAGTACTGACAACAGTTTCCCATGAGCAGTCTTCAATGACACACACAGCTACTAGGAATTTTGCCAGTACCTAAAAGAACTGGTGGCAGATCACCATTCATATCAGCTAGGAAAAGATGCTTAAGATGCTTAGCACTCACTGCTGCTCCTGTTCTTGTGTTTGTATTCTAGGTTTGTGGGTAATTACCAAGTTCCAATTTCCAAAATTAACCTTCGCTTTTAGGTGTTTTCCTTTGGAAGCCTTCTACTGGCTTTTCCCTTTGAAATCTCTCACTCCAGCAGATCCAGAGGTGTGAGTTGAAAGGGGAACTCTAGGTCACGGTCTTGCCATCAGTGGTTCAATCACTGGATTTTCTAATCTTGGTCAGATTTTATAGAAGGTTCAAAGCAATAGCAACTTACTACCCTTCACTTACGCATGTCATAAAAGCGGTTCACCTTCACAAAATGCATACACTAAATGGAAATACATAGGAAAATTAATGCAGCAGGGACTGAATGATTTGCTTGGGAAACACAAGAAGTCTGACATGAAGCCAAATTCATGAATCCCCATCCAGTTTTCTAAGCATGAATTGGTGGGCTATCACACATGCTGAACAGTTAGGAACTTGGAGCCCTTTATCACAGCTTTTTCTCCCATTAGCACTGTAAACCCCAAGGCTGAGACAGGGGAAAAGAAAAGGAGGTAAAGGCTGGCTAGCACTTTGGTCTATTTTCAGTAGAATGATGAAATTATTTTCAAAAGTAAAATACATATGATTACTGTTGATACAGAACTGAGACAGGTAATACCTTGACCCACATATTCTCTGTTTTAGCTGTGTCGAAAAACTTTTATTTAACTTAAAGAAGGAAAACAGTTTCAACAAGATAAATGAGAAACAGCCATGGAACCCTACATGGCCATATTTAGAGTTATTTTTCTGAACCACACTGAGGTAATTGCACAAGATTATACTACACAGAGCCATAAAACTGTATCCAATCTTTAACAGAACCAGTCTCTTTGTGCCATGCATGGGAGAGAGAAACAACTACTTTCATATTTCCTATTTACAAAAATGCTCTTGCATTCTTTGTTTTTCCTTCACGGTATCACATAAACCACTAGTGAAGAAGACAGTGGTTTGTCATTTTTGGGCGATGAGAGTTAAAAGGAAAAACCTTATTTAAACTGACAGAAAACCTGAGGAAGTGGAAAGAAATAAAAATTAAATTAATCTCCACCTAACGATTAAGAACTCCCTGTATTAGCATCATGTATAACACTCTTGATTAAAATTAAAGTGAAATTAATAATACTCCTGCTAAGAACTCCTTTTTTATGATGTTGACCATGCAGCATAAGATATCAAGACTCAAACTGCATTTCAAATTCCTAATCAGTGGAGAGCATAGGTGTGTACTCATCTCTTTTGGGTTTCTCCTGTGTCAGGCAATCCCTTGCTTCAGTTCCTTCTGGAATAATCAAAAAATTGGATGAATCAAAGGGGTTTAGCCTTTTCTTGGACACATGAGGTATAAGTGGTATGCTTCTGTCAATTAAATGGGCTGTGCTCTTACGCTTCAGGACATAAACAGTTGTATTTTGTGTCCCTCCATACAGTCTTAATCTGAGTTTATTGGCCCTTCAGACTTTTTTTCATCTCTCCATGATTCAGTAGCTGTTCCCAATTAATCGCATGCTTGGGCACTGCTATTTTTCATCAAGGCGGTTTCATTCCTGTAAGGTTTGAAAGCTGGGTTTCCCCACTCTTGTTCTAGAATAAAAACGTTCACAGATGGAGTCAATCAGAAGCATTTAATATGGAACATATCCATGTGCAGAGAAGCTATGCAATACCCCAGTTTAAAAAGAAAGCTCTTTCTGCAATCTTTAGGGCTGCATCACAGTACTGCTTCATAGCAAGTACAGATGAGAAAGTCACGTTTGGCCACATTTCTGATAGTAACAAAAAGTAGTTCTCAGGAATGTATGTATTATTTCAATTTTTTATTTGCTTAGACTTGCAGAACCTTTTGAAACAAATATAAGCAGTAATGGTTATATAAGTTCATGAATATGCATGAACATGTTATTGCCTTTTTTAAAACTTTGTTTCTCTTTATTGATGTTGGCCTGGAACAGTAGCAGAAAAATGGACTTGTACCTCACAACTTGATCTATTTTCCAGTCAATTAACATATGAACTACATTAGAAAAGCACTTTATTTGATGTTTTCTAAGCTATTTTTTCTAGCAGTGGTGGATCTTGTATGGCATCTCACTCAGATCTACAGGGTGCAGACGCATGCAGCTTCGCCTTTCGGTGCGCTTCAAGAGGTTGTATTCTTCAACCCCCGGCACCCCCCGTTTCTGTGAGACCTTGCAATAGACTCTCACATCACAGTCAAACATGTCCTTTTCTGAATGGAGTGCTCAGCATTTCAAGCTAAGCCAGAGATCAGCTCTAATATTTCATTCTTCCATACTGCAAGAGAGGTTGCTCTTACTGTCTGGCAGAGTACAATACTTCTCAAACTACTCAATCAGTTAAGTATTGCGTATTAGAAATCTTATACTCTTCTTGTGAAGAGCTAGAAAGAAATCTCAATAATGTAACCCTGTAAGAATCTGATTTTTTTTTTTTTTTCATCTGCATGATTTATTTTACTCACTGAGAAGGGCAATGAGCACTGAAAAATTTAAGGTACTTTTACATTAATTACTAATTCACAGATATTTTTAATTTCATTCTCACTGGTCTCCTATCCTTTCCTCTACTTCTCCCTTCCCATTCAGGTTTTTTTTTTTTTTTAAAATGTTCTGTAACCTTTCAAAAATGTACAGACCAGCTTCCTTTGGAGTAATAACCATAGTTCTTCTGTAGTTTATACTATTTTCACATGGATTCAGTACAAATCACTTTTCAGTATTATCTGTACAATTTTTAAATACTTAGAGAAATTCTCCTCTGTCTTTACACTTTCAGCTTGTGCCTTCACTTTTCTTCACAACTGTTAAACCAGATCTTTGGATATTATGGTTGGTTGAGCCTATAGAACCACATTCAGATGGCCTACAAGCTCCTAATATTTTCTAGGCACTTCTGAAGGCCAAGAGGCCTCGACAAGGATAGACAATTCAAGCCAAAGGGCTTCCAGTGGCATCTGGGCTAAATGTTATATCATGCTGTCATTATGTCATCATCAGAGCACTGGGTATAGGCTACTCTTGTATATGTTGGAAGAGAAAAGACATTCAGGGATAAGTCCTATATGAGAGACACTGCTGAGCATTAAAGGTAGCTAATAAGACATTCCAGATTTTGGAGACGCAAAATGTCAGAACCAGCCAAATAACGTTTTCTAATGTTCATCCTTTATCCAGAGCCACAGGAGCTAGCAAGGCAACATTTAAAACATAGGAAAGTTTCAGAGAGCTATGTCAACTCAGTGACAAATCATTATTTCAGTCCTTAGTCAGTGAAAATGCACTCATCCGAGAGGCCCCAGAAGAGCAGCTCTACACTGGAAGACTCCTAAGACTCCAGAAAGAAGCTGCAGGTGGGGACATCACAGTTCCCAGTGCCATGGAATTAATATCAGCTGACCATTTTACAGGGGTGTGAATGCAAACAATAAAATCCCATATATGCCAGCGGTGTAGAAAATGAAAAAGATTTATAAATGCTGGAAATCTTCCTACAGGAATTACCTCAAGCTATTTTTCCATTGCACAAATGTCCACTTATTTTCTGATTAAATCAAAGTGGACACAAGCAAAGGCCCAAGTCTACTCAAGACCGATAGTGAATTACATACCTTGCCATAAAACAAAACGGGCAAAGCTCTGTTCAGTTGAACTTTGTGAGTGAGACAGGGCTGAGGACATGGGAAGTCTCATCTGACATGATGAAACCTTCCAAGTACTAAATGAATATGACCATCAATTACAAAATTCACAGGCAACAGCAAAGAAAACAAAACTCACCCTCAGTCCTGCACAAGACCTATAGGATATTTTATCCTGAAGGTTCTTATTTTTATCATGCATGCAAAGCAGACTTTCAGCATGCAAATATGAATAATTTAATGAACAAATATATGAGATTTAGCTACTGATTTGGGGGGATTGTTTTAGAAGAGATGAACATAGAGGTCATTTTGAATTAGAAAACAGATTGAAAGTGAAATATAGTACCACCACCACCACCACCAAGTACACTTGGATTTTAGCTTATATGGATTTATTAAGAGCCATTGCTGAATAAATCCCCTAGACTTACTTCTAACAGGGTAGGATTATTATTCAGTTTTGGGTTTGAGACTCTAGGTGCTCATTTTACTTAGATAATGCATATGTGGAAGAGTGTGCTCATCTAAACTCAGCTGAGTACACAGAGAAGCAATGCTCTCCTACAGCCATATGAGAATATCAGGTTATTGATAACTCAGAGACAACTGTCACTGTAGAATTTGACAAATAACCACCCTGATCCAAGAAATTTACAGAAGCATAGGTAATGATTTCTGTGTGTGTAAACTCTCTCTGTGCATAGTGACACAGAGTAGTAACTGAAGTAAAGAGGGGGAGAATCACAACCCTTTGTGAAATGTTTCAAGCAAACATTGAAGTATCAGGAATTTGCGCTGACTTGAGAGTCATGTAAATAGTGTCAGCTTATAAAAACAAGGTGATTCCCTGGATAGGAGAATACCCGTACAGCGTCAAAGCTCCCATGCGTATGTAAACATTCTGTGTAAATATTTGGTTGAAGGTTTCACTATAGAGAGATTTTGCTGTCCCAGAGTGTGGGCGTTGTCTAGAAACCTGAGATCAGGAATGACATGATCTCATCTCCCATTACTTAGATAACTGCATTTGATGCATGCCTCAGGGAAATTGAAATGATCTTGGCAGAGGATAAAACAGAGGATTCAAATGTGCTCTTTAACTGATGATCTGGACTTTGAGAATGAAGTCCCGTCTGATTTCAAATAGACTTCTAAATATTAGACAGGAGTTGACAGAAATGAGGAACCACAGATGCAGTTAGTGTCAGGTTATTCAAGTCCAGTTTTAGGAAGTTTTAGAGTGGATTCCCTTTGCTTGTAATTTAGAGGCTTCAATAGCTGAGGGTATGGATTGTGTCATTTCACAGGAGTTACAAGCCACTAAAAAGAACACATACATCAGTTTGGATATTCTTTCTGGAGCATTTCACATGCATTCCAGAGGCTAAAGGTAAGGCACAGCTCATAAAGCTGTAAAGCACATGATGTTCTTATCAAGGGGGATACATTTTGGAGACTACTTCCATTGCTTACGGTTTTCCAGAGAATACAAGCATGTCTGTCCTATATAATGAAATGAGTCATATTTTTAGAGGATTGTCTAATCATCCCGATTTTGTTTTACAAGGTGAGACTGTCAGAGGAGCACATGGTGGCCTTTTGGACAGACAATATAAGACGTGTGCAGCCATTAACAAGCAGACAGCTGAATCGGGAACAGTGATTACATTATAAAGAGTTTTTATTCTAAGGTGTTTGATCCTCAGTATATCTTTCAGAACTAAGCACATGCTTAGGGTTTGCGATAAAGTTGTTGATGTTAGCACTCTAAGTGTTCTGGTTTCAGCATTCTGGTTTCTGAAGACAGCAGCCAATGCTGCCAACAATAGAGGGTCATCAGTTATTAAAACCAATCTAAGAAACTCGGGGCCAGCAACACAAAGGCTGAACCTGCAAAAAGATGTCTAATCTCACTGCAGGATGCCATTTTGTTCCTATGATTGCTTTTAGAAGATGCTTTAGTTTTTCCCATTAGCTCCAAAAGGAGCAGGGGATAGAGTTCCATGCAGACTACCAGAATAAGCGTCTATTCAATCTAGGGTCTAGATTGTGTTAAGAGTTGAAAAAACACTCCAAAAAAAGTGGTTGGAAATTCAAATTTTACTGTTTCAGGTTACTCAAAATATGGTAGGTGATACAAGAGCTGCGCCTCCATAAGAAATCTTGACCGAAAATAATGAAAGAATTAGTTAATATGTATTTGTTAAGCTGGAAACCTAAAACATCAGTATTCCCTAGTACCTAACTAGAGTCACATTTCTGCTGGCAGCCTCTATAGTAATAAGAAAGCAGAAGAGTAGTGCTTTCACACCCTTATCCATACTACACATCACTTCTACTAGGCTGACGTAAGGATGGTTATGACAACAGTATGTAAGTTCTAAAAGGGCTTTTGTAACTACTCTTTCAGGAGAGCATTTCACAAGGCATCCCTGCTCCCTCATGACACAACGGCCTTTAGCAAGTTGAAGTATTAAAAGCATCATCAGAATGACAGACATTTAATTTGCTGAATGTCACACAGGACTATAGTTTTTAGTAGCTATTACCGCACACAAAATCCTCCTATTCATTCCAGCTGTTTCAGTAGTTCAAGTGTCATTACCAAAACTATGAAACCCTGCCAAAGAGATGAATAAGAGTATGAAAAAATACAGTTACTTGTTCTGACCTGGACAGCTACAAACACGGGGTTTGGGTCAATGTATACCAAAGAAATTTTTCATAGAAAGGACCTGGAATGATTTTCTTCACAGATTATCTCCTCCTCCAGTGTGGGATTTACCCAGTTGTGATTCTGGCAGTGACTACTGAATGAAGACTAAGTAACTCTTCTGCCTCAACTAAACGCTTAATAACCAGAGGGCACATAAATGTTCCATATCAGCCAGTATTTGTCAGGACTAGAGGATGTATCTTTTTGTATGCTGAAAATCACTGCAGATACACAACATAATGCAAACATCTTGCTGATCCAAACTCCTTGAATTAAGTGTTTTAGAAAAACTAAAGCTGTAGTTGATTGCAAGTACTTTTTGAAGCGTAAATCTCTGCCACGGGCAAGCAGGAAACACTGACAGCAATTTTTTTCCCTATCTCACCTCTACAAGCACACAGAAGTGAGGTGAGTCTCCACATATTTCATTTTCTACCACTGAGACAGGAAAAGTGATAGCCAAGTGACATTTGGAGCTGGGACCAAGTGAACTATGACTCAACCCTTCCTGATTTCAGATTGGGCCGATTTCCAATCAGCCTCTGAAGACTAGGCTACAGCAAATGCAGGAAGGAGCTATGGTTTGAGAGAATTAAATGTAGTCTGGTATTGATTTAAAGAGAGAAGGATGAAATTCAAGTGCGAGAAAATTCTGGGTGGAAAAAGTTAAGGTTGTTGGTTGTATGCTGGTTTTCATATCCACTGTAAGAAACTAAGAGTCTTCAGAGGTTTAGAAACAATGCCAAAAACCTCAATACCTGTTCTTCCATGTGTATACATATACAGTATAGCTGATCTCTGGCTACAGTCATCTTCAGATCTGGTTGTTCTCCTTTATCAAGCATGGACTAGAGTAATATTTTTAAGGGGTATAGCTAGTCTCTTAGCCTCTTGTATGTAATGAGAGTCACTAGGCTAAAAAAAAATAAATTAAAGAATCCTCTATAAGTGAGAAATTCAAGTTCCCAAAAGCTACAAATGCCAGAATTAACATTGCTTGGGAAAAGTTGATCCTTCTTTTCACCCCATGTATAGTCATAATGTCACAAATTTTAATTACGGGACCATATAATAATTTTTCCACAGCAGCCCCCTGCCTTGCTTGAAGTCTGAGATAAATACTGCTCAGAGAAAGAGGCAGCTCTTCAATATTTTTATCCTTAACATGCTATTACTGGCCCCTGTTTTATTTACTGCACACCATCAAATGCCTGCAGTGAATGCAGAATTGTTTATTTCCTCATGGTGTTTCTAGAGTGCTCATCACCACAGAATCTTCATGCCTTGTAAACATTAATAAATTCATCTTCACTATGAGATGAGAGTGTTATTATCTCTATTTTACAGGTGGGGAAATCAAGACAAAGAGACTTTCCAAAGGTCAAAAAGTTAATAGGTTGCACAGCCAGCACTGGAACACAGAACTGCATGACTTCTAAGTGTCTGGTCTGGGGAGCTGAGTGCAGTGTCCTACTACTGGCACTTGCTAGGATGAACTCTCATGTAGTGCAGCTGTGTATACTCTGATCTTTTCTGTACCTGCCTTTGTGAACTCGAACCAATGTCAAGGATTTGAGGAATGTACAATTAGTTGACTCCTGTCAATATTTTAGTTTAAATTACTTAGTCTTGTATAAAAATTGGACAGAAACACAGATCAAACTAAGGTCTTTTAGGTACATTGTGAAATTTTGTCATTCAAGAGAACAATCTCTTTCTTCCTGAAACTCCATGATGTTTTTACTCTATGTAACTCCATTACTAAAGAAAATAATAATGACAGAAAAATTCCTGATAGAAAAATACCCTGTGTTATCTTCACACAGCCACAACTCCTCTTCAGGACCTTGTTCTTGTGCATATTGAATAATGCAGAGAACTCAAGTAAAAAGCAGTGTGTGATCATGTGGTTGAAAACTTTATCATAAAACAAATGCAAAAGGAACAAATTAAGGTTGTGCAGAAAGCCATAAATCCAATATTGCTTCAGCTTCTGGTAATTGACTTTCTAAATCAGTTACTATTTTTTTGATAGTAGCTTTTAAGGTTGCTGGCCATTTTTTTGGTAGGAAAAAAATAAAGATGATTCAACTGCCTGAAATAACGTGCAAGTCACACTTGCATACCAGAAGGATTATAAACCTGACAGTTGAACTCCAGACTATGCGTTGAAGGACTTCCTGTGTTGCTGAAAACACGACATAGGTGGTTCTCCAAGGAAGAGGAGATGGAAAGCTTTTGGCTATGGTCTACTGCTACTAGCACATCTCTCTGTCCCTCAGCCAGACAGGCTATCTGTTTTCAGGGTTCACACTGTAGTATGTTCGGTTGCTGCTGGGGTTTTAACACTGCTACGGCCTTAGTCTTTTATTAGAATGAGAGATGATGATATTTTGAATTTTTCTGGAAAAGAATAGTCATGCGTACCTGATGACATTTGAGTACTTCTCTCCAACAGTTCTACTCAGAATTTAAATATCTGGTCAATCATTTGACAGCCTGCCATATCATTGCCAGTAGCACAGGTGACAGAAGACAATAGACCATTTTTCCTTCCAAAATATATATTTTGTGAATGAGACTTCAGTAGAAAAAAGCACAGTACTTCTTTAGCCATGGGGTTTTAGTGGCGCAGAATATTCAACTCCTCTTTCAAAAAATGCAATTGCTAAAAGCTGTTCAAATTTGAATAAAGCAGAAGTAATTTCTATAATAAAAACTGTTTTGGTCTGGTAAGTATAGGGAGCAGTAGGTATTTACTACCTACCTAGTACAAACTGGTTTTGAAAGCAATTGATTCAGAATCTGATTAGAAGTGCTGCTTCCTCTGTTTCCTTCAAAAAATTTAATGCAATAGGATGTCACCAGGCTGTACTCCATGGCACACAAATTATGGCAGCCAGCCATCATTGGGATTATCTAATATCGCCTGGGGATCATTTGATTATTTAATACCACTCAACTGAAGTGAACTACCCTTGCCATTTGGAGATAGCAGTATTACAATGGGCCCAGAAAATACTTACAAAACTCAGGGACAAATTGTTTTCTGGAAAGTGTTCAAATTTTTTAGAAGCTCTAGTCTTTACAACTGTCTTGTCTAAAATCTATCACTGAAAAAATTCTATTCTCCACGTGGAGATGAAGTCATCTTTCCCCAGGTGAATACTATTCTAGGTAGTACACTGAAATGAATATGATTACCATCATATGATATCATATGATATCATACCATATCAATAAAGTTGCAGCATCATTATTTCTCCTGTTTGCCTAACAGTTAATGAAACTGGGAGCAAGAAGTATGCAGCAGGATGCAAACATCAAAGTTCCTATTCCCACAGATTTGAGGGGAAGCACGGCCAGCTTATTAGTTAAAAAAACCCTGGGACCAAATAAATCATGTGGCTTCTACTATTATTTAAAAGCAGCAGTTTATAGCTTTAACATTCTTTTTCTTTTCTAGGTATGACATGCAGAGCTGCATTTGCAAGACAGATAACAGGAACAAAGATAAAAATAGTGTCAGTGTCCATTTATGATCCTGTAATTCTAAGATGTCAGTTAACAAAGAAATTGAATACAAAACATGTAGAAGTAAAAAAGAAAAAAAAAAGAAAAAAAAACAGGCCAAACCTACAGGCAAACTATGTAGCTTTATGCAAGCTGCATGACTGACATAAGCTATTTACCATTTTATCAGTGATTGAATAATAGAAGCAGGTGTTCCTACTGGTCTAGGTGGAATACTCTCACTAAACATTTTCCAAATCTATCGCTCTTGTATCAGCGATGCATTGTGTTGCTGTATTTTCCAAAGCCTAAGTTATGAAACAAATTCACTATACACCAACTTAGAATCAACTAGCAATGCTTACATCTCAGGAACTGTAAGCTATTAATTCTTTCTTTGGAAGAAAATTAATTCAGTTCCTCCAAAGAGATAGTGTATTTAACTTTGTATGCATGGTGCCTAGCATACTGTCTGTATGTAAATCATGACCAGGAACAACAATTTTAACAATTATTATTTTCTTATGGACTTCAAGAAGAAAAAGAAGAATAAAAATGTGGAAGTAATAAAATAAACCCATATATCTGTATATTTTAAACCACTGCAGCTTTCACATACAGTTTTGAATTCTCCTAAAACAATAAACTTATTTGGGACCACTTTTAGTATATGCTTACTTTTCTTTTTAAAATTAACAATCCCTGTGGACATAATGTAAGCATTTATCTAATACATGCTGAAATAATATTTACACCTATTCTTTTCATGTATTCATCACCAAGCAGCAACGATAGTAATGACACACGTACACAAGCATTTCTAGCTTCATAAAGTTTCGGGTCTCTTTATATCTGCATTAATGCTGCTTTTAAGTGCAAAGATGATCTTGTTCTTTCACTCACCATCCCTTCCCATAACAAAGGCTATTTCCTTCGAAACTATAGTTCATAGGAAAGCACTTTATAAAGGAAATTATGAAAACAATAAAATATCCTTAAAAATACTTATTACCATGTCTTGGAAACCTGTTTAGTTATTAGCAATTCATCAACAAAGAGGGGTAGCTATGTATGTTGTTACCTATTTTACCTGTGAAATCACAGATATATACATACACTTTGGGAGCAATGGATATTCATAGATATTAAAATCAAATTAAGCAGATGTGATTTATTCAGTTTTCTGTATCTAGATATGAAAGCAATGCAATGGGACTGTACAGAAAAAGAGAGGACAAGTAAAGTAAAATTAGATCATAATGCAGGAAACAGTAAAGTTGAAAGTGGGGCAAAACTACACTCTCAGCTGAAGTTGAGATGATTTGGAACAGAGTTGGAAAAAATGGCTGACACAGTTTTGTCAGGTTCTGATTTCATTTTGTGTGGTGAATTAGTGTATTCTTTTAGATAATCCCCAAGCTCAACCAACAAAATTCTTCAAAGTGAAGAATGGTAACTTTAAACTCATAATGCACTCCCAAAGTACACTCTGTCCATTTTTCATTGCTGTATGTTCTGCTTATCAAATTTAATATGCTCTAGATTATTTTGTCAGCCCTTCAGTCATTGCTCATGTTATCTAATACTCCCACTTATTTCCCTCTTCACTGTATTTGTACTCAATTTTTATTTCCTACTGCTGATTATTGCTATTTGATATAATGTAAAAAATGCTTTTTTCTTGTACCACTTCTTAGTCTTGTATGACACTGTTTGACACTAAAAAGCATTGTAGAGCAAGTAAGAATTAAAAAACAAGATTGTGACAAATAAAACGCTAGCAAGAACAGGGCACTATAGCTCTCTATATAGCGCCCAAATCTTCTCCACCATATGCAAGACCAATGAGCTACTGCTCTCTTCACAGATGAGGGTGTGGCAACACCTTTGATTATGTTGGTGGCAATAGTATTGCAAATTTTGAATAACTATGAAGACATTTCACATATAGTGCAAGACACGCTCAAGTTACCTTATGGAAAACTTTCAAAAAATGAGAACCTTCTGACTAAGCAATTTTTTTTAAGGATGTTTCTCTGTAGAAAATTTCAAGAAAGCAAATAAACCTCTCACCTTTGTCTTTTTCTTAGGCAGAAAGATGAAAAACTGCACTCAACTTTCCTCTTAATCCTCTGCTATGCACCTTCTGGACTGTCTGACTGCCTCTAGATTCAGTCCATGGATTGATGGATTTTGTGCCAATATTTTCTACTCTCTTATTTGAAATTCCGTCTTCACGTCCCCTTCTCTATCTGCAGGGAATCCACTGCTGCAAGAATACTGTTCCAGGGCTCCAAAGGGGCTAGAAAGTGAGGACTGGAATAGAAGGGGAGAGAGAGAGACACACACACACACACACACACACACACACACAGAGACATGTCCTCTTGATGGTCCATGTGACTATTTTATCTGTTTTCCCATGACTGAGTAGTGGATAGAGGATGATAATAACTCTTTTTAGTATTTACTGAGGTAGACGGCCCCCTTCCAAATGCATGAGTAGTGTTTATGTGTGCTCTTTTTGGAAGGCTTTGCACACTTGAAGAATCTCAGCATCATACATCTTGCACTATAAAATCTGTCTCCGTCAAGGGGAATGCAGGGTTTCCGGGTACCACCAGCGCACAACAGTCAACAATGTTTTGAAGCAAAGTCACACCCTAATGCCCAGAATAAAGGGAGCATTCCGTTTTTCTGAAAAGAATTTCCACCTTGAGGTTGACAACTGTTATCCAGCAAAATACCATCTTGTAGAAGGTACTGTATTTTCACTGTTTTCAAGAGAAGTGTCTATGTGATCAGTTTTCTCAGGCTATATTATATATTAAAAAAACTCCCTCCCAACAAATTCTGGTTGCAGCTCAACCAAGCAGATATGGATATGGACACTTCTAATTGTTTCTCAGTGGAATAGAGTTCAATTTAAGCTGTGCTTTTATTAAAAGATATAGCGAGTTAGCAAACACCTTTTTAATTCCTGGATCATTTTACTATGGTACCTTCTGCTTTATGGACCCTGGAAAATAGCTTAAAGTTTTACGAACATTCAAAACAAATTTCTATTAGACTAAGTGAACCACCTGTTAAAGATGTCTTTTTAATAACTCTCTTGGAATCTACTAGAGGTGCCTCAATTAAATGAGTTTGAAATGTGTGGTTATTCCTGTCCAATAAAACAGTTTATTGAGAGTCCTTTGTGTTCATAACCAACCTTTGTAGCAATCCATTTCCAGTTGCAAGTCAAGACAGCACCAGCCCTTAATGTTCTAATAAACAAATGGTTTAACAATTGGGAGCTAATTGTCACAGTGGGACAGCCTGGGATGCTTCTAATCAGGCCTGCATTGTCACAATTCATTTTCATATTGTAGCAAAATAACCTCAGGAGCCCTTTTGAATTAAAAGAAATTTCACTTTACACTCATAGATGCTCAGTCTATCCATTTTAAATCAGATTCTGTAATTTTAGACCAGCTTAATCTCCTCAAAATCATCAACCAACATTTTCTTGCTATGTCTAGAAATGACACTTTAGCAGTAAAATCCCATTCCAAAAAAATGGACGGGATACATTCAGTGGCAAATGACTTGTAATATTTTACAGATTTACTCCACTAGATATTTACTACAAATCTTACAAAATCAGCACTTATTTAAACCACAGGTGTGTTTATAGACAAGCAGATATTGCAAATCATAGTCAGGATCCAACTGCTAAAATAGGCTTACTTGCAAAGAGGTATCTCTTCTATCTAAATTCAGGGTACAACAGTGCTGGAGATTTTTGAAAATAAACTATTTTTCATTCATTCAGTCTCACCTCCTCCATTTTTTTTCCTAATATATTTTCAACTAATCCTATAATACTATTAAGACAATTAACAAAGAAAACTATAAACATATTTAAACAATCAATTTAAACAAAGTTATAAAGAGACCCTTTTATGCAAAAGCTCAATAAAAGATAACTAATTAAAGCAACACCTTACAAGCTCACAAAAAAAGCCCTCAAGGCTTCTACTCTTGTTCACAATTGGCCAAATAACAAATTCGTCTGTCAGTTTTGTATGACTCCCAGCCTTTGCTTTTAAAACAGACCTGGGACTACGATAGAAAGCTTGTCAGATGGTGGAAAGCCTTGTTAATGACACGCGAAAAACTTGCAAAACTTACCTACCCTAGCTGAGCTGAAAGTATTTGGTCTCACTTACATACACACTGACTTTCACCTGCCCTTTACAAACAAATGGAAGTAAGTCAGAAATTAAAACGGTCATATATTCACTGGCTTCCGTTCAAGAAGAAATTATATGCTCACTCAAAACAAAACTGGAGTTATTCCTAAATTGGTTTGCGGATGTGAGTCCCTTACAATTCATTCTGAATACAACATTTAGATGTGACTTTTTTCCCTCCACCTCTAAGAAAATGTCAGAATTATATTTTCTGCACCAATCCAAGACTTTTATGGAAAATCCTACTTATTTAACCAGCCCTACTGAAACTTCACATGAAATTCCAACAACAAAGAAAGCAATTTTGTCAACTACCTTTTCAGAGATCAGGTTTAGCTGCTTCTCTTACTGTAACAAAGTGAGTTACACCCACCCCATTAGGAACATCTACTTAATAACTAGCTGGAGTATCCTAATTATAATTTTTTCTTGTAAAATAAAAATTAGTAAATCTTAAAGCACTTATGTTTATTTGCTGTTTCTTATTACGACAAACATGTAAAACCCGAGTTATTAATTTCCTGAAGTTTGGCAATTATTATTCCCAGTAAATTTAAAATTATAAAACATGATTATATCAAAATAGAATCTCAAAATGCTTTTACCCCCTTGTTCCATGAAAAACAAACAAAAAAAAACCCACTCCAAATCTAACCCCAAATCTCAAAACAAACAGTATGACTTGTTATTATCCCAGAAGTTTCTAGGTAATGGGAAAAAAAAAAATCTCATGATGACTGCCCTTTATGCACCTGATCTCTTGACCCAGGTTTCAAGGCGGTTGTTCGTTCAGAACTCTGTGCATTCCTGCCTGGGCTTTCCACATCTTAAATATTCTAGCTGGTGTTTTTCCTGCTGGTTCTTAAGAAGAGAACTATTGTTAAATAAATAAAAAAAAAGTGTCTCAAAGACTAATCATAGAGGAAATGAAAAAATGAGATAGATGGACAGTCAGAATACATCATTAAGTCAGGACATCATAAGCTTTAGAATCAATAAACAGAATTCAAATATTATTGGACACCATTATGCAGTATATGAAATGGAATTTTTTCTCAAGATTATTTGATGTCTTGAAACAGAAAGAGGGAGGAGTGATTTTATAAGATTTTAGTTCTGATTTGTGCTATTAAGTTTTCTTAAACATAATACGTTTACTTTTGTTTCCTAGATTGTGTGGAGTAAACAATGACACTCAGTAATCATGTTCTTAAGAAAAAATATATAGCATGCCCCTTTGGTGAAACAGTTTTTAAATTCTAATAGAATTTCAAGGTTATTATCTATTTCAGATCAACACTCGAGGTCAGAGTTCACAGCAGCCAGAATTTACAAACCTCCAATGGTTTTTGATTGACAGCAATCAGCATCTCTTCAGCATCACTGAGGGAACAAAGTACAGGTCAAGACAGCAGGCGATTTCATCTGTCATTTTTAATTATCTAAATTATATTCACAGACAAAACCTTTCCCATCCATCAGGGCATCGCATTACCATAGACAATGTTTGTTTAAAGAAGAGGCCATAAAATCAAACAATTATGAATGCAGACAAGCCTTGCTATTGACTGCATAAATAATCAAGTGAGATTTCCAAAAGTCTCTGCTAATGAATTGGTAGATTGCTGGCAGGAAGTGGCAAGTAATAATACAGACAACAATCTAATGTTCTTATTGACTTTTACTAAAGCTTAGCTACAGTAGCAAAGATCCAAAAATGACGTCAAGTAAGGTTTCCATAGAAGCCGTATTGATATCAGTACACTGCTAAAATACAAGCAGTTAACTCCTGACCTCATAGTAGGACCAGCAATCCCCTGTGAGAGAGCTGAAGCACTAACAGTACAATATACCATGAGCTGAGCCAACAGCCTCAGGGCTCCAACATTACTGCAAGGGCCTCTTCTTTTGCTGTGTATAACAGTCTGATCCACAATAATTCAACTGCAATCCCAAAAATTAATTCCACTTGAGTCTGTCATATGAGTAAATAAACATCTGCAAACTGAAACATATGCATCTGATACTGTTATGAAAAATGTGGTGTGCTGAACAGAGTCTGATGGAACAGACTCATCTTATCCAGACGTCCCCAAAAGGTTAACAAGTTCACAGTTTAAAGGCCACAATCACAGATGACATAAACTGCCATAAGTCTGTTGCTCCATTTACACTAGCTCATTAACTGTAATCATAGGTAAATATCTGGCCCAAATTTTAATGGTTTCATTAATCAGAAAAAGCTGACAAGGTGAAACTAGTAAGAATCGCTTTCGATGATTCTAGGACACTAACATAGACCTCTTCGAGGGGAAAATAAAGGTACAGAAAGATGATACATGAAACGTGCAAACTGTCTCTGTTCAGTGGGGCAAAGCTTAAGACGACTTTTCTCCCAATAGGAAATACTGGAGAAGGATTTCCTCTGGGTAAAGAGTAAAGGAATTAGATTTGACACTAGATGCACTGAGAAGACAATAGTCTGGTAGGTGTACAATACAAAATAAGAGTGAAAGCTTTTTGCAAAGCCCTTGAGGATGGTTATTGAGACAGAGAGAGACTAGCAGAAACATTTCCCCTCATTAACACATGTAGACCTGATTGCTGTCAGCATGTAATTCTAGTTTCTTTCACCTGAAAACATATCACTAACTACAAGTCTCACACTTCTCACTCATGTGATTTTTCTGGAACTGGTTTGGCAAACAGTTTGGAGCAAAAACCAGTTTTGTACTTCCAAATCTCAGTAGTTTATCCTGCCAAACAAAAGAAGCCAATCTATGTCTGCAAAATCTTTAACTGCCAGCTGTGTTTCTGGGATTGTCCTTCACATCCGTTGTGTCTGAATGAGCACAAACTAGTTCACTGATGGTCTCATATTAGCTCAATCACATTTTTCAAATCTTTATTAGCTCTTAATAACCTTTCACAGATGTTAAAGAAGGAAACTGGACTCATTTCAATGGGATTCCAAAAAGCAAGTTTTAAAAGGAAAGCTGAGAAAAGCTCATGATCCAGAAAGAAAAGGACTATCATTATATTTGATCTTGGTTTACAGGGGGCAAAAAATGAAAAAAAAAAAAGGTCTAATTAGTTCCATGTAGCCCAACCCCCGGCCCCAAAAAAATTAGTGGAAAACTCTTTACTTTCCCTTCAACACCATCACCTCCCCACCTCTATCCCCCAACTTTAGTTATTCTCAAGGAGTACATCTGATTTTCACCAACTTGGTCATGAAGACTAAACAGACCTCACAAATTGTATCTTTCTAACTGTAATTTTCCCCCTTGAATGCATAATTTGTATAAAATGCAAGGCATCAAATTTTTACGCAGCACTGTGGACCTATTTCAAAAAACCCACTCAGAATTTCTTCTCAGTAGGTAACACAGTGTGGCTTGTTTTCTCACCTGGTAACGGGACAAGAGACACAGTGAGATTGCAGGAATGGCTTACAGCTCCTATTACTGGGCCTTTCAGTTTAAGTTCCATGACTTCAGGTTTTGAACCTCTGGAATGTCTGGTTCTCATCAGCTCACAAAGATGACTAGGATTCCCTAAATTCACCTTGGATGGATGTCTGATAGAACATAATGCATCTATGTCAATAGAAGTCAGTCTAGATCTGACTGGTGTGAAAGCACTGCCAACCTAAATAAAAAATACAGTTCAACTTTACAATGTTTTTTTCTTTAGTTGGAATAAAAAGGTTAATTATATCTCAGTTCAGAACTTTACTGTAGCTGTGTCAGTGGGAGAGAGATGAATGTAATTCAGATTTACATTCACAGTTCCGGGTCACAGTAAGATCTGAGTTTTGAGAGCAAGCAGATACAACGAATAACTGCACTGAAATTATTCTAACAACGCTACTCCTACATAGCACACCTTTAGCAATGATTGCTGAAAATGGTGTACTCATTAACTCGGTAACCGCTTGTTATAAAACAAGAGGTGATTCTTCCAAATATGAAGGCCTTTGGTCTATGCATTTCACCTGTAAACTTTTGCCATTTTTTTATTTATTTTGCAAGTTTAATACTATGGTTTATTGAGATTTACACTTTCTTAGCCATAGGAACTACTTTTTCTACTACTAGCATTATAAAGGAGGCTTAACGTTTACATTCACTTTATCACAATATATTTTTACATTATATTAAGACCTATGGATAAATATCCCAGGAATGTTTGAAAGAAATCTCATTTCCCCAGTAAAATACATTGTTTTTTAAAATTCTAACACATATATATATAAAAATTAAAAATGTTTTGTGAAGAATGGTTCTCTAAAGTATTTTGTGTTTAATAATAGTCCTTCTTTTACTAAAGCAATCATTTACACCATGGACAGTCTGAATTAAAATAATCCATCAATGCATCATAGCTTGGTTGCAGGCAGTGACACAAAGAAGAATGCCATGGCAACAAACCAGTAGAACTATATAAGTTTCATAGTGCCAACAGAAAGAGAGAGTCTCATTTAGGTGTCTTTCTCAGGGACGAAGCTGGCAATATTTATAGAGAATCATTACTTCTAGAAATTATGTTGAGAAACTACTTAAAAAAGGACACAAGTCACTTTTGATTAGGAGACAGTTGTGAAGAAGGATGGCAGTACTCGGTCCCAGGACTTAATCCTGAATCTCCACTAGAAGTAAATAAGTATTAATGTAAAGTTCTTATAGGAGATCTTGACCTGACAGTCTAGGCAATATAGACACAATTGTTCTCAATGAATTAATTATATGCCTTCTCCCTTTGATACTAGCAGTCATGATATTTTCAGTAGATGAATTGTTTCCTGAGGAAAAGCTACATTACAAGACACTTTGGATTTCATTCCTTACATAGTTATCTTGTAAAAGATAAGGCTGCATTCCAGCAGAGGACATTAAAACAAGCGATTACTGACTTAAGATTATTTCAGGCTTTTTATAGGTTGGTAATCCAAGAAATACGTGGCCAGCTAAAGTTCTCTGAGAACAACTGTAACTTAACTTAGATATTTAAATGATCTTTTTCAATGGCACCATTGTTCCGGTACCCCACATTGCAATATTCCAGGTTTCACATCACAGAAGCTAGGAGAAAGTATTAAATAGACAAAACCCCATCTGTCCCAAAATAATTTCACTATCAAGGAAATTTTCTTTGCTAAAGCTATTTTCTAGATTTACAAAGCTATCTAGAAAAAGCAGTACAAGGAAAATGCTATCAGAAAGTTGTGTAACAGTTTCATTAGATACTGATATTGCCTCTTCATTAATAACAAAACAAAACCTGGTGATGACAACAGGCAGGTTTTTTTACAAGTCAAACCAGTCCAGATGTGTTTAGTTAGTGTAATTAGAAAATGTTCTATCTCAAATGGCTCAACAGTTACATAAGATTGTCACATGACCAGAAGTCAAAATACAACATCAAGAAAAACTGCAAAAGGAACAAAAAGAGTTAAACAGAAAATAACTCATTGAGAGCAGAAATCAGAGTAATATATACTTCCACAAAATAAAACAAGGAAATTATCTCGAAATAAACAAATCTTAATGAACAATTTTGTTATATTGACAGGGAACTATTAATAACTGTGTTCTTAAAAGAGGTACTTCATTTGAAGGAGGAAATCTTTCTACCTATAATTAAAGCTGATAGGTGGTTCTGCAAAAGCCTTGGCAATACCAGGATTTATTCAGTCATTTTCTCTCTGCACCATATGGAATTCGCTCCTGGATACTATTTCTTTAATTATTCTTATAATATTTTTTGTTTCTGTTTACATGAACCTATTAAGAGAATAATTTAAGCACCTTTTAAGTTAATCATAAACTTCAGGTTAAACTGAAGCACAGAACACAATTCTAAAAAAAGTTTACCATAACTGATTGGCCAGATGGATAGTATGAGCTCTCAGGAGTATCCACTGAATTCAGTCACTTAAGCAGTTTAAAAAAGGGTGAGAGGAGCCTCAGAACTGAATCACTTGCATTTTTGAGGTCCACACAGTGGATGACATTTCCTGCTTCTTAACAAAGCATTAAAAGTCAGAGAAGTAAACTTCCACTTAGACAGTATCATAAATTGCACAGGGGAAAGGCCTGAGGACCTTTGCTAGCTTAAACTTTTCTAGCATTAAAGCTTGTAAACCACTCAAAGGTTGTGTTGAGGGATTAAATTTTTTTATATTTGAGAACTTTTGGGGTCATTTAAAAAAAAAAAAAAAAAAGTAGCACTTCTGGAATTTAAGCCTAACATAAGCATTTTCATACATTCAAATCAGTTCCATAACCTGAAAAGTCTGTCTCAAAATATGCTCTGAATTTCCACCTTTTGACTCTCTTATGCAACTGAAGAAGCGTCCTCATTTTGCTAGTCTATCCACTACAAGATCTTGGTCTTTGTATTGCATTGTAAAAAAAAACAGCTATTTGTAAAAAATCTGTATGTTCAGTGCTTCCCACACTACATTAGTTTACTGTGCTAGGTGTTCTCGTCTCTTATTTGGACTATGTAAAATACCCTTAACTACATACTGTGGGTCCTGCAGCATAAAGTTCACAGAGGAATTTGACTTCAGATGATTAGCTAAAAATTTATCACATATGACCTAAAGGTTTAGCTTTGCAGCAATATTTCACAGTACACAGTATTTAGGGAAAAATCAGAAGATCAGTGTGAAATCAGAACATAGCCACATGTCTTACTTGTTATTTCACTTCAGGATCTTTTGTAGTGAAGAGGTCGCACAGACGGATCATAAACCTACAATTTTGGTCATAAAGGATGCTTGTATCTTTATGCAAACATCTTCAATGTTTGCTGAATTCCACAGCCATATTTTTTTTTCCTATGCACAGGATGGCCAAATAGAAACCTCTGTATTCCTGCCAGTTCTTTTAATGTACTAATGATACAGACTGCAGTATTGTTCATTACTACTTTCTTGTTAATATTCTTATTTTGAACAGTGACAACAAAGAAGTTTCATATTTCAACTTTCAGCCTGACAGGATAAAGTGAAACACACAGGCAGTCAGGTCTGCCTCTTCTTGGGGTGTCTGCAGAATAAAACAGACTTCAGCAATCACTAAATACCAATACATTGGCTGCTACATTAATCAGGAAAAAATATTCTCCACCTCTTAAATTATTTTCATAAAGTTCATGTTAATTTGAGCTCTTCTGATGTGCTAATATGTGGGCGACCCTCAAAAAAAATCTAGTTCTGGACAATTAGGATGAATTTCTGTGCTTCTGCTATCTATGAAAGAGAAAACTTACCCTAAGAGGTAACTCACAACAAAACTTTATTTCACAGTTGTAACATGCCTTCTATTTCTAGTCAGCTTTCTGCATGTCCCAGACATCACACAGTTAAATGAAGTGTTTCTGCTAGAAAAGATACAATTTGCCTACAGTAAGAAAAATCAGGAATGTTTAGTGAAACAACCAGCAAAATAACAATGTACACCATTTTTAAAATATGTCAATGTTTTCCAACAAGAGATTTTTCTGGGGAGTTACCTCCATGGTTTTATTTACCCTTTCCCCCCCCTATTATAAAGCACTTGTTCTTACATAATGTATAAAATGTTTCACAGGAAATGAGACAACTGCAACATGCCTAAAACTGAATGTCACAAATCAGAGAAGAACAATTAATTAATATTCAAAGTACTACATTTATTAGTGACAAACTAAATTTAAAAAAAAAAAGAAAAATCCATTGTACAGAAAAAGTAAACTCAGGAGAGGACTATTTTGTCTCTTTTTAAAATTATATGTCTTTTTTACCTCAAGAGAGGTTTCTAAAGACATATCTTAATGGTGTCTTAGTAGGTTAACACAACGAAAAAGGGAATTGCACCTTCTCTTCCTCTTATAGTCCTGATTTTTTTTTTTTTCCCAATTATTATTTTGAAACATTTCTCTTTTTAAACAGACCCAAAACTTGTCTTCCACGAATCAGTATTAGCCCTGGTTAATATGGGAAACACACTTCATAAAGTCACACCTTTAAGAGAAATATTCTTGTTGTTTTTATTAACAGCACTGTAAAATAAAAGTATGTGACCACTAAAATTCAATGAAATCCCCAAGGTAGAAGCATATTAAGCCATATTAGTTTCAAATGACTAAAATTTTTATAGTACTAGCTTAATGAATTAATAATTATTGGCTACTTATTTTAAAGGACTACCACTTTAAGGAACTATGAAGTGCATACTGCCCTGTAATTACTGTCTGTAATCCTTCCAGTCCTTTTCAGAACAGAGGAGACTTCTACAGCCCTCTAGACTTAGATCATCAACTCTCAATAGTCCTTATACACCATACGAATTCTATATTAGAAAGGCTTGACCACAAGTTTTCAAAATAAAAACATACAAGCAAAGCTGTGCAGGAGAGCTCATAAAAACAGCGTGTGGCCCTGTTCACAGTCCACACCTCTCTCTTTGTGCAGAAATATCTATCTGGACTATTCAAGGGTAAAATCAGCTCTGGCATTTTGACCACTTAATGCTTACAGTGAATTTGGTTTAAAGATCTAAGGCAAGAAATGAATGCTCCACTCAGGTATACAGCTACCTCTGAAGTAGATTACAGGCAAGTAAAAAAGACGACTTAAGCTTCGTTTCCAAGTTCTTTTACAGCTTGATCCTGTAAAGAAGGCCAATGTGCAAAGTTTCTGAGTCCTAGAGTGTCCTTGATGCTTCTTGGTGTCAAACGTTCATTCTTAAATGTTTGCTTCTATTTCAAACTCTTTGAAAGACAACCCTCCCTCCTACTTAAACAAGTGAAAATTAGTACTGTATAAAGAACTTTACTGAAGGAGAAAATACTGGGAGAGAGGGGAGACAGAAGCCCTTATCTCTGTTACAGGATTTTCTCACTCTCTGAGATTGCACAGTGTGGCACAAATGGATTTAGCCTTCACAGAGTTTATGAAACTGGGACACCATAAGAAGAGAACTTCTTTATTAAAGAGAAGTTATTTCAGGGTTTCTGGAGATCAAGGCTGACTCAGGAACCCACACCTATTCTCTCAGAGGAATGAGCACGTAAATATTAACAAAGTTTCCTCTCCACATGAGAAAAAAAAACCCACTTGTGACTTCCAGTCCTTTCTCTGTCTTTTTTTTTTTTTTTTCTTTTTTCCTTTTGGCATTTAAAAATGCTCTCATTTTCTTGCTGTGCTGCTGTTTTTTGCAGGAAAAGCCTTATGCATCACAATCTTGCCATGAATGGGAAGAGCCCTCATCCAATCTCACAGGACTTCTTTTGACCTAAACTGGCCTTTCAAATGTAACAGCACTGCTTCAGAAGACTTGGCTTATCCACTCAGTGACTGTGCTGGCCGGGATCTCTAACTCATTGGGAATACAGAATCTGCTCCAGGTTGGGAGCCAACTGCTGGTGTAGCACTGACAGATGCAGGACCCATATGCCCAAGTCTGGGTAGGAAACCTGTACCGTGGCATTTGCTGGTAAATTTGCTGGTATCTTGGTTTTGCTGATAAACCCAATTGCCTGGGGGCTGCGAGTCAGCCTACTGCTGCCCTGTAGTCATGTTTTGTGTGTTAGTGAGTGATGCCTGTCTGTTAAGGAGTACTATCTGAGCATAGCTGTATCCCTTAATACTTTCATATGCCACTACACATCTAATTCCAGTATTTCTACTGTTCCTGGTGATTCAGGCACAGATGATGAAATCTTGCAGGTGCACCAAATATGTAGAATGTGTAAATGTTCATTTCCTGTCTAGTGGATGGGAAGTTATGCTGATACCATCCCTTACTTTTTAATTCTAAACAATTTTTTAGATATACTATCAGGAACTGCAGGTGTAAGGTTTGGATGACACCACAAAGACATTTTTATAAAGAGGGAAACACATAATTAATATGCTCTTTAATGGTAAAAAAAAAAAAAGGTAAAAATTTTCCAATATATTATTGACACCTCCTTAGATACTTGCATGTGTCACCCTTGGCAGGCACATTCTTGACACTACAGAAGATAAAATGCCCTTTACATAAAATGCTGTGCACTGATGTTGCTACTGTTCTTCCTTAGTTGCACTGAAAAAATACGAGTTTTTACCTCTTGACTTGAGAATGAAACCTATTGACGTTAGTACATGGGAACAGAGCTTGATAATACCCATAAATTAAGAAATGTTAACCATTTCCTTAGTTAAGAAATGGAAAAGGCCACTTTCCATTTAAATTTGGAGTCTACCGAAACCACAGTTTCTCCATGAGGGAGGTCACTGAATGTTGTCATTCCAGAGCAAGGCTTAAAGACATACATGCTCCTAAATACAGAAATAGAAGCTACAGTCACTTCCTGCCAAGCCTCCTACTTACATATAATTCATACCTTCATCAGAAATAATCTATCTGGGAGTTGGGGAAACTTTTGTAGAATGAATGCCAAATGCTGCTAATTAGCCTTGGCAAACACTGGAAGTGTGGGGGGCAGTTCAAAGTCAGTAGCCTAAGTGTGCAAGGACTAGACATGAAGCAACTCTCCTCCTCTCCCACGGCGTGTGCCCAACCTTATGTGGACTACTGCATCCTAAAATGCAAATGTGTGGGGGCATACAGTAGTCACAAATAAGAATCCCTATAATGTCCTCAATGCAAGTATTTTTTCTTGTTTTGATAGACTAATACAACATTATATAATTGAAAATTTGAACTGTTTCCTACCGTCTAATATACACTCTGATAAATCTTATTTATGTGTAGAATATATAGTACTTTTTCTTCAAAGGGAGCATCATATTCTGTCCTTGATTTTGTTTGACTACATAATTTGTAAAGGATGAAAAACACTGCCTTGATCATTACTCTTTCAGACATGTAAATGCAATAATTATTTGAGAGAAAATAAAAAGAGAGACACCAAGTTTAGCGGGACAGTCTTTCAAAATTACATTTCATAAAGTCTCAAATTTTTGTTCTCAGAGTTAACAGGGGGCTTACTCTTAGTTCCAGAATTGTCTGCTGACCATATACTTTATAAAATTAAACACTGAAATTCTAAACCACAATAGAAATACATTTTTGTGCAAAATTTTGGTTGCTTTGAATCCTGAAAGACTAGGATCAGACTTTCAACGTAAATATTACCTGTAAGCAACTTTTTTTGAGATTGTACAAAGGAAATCTGAGTCGCTACTACATGTCTGTTGCATATTAGGCCTCCACTCAAACTCTGGCTTTGTTTCATTAATTTTCAATAAAACTAAATTTTTTTTCATAATATGAACTAAGAAGTATTTGCCGATGGCCTAAAGAAAGCTGATCAGTCCCATAGTGCCTCTCCTCGAAGCCTTTTGCCTAATGTTATTTTTTGAAGAACAAAAAACTAAGTGGCTTTATCACTGGGCTAGGAGACAACTGCTACAGCTGAGAAAGCAAAGAAGGTGTCCTCCACAATGATAACTCTCTACTGTAGGCCTTCACTGAGGGGGACTTCTAAACCCTTGACACAGACACACACCCATCACAGATTTTTCTTTCCTATTAAAGTGTAGATTAAAGGCAGATAATCCACCATCTCTGTGCTAAAAAAAACCCCAAAACTCAAGAATGAAATTGTAAAGATTAAAATCTCTATTTTGAGCAGAAGATACTATTGAATGGAAGAATGCAATAACAAATACCAAGTGCAAAGCAAGCCAGTGATACACACTTTAAATCACTAGCTGTAATATGTAGGAAAGAATCTACAATGCATTAAATCAAACCTGCATTCAACGAGACACAATCAAAGAGGGACAGAAATGTAAAAGGGTATAGCAATCTCCTTAAAATGGAAAAAATGGAAAAGAAGAAAACAACTCATTGGCTAAGTGCTGCGCATAATTAATGAACAGAAGTCATCACCAATTTGCATCTTATGTGACCTTATTAGATGTGTGTGTGTGTGTGTGTCCAAATGTGATGCCATGTAATTACACACAACTACTTCACTGTGGAAATGTTATCATTTGTTTCCATAGTCCCTTTTTTATTTTCTGTACAGGTAGAAATTCTAATACAGTGACATTTTAGCAGCAACTAATAGAAGCAACCACTTTTAATCAACTTTCGAGATAATATACTTCAGAACAGAAAGCACGTTCTACAAGGCTAACTCATTCATTTCAACAATATTTGTATTCCTTTAAATGTTTTGAACTTAAAAGTCTGTAAAGGTGCTTGCACTTGCCAAGTAAAATCCGTGAAAAACAGAACTGTGTCTAGGGCTCCAGCTTCTATAGCAGTGGGGAAGGCTGAACACACACCTTCCATGTCAATATTTAATTTTTTAGTTATTTAGTCCTCACAGTTGGAAAAATAAAAAAAAAAAAAAGTGACTAGCAAACACCTGATATGATGAAATAACTCAGTTAAGACCAGCCTTAAACAATAGCATTGATATGACTCTCAACTGTCCATGCTCCATTGAAGGGTGTTCTGTATGCAGACTCCAACATTACCCTTTGCCAGCTCCCAGGGAAAAAGAGGGCACATAGTGCTGCCCTTCATAACTATTGCAGAGGAGTACAAAGGATGTTTAAAGCCTATTTCTAGTGCTTTTTATTTTCATAAAGTCTGAAATGAGGAATATAGTAATCTTTGAAACTGTCATCAATGTTTTCATGAAAGCGAAGAAAAATATCAGTTAACTTGCCCAGCATGTCCATGAAATATTCTTTTCCCCATTTTTATTTATTTATATAAAATCAACACTCTTTTCCTTTCTTGACGAATACTGTGATTGAAAAAAAAAAAAAAAAAGAAACAAGAAAACAAGACATTCTGAAGCCAGGACACTTACTGTCCTCCCCTATACCTTTACAAACACCATAGAAGGTATAATTCTTTCTGGTGAACCCACATATTAGTTGATCCTGTCTATACTTTCCAAGCCACCTTACTTCAGAGAAAAACAGGGCAAAACCCCAAATCATAGCTGAATGCAGACTCCAATAGAGTTCTGTTGATGTATCTGAAGAAAAAAAATCCTCTTTCAGCTTCTATAGGCTGCAGAAACTCCTCCATTTCTTTTAATGACCTATTCCCTCTGTCTGATTCAATACAGCCCACTGGCTATGGAAATGACAACACTCAGCAGGTGACAACAAAACGGTCAACAAACAGTGCTGAGATATGTCATTTTCTTCAAATACTTTCTCAGGAATTAAATGACACACTACTGTACACTGTGTCCTGCTCAGATCAAATATTTCTTTATTAAATGAAACTGCACACTTTTATATATAGTTGCCATATAAAATGCAGGTTTAAGTGTACTGTTCCAAGCTCCAATTGCAGAACAATTTGCTATTTTCCACACCTTCCCCAGTCTCCTTTTAGTATATAACCCCTTGGGCAGCAACTGCTCAGATGCTGTACCTTTGCCATAACTCCAGATTGAAAATCCTGCCCTTATGGAGTCAATCTGATGCATTTATTGTGACTGGGACAAATTGGAGTATGCAAATTAGCACCTTTTGAGTCTCCCGAACCCAGGAAATTCTCTTGCTACGTGTTCCAGTTAATGGACCTGAGATGTCCTTTGTGACAGTGCTGTCTGCACAACTCCTTTAACCTTTTCAGATTCTGATCTAGCCTTTGTTCCTAGCCCTTTTTAGAATCGTGCAATGTACCCAGTTAACCTCTGTTATAATTTAAACCAGTGTAACACCAGAACCATATCATAGCATCCAGTGGCATTTACACATGTTTAAAGTGCAAAAGAGCATCCAACAGTGAATAGAGGCCCACAGCATTAAAATTTCTATGAGAGAGTTTTTCTGCTTCAAATACTTGCCATTACTCTGAATCACTTAGACTAGTATGAAATGCACAATTAGTTTTCTAAAGTTCTAAACAAATTAACATCAGATGTAAGAGTATATCCTTTTATTATACGAGGACGATCATCAGAGGAGACTATCAATCTACAAAGTATGAAGAGTGACTACAGAGCTGAAGAGTGACTGCTGACCAAGCCTTATCAGATTCCTATATAGATTATACACTAGCTGCAGAAAGATGGAATGGCATCTATCCTCAAGTCATAAAGAGAAAGCTGCTACTGGAGAGGCTTTCTCCCTGGAAAGGTACACTGCAAAGCAAAATACTAATGTTTGGGTGAAATTACTGTTTCCAAATTGATCGTGTGTCTATCTTTCTCAACATAACAGTTAGTATGCTGATTGTTTATAATTTTTTTTTTTTTTTTAGATTGTGTTCCTAATGTAATGTTCTTAAAATAATCCAGATTATTTTGTTTGGTCCTGCCCACTTAGAATTGTATCTTTTTTAGAAAGCTGTAATTTCCTCTGTGTATATACTATCTCTTACACCATAACTCCATCACTATTCAGTTTATACTAAGGCATTACGGCATCCCACTCAGTACTATTATATCACTGTTTCTGAATTATTAATTTGAACGTTATGTAATCATCAGCTTTTCTAGAGAAAACATGGCTGCATGCTAAATGCTTTTGATTTTGGATAGACGTAGATTTAAAAAGAGCCTTTTTTCCTTCCTTGTGTTCAATTTCTGGACTGCATTTTGTTGAAAGCATTTGGTGTCCCGTTTGGTTTTGTACCCAAACTCTCTGAATGCTGCTTAATGTCATAAAAATAAGCTGTACATGACCATGAGAAGGTTCAGATTCAAAATTTAAGTATATAAAGTAGGCTAGATGTGTGCCTTATAGAAATCATTCCCTCATAGAGGTTTTATATGATCTCCAAACCGGTTCTTGTTATGTACTTGTTCTGTCTCATTGCATTATGCACAGCTCTTCACTGCCAAGAGAACGTTTAGGATCATTTTGTTGCATGGTTTGATCTCTAGCAGTTATTTCCTCTTAATTCATCTCTTCATTTACACTTTATTTTTGTCTACTAATGCATAACTTAACCTCTACCTCATCCCAAAAATCTTTACTTTCAGATAGCACAGATCTATGCTCTCCAACATGTCCTAAGTTTTGTCAGTCTTTTCACATTTTCTTCTTTTTGTCTGCCTTTGACACATGCTAACAGATGTCAGTTAGTAGTCTCCCCCTTTAACCCCATGCAGACAAGAAGCTGAACAATCTTCTTCGTTCTCAGAAAGTGTACCACTGACACCATCATTAGCAATTGCCCTTCACAAATCTCCAAGCCAGTAGAAGTCTTTTCTCCTGACATCTTTTTCAGCCTGGAAAAATCCTGCCATCTGCTGCTTCCTCACCTTTAGTCTTGTGTCACTATTTCTGTGTTGACTGGTGTTATACAGAGATAACCTCATTATGTAATACTCAGAATGACTGAAAATAGCAAATGAGAAGATAAATCTTCTCCCTAATATTTTATAGCACTCCAACACTTTCCTCTTTTCCCACTTTTTAAATTTTCTTGTCAGATGGGACTCCCTATCATAATTTAAATACTGGAAAGAACGATATTTCCACTCAGCTTTAGCCTAGCCAGCCTCTAAACTTAATCTCAACTTGTGCTTGTTCTACTACCACCTATTAAAACTAATACAAATTAAATTAAAACACTACAAAATTCTGCACAATATTTGTGGGGTAAGTCAAATTTTAGAACTATATATTTTCTTGTTCAAGTACAATTATTTATTCAGTTTGGTTGATTTTAACACCTAAGTAACAGTATGTTTATAGGGCAAAGTATCAGTACTTGTTTTCACTACAGGAGAAACTTCTGTTTCTTCATGACACTGTTAATCTTGTACCTTCATCCACAATCCCTCATTATTACACAAATGTAAATAACTTGCTCTGTTCACTGATCTCTAGTATGCCTTAACAAAACGTTTTCACAGACTGTGCTCCCTGGTTGCATGCTTAACATGCAATTTACAATGTATGGAGAACTTTACCCACATGTTCTGCAGCAAGATGTTTTTTGAAAAAATGCCATTGAATTATTCTCTAACCTAGTTACTATAGGTAAATAGCAAAATCTTCCAAACATGACTAAACACTGTAATGAAACAGTATAGCAAATTCTTTCTGGTTTTTGTCTATGCAAAGCTTAATAGAACACTGTTGTTTTCTAAACTGTGTAAACAGTTGTACAAAAAAACCCCAAAAAAACCAAAAACAGAAAAGGAGGACAAGACCCATTTGGACAACAGCGAAAAAAAATCTGATATGAAAATTTCCTTCAAATTTGGTATTTGTTTCTAAATCTTCTGTATTTGATAACACTAATTTAAAGACTGGATGATAAAACTGAATTAACTTGAGGAGAATGTGGAAACATTTTCCCACTAACACCTTCTAATTTTTCTGGTTGAAAAAGTGGAAAAGCCTTTTGTTTTCTAAGTACTGAGATAGTAACAATCTTTATTATCATTCAGTTATCACTCATGAGACCATGAGTACTTCTGACAGTATAACACATGTGATTCAAATTGTTATTTGCAGCTATTATTCAGATCAAAGAGTAGGCTGGGATTAGGTTCTTGAACACAGTTGTAGACAGAGCCTGATGTTAGTTTAGGGGCGCAGGTGGATGGGGCACTAGATACCTGCAAACAGATAACGTTAGAGTGCTCACCTGGAGTGAAGAGACTGTTATTAATTTTCCACTCTTCTGAGAAACTTAATCTTATCTGACATGTTCCAAAAAGGAAGCCAATGACCCACACGTAGTGTAAGCTACTCTATATGGTACTGGCATCACCTGGAACTATTCACTAGAAAACAGAGATCTCACAGATGTCACATTCTTCCTGCACATTTACCTCACAATTACTTAGGGCCCCTCTCTGAAGAACAGTAGGACACTAAGTCAACATCGAGCATTGGATATATTAGTAAAAGTAATTAAAAAAAAGAATATAAAACTATTAGAATGAGGGACATTGTTCAACTGTTCACAGCAATTCATCAGGTATTTTACATCCACAGGATGTGGGTGGTCTGTTTTGTTTGTTTGTTGACTTTAAATGCAGAAAAGCTAAAAAAACATCAATGGGTCTAATAACCTGTGGCTTCTCTGTAGGATGGAGGTAAAGAGGCAGCTAAATCTCCATGAGGTTCCATCCACAAGCTGAGGCTTCCAGTGGAGCAAAAAGGATGTGAAATATGTTTACAAAATATAAGATTGCCTTTCATGAATGGAAAGCCTGGGACCACTGCATGGAGTAAAGCCAAATTGCAGCATCTGAGCTATGTGTAGCTTCCAAGAAGTTAAAATTCAAATTCTACTCCCATTCTACATTGACAGTACGTGATCAAGTCTGTGGTGATACGAAGGCTTCTAGGAAGAAAAACAAGGGCTTACAGGCCTAGTGCATATTAGAGATGAATTTGCTGGGTCATGTAGGACACAACTGGACATTCAATACAGGTATCCTCTCTGAATTGTGAACCACTTCATTCAAGCTAAGTGGTTTGTACCTTGTGACTCTTAACTCAATGAAGAATACAATGCATAGGGTCAGATAGTTTTTACTAAGGTTGTCTTTTCTTTGCTTTTAGCAGAAATCTGATTTTTTTTTCCCTCCCATTGAATCTGATACTGTAATTACAAAAAACTTTGTTCATCACAAAACACTTCCTGGGAGAGAAAGGTATGACATAAAGTAAAAGGGAAATGTAAGTCTCATAAAATTTCCAAGACAACATTCAACAAGCCTTATGAAAACTTGTAGGAACGTAGGTGAGCAACTTCAGGGAACAGATGAAGAATTCAGTAATTGTCATCCACTTGTAAATCACGGGTGCACAACAGATCTTGGATTGGATGGGATTGGATGAGATTGGTGGTTGGCTTTTTTTCTCTGTCTAGTTCAATGAATTTCTTCTAGTTCAATTCTCTTTTTCAATGTCTCTGACTAGTACAATTCTATCAAATCTATCAGAATTATGTGCAGAAACTTTGGGGACATGGCAGAAATTAACTAAGATCTTCCATCTAGTTTGATTTTGGATTTGGTTTTGGTTTGTTTGTTTCTTTGGTTTTGTTTGTGTTTTTTGAAACTCCTGGTGCAAATCTACATCGTAAGGGTTATTCATGCCAGTGCTCACAACTGAAAAAGCCTAAAAAAAAGAAATAAATTATTGCACTGACACTTCAGTTTCTCTCCAGTTTAAGGATTTCTTCACATAAAATGACATAGAAGTAGGACAGCATAAACAATTCAAGACAACTAGTGTCTAAGTTACTGTGTATGGTAATGGTATGCTATATGAAAGTATCACAGTTTCTTAATAGTTGAATAGGCACTGCTGAAGCAAAGAATGCAATTATGAAAGTTATCACTCTTGTATGTAGAAATACAAAATGCATGCTGCTCACTACAGTTCATATAGACACTCCTGTTATTATTACTGATACCATCTTTCTATCCTAGTCGTACTTCAAAACTATTCCATTGTGATTGATTCCAAATATTTAGCCTTTAAGAAAGCAATGGTATTTTTAAAGGAAGAAACACGCATTTTTAAAATTATAAAATTTCATTTCAAAATACTGTACATTTTACTTTTAATTGTTTTACTGTTAAAACTGTAAGGTGTGTTCTTTTTTGTTCAAGAATTTTAAAAGCAACTAATTTAAATATGCAAAATTATCTTGAGTTGTTCATACGTGAACTTAAAAGCCATGCAACACAGGAAAATTAAGTAATTATGCCTCCAAGTTATTTACTGCAATTAAGCTCATTTATCATATGCAAATTAGTGCAAACTGGTCTCATTAGTTACTAAATTACTCAATATGAGCTGAACAATGTAGCACTCCAGTTTGTAATGAAAAATCCCTGTAGAGGCAAGCAGTATCAATTAAGCTAATTTGCATATGCAAATATATTCACTAACTTTCCCTTTTCTCTATATTTAGTTCTACATTTCCTGATTATTCCTGATTATATGAAGAATATGGGGTTACTGACCCTTTTCCACACCTTCTTGATAGCAGTGAAGTTACAGAAAAAATTCTGAGGCCCTGAAAAAAATGATGAAAATCTTGCTAATTTTTACAACCAGTTTCAGACAAATTTTTACTAGTAGGTACCAGAAGTAATTCTCTTTGCTGGATTTATTTGATAAACAGATATCTATATCTCTATCTCTATATCTATATATATCTCTATATCTATACCTATCTCTAGATCTATCTATATCTGTATCTACATCTATATCTATATAATCTATATCTATATATTTATATTTATATATATACGTAAAAGTGGAAATGTCTATTCTCATTATGACACCACTTTTTAGAAGAAAAAGAATGTAGATGATAACAAAAGCAAAGGACAAAATTTGGCAAATCAAAATGCTTGTCAAAAATTAATTAACACATTGCCATTGTCCATTTTTTCCCTTCATTAAATGTTATTCTACTATTCATAATCCAGGTGATTTTACTTGGAAAACATTTAAAAGACATTGCACTGGCGTGACGTCTCTGGCAATCATGTTTTGTGGTGTCTTTTTTTCCACAAGCACACAGTGGGTAGTGTTTTTGGCTTCAAATCTACAATGAGAATCTCTTCAGCAAGATATACAGTAATCAGCTGCGGCTTGGAGATTTTTTCACATAGAATCATAAAATCTTAAAATACTTTGAGATCATCTGGTTTCAAGCTCATTGCCATGGGCAGGGAACCTTCCACTATACCATGTTGCTCAAAGCCCCATCCAACCTGGCCTTGAACACTCCTGGGGATGGGGCATTCACAACCTCTCTGGGCAACCCATTCCAGTGCCTCACCACCCACATAATGAGGGTGTGCATTAAGTGTTACATTTCATATGGAAGCAAAGTACAAGCCTCTGTGTATATCTAGATTCATACACGAGACAAACGCAAAGGTGTGTCCGGCCTTACGCACATGAAGTCCTTTAGAAGTTTTAAATTCCCTTTTATCAGGGTTTTTACTCAATTTTTCATCTCTGGATTTATGCAAAGGTAAAAGTGCATGGAATTTTTGGAGTTGGTAAAGTCTACCATCGACTGAACAGAACTGACTGTGTGATCACTGGGCACAAATGCTATATCATATCAAAATAAATAAATTTTTAATTTTTCTTCTGACAGGCAGAACTTTAATTTTCTGTTTTATCCACTTCTTAACTGCATATGTCGTTGTATCAATATTATCAATTTTAGTAGTTGTATCAATAATCAGTTAAAGTAACAGTATTTATACATGTGACTCCTTAATACTAAAAAAAAAAAGTCGTCATCAATTAAGGCATTCTTCATTGAATGATGAGTATTATGTGTACGTATATGGATTTAACATATATGGACATGACTAATATATAACATATACATAACATGACTGACATTAGCTACTTGTAGACTCAAGATGTAAAAATATTACAACATGCACCTTAATTTCTGTTTTTCAACATCATTATTAATAAACTATATCCACCTCTCAAAAAATATACTGTATTATGCTTCTCATTTGTCTGTCAATAAATTTTGAAGTATCAAAATATTAAAAGGATTAGAGAGGCTCTTTAATTTCTGAGCTTACACTTAACCCAGTCTTCAAAATATTAATAGCAAAAGGGATTACACAAACTATTAATTCAACTTCTTCAGACAGCAGAGTTTGAAATCAAAATTCTCAAAGTGTAATCAAGGTTGTTTACTTCACTTGCAAACAATACTTATCATGATCCTTATTTGGAAATAATTTCTATGAGCAGCAGACTAAGTGAGAACATATTAGAACTGTGTTCCACCACAGAATCTGATTGTTTTAAAAATAATTTTTTCTTCTAGGGATTATCTTTCTACCTACAAGACCACAAGGCAGTACTTTGAAGTTCATTCTAATCTGTTTAGAAGTGGTGTATTTGAATGCATGACCCAGGTTTTTCTCCCAAAGTTTGATTAATCTACTAAAAATAAGACAAAATCTTAACATATCATGATAAACTTGCCACCATTATTAATTCATTTTGTCCTTTATCCATCATCAACCGTCTATCTCTTGCAAATACCAGAGTAGAGCTTCCTATTACCAATTAAGAGAGTAATGTGACTAATTCGAGAAAAGCATTAACCTCTCTGAAAAGGCCGCATCTCAGCAGATATTCAATACAATGCTGATGATAGTTTTGATGGAAAATCCTCAGTTACAGGTACAAGTGCAATACAGGGGTTTTTTTTAAGTAGTAGTATGATAAAATTATTTCCTGAAAACACCTTAGTTTATCACAAGTAAGCACAAAAAATAAGAAACACAAGGGAAATCTAGATTAAACAAGTATGAATGTCACTGAGTGTTTTAATACGCATTAAGTGAAAAACTCATTAATATCAGGTAGTTTTCAAAGTGGCCGTCCTAGGATTTTTCATTTTCATTCAAAAGAGTCATATTTTAGGAGTGTATAGAAATCAGTCTCAAAGACATTTTATCTAGATATGAATGATAAATATATTGTAAAAACTATACATTTAGAATATAAAATACATTTACATACTCAACACAATGACAAAATACATCAACTGAAATATCACAAAACTGCTATCTCTGGTTTTTTCTACATGTATGAGACAGCATAACAGTGTTTCTGCCTAATATGCAAACACAGTAATGTAGATACTGGTGCAGATCTCTGACATGGTAACCACAACAAAAGTAGTTGCTTACAGAATCAAAAACTTGACCTTGACCTCTGCCAAGAGTGCACACCTAAGCAAATCACTTACTTCATGATTTTTGCTCCAGAGAAAAATGAATTCTACCAGTTAATATCATGTTTTCCTAAAATTATCTTTGTTGCTATTCTGCATTTAGTTACTTTATAAAGATGTGAAAAATATGACATTATCCATAGTGCTTTTGAATGCCACAGCTGAGTTAGTACAGAGAGATAGCTCTCAATCATTTCAAATTAAGTGGAATATTTCTCATGATAATATCCTAATTTCCCTCTTTCATACCTCTCAAAAGATAATACACCAGGCAATATATTTGCATCGAGAAGCTGTGTACATTGCTAAGTAAGAGCAGTTATTCAGTGCCGCACTTAGAAAAGACTATGCGGTTTTTATTTCCATAGGGCTGGAGTTTGCCTTACTGCAAAAACACATCACATTTTCTTACCGGCTTCTACTCAATCTTTGACTACTGCAGACTAGCAAAGGTTTTAGTAACCCTAGCGAAAAAAACCCATACACAAGGATGTTTCCATCAGGTCATTGTTTTCCAGTTTAATCTTCCTGGAATATGATGACTTGTGTCGTATGACTAAATTGTTTGGTGAATACCAGATTAGTTTTTATCTCATAGCTAAGGAGACCTTAGAGTCATGCTGCTGTTCATTTTCTATTCTTTGCAGATTGTTTCAAATTTGTGATATATAATTGTGACAACTGGGATATCACGGAGGAAAGCAGTGCTTGCAAAGCAAAGCGGGGAAAAAAACACCAACCCTAAACCGATACATGACATGTAAGACAAATCAAATCACCAACACAAAATACTAGCTTTTATACACATACACGCAAAACATAAAGGCATTCTGTGAACAAACGTTTACTGCTGAATTCTAAACAACAAAATACTGGGATTCACCTAAAGTAACATTTGTCCTCCCTCTCATTAACATACTCCCAATCACAGACTTTCTAAATAGAAGAAATATGAGCATAACAAAAAAAAAATCTCATTAATATAAGTGCTGACAACAATACCATTCAAATTACTGGCAGAAGTATGAGTAGGTAATTATTTTGATTTTTCTTGGAAAAGCCTTTTTTTTTTACCTGTAAAATATGACTTCCCAAATGTGATTCAAATACTTCAATGGCAAGGGCACTGGGACTTCTCCTGCGCTGGGCACCTATAACTGAATAAAAAACAGTTATGTTGCAAGGTCTGCACATTCATTTCTCATGCATCCCAATCACTGACATTAATGACTTAAATGTTTTACATCTTATACAGGAGTGTTACTTTCAAATTTGCCTTCTACATAGCATATAAAATTAGTACGCAATTTCAGACTCAAACTTGAAGAAAAAAATAGCTTTAAAAATATATATTTAAATGTCAAAAAACCCCTGGAAATTAATGGTTTGTTAAAACATATCCCAAGTCCCTGTAGGTTTATGGTGATGAAAGTATGCAGAATTTAGTGAAAAATATTCCTGAAGAAGAGGATACACATAATGTAAATGTTTTGAAATGTGAGGATAAGAACTGAATATTACTCATGAATTAGGAAGAGATGAAAGGCTTATCTGAACATGTTATTTGTCTTATTTGAAACTGAAACGAAAGAAACACAACAATAAAAAGCTAACATTTGTAAACACATCTATATCAAAGTTCTCCTCAGTGTAGGGTAGTATTTTAGTATCCCAGAAATCCATGTTCTTTGCTGAAACAGATACTTGAAACTTCAGCTTCTACATTTAAATTACATAGTTTAAAAGTACGAAGTGAGTAATAGGCAGTTATGCTTCAAGGACAGGAGTGACTACAAATAACGTTGAGAAACCATAAAACTAATATTCCATTAAACTCTCTATGCCGGGAACACAAAGCCAGAAATCAAGTCTGAGTCTAACCAAACGTAGGCATCTACTGCAACATGATGTTTCTTCTTAGGTCTAGGTTATCTTTGCCACATGATCAGAGAAAGCTAGAGCACAGAAAAGATGGCACAGAGCTGCAGGAACTTTCCTTTCCTGTCTTAGTGACAAAACCAGGCATATCCATAGCAGAGAGAAGAGGCAAAGTTCATTCTGCACCCTTTTAAAATGTGTACAGAAGCATTTACATCCCAAGACCCTGATGGTCCAACACTACTGAAACCAACATAGCACTAGTCCACCTTTAAGTGTTGCTGTCTTTACAATGTACGACAAGAAGAGTGAAATACCAAGGATCCACTAAAACAAGCAGAATGATTGACTGTCATTACTGAACAGGCTAATTTAACACCAGTGAAAACAAAATATAGAGCAACAATTTCTTAGTCTTCTATGATACTGGCTGCCAAATGTGATATCAGCAGGAAAAGATAAATGCCAAGTAATGATAGTCATATTGACCTAAAAATGTAATATCATTCCTTATTGATGCTTCATGTAATTTCCTTGCAGGAAGTTCTAAGCTATTTATACTGGGCAAACAGGTGGCTTCATAGCTAATAGATTAAGGCAATAGCTCATAATTACAAATGGTGACTGCTTTAGAGACAGTATTTTCTACGTCCTCCTCTTTTCTCATATTCAAGGACATAGACACTAACACGAGAGAAAAATCTTCTTCAAGACTATATTTCTCAAAAAAACTTTAGTTGTGGGACTAAACAAAAATATATAGCCCTGTAAGGATTTTCTGCATTCCCATCATGATTTCTGTCAGTTAGCACCATGTTTTGTATGGTGCTAATGATATATTTATAATATATCGGAAACCAGAAGGAAATTAACAGTATTTGCTTGGTAGGCATTGCTTCATAGTCGTCTCCATAAAAGCAGTGAAAAAAGCAAAAAAAAAAATGCCCCTGAAAACCTGCAAAACCTCCTTGAAGTCCTTTAGGTCCTTTCATTTTTCCATGTAGACTGTTACAGTTTCCACACATTGTCTGAACACATTACCATTTGGAATTTACCTTTCAATTAATCTTCTGTTTCCTGCCCATATCCTTCCTTTACAATGCTCTACCACTTGAAAGTGTATCCATTACGTATTGAATCCAATTCTATGATGTCAATTGCAGGGGTTTTAGCATTTAAATACCCTAATTTGAAGAAAGTGCATGAAGTCAGTGCAACACTCTTTAAAACAGTATCTTTAACCTCAAATGACACTTACAGGTAAGTAATCAGTTCTTCATACTTTGGACATTCAAGTTCTACAGCTCAAATGAAAACACTGCAAGGTCAGTGAGTTAACTGGAAATCAAGAGAGGGTCAGATCTTAGCTTTAAAGTTTGTCAACTAAATTTTCTATCGATGACTGCATCCTAGTGGCTGGTATGCATGCAGACAAATATGGAGTGGTTCTTTCATGCCATCAGTTCACTGACATTTTTATAGCAGTAGAAGTCTTGGAATTATGTGCCTTGCACTTAGGCAGGTGATGTGGGGTTGCAATGACAGTTCCTAATTTTACAACTAGCATAAATATGCTATACAGAAAACCATTATGCTTCTGGTAGCCATGCTGCAACTCTTTTTTGATAACCGATTAGATGTTAAATATGCACTTTACTTCATGCATTTCCATAACTATCATTCTTCATATTTTGAGGAATGAGACAAGAATATTGAGATAAATATAGAACAAGGGAAACGTAAATTATTTGATCTTCTGAATTCATTGCCTCATTATTTTACTTACTCGAGCTTTCAAGATTTCTTGATACCTATTTGCAGCAAACGAAATACGCTATTTTGGGAACACAAATGTGTATCACATTGGTACCTTTCAGAAACATGGCAATCTCCCAGTCCAGTCACAGCACAAAACCTCTTCTTTGTACTGAGTGAATTGTTGGCATGACAATAGACGAAAGGAAGACATAGACTGAAAACGTTGGATTAAAACGCAGGACCAATGTTATTTTATTCTAAAATTTCAGAGCATAAACTATAAATACTGAACTGGCTTCCATCACACAAGCCACAGCCATTCATCTAAATGTCTCATCCTGTGGATGGAACCATCAGCAGCCAGAGCTCAGCTGCTCACAGAAAACTTGGAAAGCAAGAGATTTAAGACTTATATCACAACATCTACAAATCAAACTTTCACAGACCTAAAGTTGTGGATGCACGTATTTTTTTAAAAAAATACAGATTCCCTTTTAAATGCAGACTCTTTACAGAAATGACGTTGTGAATACATGAAATAAATGTCTTCTTTCAAATAACGGGAAGCAGGAAAAATTAGGCTGTGGAAAAGGTTAAGCACGCATATCAAACAGCAAAAGGAGTGTCAATGGAAACAAGTTCCAAAACCAGGTTAAATCCTTCTTCCAACCTTCTTCTATTTTATTGGTATGAACAAACATGTTTGCATTAAATATGGACTGTTAATAATGAGAAGAAGATAGAAAGACTTTTTTCAAATGTGCACTTTGTAGTGCTGGAGCACAGCATGTCTTCTAAAATGTTTTACTTTCCATGGCACTGGACAATGATTTTACTGTCCAGGCTGACATGTCTATTCCTGGCATAAGGTTATTCCATAACAAGTTATTAGCAAGGAAAAAAATTCTAACTGTTCGCTAATTCCTCTTTAAGTTTTCTCCCTCAGTGACTCATTTGGCTATGCCTGAGGTGAAGGAAGAACCACATCCCTTTCAGTGTATCTTGGGGGCAGTCTAAACATGCTTAATGCAACCTCAAGAGCATTTGCAATTGAGCTACAGAATGGAAAACTATGGAAAAGAAAAATGTAGACTGCCTAACAAAGGTTTCTATGCATCCTGAAGAGAGAGGATTTCCTCTTAGAGTCAGTTCTCAGGTATGGGAGTACAGACCAAAGACTCATATTCATTTTCTTCTAGGGAAGACAGAGTTGTAATTAAACAGAAGGGTTCCTGGAACACTAGGAGTGAAAGCACAGAACACAAGCACAGTAATCAGTTCCCCCTAAAATATTTTTCTGAGACTTTTTATGCCAACCCTCAACATAAATTGGTTTTGTGGAAAGTTTGGGAAAATTCAAACCAAGAGTTTTTAAATTTTATTGCTTTAATAATAATTTTAAAACTAGTTTTAAAAATTATACTGAACTTTTTAATTAATTTCACTTAACCATTATTTACTCCTAAAACCCTTTTCTGCAGTAGACTCAAAATCCTTATTTTTTTTGTATTTCATTTTGTTGATTTTTCCAAGCAGCACTTTTTGTATGCTTGGGAGCAGAGGTGGACATAGGGCCATCCTGCCACAACATTTTAGATAACCTGCTGTCTGAAGAATTTTAAAAAAAAAGAACCCATCTTGAAGAACTCTAATTATGACTGCCAATAGAGTCTGACTTTAATTAGCAAAGCCCGAGCAGATCTATACAAATATAAAAGTTTACAAACACCCTACCAAAAAGAAAATTATTGGCTTTATTCACAAAACATGTAACCATATCAGCCCAATTGCATAGAAGCTTCACATAGTGTTGGATAATATTTCTCCCCATAGGTATCAACAAAACACGACAGTTTCAGATGAGAGAGCTTAAGAATCAGAGTTTTCTGGATTGTCTCAGATGACTGCGTGTGCAAAGCAGTTCACTGCATGAACGCGGCTATAATCTTTTAAGTATTCTTTTCCAAAATGTAACATTTTTATTATTTCAGAATAGAAAAAAAGATCTATAAAAATGACAATACAATTTCTAATATATTTGTCTTGGTGTAAAGTAGATTCTACATGAAAATGTACCTTTTTTTTTTATTCTTAGGAACAACTCCAAATGTTCATGAAAGAAAATGCAGGTCAATGTGGCAATCAAGGGGTTTTTACAGGAAGAGGTGAAATGTCATCTTAAAATCTTGGGCATTTCTTATGAGAGTAATTTGGAAGTGCTTAAAAGCTGTGTTATTCAAAAGACAGAGACACTGACTGAGGGCTAAACTGAACAAAAGACGATGCAATATCAGGGAAGCACAAAGTGTAACCAACATTACATGCCAGAAGAAAGACCAGTATTTCTGCCTCCTAATACCCACAGAATCTTTGGGAAAAAAAAAAATTACTTTACTCCATATTTAACCCCTTGTGAAGAATATTTTTCCCCATTGATTATTCTTTGCTATCCCACTTATGACTGATTCTAAGTTTTGAAAGAAATTTCCAGAAAGAGTGAACTCCTCTGCCTAACAGACATGTTGAGGACATAAGGTATACAAAGATGTATATTCAGATCCTGATCTAAAGTGAGATAATTTGAGACAAGCAGCATGATGTAAGCAGAGATGTTGCCCTCTGATTTGGAAAGGGTATCCAAAGAAATTAAATGATGTCACCAGTTACCTCACCAAAAGCCATCACGTGATCCAAAATTTAGGTCTCTTATCGACCTTCACAGCTGGGAAGAAGATATAAATCTCAGATAGGCTGCAACATATGTGGAAAGGTATTTTATCTTGGTTTAGTAAAGCTATGGGAATCATTAATGCTGTGCCATTACCAACGAAGTATCACAGCAATAAAGTATCAGAACAAATTTGTCACAAAGGAGTACATGTAAGATGCATAATGCAATATATGATAACCAACTTACAAAGCTAACAATACAATTTCAAATCCATATTTTTGCGTACAAGAATGCCTATTATTCTAGATGTCCATCTTCTGGTCACTGGTAAAGAGCATGCATTCATTACTGGGAAATCCCTGATTGAGAAAATAATCCAAAACTTCCTATGAAATAACCAAGTAGCTATCAAGAATGTACTGGTTAGTTAACAAAAATGTTAGGCAACACAATTACAGGTGTGGGGTTTTTTATTTCCAGTACTTCATCTATGATGCTTTATCAGAAGCTCCAGGAATTAAAATAATTTTTAGCTGAACTTGCTTTTCAAAGTCAAGCTGCTTTCAAACTTTTTCAATAACTCTTTTAATGTCAATAACTTAAAACTGATCAAATTAAAATGTTGTCAAAAAAGAAGAAAGTATTATGTCACTTGTTAAATGAACTGGAATCAATGGATTTGAAGATGTAATATTTTCTCCCCTTTAGAAAGACTTGAATGGAATAAAGAAACTAGATAAGAGGCTGTCTCAGTGTAAGTTTTCATTTGTTTTCGGAGCCTCTTCCTTTTCCTTTCCCCACCATTTTCATCTGGTTTAAAGGTCTGCTCCTTCCCACAGGATTTTTTTCCATAGGGAGTGGGAGGGAGGAGGAGAAAAGGTTTCTTAGGGCCTAAATGTCTCTATTTTTTTTCTTTTCTGAACTTCTTAAGATTATAAACCCCAAGAATGAAATAAGTATGTTTTGTGTTCTCTACTTAGTAACTAGCACTGTTTCTGGATTAGCACTTACTTGTACCTTTTAAGAGTTTATTTCAGAGACTTTTTCTGTTCACTGTAAAGGATGAAGTCTTTGCTGTGCAAGAATTTCCAGCGATCTAAGCAAAGAGAGTTCTCCATCTGTGGCTGGGGGTGGGAGCACTGGCCTTTCTCCCACACTGTAGTAGTTACTATAGGAACTATTGTGCCTCCTTCAAAAGGGCTACAGACAGGGTGATTAAAATTCTTCATGGGAGAACCCCCACTCTTCTCTCTGACAATGAAATTCTTCAGGGAGAGGGCTAAGCCTCCAGCTCAAGAATGGCAGCACCTGAGGGAGTGATGTGGCAGAAAGAATCACCACTGCTTTAAATTGCAACACAAGGAGAAGAATACAAGGGCCCATACTCCTGTATTAATTTTATTCCTCTCCCACGAAATACAGGAGCACTGGTCAAAACTCCTGAGAAACAGAAGAAGGAATGAGTAACTTCACATAGCCTCCACAATGTAGAAGACAGGCAGAAAGTGACAAACAGATAATTTTTTAATGAAAATCAACTGCAGGAGAAGAAAAAATACTTAAAATGAGATAGAAGCTTCCCAAGAAATTCGATTGTTGTAAAGAGATAGGGAAAAAATGTACAGAAGTATGGAAGAGAGAGAGATGAAATAGAGACCAATAGGTGAGGCAAGGGAGAGGGACACAGAAAGGTAGGGTGAATGGAGCGCTTAAAAACCTTGGAATTTATCAGTCCTTTAGATAAATATCCAGTCTGAGAGATTTGGCTCCACAAACAAAAAAATGCATAAACATGACTGTATGAAGAAATGAGTGAAGATATGGAATACTATTCAGATATAAAAATAAGACACTTACTGGACTAATAGTTCTATTGTCTTATTTTTAAGCTAGTATTAAAACTCATCTGAAAAGAAAACTGCTGTCACCCCTTTCCAGCTCCAGCGCTACAGAAATGGTTAGTGTCACTGATTCTGTTCTCAGGAGGAGGACGAGGTATTAAACATCAAGTCAGAACAGTGTTATGTAGTGTCAGACTATACTTGCTGGTAAAACTAGGAGGCCTACATCTGTTGTCTTGCTTTTTTTTTTTTTTTTCCAGTCTGATCCCAAAGGTTCATGTTATGACATTTGTAACATCTGCTACAAATGCGGAGGTAAGTCAGGCACAACCTTATTACTTCCAATCTAACGCTCCTTCCATCCACAGGGCTTTCATATGCCACTAGTATGTCAAGGGGACATACATTCGATCTACATGAAGCAAGGTATAAAGTATTTCTGAAAGTCAAGAAGAAATCCTGCTTTGTTATGTCTCCCCTTCTTTTGTTGTCTTAAATCTTGGCAATGGTATTTCAGAATATTCTGTGAATGAAGCAGGCAAGCTGCTCCTCCTTACAGCCAATACAATTGCCTTTTTATGCCTTAGACAGTGGCGTGTTAAAAATTGGCAAGCTGTAATTCACATCCTTCCCTGTTTTCATTAACACTGAAGCACATCCAGCTTCCCCTAAGTAGACCCTTCGATACAGAGGTCTGCATAGCCCTCTTTTCCTTCCATACTTCTCCCCCTATTTCAGTGGGCTCATTGCATTGTTTTAAGGACAAACCTAACTTTATTCAGTGCTCAGTGGTAAAATGCTACCCCTGACGAAAACAACAACAAAAAAACCCTTATTTCACCTGTTGTAACAAAAAAAGTAAATCAATAAGGAAAACACATAATAAAATGCATTACAACTAGCATTCTTTCTTTTGGGTTCTTATTGAACTTTTATCGATACATTCACAGTACTAGCTCGTTGATAATATGCTAAGACACTGTATGCTGCGAGGTTTATGCTATCACTGCCAAGTGTCTGCACGGGAAGCCAACCATTTGCTATACGGCGACAATCACCTACTTCAGAAATTTCTTGAGAAATACATACAACCTCTTCTGACAGAAACTGGAATGTTAGTTTTTTTAAAAACTAACAGCTCTAGATGTTAGTAAAGTAGGTAATAAGTTGAACACTCAGCATCAGACACCAAAACTAAGACAAAGTCCACATTTGATAGAAGTAATTTAAATTGACTACAAGGGCTGCAGAACACTGTATGGTAGCAAATGAGAAAGAAAACCCCATGCCTGATGACGTAAGCTGTTGTAAGTTTTGGAGAACTTTTTTCTGTTGTACTATCACAGGCTAAGTAACACTCCCCCCACACTCACCCAGACAAGAACAACACCAAAAAAGAACCGATGTTCTTATGTCAAATGAACACTAAGAATTTACAAATACGGCAAAATATGTCAAATACTGGAAAATGTAGGAGCCACATTCACTTCTGGAATATAAAATCCAGCTATGAATCCAGACATTTACTAATGCATCATTATACTACGAAAGCAAGATATATATCGAAAGGAATCCAAGTGCACAACTGTTTAAAATTGTTTCTGATTTTAAGGTGACTTTAGGACTTTACTACTTTTACAGACTTGGGCTTATGATTGATGCATGTAGGTGGTGGATTTGTTTATAGATGCCTTTTTTCCCTTTTGTGATGTAGTCAGAACAAGATTTAATGAAGGTTCATGAATGAAACGAGACTGGGTACAAGTCTGCAATCAAACCACATTTTCAGAGAAAAAATCTTTATCAGCTGCCAAAACTGAACCATGTAATTAACTGAGGATTCTGGTAAGAACCAAATGTGCCACTAGTCAATTATTTTTACTTGTCTTCCAGCTGCTTCTTCTCTCTGTTTAAAACTGAGACTGCAAGAAAATGCAACTATTGAGAGTTTGGTGATTTGAAAAAAATAACTGAAGAAATTTAAGGAGATTACCAAGACCAGCTGTAGTAGAACTGCAATTTTTTAAGATCCATTGCAACTGGTTCTCAATTTCGCAGAAGAAATTTTCAGCGGGACCTTTTATAAGAACTAAAATAGTGTTTCAGAATTGCTGAGATTGAAAAATGAGCATGTATAAACTGCACTGGAAATCCCCAAGTCCTAATGAAGCAGCCTTGAAGTGGCAAAACACTTCACAATACTGGTTTAAGTCACTACAACTGGGAGATGGATTCTTAATATATATGTACAAAAGTGCATTATTATTTGTAAGAGTCTGTTTCAACACTTTTTAAGGAAACAATCTCTTGGAAATCCCAATGACTAGTAAGAAGAATAGTTAATAGTTTCTTCACTGGAAATAGTGTTACAGTCTTTAAATCTTTGTTAAGGTTAGAAGAATTCTTACAGTTCATGATGAATGAGCTTGAAAATAAATTAGAAATAAGTTAACATATTTTCTGTTATTATTATTATCAGCTCCAGCACACAATTGGTGTTTCCCTTTTTATTTGCAGTAGGATCTTTGTAAATAGTCACATGAGAGAAGTCCAGTTTCCTTTGTCTTTGGAGAGTTCCTGGGAGGGAACTTTAAGAGAAGAATGATCAGAAGACAGAACAGTTATGGAAGAGAGAGCTTAGTAGTGAGAAAAAAGGAAGCAAATTCTCTACAGCCAAAGAGGACATGTGTAGACACAACATTCACTTCATCAGAATTGCATTCATTAGCATCAGGAATTAATTTCAGCTCCAGATTCTTTCTGTAGTGAGGGAAAACATTCCTTTTATTTGTCATAGCTAAGATTCACACTTGCTACCTGAAAAAGTCAAGCCTGTCCTGCTATAAGAGAAAAAGCAAGACATTCACTGTTCAAAATATACCTTGAACACCTTAACCGTAAAAGTTCAGTGGGTTATTCTAGCCAGATATTTTAGTATTCTTTAGCAAATGAACTTAACGGCATCAGAATTCATTCCCCACACAGTACTTGAATCAGACATGGACACAGATGGTTACCTCAACTCTGGGGGCAAAGTTTCATTTTGCAAGATAACACTCTGTCTTTAAACCAGCTCTTTCTCAGTTTCTATTAGCACTGATAAATATATTTTTTTCTTAAGAGCTTTCCAATTATACTGACAATGTATTGCATTTAGATAGTTTTTCAACAATTACATTCTATCATACATACACCAAACTTAATGTAATAAATATATGCATTTTCTATGAAGAGGAATACTTTGCTTGATACAACAGTTCAGCAGTCCGAGAGCTGAGATTTTACTGAAATAATGTCCTATAAATTCTGTTTGTATTTCGTTGCATTCCAACATGACCTTTTAATTCTTATACATATTTCTTGTGCTGCCTTAAGTCCAGCTGAAGAACTAGATTTACACAACTATGTAATTTGTAACTCAAGCTCATTAATTTAAATGGAAAAGACTATTTTCCTCAGAGTATAATACAATATGGTAATTAAACTAAAATACAAGGTTGAATGAAGACTGCTCAGACTCAAAACAAAACACGTTTCTTTTCCTGTCACCCACCACCCTTATACATCCTGCTGAAAAACTAATGAGTAATGCCTGACAATGTTTATCTATTTTTCTTATTTCTTTTAGCACCCTCCCAGAAGACAGTTTGAATTCTGATATTTTTCATTATGAATATGCCATCTTAAGGGAGTTTTGGATTATTTTAAAATGCCAGCTGTACATAAAACAACATCTTATTTTGTTAATAAGACCTGAAAATCTGAGACATCTACTTGTAAAAAATACACTTCTACCAAACAATGCCACAGCAAGAGAAGTCAGAAAATGCAAGTTATTTTCTGTGAATAATTTGCCTTGCAAATGCAATATTATTGCAAGGTATATTTTACTTCTCTCTACAAATAAGATGGGGAAAAATTAACTATTGAGCAAAACTGCTCCAAATTTTCCAGAAGTATCGCTGAAAAAATTCTGTTTCAAACTTCTCTGAGAATAATTCTCACATAATATTGAATCTTTCTTCTACAGAAGAGAAGGAATATGAGGAATAAAGAGGCACCTACATGGCTGGAAGAGCAAAAGACACTCTTAGCTGTGACAGCTCATGGGCAGACATATTCTGAAGAGAAAGGTTTATTTTGGTGAGTGATGACATCAGAAAAAAAATTACTAAAAGAAAAAGTTAATGACAGAAAGAATAGACTGAAAATCAAAACACATGCAATAAAGGAAATAATATTTGGAAGAGTGTATACTGAAATTAAGAATTAGGGATAATCTTAACATAATTTTAAGGCTGTGCCTGTTTACATTCACTAGTTAGTTGACACTTCACGTGACTGCTTGAGTACTGCTGACACCAGAGCTAACAAGGCGTCAGGCATTCGACTGCTCTGGCTGCTTACACAACACACTGGTGTTGTTAAACCATTTGTTCTCTGAGGTTCAAATATTCTTTGGAATCACTGGCATATAATACTCCAAGTGGAGCTAAGAATGTGTCTTTACAATCACAATACAGGTAAATGTAATCCTGCCCTGGAAGAAATTTCTAAAAATATCATAACTTTTATGAAAACCACAGCCCAGGAAAGTTACTATTCACTCCACCAAAGTTTTAAGGACTCATCATCAAAGGACAAGTAGTCTCTTGTCTCAGTTTGTTATTGATAGTGGAGGTCCTAAGTGCTGCAACCTACCCTTATTTTCAGGCTAATCACCTAAAACATCATAATTTCTTTGCGCTGTGAAAAGTGATATATTTAAACTCTTCCTCAAATAGTGCTTGCTAGAAAGGAAAGTGAAGTTACACTACTCCATGCATTATCAGAGAACTACAAATTAAGTGTCACAACAGAATTCACAATGTCAGCTTTTAAATTGTATAGAAGCCATATTGTAAATACAGGCAATGTATATCAATCAATGTAAACATAATATCTCCCATCAATTTTTTTATTTTGGTTACTATATTTTATTGTACTATATTGACAGTAACTACAGTTTGGGCTGATCATAAGAGTGTACTCTTGTCCGTTGGTAAAAACCTGAAAAAATTTTCAGAAAGTCCAAAATAATTTACTTTTATAAATCAGAAAATAGAACCAAGTGTTTTTATAATACCTATAGCAGCAAAATGTCCAAACATCACAACCTTATGACAAAATGTTATCTTGTGAGTTCCAGCTCTCTTCAAAGTGTGCTACTGAATGTACAAACCAGGCATAACACTAGCTTGTAGACAAAATCATCCACTAATTTTTCCATAGAGTTATAGAATGGTTTTGGAAGGGAGAATCAGAGATAATTTAGTTCAGAATCAGAGATAATTTAGTTCAGACCCCTGCTATGGGCAGGTCCATCCTTCGTCAGATCAGGTTGCTCAAAACCCTATCCAACTTAACTTTGGACACTTCCACAGCTTTTCTGCATAACCTGTGGTCTCATAACCCTTATTGTAAAAATTTTATTCCTTGTACCCAATCTAAATTTACCCCTTTTCAGTTTAAAACCATTGCCCCTTGTCCTGTTATGGATTTATGCACACTTGACACTATGACAAGGTCCACCTTAGGATCCTATAAAATAACGTCCAAGTAAAGGTTTCCAGTTCCTCTTTTATTAGTTCTCAGGTTATAGATTGATCTTAGGGTTACTAATGCTGAGACTATTCAGAGAGAAGAATACAGTTAATCAAACTTATTCTATGACAATCCTGTCACCACAGGACTGGTAAAAAAATCTCCCATTATCTTTTTTATAAACGCCCTTTATATATAGAAAGGCTGCAATAGGGTCTCCAGAGAGATTTCTCTTCTCCAGTCTGAGCAACCTCAGATTTCTCAAGCTTTCTTCACAGGAGATGTGTTCTGGCCCTCTGATCATTTTTCATGGCCCTTCTCTGGACCCATTCTAACAGGTCCATGCCTTTTTTCTGCTGGGGACCTCAGAGCTGGATGCAGTACTTCAGGTGGGGTCTCATGAGAGCCAGAATAGAAGAGGACAATAACCTCTGTTGATCTACCGGCCATGCTCTTTTCAATGCAGCCTAGGATAAGATTGGCCTTCTGGGCTGCAGTTGCACATTGCCAACTCATACCAAACTTTTCATCCACCAGTATCCCCCAAGTCCTCCACAGGGTTGTTCTCAATCAATTCATTCCCCCAATCTGAACTGATAATAGGGATCTCTGTAGTCCAAGTGTAGAAGTTTGCATTTGGCTTGGTTGAGCTTCTGGAAGTTCACAGGGTCCCATTCATTCGTATTTATGCTTATTTCTTCCTCTGGAACCACATGAATTATATGGATTGGTGTCACTGCACCACTTCAAGTAACACTGCAGAGGTAACATGCTTAATTTGGACATTCTTACCCATAATTATCAACAGGAATGAGATCAAGGCCAGCAATTGCTAATCGTAGTTTTGTGCCTATTGACTATCCAGTTTGAAACTATTTTCTTACTCCCAGCTTGTTTAATGCCAGCTCCTGTACAATACTTCCATTTAATATCATATTGCATTAAACTTATTGTCTGGCATCAAGCCTTTTTGGCAACTCCTGAAAATATTTAAACTGATTTATTGTTTCTGAATCCTGTCCTTCAGTTACTGAATTAAAATTAATTAGCTTTATGAGTTTTAAGTATGAAACTTAGGAGGACCTTTGGAGATAAAAGAATACATTTTCTCTAGTCACTTACTTGCAAAAACTAAATAATCAACAACTATTTTCCAAAACCTCTGAGTGAAGGGGATCTTTAATAATGCCCCAGTATGTCATGCCTTGATACAAAAATACTTATTTGTTTCATTTTAAATTTGAGCATATTGGTAAACTTACCACAATACTTTAAACACTGAAACAAATAGGGCAAGGAATATATTTTAAATAGTGTGCAGGGTAGATGCCTATTCAAGTTCAAGTAAAATCTCTAAACCTCTCCTTTCTCCAAATTGCTTATCCAATAAAGGATGTTCCTAGAAGAGAAACAGGATATGGACTTTTCTGACTTTTGAAGTAGTTTTGGTCCCAAACCCTTTTATAAAGGAGCTATTCGATAAAAGTGAGTCTTGATTCTATGTTTTATATTGCAGTACTGCACATAATTGTGTGTTCAATAGCTTGTCATAATATAAAATTATCTAAACTAATAAATGATTCACAGCTCTAAAAATATTCTGTTATGGATGAAGTTTAGCAAAGAGAATAAGCTTTATTTGCATTTAAAGTTAGAAGAATTTTAATGGTATTTAATGTTTCTCAACATGCAGAAATTTGTTGTTCCATTCTTTGTCTATTAATGGTTCCCTTAGTTAATAAAAGGAGAGTTGCGATTTTAGTTTAAAACTCAAAAGTAACACAAAACGCCATGGAACCTGTTGGAATAACTTTTCAGAGGGATTCCAAGGTTGAAATGCACTAACCCAGATATGTCCAACCCCATAATAGCATAGATATAAAGGTCTACATAAACAGAGGAAGACTCTGGAAACATCTCCCAAATCCTTCTGTCCACCCTATTCTGCAAGCATGATTGACCCTGTCATGTTTTTTGTTAGCCCATCTGGACAACAGGTGCAGTACTTAATGGTCAAAGTGTATTCAATTATCGACTAGTGAATATTTTTCCATGACAAAACAGGCGACAAACTGACCCTCAATGACAGACAGACTCTTCCTACCCATTTCTACATTCAAAACCTCAAAACACAAGGAAAGAGTTTTTATCCTATCAGGAAGTTGTGTATAGAGCCTCAACATACACAAAACTGGGAGGAGCTGTTGACACCCTTGAAGACAGGGAGGCCCTGCAGAGAGACCTCAACAAAACAGAGGACTGGGCAATCACCAACCATATGAAGTTCAACAAGGGAAAGTGCCAGATTCTGCACCTGGCATGGGGCAACCCCCAGATGTTCTTACAGACTGGGGAATGAGATGCTGGAAAGCAGTGCCATGGAAAGGGCCCTGGGGGTCCTGGTGGATGGCAAGTTGAATCTGAGTCAGCAGTGCCCTGGCGGCCAGGGGGGCCAACCCTGTCCTGGGGGGCATCAGGCAAAGCATCGCCAGCTGAGTGAGGGAGGGGATTGTCCCGCTCTGCTCTGCACTGGGGCAGCCTCACCTTGAATACTGTATGCAGTTTTGGGCATCACAATATTAAGATATTAAGAGACTAAGCTCTTTGAGAGCGTTCAAAGGAGGGCAATGAAGGTGTTGAAGGGCCCTGAGGGGAAGCCATAGGAGGAGAGGCTGAGGTCACTTGGTCTGTTCAGCCTGGAGAAGAGGAGGCTGAGAGGAGATCTCATTGCAGTCACAACTTCCTCGTGAGGGGAAGAGGAGGGGCAGGCACTGATCTCTTCTCTGTGGTGACCAGTGACAGGACCCAAGGG
>JAWWEW010000165.1:37188943-37210815 GCA_035583185.1 Anabacerthia variegaticeps | reverse complement strand
ACTTAGCATAATTTATGATACTGTAAATTCACATTCATCAAATACTTAGTTAGCAGGCTTGTATAGAGTCTATTAAAGGGGGGGGGGGGGGGGGCGGGAAAGGTGCATGAATTTCAAGCCTGGGGAGATATAACTACCTCATGCTCAAAGTTTAACCAGAAAATGTAGGTAAATTGCTACACTGAAACCACAGAAGTTCCCCCACATGATTTGTCCCAAGTTATCTAAAGGTCAGTGATGCTGATTCCAGGGAGAATTTTTCACATAGTCCTCAGAGAATTCATTTTGGACCGATTTCCAATGAGTATATAAAGGATTACTTGAACGTTTTGGTAAAGTTACCCAATAAATTAGTCAATCTGAAATTTTATTAGCTGCAAAGCACTACAGTGGTCATATAACAGAAGAACACTAAGGGAATTGAAGGCATATTAGTCATTTATTTAGGCAGATACCAGAGATCAGTACTCAGTACAGGATGTTAGTGGTGACTTTAAGCTAATTGGCTAACAGTTGCAGTGGTTCTTATATGGTTTTTTTACTGAGAGGTGTGACCTCTTCTTGAACCAATTTATGTAAACCCAGAGGGAGTCCTAAATTTATTCCAGTTTCATGAATGTATGGTCTGGATTAAGAAACCAAAAGCAAGAAGAGTATGTATAAAACCCACTGTGTCAACCAATCACCTAAAATTTACATGCTGTCAGCTTGAAAACTTTCTGTTTAACAAATTACTTGAGATAATAAATGTTTAAAATAAATGTAACAATTTGGTATTAAAAACATTCATATTTAATTCAGAGCATATTGCTGGGCTGTGGTTTTTTTTCTTCTCAACCATACCTTTGGCTATGTATCTAGTTACAAACTTTTATAGATGTGAAATATTTTAAGAAGCCCTTTCGCAATGGCCTGAGGTAATTTCCAACTTAAGAGACTCTGTCCCACCAGAGCTCATTACAGTGCATTTTATAACAAAGTCCACTCTACTTAATTTTCAGAGCTTAGCCAAGCGTACTAGAAATGCAGCTGCATTAAGTGCAATTAATGATATAATAAAAGCAGTGGAGGGCTGTTTAATACTCAAGAACCAGCAGTAAACAGGGAATCCATGTTCTCTAACAGTCAGTGATGTGCCAGAGTTCCAGAATTGTCAGATTTCCATGGCCAGGGTGGGGAAAAAAAAAAAAAAAGGCAGCATGTGCTGTTGGAAAAAATAATCTGTCCTTCAACAAGCCCAAAAGATCAACTAGAGGATAAAAAAATGTTCCCTCCAGTTATGCCACTAGCATCCTGCTCTCTCTTTGAGCAGGAGTCTGAAACAATAAACTCATATTCCCACCAGTGAAGAAAATAGGCAAATTCAATTCTGTAAAAAGTGAGACTAATAGTAAGTGACTCATAATATGCAGAATGATCTGGTTTCACAACTAACAAAGTTTACTTTCAAATGAGAAAAAAGAAAAAGAAAAAAATTGTTACAGGAAATAATAGCAGCTTCTTATTTAAAATGAAACAAGTCACAACACAACTGGGTTGGTGACTGTAGAAGCTCTGTGACTGTTAAATATGGAATTACCCTGTCCCTAAACTATCACCTCTGGGAATTAAGCATATTCTTGTTTGAAGCTAGAAAAGAGACACTAAGTTAAAGACAGAAGACAATCAACCTCTCCTAACCAAATTCTGATAGAAATCAACTAATCTCTCATGAAGAAACTAGTGACTAAATTATTGTTTGGGACTAATATCTCTTTTTTTGTTTCTAATCTTGACACTTATTTTCATGTTTTTATCTCAATTATTTACTTTGGCAGAAAAGAGCAGTTAATACATATGAGCGGTTCAGATTTCTGATTCACAGAAAGGAAGTGGCTTACAACCTAGCTTTATGGTAAAACTTGAAAGCACAAAAGCTCTTGATTATGCATGGCCCACAGATATCATAGTCATTTATTTTGTACACAGTGAATATACAAAAGGACTTTCATGAGTGCTGAAGATAGAAAAAAGTAATGATTTTGTGATTTGCAAAAGAATAACAAAGTCCTAAATTGTGAAATAAAAACAATTTCCAATTTTCAGTGAGTAAGTAGTGTAAATAGAAAAGCAATAAGAAAAAACTCAGAATATCAAAGTATCTTCCCCCAGTAGTGGGTAAATGAAGTAGACCAGCTTTTTCTTTATGTTTCCATTTTCTAGCAAAACACACGCTAAGCATATTTTGCTTATCTTTAAAGTTGATTTCAGGCATTAAGGGACATGGATAACTACAAACAAAGAAACCCCTACACCTGTTATTTTTGGACTATGCTGCTAGCAATATCCAAGTTAACTCTGGCTGAAAATCCTACATATGGACTTCAAAATAATCAACAGTGTGTAAAAAGACAAACAAAACCTACTTTGACAGTAGATCTCATTCCTCTCAGAAATACATAGAAAAAATTAAACACACGCATTTTTTCCTGTTCACAAAGCATATCAATATATCTATTTCTGATGTTCCTGTTATCCAAGGCTTTATTCTGAGTTGTGGAAACGTTTTCAAGATGTCATTTAGTGTTTTCCCTTCCCCATTTTCTCTGTTTGCTGAACCTCACACATAGAGTCTGCATCTCCACTAAGATTGTTTTTCTGCTGACTTCAGATCTATTTATTTACAGCATTCTGCTGCCTCTCATTCTACACTACAACATATTTGTACAAGCATCGCTTCAGTGTCACAAGGAAGTCACTTTGTTTATATAGGATTAAGTGGATTGCAAAGAATAGACCATCATGTTATTTCAGTAGATTATTTAATTGACACTCGTGTCCTACTACCATCTAAGATCACACAGCAAATAATGTATCATTTGATATTATATTTACATATTCTGTGATGTAATTCTGAAAAATGTTAACTACTGCTCAGTAAAACACTACAATTACTGCTGAAATAACCACAATGTCGTGGACATTGCTGACATAATAATGATAATAAAGTCTGGGGAAATGTGTTAGTGGTACAATTTTCCATAAAGATTAATGACTAAAACTGAGACAATGGCACTAGAAATTGAAATATATCTAAGGTAAGGAATTACTACATCTGTCATTAAACCAAAAAATTATCATTTAGCTTGATTAAAGATACGTCAAAAGATTACATCTTGCTTTTACCAGGAAAGTAATAACAAGAAGTCACTGACAAATGATTCTCTGGCAAATTATTTAGTGTTAGCAAACTATTGAAGAAAATCTGGAAAAGCAAAGAAAGAAATCTCTCAATAATCTCATTCCAGTTTGGAGATGCCATGGTGCATTAGGGAAATCAAGAGATATCAAGATGGAAGATGTAGAATTTGAAGAGAAGTATCGCTAGTGACAACCACAACCTTGAAAGCTAGTAGGAAAGCCAGATAACTCAGTTTCCTTAATCTTTTGGAAAACCTGAACAGTTAAGTGTTATGGAGCACTTTCAGGGAGAACAGTAAAACTAATTTACCAAGGAAGACTAAACAGGCATTTAAAAACAAAAATATGAAAAATGGAACTGCAGGGTTTTTTTTTCTGAGAAGAAAGGGAAACAGATATTTTAAGTAGGAAGACAGCAAGGATTCTTATGATATTCCTAAGCTGAAAGAAACTAGATGTTGAAAGGAACTAGGAACTGATGACGTGTGGCAGAATCTTTTTCCACGAGGCTGGAGTTTGAGTTGAGCTCATATTTCTACTTGAGAACTCAGACACAAGTTGGTGGTCTCAGACTAGCTCTCAGTAGACAAGCATACATCAATTTCAGTGTGCTCTACACTTATTCCTGCAACCAGGCAAGAAAAACTGACCTGTCTTAGAAGTCAAACTCTTGAACCTACTAATACTTCATTTTCAGGTTTGAACATATCTCTGAAGCAATGAAGGAAAGAGCATACTAGAAACTGGCTATTCTGATTGTGCACAATTTTTTTCCCTTGTAAAAGGTAGCTCGCCATGAGTGACAATTTACCCAACATCCTTCTGTAAGAAGTAAACCAAAACAACCTGGGATAGGAAGAAACTATATTCAGACTGGCTGAATGAAAAGCTGTCAAGGGGCTAACATTCATGTTGAAAATCTGTGTCAGTATGTGTGTATTTATTCAAAGTTGAATGTAGTCTCTCCACCTCTTTTCTCATGCCTTTATCTCCTCCCCAGTAGGACTGTTTTGCAAAGTTTGTGTATACCTGGCCATGGCTCAGGAGGTAAATCCAAACTTCACTAAAAGTCAAACGATTTATGTAAATTTCTACATAAGCTCACAGCCACGTGATCCCCTCGAAAAAAACACAAACCAAAACAAAATCCCATCCAACCAGCCCCAAACAAACAAACCCTACATAACCTTGGATCCCAAAATACTTGAAAACTCATTCAGGAAAAATATGTGAATTTGATGACTGCGTGCATTAGTTCACTATCAGCAGAGACCTTACTTATCAAACTGCAACAGAAATTAAACATTAGCACAGAAACAAAAATTTCAGGGTTGAAACTAAGAATAAAAATACAGGCAGAAGAATAAAAAATAGAAGGAATGAAAATATGTTCCAGGCTTAACATGGATAATATCATCTCAATATTCTTAATACAATGATGACCACTACACTGAGCACTGGGAAACAGGTCAGAGTAAAGAATAAAAGAAAATTGTATTAATCACAATCTCCAAAGGCAGGCCATAAAAGCCATATCACAGTCTCTGAAAAATAATTCATTAAACTATATCCCAGCTGGAAGTAGAGAAAAACAAACTGAATAAAAAGACACTAAGCAGCAGGGAGAAATAAACTTTATGGAACTGTCAAAGCATGAGCAATAGGAGGGGGTGGGGGAAGAAAGAAACAATAAATGTGTCTGGTTTATTGGTGAAAGCCATGTTAGGACAGACATGAGAATTACATTTAAAGCAAAACCTCAGGTATTGAGATAATGTCAAGCTTGAAGTATCAGATTTATCCTATTGCATTTCAGACATCCAGTACTTGCAAATTGCAGTTTGGCAGTACCTCACAATGAGACCAACATTACTAACACTAATCACTCATGAAGCATCAGGCACATCTCTTCAGTTGCATGCCACAAAACGAAGTGAAAATGAAAATGACCACATTTCAGGATGGATTGTTAAAGCAAAAGGATGCATAGCCCCTCTATGGGAAAGAGAACACTTTCTCAGCTAGCTTGTCTTCAGGTTTGATTTGATGATGAAAAGTAGTACTTTGCATAAACATTTGCAAGATTCCTTTTTTTGATGTTACATACCTCCTTTTTTTTTTTTTTCTTTTTTTTTTTGTTTGTTTTGTTTTCCCTTTTCATTTTGAGGAATAGATGGGAGAAAGGAACACTATAGTAATGCATTCCATTGTACAACAGCAATAAAAGGAGGAATACCACCCAATGTATCCTGTTCAAAGAAATTAATATCAGCCACCTTGAGTCTTATCTAGCTAAGTTTAAATAAAATTGTTCTCCAGTTTTGGCTTCCTCCTTTTTTTTTTGTTTTACCCCAAAAGCTTCATTTACAATAATGTTCAGCAGCCACAGATTCTCCAGGCTTCATCTGGAACTGTGTTTTTTCAGAACAGATGAGAATGTGGCCCAAGGTGTTTGGGCAAAGAGGCATCCAAAGCCACTGGTAACTTCAGAAGATTTCAGCCCTTTCTTCTGCCAGGTTGTGCTGCAACTGAAGGTCTTTATAAGCAGATATGCCAGTATGTTCATATGTATGTATATATAAGCAATGTACAAATGGTGGTGCACTGTAAAAGCAAATGATGTCAATCTGTCCACTTGATCCTCGGATAATTAAAATTGGTTTTGTGTTTCATATACACTGAATATAACAGAAGGAGGAAGGATTTTTCATATGAGCCAGACGGATTGTAGGTGCCTAGCTTTCAGTAAAACACAGAGGAAGCTGAGGCCCCAGATTGCTTCAGCTTTTTTCATGTCACTGTTACAAAGTATTACATCAATTATATTTGAACATAATTCATCCACAAGTCATTGACATATGACAAAACAGACCTTCAGCTATGAATTATTGACTTTAGTGAATGAAAGCATGTTTTTTCAATTAAAAAAATTCTGCATACCCTGGATACAGTTTTATGAAGACTCAGTAAGAATCCATGGTAAATATTCTCACATAAGACATTAAGCATTTGCAAATGCCAGATTCTTGGACCGTAATTCTTTCTCTCTGTCTTTTCCCCTTTTGACACCCTGAATCTCTACTCCATGGTGTGTACTAACAACTTGCAAATTATATCTTTATAAAGCAAAAATGTTTTTCAACTAAAGAAATGAATAAAATTATATTTGACACATAAACATTTCTTTCTCCCACACTCCTTTCTACAACTGAAAAAGAGTCAAACTAATTTAAACCAAATCTGATTTAAAAATCCTGCTGAGCTGAGATTTTTAAATACCAAGTTTCAGCCTGGAGTGAATTTTTATGGCTATGTTATAAACACCTGAAAAACAGCAGGTGCCACAGTAATATACACAGTTTGTATTTTCACATTATTTTCTTAGTTTCAAAAGTAGATTCTAGTCAAAGTGAAGTTTTTCCTAATTTGTAACTTGTTATGGATATTACAGTTCCAACAAAATGCTTACAAGCCAGAAGTAATTTGGAATGAATGTATATGTACATATTTTATAGTTTATAAAATTATCCAGTGGATACACTTACAATTTGGCTAAGATAAAAAATCCCACTTCTGTTAGAAATTCTGTGAACAGTGATCAGAAAATGAAACCCCAGCCACAGAAAGCTGGTTAAGGATCTCACAACAGTGGATGTGTGTGTGTGGTACGTTAATGTACTCTCTTGAAACACTCAGTTCCACAATAGTTTCAAGAGTCTTTTAAAACAATAAGTATTATTTCAAAAAGTGATTAAAAGGCATTTATTATTTAGGTAAACATATGTGTTCTTAATCTTTTGGGCTTGAGAGTTTAACTGTTTGAAAGTGCTCAAGAAAATTAATTCATAACAACTAAATGTGAGCTTTATGCAAGATGTGCTCAGCTGTCTGTTCACCAGCAGGAGAATGAACCGCTGGAAATCCAGGCATTCACACAGACATGGGCATTAGTATCTAACTAATGTCACATGAGCCACAGAGACACATCCTACACCTCATCTCCAGATACATGCAGTAGCCTGGAAAAAACAACATTGATACGAGCGCCAGGATTATCGTTGCTGTTCAGGCAAATCCAGCTAGGTCGCATAATGAACATGTTAATACAGAAAGAATGGTAGCCTACATAAAATGGATAGGTTAATAAAGTCCTTCTTATTACCTTTCTCTCCCTGAGTTTGTCTTTGATGTGCCATGGGAAGGCTGAAGAGAGAGTGATTGCCACTGGGGATTTTGAGAAAAAGTAGCCTCCGGCTTAATACAAAGCCTAAAGATTAGGGTAGAAGAGTGTAGACTGGGAGAATCTGCTAGCTAAACATTATCACATGTTCATTTTCATTTAAAATATGCAATTTCTTTCTTATTAATTCCATTTCCTTCAAGTACATGCATAAGTTACCAGATGTAGGCATTGATGCACTAATATTAAGGGCAGACTAAGCTAAAAAATCTTTTATCAATGAGATTGCTGTTTGAAGGAACAAAAAGATACTTCAGAATATAACAAAATCATTAGTACACACAATAATTTTTTGATGAATTGTGAATTTTAAGTATTCCTCCAGAGATACAATTTCTCAGCTCAAAGTCAGTCTGAACCATTCAGTTCTTATGAGGCTTAAGTGCTCCTCACTGGTGCTTAAACGCGTGTTTACCTTCAGGTATTCACTTAGGGTTACTTCACTTAGAACGAGTTACCTGTAAGGTACCGTGCACCGGCAAAATGTTTTGCTAAACAGGAGTGGTTGAAGCGTTCAGCACTCTGCTGTATCAGGACCCTGTTAGCACCTGCTGCTGTGGCAGTGGGGGTTGGTGGTACAGTAAATCCAAGTCTAGCAGTTCTACCAACATGCTGCAGCCACATGACAGAAGGCATTACAGTAGTACAGACTCCCGCTGCAGAGTCACCTTTGTTGACAAATCTTTTGAATACTTAACTTTAAACCGTCCGATTTTATTCAGGAATGTCCCATCTTCCTCCAGCCAGCATGAAGTTTGTATAATAGGATAAAGCCGGCATTAGCCCTCTCAAGAGTATTTGACTAATCAAAAAAAAAAAAAAAAAAAGTGATTGTGAATCCATGCCTAAATCTATGGTGCTCTGCTGATATTAATAATTAAGTATCAGAATTTGTTGAATCACAGCCTAAACATATTTTCTCTGAAGAGTAGCTGCTTCCTTTTGTTTATAAATAAATATTGGCTCTCTGCACCTTTACATTTTATTTTTCATTCTAAACAAAAGTTCAGTTTAATCTTCCATTTCTCTCTCATTTATTGAGGAGCAGAAACATATGTTTACATATAAAATTAAAGGACAGAGCACTGATCTGACGAGAAAGACTGCTTTTGTTAAATATACTAATTGCCCAGTGGGGAGCCTCTGGTAAGTTTTTTTACCTCTCTGTGCCTCAGTTTTCACATTTCTAACATAGAGAATTTGCTCTGTTTTGTAGAGCTTTTATAGAAGGCTTATTATTTAATCTGAGTTAGTATCTGTGGCTAGTAAGTAAAAAATAATGGTACTTTTTCAACCAAGTTATGTATTACAAGAGATCAAAGATAGCTTTTGATAGCAAAAAACCAAGAATTGTTTTACAATGTTTCTAGTTTGTATTAGAATGGGAATTATAACTGTCTTTAACTCAGTTATCTTTGGATTGTGTTTCTATCAATTATTAAAATATTTTTTTCTACCAAGAATCACCTAACCTATTGTGCTCACTACACTTGCAATCAGAACAAAAGGAAGTACATGAAAAACCTGCAATGATTTGGACTACAAAATATCCACATCCACATGTATTTTAAGTCTACTGGGGGGGGAAAAAAAATAAAGAAAAACAGAGACCATAATCGAGTATGCCCTACATGTTAAAAAGCCTGCATTAATATGTTATTACTTATGTTCTATATTCCCATTAGCCACAATCATTCGATGATACTTTTCCGTAAGCCTATAGAGAAGTCATAGCTCACAATGGCTCAGCTCAGACAGTTTACCATATAACAAGTTCGAATTAGAAAGTAGGTACTGGAAATTCTGCTGGGACTAACTGCTAAATGCAGCTGACCATGAGAATTTATGTATGCATGAAACCCAAAACAGAAAGGAAGGACAGCTTACTATGAAACTAGGAACTATTTTCTCATCTTTCTAATGATTTCCACAGTTGCTGCAAAGCAGACTGTGTTATTACAGAGGGTAGTACCCTGTGTTCTTACAGTGTTTATCATCCAGGAATTTCACAGATTACTACAAAACTAGTTATGCATAATTAAAACATTTCACATATAAAAACATGAAGGTACAAAGAGATGTCTAAGGCTAATTCTGAAAGATCACAGATCCCTGCAATTTCCCATGTACTAGGGTTAGACAAAGTCTTTGCGGAAAGACAGCAGGAATGCCTAGATCAGATCACTTCTGTTTCTGGCTTGTATACTCAGGCTTTGTCAATATTTCCAGTCTGTATTACTCAGTGTCCAGTGATAACCAAAAAAAATCCTACAGCAGCTAAAGACAGCAATTTGAGGCCAGGAGGGTTTGTTCCTAAGCCTTTATTTTAAATAACCATGTTAGATTGATTTTATTCAAAGGAAAAACAAACAAAGAACCCCAGCCAAAACCAATGCTCAGCTCTTGCAATCTATACCAGACTGGCATTGGCAAGTAACAAATATTTATACATATATATATATATATTAACACATCAAATAATTGAGAGTACATTAAGCAACATGAGCATTAAGACATAAAGTGGGAAAGCTTCTTTATTGTTAAGTATTACACAAGTACCAAATAGCAGAGCAATCTGAAGTGAAGCTTCTAACTCTGAGAGGTTGGTATCTGCCGCGTCTATCCACTCAGTAACAAAAAGATCACTCATATAAGCTAATTCAAAGTAATTGCATGATTTTAATTTTTGTCTTTCATTATTCAAATGATTTGTTTTCTGTAGGAAAAAATATGAACTGTGTAACCTATCCAAGAAGAGACAGGGACTAACAAGTGATTTAGGTCACTAAGATACTTAAAACTCCTTCATCTGTTGCTTTTCTGTCTGATTTATTCTCAGTTGTTTCAATGATAATAGTGTAAAAATTCATGCCAGTTTTAATAAATCTATCTTAATTGGAACTGACACAGCACCAAGGTTTTTATAACACATTTAAAGCAGTACATGCTTCTAGGACCCTGACAATTTTTTCTTGCCGTTCATGTAATGAGAGTTCTCCAAAATTGTTTTAAATGAAACAACCAAATTCATAGCAACCTAACAGCCAAGAAAGTATCCCAAAGTGTAATGCAGCAGGACTTGTGGAAGGAAAATAGGAAAGTGAGAAATGTAATTAATATACTCAATGTTAAAAAAAATCCACTTATGGTAATTTTTATATTTGCTAATGATGATAATTCCTAGTAACTTGGTTTTGTCTGACATATGAGAAGCAAAAAATTTTCTTGACTTTTGATGACAGTCCCTTGAAACTGCCTTTACTGATTTTGTCTAAACAATACTACACTTATTTTCCCATACTTAAGTGTGTTTATGTATCTACACTAGTCTAAGAATAAAAGGAAAGCAAAGTTTGTAGGAAGATGACACTGAACCTGAAAGCATGCTAATTTTTTCTCCTGATTTTATCAGCTGTTGTAAACATAAAGCAACATTGAGACTATTACAATAGCCTTTTCCAGCTATCTAAGGCAAACTGCAAAACGTTTCAGTGACTCTTGTACTTCTTTTACACTTTGCCCACTTGTGTTGTTGTCTGATTTGAGCTTGAATTAATGCAGATTGCCTGAGGGCTTGTACACTATGCAGTTTGCATGCATTTCTAAATCCCTCGTGAACTTCATAAGTTTATGTCACAGCTACAATGACAATTACTTCTTTGAAAGCAAAAAATTTCTCCTCAGTCTGTCATTTCCTCCTTTCTTCTTTTTGGGGTGTTTGGAACAACTATCAAGAAAGATGAATGCAAAAAGGCAAGTTATGTATTGTGGCCTCTTGTCCCCAAGGAAAGATTCCTTCAGATGTCACAGAACGCATTCTGTTATACATGGTGCCCAACTCAACCTGTTATCTTGGCGTCTAAACCCTAATGGAACAGTCTGACCAACTAGTGAGCAGGCACAATGCCATCCAAGCATATGGACATGAGTACATGCAGCCAAGTGACCATGTAGAAGAATCAAATATGTCTGCTGAGGGCAGGAGTCCCAGTCGGAAACATCCTAGCAGCTGTCTATCCTGAAGTTTACATGCCTGTGGTTAAGGGGATGTGACATAGCTAATCCAGACTTTGGCTGGATTAATATTAAAATACAAAAATTAGCTTTCTTGGCACAAAAGGTATTTTGGGCTCAAGCTGTGTACCAGTGTCTTCAAAACAATATTCCAAGTAAATTCTCACTGGACATTTCAGAATTAAACTATGTTGTGAAATAGCCAGTGCTCTTCCACTGCTTTACCTTCAGACAGTATTAAAGAAATACAGGACTTTCTTTTTCACGACTTAAGTAAATTGTTTTACCTCCTCAAATGTTACATCTAGAAAACTATTTTAAAAATGCAATTTCTTATAACTAAGGGGAGTAATTTCTGTATCAGGGCTACGGTAGCACAAAAATCCCACTTATATAATAAGTCCTATTTTCCCAGCACACTCTGAAACATTAACTTTTTCAATTGGAAAAGCAACACATCATACAAATTAGAAAGCAAAAAATCATTCCAATCCATTTTACAATCAATAAAATTATTCAACATAAATGATACTGAAATGTACACTGTTACTGAATTGACCATTTGAAATTCTGTATGTTGGAAAGGTCTTATAATATGTAAGTATATTTTAATACTGCTTTTCAATACTCAGTGAATATAGAGGTACAAAAATATTACTTTTATTGTTTATAGGAAAGAGCAACATCGTCAAAGCTTTAATATATTTATTGTTGATAGCAAAGAGTAAGATGTTCAAAAGTGATTATATAATTCAGTGGCCTGAATCCAACTTTCCAGCTCACTGGAATCAGTAGGTAATAGGGATCTAAATGTAATATTTGAAGATTCAGGAGTGAAGCTGAAGCATCACTAAAGCAAGGTAATCAGGGTAATATATTGTAAATTTTTTTTTTTAGATATTTTATTCTAAACTTCAGACAAGTCTTGTGCCAACGGAGAAAGAATATACTGTCTTCACTACAGAAAAAGATGAGTCTACATGCAGCCTCTTTCAATACTCTGCTTACCTGAAACTGAAGGAGTTAAAAGTACTGTAAGCAGCTTTCATGTTCCATAGGAAACTGAGCCACAAAAATACAAAACAATAGAGCTCAGACTGCTTGTTACAAATTAGGGCTTTAAGGCCTCAAAATTCTCAGTACGATTTAGAGCAATATTTTGGAACTCTGATTAAAAATGAGATCTCAATATGATTATTACACAGGTTGAAATTGAATTATTATCATGCAGTATAAAAAACCAACACCAAATCCACACACTTTTCAGCACAGAGCCAGCCACCTTTAACACCCCATCATTTTCAAGAACTGGTAGTATTCTAGTTTCTTACTGTGGTCTATTAAATCATTTACATGTAAATGGGATTTTTGTTTTTTCACCATATGCCCTTTAAAAACACATATTCAGCAAAATACCTTTTTTCTTTCTACAGCAAATACAACTAATTTCACTTCATGAAATGAGCAAAATCTCTCCTTACCATTTCCTAGATGCGCAATTAAAATGACAAAATACAACCAAAGTTAAATTTTCTTCAAACTTGAACCACAAAAAGTCACAGTAAATATTTAATTCTGGATGTGTTTCTTCTAAATCAAAAATTAACAGCATATGTTGAAATTGCCAAACATGAGATCTGAAGTTTTGATTAAGAACCAAAATTCCCTGAGTCTGGCCTGGGTAGAATCCAACTGTTCTGATCCTTGCTTAAGAGTTTAGACAGTGGTATAGAGCTGAAAGAAACTCCGCACAATTCAGATTGATAGCATTTATAGAAAATTCAACTGCTTGTGATTCTTGGAAGAACTGTGATCATATTTTAGTGTAGGCTAAAACTGTAAATTTCAGATTATATTCAAAATTTGACATCAAAGGTGGTTCAGATATATGGCTACAGTAAAGAGTCATCCATTTTAAATGTGTCTCTATTGCAAGAGTAAGTAAAAAATCATCAGAATTTATGCACAAAGCTATATGAATAATTTTCTTCCTTCAGTCTCCAATTGCCGCAGCCTCTTATCACAGAAAAATAAAAAGCTATCCCAGTTCAGATGAAAAAAATTCTCACTTCTCTTTTGGGAGAATCTGAACTCAAACTGTGAACTACTCTGAGTTCAGCCATTATCTACTTCTCTTGTTGACACTACTGGATTATGTATAAATAACTGAACATGGGGAGCAAGGATTCCCATATCCTGAAAAGTTGCCTTCACTTCCAAGATTAAAAAAACCACATTCTTACCCTTGCTCAGTGTCTCAGTGACTCTAACCCTGTTTCTTACAAAACAGAACATCTGCAAAATAAGGATTCTAAGTGAAAGTCTCTTTGAGCTTATGTGCAGGTCGCTTACCTGAGAGGAGCAGAAAGTTGCACACAAATTCATTTCGCTACCTGATGTAAAACTGTTTATTTGCAAAATGTTTTGGGGGTACTAAACCAGACCTTTTCAGAGGACTTAAAAATATCCTTACAAAGATCTTGTCAGCTCTTTCTTATCCATACTGCTTATTGCAGACACAATTCTGCAAGAAAATTGCAGGTAAAATAAAAACTGGTATTATAAATTCCCTTATAAACTCCTTCAACTACATGGTAGAAGATTTTACTAGACACTGAATATCAGCAGCAATTATGTGGTAGGACTGAAAAGCAGGAAGATTTTTTTAATTGTTCTTTATGTAGCAAGACTATCATGTTCTCTCATTAACAGATATAAAAATGAAAACAAATACAAGAGAACAGTGAATCCTAAACAGATATATTTAATATTTTCACCAAAGATAACACGCATTAGACTGTTCACAAAATCACAAAAACCCATGGATTTAAATCTGTTCAGAACTTTCTGCAGTCTTCTTTGTCTTACATACACCTTCACCAATTACTCTTACACAATAAATAATGTATATATGGAGGCCTTCCATGTTTTACACCACACTTCATAGGAAAAGAAGCAGTCATAAGTGTATGCAGCTCAAACTGAAGCTAGATAGCTTCCCCAGGGAGTCTCAAGCCTCTTCCAAGGGAGACATAAATAAGCACAATGAAAATGGGGTATGGAGAGATTTTCTGTCTGTTACAGTTAGGACTGGGAAAATATGAGACTATCTTTCCAAGTATGAAATTATTCTATGCTGAGCATTAGAGAGAAAGTTTTTGCGTTTTGCTGGGACCTAGGTGAATATGAATCAGAAAACAAAAGACATTAACAGGCTGCTTCTGATGTTTGTGAAATCCTATAACGAGAGTAAAGAGAAAAGGACCTGAGGTAAATTTTATAAAGATATGAAGGCCACACAAAGTGAATCTACTTTCCACCAAACTCTGAAATGCCAGGAGGAAGGGACAAAGATAAGTTAAGTAAGGGAAGAACCAAGGATGCTTCTGGAGGTGGGGGCGGTGGGGATATCTGCAACATTGAAAGTCTTGTGTGCTGTTGCTTTTGAGCAGGTGAAAAATTTTAGATTGAAATTGGAGAACAGAATGTTACTAAAGAGGAAGAAAGTGACCAGCTTCAAGGGAAAAAAAAAAAAAAGAGACTAAGCACAGCCATGGACTTCAGACTTCCTTATGCTCTGACAGTGGACACTTAAGAATTTAACAAACCCTAGAAGAAAAGCAGAAAGTTGAAGCTATTGTGGAACATAGCTAGCAGTTCCTTAGGAGGCTTTTCTGCAGGCAGAGAAACTATCCCATTCTCCATCAGCTTTCAGTGCTATGCTAGTTCTTACCTAGGCAGTTCCTTATAGGATGTACTTGGACTACTTCTTTGAGCATGCTTCTCTTGAACTTGCCTTGCACAAAACATTCAGTTGGCAGCTAACAGAAGAAAAGGAATACAGGAGGAGACAGCCATTCTGGAAATGGGTTTCCTCGAGCATGGATCAACACAGTCTAATTTGCTGACCTTTTGGCTGCCCCCTACAACTGAGGTTTCCCCTGAGATAAGAGGCAATTTTGATCTTTAGGGCTTCAATAAAAGAAAATTCCTCATCAATACATATATTGCTTTTTCACCCATGCCTTTATTTAGTATAATTATCCTAAGGATAATAGCTATATAGTATATAGTGAAAACCAGTGTGTAACAAGGAGAGAAATTCCAGAAGCAGACTTGGAAAGGAGTTAGAATCCTCTAGGACATAAGCAGCATAGTAAGCCAGTTGTTCTGGGAATACACTAAAAGCTATTACAAAGATTATACCCTGTTTCTGGAACATGGTGTCTGTTACAGTACGGTTCTTCCTGTTTCTCCTTCCTTTGTACATGAAAAAAGGATGGTAGTGACAGACACTTTATTATTTGTTTTAATTTGCCAACAGCAACATGCTAACTTTTCAAATTACAGACAAGTAAATTAGTTTTATCCAGTGTACCTGCAATTCCTTCTCTGCTGCATGTATAAATCTGTGAGTTTTATGCCATGAAGGACCCTGGAAATGGATATCTTTTTACACTAATTTCTAAATTCATAACTTGACAATGTTTTAATAGGACTAATATGTATTGAAAAATAATTTTTAGTTTGGATCATGATGTATGCAAAAATGCTAATATAAGAAAAAGATTCTGCAAAAGAGATAACTGTGTTTCTAAAACTCTCAAGGAATTAAATGTCAGAAGACTTTCAAAGACATAATATTCATTGTTGTATACTACAAATACAAATCCTGGGGTGTAACCCAACTGAATCACACAAAGAACTCGTCAGAACAGATAGCAAAACCTTCCAGTATCATGCATCAAACCAAATCAGACGATGATTTTTCTTTCCCCATCCAGAAGCATATTATATATAGTAATTTGATTAATTTTAAAAATTATAGATCCAGAATTTCTGGGCTGCGTGAAATTCTATGAAACCTTGAATTTTTTGGAAGTAGTTTTTCACAAATACTATGGGACATGCAGTTGCACAGACTCTGAGAAAAAAAAAAAATTACACTTTGTAATCTAGTCATGATTATTTCCTTCTTTCCTTCCTTCCTTGCATCAAGGTGGAAGGCCTTGGTAAAAGAAAAAGTGTCATCAGCTAAAGCTTGGTAAAAAATGTGGAAATATATTTTCTGCATACATTCCTTATCTAGTGTTACAATTTCCTACCCTGACTTTGTCTTCAATTCAACAGAAACTAACTTCCTTCCACGTTCAACAGCATATACAATAAATATACCAGACCCTAACTCCTGTTCCCCGATTTTTTTTTTTAATTTTTTTTTTTAAATTTCATTCCCTTGTCTGTTCTCTACCAACCCTGCCCTCCTCTGCCCAATGTGCCACGCACAGCATGAATCTGCTGCTGCAGCTGGAAGTGTAAGCCATTCCTCTTTGCTCACTGGCGAGGGTAGTGGGCTGTGTGGTGATGTTCTCCCAATCAAGCAGGAACCCATGCTTTTTACCATCTCCTCCATACTCCTTCCAGTGCCTGACTTTTACACTGTCCTTTTAAGCTGGACATCATCCAAAATTTTATTCGGGATTACCTCTCACTGAATTCTTTCTCCAGAACATAATTCTCTAAGACCATTAATTGCATTCACCAACAACAGTAGAAATACTCCACACAGTTCTGGTGTTCCCAACATAAGAATGACAGGGAACCGTTGGAGCAAGTCCAGAGGAGGATCACAAAGTTGAGAAGAGGACTGGTGCACCTCCCTGAGAAAGTTGGGGCTGTTCAGCCCGGAGAAGAGAAGCTTGTGTGGAGAGACCGCATAGCAACATTCCAGTATCTGAGGGGGACACACAGGGAAGATGGAGAGGGACTCTTCATCAGGAACTGCAGTGACAGGACAAGGAATAATGGGTACAAACTGAAAGAGGGGAAATTTAGGTTAGATATTAGGAAGAAATTTTTTACTGTGCGGGTGGTGAGACATTGAAACATACTGCCCAGAGAAGTCGTGGATGCCCCAACCATAGCAGTGTTAAGGTCATGTTGGACAAGGTCTTGAGCAACATGGTCTATAGTGGGAGGTGTCCCTGCCTCCGGCAGCAGGGATTGGGAGTATATGAATTTAAGGTCCATTCCAACCTCTTAACATTCTGTGATTCCATGAAATGTCCTGCACAAATGTTTGAACTGTAATCTTCAGCAAGAATCCTTCCGCTCAATTACTCTACATCAGCTCATCTTTGCTCACATCTCCTTTTATTCGGCCTCCTTTACTATTCATCACCTATGCAATTCCACAACCACTATAACATTGTAGCACAGTATTAAAATGCACCTATGACTTGATGTTACTGTAGGCCTATTGAGTGGAACCATTCTCTTCTGCATCCCACTCTGATTTTTCAGTCATCTTTGCTGGGGTAGGTAGGTGTGTGTGTATTTCAGTCCTTGGTCAGTACGTAGTTGTAGTCAGTCCTAAGATCACAGTAATGAGTTTAAAAGTTACTTTCAAACACGTAAATTACTAAATCTATCCTTAAGACTATTTATCAGGTAGGAAATAGATCGGACTGTTCTGTGCTTCCTCTAGTACCTGTGACATCTTATGAATCTGTAAGTATTCTCATGAGGGGAATGACCCATCATGAAAAAGTAGCTCCACCTGCTCTTCAATATATCACTTAAAGTGTGCAAGTTTAACTCTCGGAGCAAGAATATGAGCTCCACATCTGCACAGAGAAGTTAGCCTTCTGACATGCAGCAAATGTGCCAGCTTTGAAGCATCTTTTTCTTTTTTTCCTTTTTCTTTCTTTTTTAAATCCCTAAAAGAGCAAAGACTGGTCTTTGGTGGCTAATTCTTACATGGGTTTTGGTTGGTATGATATTTGGACATCAAAAAATTTTGAAGTATTCACAGGGATTATCAGAACATAAGAAGCTTGAGAGAAAAATAATAGTTTGCTGATAAATTGTCATTTCAGATGATGACATTAGGTACACTGGAGAAATTTAGGGACAGTGAAGTTATCAACCAAAAATGCAACTATAAAAAAGAATCTCATAATTAACAATATTCATCTATGAAAACTTTGCTTCTCTTGTCACTCAATTACTGATAACCGTGGAAATCAGAATCTCTAATATTTTGTTAAGTTCTTTATCTCTATGAAATATAATAACATAACTCAATTTTTACATGGCATGAAGAAATTAAAAAAAAAAAAAATCCACTGATAAATCAGAAGAGGCTCACACTAATAAAACGGGGTAGCTTTGACACCATTGCCTATTCAGACCATGAGATGATACTATTTAGGGTATATAATACTGAAAGGGCAATCTGATAATCACACTAGAAGCAATTTCATACCATACTACTGCTGAAAAGTCAATTTAACTTTCCAGCTTTATAAGACTTTGTTATTGCTATTGTTAATTATTTCTCATTTAATGGGAAATTGGCAACAAGGTCCCCAACTGTCATTTTAAATCTGCAATAATATCATGTGAAGCTTTTCGTCCTTATTCCCAAGTCCTGGATTATCAGAGCTAAATGGCAGCTCCAGCATTACAAAAGCTCAGGGGCAGGTACTGTTACACAAATTGCCAATTCAATTAACAGTGTGTAAATGCTCCACTGGCAGGCTGAGGGAAGGACAGCCATTTTGGCAAGTGTCATTCCTAATTTATCAAACTGTCAAACCTTCCACTCAGGTGCCTGCGGTCACTGTCTGCCTCTTAATGCAAAGTTGTAAAGCTGCAGGAACCATTCTTGTAGCTCGACAAGGCACAATACTCAAAACTGATTTTAAAATCAAATGTACAGTTGTCTTAATTATTCTCAGTATAAATGATGTTTTAATTACAAAATCAGAGTTGGAATATTCAATCAAGATCCAAGATTACATTTATATACAAGGAGGCGGCAGATCAAAGCCTGGTGCCTAGCCTGTTTTCACAGGTAGCTATTCAGTTTTTCTTAGTACAATTTGTGATTACCTCCCTCCCTCAACTACTGTCCTTTATGGTCTTGAGACTCATTCTGCTCTTGGTCCTTACCAAACTGCTGTGTCTGTGCTAATGCCTTTCAAGGAAAAACCCTAAAACATTGGTTTCATTTTCACAGGTCTTGCTTTCTTTCCTCCCTGAGACATGCCCAGTCACTTTATTTAAGGATTTTTAAAAAGTCTTTTAATACATAAAAAAGGTTATGACGGTCTTCTCTAAAAAAGAAAAGCTAAATAACCTCACATTTGAAGGCTTTCCCTCATTTTTTTCCCTTGATATTTTTTTCCTCATTGTCAATAGAAACAGCATACAGGAACTATTGCATATGCAGATCAGAGCCCCTGCAGTGAATACATGCACTGTGCAGTTCCCTGATGCCTGCAGGATAGCGCTTGAACAGTCCCCCCATTATGTACTTTGGAGGGGGATATTACATCAGTGCATCTGTAAATGTTTGCTTTTGGGTTGAATACTTGCCGAGTGAGAGCTGCGGAATGTTTCACTTAAATCAAGTTTAAATTGATACGACCATTTTAAAGCAAAGAAAATGGAAGTAGAAAATAAAATACAGAAAATTGTCCTTTCAGTGTGTTGTGTGACTGCTGTTAGCAAAAATGAACAAAATTCATGGCACAGTAACAGCAAAAAAGGCTCCGATTGGGTAAGACGAATGTGTTCCATAATCCGTCCGTGGACATCATGGGCCAGCAGGAGATGCTCCAGAGAAACAGAAGAAATCCAAGATAAGTAGTTATGTGGTAGATACTATCAGCTCTAGTTTTCTATTTACAATAATTAAATTCTTAAGCGGAAACCTGTATTTATGTGCATCTTCCAAAGGCATCCGTGTTTTTCTGCTTGTTAGCTCATTTGATATAGGTACTATTATCACAGCATTAGGAATCTGAATACTTTTAGATGTTATGTAAGAGAGCTGTAGCCTTTGACTCAATACTATGATGTCAATGCAAGTTTCTAAGGCTAACCATGCATTCTGTGAAAGAAGTAATGCATACAGATAGCAACACAATTCAGTTGTTCTATCACATTTTAGAATGAGACTTTTTTTTTCGGAACTAAAAAATAACTTTTACAATGCCTTCAACAGACATGGTAAAAAGCACTCAGTTTAGTATTCCCAATATTATTTTTTCATCCATATGATGACAAGTGTGAATGAAGAAAGTACTGTGGAGCACCAGGACTGAAGCACTGCTATGTTGAAATAAGAAGGAATTTCATACTTTGGCAAAAACCAACTATTTGAACTGAACTTGGAATGGCCCTAAATCAAGCCAAAACTGTTGATAAAGCTCTGCTAAATATTTAAGACTTTGGACTTCATCCACTGTCCCATTAAATCAGTGGGACCATCCTAAATCCTTTACTTGCCCTACTGCAGCCATATCTACATGAAAAGATGGATCTCTAACTGGTTCCAATGCATTCACATGAAGAAAAAGCAGCAAGCATTTGAGAGTGATTTGAAGTAGATTATTTCTGTCATTTTAAATCACTTTGCATAATTTCACAAGTGCACACAATTAAACCAAATTTTTAGAGTAAATTAGAAGACTAAAAATAGAGAACAGGATTCCAACAAAGTTTCAAAAACAAATGGATACTTTGAAAATTCTGACAGGCCCTAACTTTTGACTCTTTCATATGTGAAACATATATCTGGACAGAACTAACTTTCCTCCACAGCAAGCTGTCACTCGTTAATATTATTATTGATACATTATTTACTTTTCTGCTAGGGGTCTTTTGTAAAACCAACTATTTTGGAGTAACACTTCATGCAGTCTGATAGCACAGGCATACTCTTTTGAACTTGAAAATGTGAGAAACAAGAAGCAGGAAAAAAAAATCATAAATCAGCAAAATAAAACAGCTGCTCCTAGGGCTATACATCAGAAACTTTATTATCTCTATAGATTTTGCATAAGAGTTCAGGAAATTACAGGTGATAACTGAGGGGGAAGTGATGCAGTACTGTACAAGAAGCATCATGTGACCTAAAGAAATACGCAAGTAAATAAAATACTACTAGATCACAGATCATACTGAGTTCCAGACTGAAATCTCTAATAGCTATTTCAGTTTGCAAGAACTGGAAAATATTTGAATGCAGAATCCCTTCTTATTACAAGAGAAAAAAAAGTTTATTTAAAAAAACACAAACACATTTTTAAGGTCCTCTGTACATGCTAACCCTGTAGAACAAAATGAAGCATAAGTAATTTCAAGCAGTTCATTAAAACAAAACTAGGTGAAAATACTGTTAATAAATAGTTTTCTATCTATGATTGTTTCTGAATCTGAGTTTTTTCAGCCAAGAATATTTTGCAGAAGAGGAGAATGAGTAGTTTGAGAGATAAATTTGATAGAGATAGTAATTCATATGTATTTAATCCGGTCTCCATGCATTATAAGACTTTACTGCTGCATCAAGAACTGTGGCAATCAGCCTTAGAAGATGATAAAGCTCACCATAATGTTTTAAAATCATGCCTTGTGGGATGCAGTCTGC
>JAWWEW010000165.1:37139346-37188843 GCA_035583185.1 Anabacerthia variegaticeps | reverse complement strand
TCTTGTTACATCTCGTGGACCCGAGGGCCACGTGAGAGAGGGATAAGGAGTGGAGAGGATCCCCATCAGCTACCGCAAAGAACAGCCTTTGAAAGAAAAGTATTCATTGTACTGAAAAGCATCTCAGGCACTGGGAAATGATATCAATTTCCGCATGCAGAAATGCCAGTTAAGGGTGTGGAAACTGTAGGTGTTCTGAGACTCCAAATGCCTCTTTGGAGGCAGAAGCTTCACAACAATTTTTATCCAAGGACCACATCGTTTGTATTACTAAATAGTGCCAAATAATCTTAATCCAGACATCATATTTATATAGTAGTTCTATACCGATGAGTTACTGAAGGTAGTTTCACAGCTTTGAGAGAAGACTAACTAAGGACAGTCAAGGAGCTAACTCATGTGCAGAAGCAAGTTGAAAGCCCAGTGTAGACACAATCTCTGGATCTTTCCCTAGAGTCTGTTTAGGTGTACAAAGGAAAGGAAGATGAAACATACATGATAGGAGCTCTCTTGAGAAACTTTTCTATGGAAGTTCAAACCAAATAACATAAAAAAACCAAACCAAACTTTGTCCTGATAGTAGCTTCAGAGTGGTAGTTGCCACAAAGTAGGCTTAGATAAGGTAAGAGTTGCTCACAACCTCTGAGTGAGAGCTGGTCTTCCTGGTGCACCCTCATGAAGTACTGTGCCCAAATTAAAATGAATACCCGCACAGCAGTGTCTATGAAACTGAACATGATGTGTGCAGGTTCTCTGAAAATATGCCTTTTATTTATGGTAACTTTGGGACTGGTACGGTAAAACAGAATATCCATCTTGGTATCCTGGATCCCACCCTTAGGCAACACACGATCATACAGATATGAAGTTTCCAGAACAAGGAATGGTGAGTAATCCCGCAGACATAACACTCCACATTATCCTATATTCTAAAAGTTAGAGATTGTTTTAGGCTTTAAATCACCTATATTAAAATTCTGCCATGCACTTTTGGAAATAATTAGTGATACTTATGTATCAGTTCTTAGTAATAGGCTTTCAGCATGGGAAACTTTAATACATTTTGTGACAGTAGTGTAAAAAAAATAAAAGGCAGTGTTTCTTAACATGCTTCAACATGCTTCTTGAATGCGTGAACTAAATGAAAATCTTACTGAATATGTTTCCCAATTTTTCCTGTCGAGCAATCATTTAGAGGGTAAGCACAAAATATCTTTGGAAAAATTATGGGGAAAACAAAGGCACAATGAAATCCAGTTCTTCTCAGCACTGTCTTCTTTTCCCTAACACATATACAGCTCTCAGCACTTTAAAACTGCTGAAAAAGGAGGCCTCACCATCCTGTCCACATCTGGGTTCTGCTTCTACCTCCTACCTTGTGTCAGCACCAGCACATGCACATCTGCACCATGAGCCATGTTGGGGAAAATTAAGGGGGCAGGAATTATTTCCCTGGGTTAGTCTTCAGCTCGACTAGTTAGCTGGTTTGCTAACCATGCCATCACACACTCTTATGAGCACAGCAAAGATGGCAGAAATAGGTGACCAGGAACAAAGCAGAGAGCGAGATCTCTCTAACTGCAGCTGCAGTCAGTGGGATTTGGCCTTTAGCTAAGAGCTCCCAGTGTGACTGTCCAAGAGCTGTGTGGAGGTCTCAGAAGTCCCCCCATCAGAGACAAGAAAGTATTAAATATTTCAATATTTTTCAGTGGCAGGCAAAAATAGAAGACTTTGGAATGATTTTCATTATGTTTATTTCCACATTTTAGAAACATACGAAGAAGCTACTGAATCACATCCAGAAATAATCTCTCTCCAAGATACGTGACTTTTACTACAATAAGATTCCATTTTCCTGCTGCTTAAACTTTATAACCAATTTCCTGGATTTGTCATATTTAAATGAGTGTAAGACTTTTCCAGTCTCACCACTATCTTCTCCAGTGACAGTTATATGGGGGAGAGCTATGAAATGGTACTATGATTCCTAAATTACACAGAAGTATTCGATATCTGCATGACTCCCACAGGATTCTAACTTATTTTCAGGTGGGGTGGGGAAGCTGTGGGCTTCAGTCTAACCATTTCTGCAGAAGTTTGTGCTCAGGGTAGTCCATAGGATTCACTATTTTAGTGTACATGAAACTGTCCTTTACTTATTTCCTCTCATGCTTTTGGAAAACAGGAGTTTGGCCAAGGACTAGGATCAACCTGGTGCCAGACTTAGTATTTTTATTCAAATGTATGCTCATTTTCAAATGGAGCTGTGGTTATTTCATTGCCAAAACAAGAAAAACAATGATAAACTATTTGGGTAAAATCATTTGTGTCACTACTGAAAAGGTATCTGACAGCTCTAACCTCCTGTTTGCTTTGACAATAAGCAAAATTAATAATCCTGTTGCAAACTTTGGCTGGGTTCTGCCTCCAATTTAATATAGCAAAGTGGCAGATTTCCCCATATGGAGCTTAAGAGAAGCCAGTACTTAAAACATCATTAACACTTCTTGCTCTTTCTGCACCATCTCTGCTTCTAATCCAAAAGACATCATTTCTCCATTCTTACATCATGACAAAAGCTTAAGTGGGCGGAGAACAGAAATGCAAAAAAGTGTTGCCAAGTATCAACCTAACAAAAGGTTTAGTGTGTTTCTACTAATTTTTGCTTTCCTGCAACCCATCTGGATTTTTTCCATGCAGTCCCAGCCCATGATTCTTTGAAGCTGCATTGAAATGGCACCTCAGTATCTTCAGTGTCTCAAATACAAGTGCATTTGAAAAAAACAAAATAACACTCAAAACACATGTAAAATGTATCCAGGTAATTTGCAGGAAAGTAAAAATGGCAATCACATTGTTAGTTCAAACATCTGGTCAAATACATTGCAGTGGAGTCCTGAGTTAGACAAACAGCAGAGACACCCCAAAAGAACTGGATTAGTGCAAACCAAAGTCTTCCCTCACAAGACATAAGTTGCAAGTAGTGCCACCGTGCCTCTCTGTGGGTGTCACCAAAGCATCCGTCATTGAATTCAATATCAAATTCCTTAATGATTGTGTACTGTTATGTGTCCAATTCAAATTCAGCCTGAAATTGTGATCTATGCCCTACCTAAAACAGCCTCGAGTGCCTCAGTCACATCTCAGGACCGTCCCCTCCCCTCCCTTTTCACACTGCTGGAAGTGTGGGTGCTGCAAGACCTTCATAGTCAACTAGCCTGGCTGGCCAGCACAGATGAAGCAGGCTAATCTTTGTACCTCCTGCTCCCTTCTTGCTTCTGTAAGCAACATCTCTAAACCAGTCCTTTATTTATTAAAAAAAAAATAAATAAAATCTTTAAACTACATTTGACTGTGGTGAGGAAAGAAAAGGTTATTTCTTCATACTGGCCTGAATATACTAATGCTAGTCACAACCTAGGCACGAAAGAACAAATTACAGTAACAGATGTCCATATATCACTAAGGTGACTTCCCTCCCTATTTTTATTTTTTATCAAAAATGGTGAGTCTGAAAAGTCAAAACAAAATTTAAAAAAAAAAAATCCAAAACCCTGCAGCATCTGTCTCAGTAGAGTTCAAGCTGGCTGACAGTTCCTTACACTGAGAAGCCGAGAATGATGCTATAATTAAAATTTCATGAACAAGACAAAAATCTATTTTATTTGGGAGAACTGTTATGAAAGTATACACAGAAAAACTGAATATGGTAGTTTTAGTTTATCCCTGGCCCTTAATTTAATGATTAAACCTAAGAATCCTGAAGAAAATCATTGTTAGGAACACCTCATAACTGAATTAATTATGAGTATCATCTCTGTTAGTCACAGAAGCTGGTCTTAACCACTCCAAGTGAACGTGTGGCTATTGGCACAACACCACTCCAAGTTCTCATTTGTTTGATGACTGAAGATTAATTCTCTCTGTCCATATCACAGAATCTAAACTTGACCCAATTAATTTTCAATCTAGAAAGGAATAAGCAGGAAAAAATGAGTAATTGTTCCCAGGACAAAGGAAAAAGGCAGTGATGTCACAGTCAGAGACACCTTTCCGGCACCTGCTTTACTTTTCATATTTTATTTTTTATTTTTTTTTTTTGTATAGCATGCATTGCTTTTACTGAATTTCAGTCAACTGCATGGAAGACAACACCATCCGTCTTATTTCATCTTTTAACAAGGACTTGATGAGGTGACACAGGACTGATTCTTAAAAACACATTACCTGTTATGTGAGGCATTGTGTGACAGGGAGAACTATCTCTGTGACAGGCACCTGACAGCAGATTTGTTGATTTCATGGTCACTTCATTTAAAGTAACAACAGGGTGAAATATGCCATCTGATAATCTGTTTGAATGTTGACTGTGAAAAGCACTTAACATTTCTGCCAGCTACTACTACTACTACAGAATCTGTTCTTCAATATGTGCAGTTTTACCACCCTCTTTAATAATTATGTCAGAAACACTTATCCTAGATTAAGGGAGGGGGAAGGGGGAAGAGGGAAAAAAAAAAAAAAAGAGAACTTTAAAAAAGTCACCTAGGAAGTCTGACATTGCAGTTTGAAAGTAAGAAGATTCAAAATTTAGGGCATGTCACACAGTGAGACTATTGTTTGCAAGACGACTGGCTGTTTGCAGACAACCACTGCACCTGCATTGCATAGGCGATTTTGAAAGAGATACATAGCCTTTCTCAGTCAGTTTTCTTCCATATGGAAGTTTAATCCAGATATTTAAGACCAAACATCTCACTAACTGGTAATGATAGCATAATGATAAAAAAGGAATGATTACACTGAATTCTGATACTACTACTCAGGATGAAATTTTAGTTAAGAAGCTGGTATTAAACACACACCAACCTATGTATCAGCATGACAGGAATGAAAAAAATTAAAATATTAAAGCTTCATTAGGTATTTAGATATAGAGTTTGTAACACAATAAACTAGAGTAACACAAAAACTATTATCCACTGTCTAGTGACTGAATGAATGAAACTCTTGTTTGCTTTCAAACAAGTTTGGGATAGGCACAGATAGCTCTAGTCTAATCTGGCAAGGAAAGTTAGGTCAAAATCTGTCCTTAAATAGAGACATCGTAATATAAAAATGCATGGCATGCACAAACTATAAACCCTTAACTCAAGTAGGACTAAATGAGACAAACTCTAACAAATCAGCACTGTACCCCTATCGTAATTAACACGTACTCACACATTGAACTATCTTGTTGATTTATGCTAACCTCCACGAAACCTGATGAAGAAATACCTTGAATTGATATGATTTAAGCATTTAAAACCACATTAAATATGAACCAGAAGCAGGCTGGTTAAAATTTACACTTTCTCTGAAAGATTTTTGACACATTCAGTGCTTGTGAAAGCTGAGGGGATGACGGCCCTAGTCAAATACAGTTGAGTGAGCAGACTGCAAGCATCCCACATTCCACCTCCAGTGCAGTTCAACCGTGACGTGGAGGGACCTGCCTTCTCTTTTACTCCCCTCCCCACACTCACTTTTATTTACTGTCTTGTAAATATTTTATTAACTAATTCCTGTTGTTGCTAAGTGGGTTAGTTTGTTTTGTACTTTTAATATTTTGCTACATAGCTTAACGTAAATACTTAAATTCACCTCATCTTTCTATTTAGAAATGAAAATTTTGACAAGCTGACAGATAGTCTAAGACCATAGCAAGCATCTTATTCCTAATCTATGAAGATGTTAACAGAATCATTGTGTATGACTTTATTTATCTTTAAATCCTCTTTGCTCAGGAAATAACCTCAGGGGTTCAGGTTCCCGTCTCCTGGGATCACATCAGTGGCAGCAGAAGTGTGTATTTGAAAACTTCAGTATGGATTATGAATGTTGTTTTTATAATCAGGACATTCTGCAAGTTCTTTAATGGGACTGCCGTCTCCAGTGTTTCCTACGAAACTTCAGCTGCATTAGAAATAACAACCTACAGTTATTTTGTTAAAATAGCTACTGTCAGCATGAAATCCAGTAAATTAAAAACAAAACAAAAACAAACAAAAAAGCACTGTCAGGTGCTAAATCAACCTCTGAGCCCCACTTGCCAATTTCTGTGGTTCTAAAACCATATGCTCTTATTTTAAGAATGGCTTCTCTCTTTCCTGCCTCTGTGAAAAAGACACACAGAAACAAAATGAGGCACAGTGAGAGTTATCTGGAGAGAAATAGCTTTCAAAAGTGCATAACAGAAAAGTGAAGAAACCAGGGAGACTGTATAAAAGGGGGCAAATGGCTGATTTCTTAATCTTTTTCAGCTAGAGTGCCCTCTGGAATTACACAAAACTCCACTGGGGGAAAAAAACCCCAAACCATTTATGGGAGGAAATCCAGTTCAGAGGTCTACTGCGCCCATTGACACAGACATTGACTTTGAAGCTTGGAATAAACACGCCCATGGCCCAGGTCTTGGAATACTTTGTGGCTGCTCTAAGTTGCACCGTGCACATGTTCTGGGCATGAAGCCAACGCCACTGGCCAAGTGAGGTCACCCACATGCACGGAGATCTTCCAGTGGCATCGAGCCAGCCTCCCCTTTGCCTGCTGCACTGCCCCCCTTCCTCAGCTTTCTTTGAGGTAACCCAGAGACTTCTGCCCCAAACTCCTCCAAATCCTCACTTGATGCAACACTGGGCAATTTTCAAGAGTCCCGGCAGCATCAACGTGCACATACATTTCCTACCCCCAGAACTGTGCTATTAGTCAGCTGTTGAGGACAGTTGACACTAAATTAACTTGACTGACCCATTTGGAATTGCAGTCCTTGTCGAACTCAGTGGGAAAATATGCAAACTATGTTTACAGCCTTGTTAACCATAAAGCCGTTAAAAGTCATATACCCAGTAGGTTTCATAACAATGACAAGGAAAACCAGCTGCCTTTATGAAATACTGCTAGCTGTCTGCATTACCTTCCCTGGTGTTAAACTCCTAGTATGAAGTCTCCTTCTATCAGGAGGAACAACATTTGGCTTTATATTACCAAGTTGTAGAATTCATCACTTTCATCTCTCTGCCATCTGCAGGATATTGAAAATGAAATGAAAACAGAACAGGATTTTTAACATGAGGGGAACACCTGATGTATGAAGTTATTCAAGCCCCAGGAATGTGTGGTATTGCACATTCTCACTGTCACAGCCTTTGTTGAAAAGGATTTCCCTGACCTTTTCTCTAACCAGCAAACAAATAAGCCCTATCTCTCAGCAGGAGAGAGCACTGCTCCATTAGATCATTAAGCAGTTCTATTCAGACTATCCCAGTCTCCTGTCCTTGGCCCTAAAGAAAGAGCTGGCACTGGTCCAATCAGTCAGATAGAAGGAAGGCAAATGTGCTTTCGTATGGTACAGCTTGAAATGTCACAGCAGGATGAAAGTCGTGGAACAGACAGCAGTGAGGAAAAGATGTGGTGCTACATGAGGGGTAGTGTTCCAACAAGGAAAGGCTGGTGTTTCAGTCTGCCAAACAACGTAATGACTCATCCAGGCAGAAAAATATTACCACCATGGGAATATTTGGAACGTCTCAGTCTGAGAGTAATTAGGGACTAAACTACACCGGCATGCTTCAGTGATGAAATGAGAAAATAAGCAATACCTCTGTCAAGTTCTGATTGGCGAGTATTAAATGAATATGGGCTTCTATCATATATCTGACCACAAACTAGTAACTTGCAGCAGATTGTCAGAACAGAGTAATATTTCCACTTTCTCATAAAATATGATGGCACAAGAAAAACCCGGTGAAGTGAAAAATGTTACAGTTGGCAGTAAGAGTTTTAAGGAAAATCATTACCATGATTATATAATTTAATCCTTGTAACAGGCATTTGCACATAGCATTTTCAACCTCTAATTACACTGTCTGCAATGGAATAAAAAAGGGTAGGAAGAGGATGGGCAAAAGCAGCAAATGCTGACAGTTTCATTTTATTAATAACTACTCTATACAACTCACAAACTGAAAAGCACAAATGTTTAATGGATATAGGTAATGGAATTATTGTACTACTTATCGGTTGTAAAAATGTAAATACTTTGGCAAGAAGGACAAATGTTAATTTTTATTCTTTTGTATTTCCAACTTGTGCACAATTTGTATTCATTAAGCAATGCAAAAGGCCTTTTTTTCTTTATAATTGTAAAGTGACATTATAATTAAATTGTATAACCTCAGCAGCATCTGCAATTTAAAGGATCACTTACAAGCTGGCTGGACAAAGTGCACCACATTAAGCCACAAAACTGAGTTACACATCAATAACCCTTCATTCCAGTGGCTGGGTCAGAACCTCAGCAACATGAAGGAAAAAAAAAATATTATTCTGAGTAAAAAGGTTTAGAAGGTCAGAAGCAAAACCGCTTACAAGATTAAAATGGCCAAGATTCTTTAAGACTGCATACGTGGAAGCCTCCTGTGACACCTGTTTGACTTTCGGCCGCATGGACAGTTGTAGTTCAGCTGAACTAAATGCAGCTCCCAAATTAAAAGGAAGGGCAAACACAAATTACCTCTCTGCACAATATGAATAACCCCCATTAGACTGGCTTAATAAACTCTAATAGATGTATAGCTTAATACAATATTCAGCTATTGACATAAACATAAATATAAATTTCAAAGAAAATAACCTACTTTAGTAAAATTACCTGTGCAATAAAAATTAATGAACTCCAAATGATTCTGCACATCTCTACCAAATTGCATTTTCAGGCTCACATCTTCAGGACATGCTGGGTGGTTTGATGCATTCCCACAATTCATCTTCCTGCTAAGCCAATTTTAATTTAAATGCAATTAAAGGCTCAAAATGAACATTATGTATTAGATAAAGCCTTGATTCTGCAGACTATCATAAATATGATTTTCAGAAAAATTAATTACAAGCCATTAGGGTACAAGTCATCTTACTGCAAATGTTGAGTTAAACTGCAGAATCAGTTTGTTCCTTCCATTAAATGTTAAATACTGATTTTAAGCTTTGCTCCAAGTTAATAGAAGGTCAGCATAAAAGACAAAATGTTTCTGAAATAATCCTCAGAGATTCTGGAGATTTATCAATCCACGTTAATTGAAAAAATATATTCTCTCTAAATGCTTTGAGACAATGAGTTTCTGATCTACTTTTGGTCAACTTAAAATAATAATAAAACTCCTCACATTCTTCTTGTGCCCTGAATATAACACATATTTCTGCAGAAGACAGAGTGGGTGTATAATTGCTTCAAATGAAAAAACCACTACATGGCATCTGCTTTTTCTAACCAGTAGTTGCTAGACACCTACAAACCACACCGAAGATACCTGGATGAGGCACAGCAAAGACCTTATACAGGAAACTTCAACAAAGTCAGCTTTTTTGTGCTGCAACTCCTAGAAACACTTATGCAAAATTTATGCATTCTAACTTGCTTTATACACTTATAGAAAAAGTTCTACCTACCTATATACCTATAGATATATAGAACACATAAGCATTTCAAAAATAAAGGAAAAAGAAATTGTATATTACATATTTCAAAAAGTGCATTTAGCACTGTAGAGACAAAGAGATGGGTATATCCCTCAGAACTAAAAGCAGTTTTCCCAAATTCACAACTTCTGAATCTCACTTCTAGCTGTGCTCTTTAATACCACCCCACAGCTACTAAATTCTTCTCACCAATATTACTCACAATAGATTCAAAGGAAAACTGTGCTTAATTCCCATCTCCCAAACTGACATATTTTATACACAATATGTCAAAACTCTGCATTTTTCATTAACTTCTGTTCTATCATTAAACAGAAAAGCAACGACACGGTTGGTGAAATTCAGCCATTAATCTCATAATAATTGCTTATAAATGTTCATGCTACACTGAAGAGCTGAATGCATCACATGCAGTTGAGGATGTCAAGGTAACTTTTAAAAAATAAATCTTTATTAAATCACAGCTTTCTTTTCTGACATTATTCAATTTAGGCATGAACACTGAAACTCACACCTTCATCATCTGCACACTTGATTCAACTTAATTTTATCTGCTTGAATATCAAATGTTTCGGTATCCACCTCTATACCTAGGCCCTCCTCTAGCTGTTAACTACTCCAGCCCTCCAGGGGACTGCATGTGTTTGCTTCAATCCATTTATTGTCTTTTGCTTTTCTACCTCTATCCCTAGACACTAATATACTCACTTCTGGATATTAGTAGATAACCTCTGTGCAGTGGGAGTTTAATGAAATATCTGGCCATCAAGCTGGATGAATGTTATTTTGGCAATTGAACATCATAATTTAAGGGTATTAGTATGACATTCTCTAATTTCAAGGAAAGTGGAAAGCTGTTACATTCTGCAGGTATTATTAGGATGCTTTGTATGCTTTTGGATCCTTAAAGAGTTGTACTTTGGCAGAGAGCAAAACTTCTATGAAATGAAATTTATTATATGCCTTGACAGTTTAAAAAATCAGAACAATGATTAAGGCTAATGAACACAGAAGACAATTATTTCCCCAGTGAACTTGCTGCACAGTTCTACTTTTCACCAGCAACGTTCTTCTGCAGCTGATGAGGTGTGATACAGACAAGATCCTTTCCGTGTTGTGAACTTCTGATAGCACTATATAAGAACACAAAGAGGCACTTTAAAATGACACCCTCTTAGAACTGGAAAGAGAATTAAAGCTCTTAACCAAAGCCACCATGCTCTGGCATTGTTCAATGGGGCAAAAAAATAAGGCATGAACTATTCATGAAGACAAAGCTGATGTGAACCTAGCACCTCAGTCCTTAATAAAACTGGGAAAAACCTGCAGAATGTTATTTATGACTGGATAACTCAAAATTTTCAAATTTTAATGTGGACTATCTTGAATCCCTAACTAGTGTTCAGAGTTTTATTTATGAATCTTTTATCACACGTGACTTGAATGACAAGAGATTCAGAAGGCAGACCAGAGTCCATAATGATCACTGGGGGCTTCCCATTGACCTCAGCATACTGGGCATCAACATCTTAGAAAAGCCAGCCTCAGTATAATTAATAAGAACACATCATCTAAAATGTGGAAGAGATACACACCACGCACTCCTCTTTACACTTTCTGGTAACTTCCTGCAAGTTAGCAAAGACCAGGTTAAAAACACATATATTGAAATGCAATAACAAATTTAGCTTCCCTCATCAGGGCAGGTACTTGTAGTGTACTACAAGTACACTTGTAGTTCCTACACTTGTAGTGTAGGAACTGCAATTCCCCGAGTTAAAAGGAAGGGCAGACACAAATTACTTTTCTGCATAATATGAACACACACACACACACACACCCCTCCATTCACTCCCCGTCCCCACCCCTGGCTAGGTTAATAAACACTAACAGCACTCTGTTTGGGGACACAGGCTAGTCCTTTTCACCATAAAGCTTGTAACTCAAAGTCTGGAAGTGTGGTATCTATCACTGATGATAAAATACACTGTAAGACAAGTACAAGAGGTAAAGAGAGAGAAGGAGGTTACTGTGTTCACTAGTGAGATGCCTCTAACACTGCAAGATGAATGCATGGCAATGCTATGGAGGAAGTAAGAGAATACTCCAGAACTAGTACAGTGAATAAAATAGAGATACAATGAGCTGTTGTTCAGATTTTCAAACACAACCCCCTTTCACTCCCTCAAGCTTACTGCTGTTTGCCATTAGATTTTTCAATTCCAAATAACTCAGCAACTAAACAGGTGTAAAAAGTCAAACTCTGCCAAGCTTGGCTGCCCAGGAAGCTGTTGAAACCATGAGGTTCCCATGCAGAACAAGGTCTTTGTGACAGCATGAGCTCACTCTGAATAGCTGTGTGTTCAGCGATGTGCATGTTAATGAATGCATTGTTCATTGTTATCACAGAATGCTATTCGGAGTTTCACACAAACATTAATAAATGTATTTTCTACATTTTTTCACTGCAAATTTAAAAGAGAAGTTACTTTTATATTTGCATCATTCTGGTAAATGCTTTTTTTACCAAATCTTAGGAAAGTGGTCCGAGGCCAATTCTCTAAGCCTATTCTATTTGTCAAAGGCAAATCCTTCCCATGTCCCATTTTCTTTTGCTGTTTTCAGTATATTAATCAATTCCTACTTCCATTGTATTTTGAATTCAAAACTCAACCCTTTTTATCCGAAGGCTCCTGTCAAATTCCAGCCCCACAATGCAGTCTAATCTGACTTCAGAACCGTCCCATTTATCAGCCGTTCTCTTACAAATAAAAATTATCTTTCTTCCCTCTAAATGTTATAATCCTTGCCTTTCTTTGAAAGGGTGAGAAACATCATGATAAATATTTCTGATGAACTTTGTTTAACATTTAATCTTTCCTAAAGAAACTTAAGCTCGATAAATTTCTGTTTATCCATAAATAAATACTACATGCACACACACTCAAAATCAGCCTAGCTTCCTAAAAGGCCAAGACAGTCTTGAAAAACACCTTACATCTCAGGAAATTTTGCAGTCCTGAGATTAGGCATGGCACTGGAATCTCCTAACTCTACTACTACAAGAAAAGGAGCTCACCTCCAGATAACCAGAATAATAGTAATTTAATCTTTGCCTAAGATTTGAGTGAGCTATACATACACTGTATGCTTAAACAAAAGTATTTCAGAGGCAGTTCTGCCAAAACAGTGATGGGATTTCAAACAGTTGTTGCTTTACTGAATATTGAGGACTAGATTTAGTTTCCTGAAGTTCCTCAAAGTACAAGAGTGCAAATTCCAGGCTCAGTGAAATACCACAGTTTTTGACAATGCTAAAAGATAGACAATGTTGCTTTTTATGATTATGTATACTGATGCACATGAGATTATGTAGGGTTCTGTAGGGCTGATTTGTTTTAATCTCCTATAGAAATATTTGTTTCTTGTCTTTCATGAGCATCTACATAAGACCATTTCAGAAGGGTCATAAAACTAAATTAAAAAAAAAATACCCAAAGGTCTTGAAAGTAAACATAAAAATTCTCAAAACATTAAAAAAACGGGCAAGGAATAGGTCCTGTTAAGTATTCTGCAGGTATAAGTTGGGGTCTACAAAGGTACCTGCTGCTTAGCTCATGCATCAATCTAAACATCTTTAAAACTATGACTTTTCTGAACACCATCCGAGCATGGCCTTAAGCCACTCAGCTGTGTCAGGGCTATTTCGAGATATTTTCTGGGATTATTTTCTTTTCAGCAGGGGCCTCTGTCATTTCCACACACATATGTATGCTGGTATACTCAGAAAAGAACTTAAAAACAGTATTTTGCAATGGGACATATTGAGCCAACAAACAAAAAAATGATGAAGCAATCATTTCTGCTGACCTCTGTTTTGTTGCTAGGATTTCAGATGGCTTCTGTTTAACAAACAACTTAAATAATGACAATCATTTTTATGTGATTAAAATCTGTAATATTTCTACATCAGAAAGGTTCTGTTTTCATTTAAAACAAAAGATCTTTCTAGTTTTGAAACGTGTGCATTATACTTGTTTACTAAGCCTACATAAAGCTTTGTGTTGTGGAGCTAGCCTACTCCCTTCCAGGAACACTGCAACTCAGTAACTTTTTTGTATTGCTAAGAGAAAAGGATTTCCTTTTGGGGGATAGTGACAGTCTGGCAGAGACCACTATTTCCCTTCCCAACACTGTAAATATCCCATGTACTGTTCAGAGGACTATCCACAAAAAATAAAGGGATGTTCTTCAGCAGAGATTGTCACTCAAGAGTGGTAATCCTATGTGGGAACAGAAAAAAACAATGCATTGCTGATATTTATACGAACTAGATGAGAATTTATTAATACGAATTAATACGAGAATTGCATTTAGGAAAGAAAAATACTGGAAAATAACATTCACAAAATGACACAACTTCCAGTGTTATACATCAAAGATGTCCTCACTCAGCATTGGTGAACATGTGACACCAGTGATCCATTCGGCCTTTACCTCAGGGGTTAGTTTCCTCCCAGGGCTACCATTGGCACTAGGAATGCTATTAAAATCATCAGGATGAGAATTCCCGTGAAATGCAGAGTGTTAAAGTTACACACAGGCATTAGAGCAAATGAAATCTGAATCAGGATGGTTGCAGGTGGCAACTGTAATCAGAGACTAGATGTTCTCAATTTCTTCATGGAGTCAGAGCAATGATTCAGGTTGGAAGGGACTGTGGAGGTCAACTAGTCCAATCTGCTGCATGCAGGGTCAGCATTAAATTCAGAGCAAGTTGACTAGACATAAAATTGTCATTAAATCCTACAAGCCACTCAATAGTAATAGTTTGACACAATACCTTGAGGTAAGCAAGGAAACAAAGCTTTTTAAGTCAAAGAAAGATTACCTAAATTCTTCTTCAATCAGCCTTGATCTGCTCAGATACTTAAAAGGTGTATGTATTCCAGGCAATTTCAGGGCCGAATGGAAGAGTAAAAAGAGAGTTGTTCTGTGGTTTCAAAACCAAACCTTTTCAGCACTCGCAGTAAGTTTCTTCTACAAGTATTTTATCTCTTCCTTACTAGTCTGCTGGTTTAATTTCTCTCTCTCTGATTGTTTAACCTATCCACCACAGCACTTATATGACCCTTCAGTAATAGTAGCAGAGTACTTCAACTACAGATGAATTTATTCTCATAATTTTATTGAGGGATACAGAAATATTATTATCCACGTTTACTGACAGAGAATAAGACAAGGACAGATTAACAGATTTTCCAAGGTCATTCAAGAACTGGGAACTAAGTTATGTCTCTTCCATTCCAGCCTAATGCTTACACCCTTGAGCTACTACTCCTCTATCTAAAACAATTCTGTTCTTCTTTTTTTTTCCTATATATTTGTCTCAGTGGCATGCTTATCTATTTTTTTAGTCTTAAGAGTGCAATATGCCTTTTTTCTAGCTTTGTCACATCTTTTCTTGCCCATTTGAACAAGATCATAATCCTTTTTTGTCTTTGTTAATGTTTCACTTTCAGGTACAAGAACTTAATCTCCTTTTCCCTATTTCTCTAGCATAATTTTCCTTGTATATAAGGTTCCGTTCTGTTCCCCACATCCCATACAAAACATTCTGAATCACCCACTAAATAAATATTCCTAGAATATTGTTTCAAAGGCTATAATTTATTATCATGTCAGATGAGTTTGTGATTCACAGTAGTACATAGTCAACTTCCAGAGTAGTCCACACTGTGGTCCTAGTCTGAAAGGCCACAATGCTTCAGCCCTGTAAACCTGGCCCAAAATGGAAGTGGGCTTACACTTGAGATCTGCCCTTATAGACACTGTGAATAGGCTGTGTGAACTCAAGCACACCCGATAAAAGCTGAACAGGTACAGTCAGCAGAGCCCATGCTTTTGGCTGCTTGGCTCACCAGCTGCCTGGTTTTCTACCACAGCTCCTGTTCAGTTGGACTTTGAGCTGCTAGATAGTTTCTCTATTTTCAGATCGCTATGTTGAAGACTTTCAGGATAACTCCACCTACGTTTAAGTCACTCCTGACTACTCCAACTGGAGTGTCACACACTCTTAGCCCTTTTGGCAACCTTCAGCAACATCAGCTGGAATGAAACATCATGTCCTGGAGATCTGGCATGTCAAAGTCTAGTGACAGGCTTCAAACAGTTATTCTGAAATTCATGGTAGAATAATTTGTGTGAAAAATGGCATGTTAACCACAATTCACCTTCAGAGCCCTTGCCCCCTGGAGATTTATCAACCTAAGCAACAGAAACGTTGTATCAGTGAAAAATTTGCCCTGGGAAAACACAAGCAGCAGGCAACACCCATTTTGGCTTCTTTATTACAATGCACAGAGACACTGTCCTGTTTTTCTACTGAATAACAAGGGTCAGTCTCTGGATAGAAACACAACACAGTTGAGAGAACAAAGAAATGAGTCGCACTAAAAGCAAACAAGAGAAGACAATGCAAATGTAACAGTAGGTGAAACACTTCATGGGACAAGACAAAGTCTATCTCCTTACACTGAAGCCTGTGTCATTAACAAAAATACTTTGTAGTCTTCTGGACTGTATCCCATCACTATAAACCTAAGAAATAAAAACTGTCAAAATAACTTATATTTTATACAGCTGATTCAGTACTTTAAGTCTTCCAATCCTAGCATTATGACAATTTATATGTAAGAAACATCTGTCCAGTCAGTCCTATTCAACCATCAGTCTACATCATCATCTTATACTTCTCCAAGAAGGCCACTTCTCCCGTTTTCCTTCCAGTCAGTGAGTATCCTTAGTCTTACTGAATGCATCTTTTTCTAAAGTCAGAAGACCTGTGTTTCTTCTATCTCTCATTGAGTGGCAATTTGTCATAAACCAATGTGACATTTACACCTGGATCCACTCAGGTTCTGAAATTCAGAGTCTAAAGAAAATGTTTCTGCCCTTGGACAACTGGAGTTATTTGTTCTCTCTGCTTTTTATGATGCTCAAGTAGTTTGTCAGTACTCATGCAAATAAACTCAATATTTCCTGATGGGATTACTATATCAATAACAGTCTGAACATTTTCAGGCAAAGGCCTTTGAATGAAGATTTGAAGGAGAAGGCCTTTGAAGTATTTCTTGTGTATTATATTGCTGTGACATCTCATTTTCACTTTATTTTACTCAATCACAACTCTTCACCCGAATTTTATAATAAAAATTTACCATTTTCCTTTGCACTTTTAAAAAATGCTAGGATGTTACTCCAACTTCCCACTCCACTGAGCAATCTGAGAAAGTACTGTCCGTTACGTGCAAGCTGTTAAAATAACAATGCAACTGGACCAGACAAGTACTGATTCCATAGCTATGCAACTCTTCCTTGGAGTCTCTCTTTTGTTCCTGAAACTCTTACTACACATAATCAAATTAAATCAATGGGATTTGATTTTTAAGTGATACAAATATTGCTTACTATGAGGCATTCTACTTAAAATAGAATCAAGTACAGCTAGAATAGTACAAGTACTAGAATTATTACTCTTTTATACATAATAAGGGCATCAATCTAGGTTTGTTAAAACAGAAGGAATTATTTAGACTTTTGTAATTAAGTTATTTTTATAGTTGGAGTCCAGTGCACATATAAAGGTATAAATTTGCAATGGCTGAAAATCAATGCAAGTCTTCACAATGGGAAAGCTAAAACCAACAGAGTGGATGACTTGAAGGCTAATAAAATAGCAGAGAAAGTAGAAAAAAGCAAGGACACTTGGGAAAAGACCAAAATATACGGCCCTTAAAAATCTTACAGAGACACCTAGTTTGAAATATGCAAATATCCTGGTGCCTGTAACAGGCTTACTCACATGTTTAAAGTTAATCAGGTGTATTCATTTTAGAAGATTTGGATCCAAAAATAAAAGGGATGCATCATAACTTCATGTCTTGTTTGGACCTTAATTTGACTAAAAACTAATTTGAAGCCACCTTCAAAGAGCTGAGTAGCAGATTCAGCTCTCATTGAAGTATAACTCAGCATAACAAGTTGTTTTAGAGGATGCTTTCAATACATAAGACAAAAAAATAATACTGGAAGATTTCTGGTTTCTGAAGGAAAGATAGCCTGCTTATCACAACTTCCTTGTCTAAACTGATTTTCAAAAACCTGTGCCACCTACCACACACCATGCAGCATGTCAAAAAGCAGCAGAACACTTTCAAGGAGATGCAATAGAAGGCCTTGAACCTCCACTACTAGCACCATAAATTTTTCAGGTTTTTTTGACAGAAACGCTGCATGAAATGGAATAGGAATACCACTTTATCAGCTAAGTACTCAGGTTTGATAGTATGTATGCTTCCCTTTGAGGCTTAATTTTTATAGAATTCTATATCCGTTTTTAAAAGCACATTTATTACCATTATTATTAATATCATCAATATTATCAACAGTGTTATAATGTTTCCTCATAATAACAGTGCCTTGTGTGTCAGAGACAATATTCTTCACAACACTGCTATGAGGTCTGTATAGATGTTTATCATAACCTCCCTAACTTAAGATATCCTGATATGCTGAACACTTACACAGCTCTCATGACAGTTATTGTTGTTAGAGCCTTATGAATACAAAATCTGGACTTTTACAGTATCTGTTACCTTAAAAAAAAAGTTCATAGTAATTAATAAATGGTAAAGAAAAGCCAGAAGCGGATAAGAAATACATAATACATGGATTGCTGCACACGCCAGCGACAAAGGTTGCCATCTGCAAGATGGCTTTATAAAAGTTGGATGCTCTCTAAGGCTTCCGCCCCAGGTTTGCATAGTACCTATCAAAACACACTTAAATAATTGGGTAGTTAAAGCTGCTTAAACATTTTGCTATTTCTGCTTCCTATATATTGTTTCTTAGATGTTGCTTCTTAGATTTTAGAGCAGAGATAACATCAGTAGAGAATGCAGGAAAGTCTAATCAAATCAAAGGAGCTCTTCTTGCCATGTACTGTGAAAGGTCCTAAGACGAACCAAAGCAGGTTCTTCTCTCCTTAGGACTGCACTGATGTTCCTCTATTTTATTTTTTTATTTTTTTTTTTAAGGAAAACTTTGATCATGTAGAGTAACCAGCAGAACTTCACTGATCACAAAACATTAAAATCAGATTTTGTGTCTTCATAATGCTAACAGGAGCACTTCCATGACATTTGGTATTACTACTACATCTGCTAAAATTCTCCTCCATGATGGACAGACACCCATTGAATTACCAGAATTTTCTCTCTTACATTGCTGTGGCTTCCGTTTAAGGCAACTCACACACTTGGACACCTTGTCTAACTGCTATTCAGAATCTGAGTATGAAAACACTCAGGAGAATGTGGCTGTGATGCTAAAAATCCCTCAGTGTTTTGACAGAAATTTGCAAATACATTCTTTATTTTTTTTTCCAGTTGAACAGCAAATTCTGAGTACCTTCCGGTGCTAAGATAAATTCTTTGTCCTGCATCACCACACAGGCGGTGTTACCACTTTCTTCTGAACACTTACCTTCAGTGGTAGGTACATAAACTTGGAGGTTTACAATCTAAAAAACCTGCACCATGTTCCAATGACTTTTCACACTGTCTTTAAATCCTTCTATTGTAGAATATAAAATTACATTTAACAAAATTCTATAGCAAACACAAGGAAGGTTAATTTAGCCATTACAAGGCATGTTAAGACCAATAGTAATTTAAAACTGTAATTCTGATGGCTGCTAGACTCCTGACTGAATTTGTTATCTCTTTCAGAAAAAATTCATCTTAGTTGAATTATGGCACAAGGAATACTTAGGAAAAGTCACCTGCAAAGTTTAGAAGGCAGTAAGTAAAAAAAAATACACCATACAAGTATCTTGTTTGGAACAAAAAAAAAGAAATTTCCTTTTCTTAGGAAATGCCTATAAAGGATAAATCACTGTCATTCTCACAAAGTAAAAAATTTCTACCCTTATATAACAGTAGCACTTTCCACCAGTTCTTCTGTTTCTGAGGTTTAGCTTTGGCCAACCTATGTTTTAGGCTGATACTTTGTTCTCTTGAAGGAGGTATCTTTTTCTTTCTTATAAAAGGTAGGTGCTAGTTGTCATTATTGGACATGGATACTCTGAAAATATTGTCTAACTATAATCAAGAAGGTGGTGGTTCCCTCAGTTTTCAAACTGTACATGTTCAGTCATTAGCATCTAGCTGCTGAGGATAAAGTATTTTGAACATGCATTTTTTTATCCTCTGTGCAATTGGCTACTGTATCTGAGAATTTCAAAACTCTTTTTAAGGGTGAAGCATGCTATAGGCTGCTTACATTAAAATGCTAAGCAAAATATTGTAATACTTCTAGTATTTCCCCAAAACATTTGTATATCCCCCATGTAAATATTTTTTTTTAGGATTTTAGAGTACAGTTATAATAATATCTGGGTTTCCTCCTTTCTGTTAAGTTACTGGTCATTCAATGCTCTCAATTTCCAACATGGAGAGGTTAGAACCTCTTTCAAGCAGGACTTAGTGACTGAGATGGTTTTATGTATTTCTGTGCACATACTTCTCCCTCCCACTAATTCAAGGGAATAAATTACTATTAATTTCATTTGCTGAAATGATGTGAGAACAATGGTGGAAGTCTGATAGTGCAGTACGTGATGGTGTAAGTTTGGGCATATAAGACACTATTGGCAGAAGTTTGGATAGATGCATTACACATAAATGAAAAACAGGCCATCACAAGCAAGATCTAATAAAAATCATACATCATCATTTTTTAATGCATTCTTTATAAGATATATTTAACAAGAGTACTATTTTTAAAATGTATTTGTTTCAGAGAGAGAGCTTTAAAACATTTTATAGGAACTACATTACATACTCTTTAAACTATAAAACTCCAGTGCAAGTCCAACACATAGACGTCTGAGGAAAAAAAAAAAGAAAGAGTACCTTTTAATTTGTCAAAACAGAGTATCTTTCAAGTACAATGTTTTAAGACTTTCCAAAACTTTTCTGCGTTCTTGAAGAAAGCTGATTTTCCTTCTCAGTTGTAACATAATTTCTAGCTTTTAAATACAACGCTTTTATTATGTCAAATAGCATGTATTTTTGGCCCTCATCTAGGTAATGTCTGGTTTTCACCTACGTACCTGATGGGAGGAATGAACTAGTTCTCTGGTAGATCTTAGAATGTCTTAAAAAATTAATAAATTCAGAATGCCTGTTAGTGAGCAGTATATAAATGTGAAGTCACAGGTTCCTCATAATGGCAATTAAGAATTTTATCACAAACACTCAATACATTAGCAATTCTGAAGTTTGATGTATTGCATCACTATGTGCTGAAGGTAATACTTGAGTGTTCTCGAGAGCAAGCTTGATCTGTTAATCTTGATTTACAAAACTATTCCAGGTTTTGATGTTAAGTTTGACGAATTGCCAGGATTTGATGGGTTATCCTGATTTAAAGCTGCTAATGCTTAAACTTCCATTTCTTATTTCTTAATGTCTAAGATGTTTATTTTTGGGAGAAAACCCCTGCAATATAGAATCGGCTAATTTAAAAGTGTCATAATTTATAATGCATATAATAATATACATACATGTGTACATATATGTTCCCATCTGGCAGCCAAAGTCTGTTACTACATTTGATCACAAAATCACTATATTTTTCTTACTCTTAATTTTTCCCCTGAAAAAAACATTTTCACTTATTCTTTAAAAACCAGTCAGCTGTTCTCCACATCATTCAAGTGTGTCCAGCCAGTCATAAGGGTAAATCCAAGAAACATTTGGAAATCTCATACAGCAACTAGAATCAATATCCAAACATGCTGCTACTGTGCCTCTGGGCCTAGGAAACATGTATATCTATCTAGATGTTTGTGAGGAGAAGAACACAGCCAGACAGTTCAGTGTGTGAAGGGACAAGGAGGGATCTGTTTGCTTCTGTTGTATTTTGGAATCCACTTGAATAACTTACCACAATGTTACAGTGGTTTTTGCAGTGCCATGTTGTATTGATTCTAGTCTCTGTACTCCTCTCTAACTGCAGGATGGTTCCTGCACCTATGCACAAGGCATCTGAAGCACAGTGGAATCTCTCCAGTGGCAGAGGACCAAGAGTGTAAAGTAGTTCACAGGATCAGAGTTATAATTATTACAATTAATAACCACCACCACAACAACAAATTAATTAGAATATCAATTCTTCTTTAATGAGAGAGATAAGAGTTGGAATTCATTATGGTCATGCCACTTACATTAAACATTTTTAGCATGTAATTTCTTGAAACAGATTTGGTTCTGATGAAAAATAGGCACCCATTTTTTCATGTTGGTCTGGTGTCTAAAAACATTCCAATCGTGCTTAAGAAACATGTCATCTTTCTACTCCTTTGTATCTTCTTATTCCACTCAATGACAAAATAACTGAAGTCATTTGTGATTGATGCTCAATTCTTACTTCTTGGCTGTGAAATTCTTCCTGATCTGCCATCTCGTTCCTCCCTAGAGGTGTGCATGACTCCTCTCATTCTTTAATTCAAAAACTCCTAACATATGGTTCCCACCAAAGCTTAAAAACTGTGTACTTTTGTAACTGTACTGATCGTGACAAAGAGGGAGCAGAATGCCAGATGACTTGCCAGACTACACACCATTTTATTCAAGCATTCACAAGCACCTTTTCAAGAGTTACAATAAATTCATCATTGTAATTTTTAAAAGTCTAATTTATCTCTCTACTCCATCTTTCTTTTTGTTTCCCAGTTAAAAACCTTAGTGGTGAACCAAAGCTTAATGGCATTCAGTCTCCTGGGACTTGGTAGGCAGTGACTGGCAGGCACAACATGCAAAATATTTTGCCTTCCTCTCTGAAGGCTATCACTTCCTTTTCTTAATAACAGGAAAACAAAAAAGTGGTGGCATCCCAGCAGTGGGGAGCAAGGTGTGAAGGGAGAGCTCAACGATACTAATGATTAGCGTATTTTCCAGTACTGTTGAGATGGAAGATAATCTATTTGCTTCTTAATAAACTCACTTTTTCAATTTTGTCTTTTTATCTGGCTTGGTCAAATAAGCCAGCCATCTCTTATGAAGCCTCTGAGAAGGTTTTATAACCATTTTCAAGGGTGGGAGACAATATAAGCAAGTTTTCAAAGAAAAACATAGTAAGCTCAGATGACAGAAAATGCAGATAAAATAATTGTCATATTTTGAGGACTGGTTAGGTATAAATCTGTTATACACGTGAAGAAGTCCATGTGTTTTGGGGATAACGTGTTTCACAAAGCCTAGTGTTTATTTCTATGTTATCCTTACATAAACTTTATCAAACAATATTCTTGGAGAGCTACAGTTAGCTTTTCTACAGCATATACTTTCTAAGTTTAGCTTTTACTTTCTCGCTCAATCGTCCTATGACATAAGTCAACAACTCACTTTCCCTTGTAAAATTTCTCAAGTGTCTCCTGAGCCAAAAGAGGAATTCATGAAACCAAGACCTTCAGTATGGCATAGTCCTGTTGCCTGTTTGGCTCACCATTTGCCAGAAAGAATACTGTATTGCCAATACTGCTTTTAGCAAGAGAAATACTTTAGTGCTAGTAGCTACCAGCTACTAGATAATCTCTGCACAAGGGAAACTAACATTCCTTCTTTACTAATTTGTTAAGCCTCATTATCAGCATATTATTTCAATGGACTTGCAACATGTCTTAATTTGCTGCTCATCTAAACTGTTTCTTTTCTGAAGCTGAGGATAGGAAAACCGCTACCTTCTCAATGACGCTTTCAGTGGAATCCTGTCCTCCTCTTATTATCCCTTCTCAGGATCTCACTTGAACAGATGTGACTTAGCTGCAGGAGGTTGTGTGTGGTGACAAAGGCTTGAAACAAGTCTCCGGCACGTATAACTAACATTGGCACTGAACTGTCAAAAGTGATTTCTTTGCCACCTTCAGTTCTACTACAGGCAGTTTCAGTACACAAATAAAATCCAACTCATTCAAAATTTCTTTACAAATCGTAATCCTGAGAACTGAGAACTCCCACCAATTCTCAACTGAGTAACAACACTGCAGATTTCTGGCTCAACAGTCTGAACCTCTTCTGGAACATTGTAATGGGATACAGATCCCAAGAAAATACACATTCACCATGCATATTCAGGCTCCACCTCTCAGCTTCAAGCAGCTCACTTCCCAGTGCTACTTTTTTCTTCACATGCTTGAAAACCCAAAGCACTTAGACAAATTCTAGTTGCTCTGTGTTCTCATCTACACTCCTGACACATTTCTGCCTCAGAAGGTTTGGGGTTTGTTGATTGTCATTTCTCGTACAGGAACAGATTGGATGCCGGGGGAGCGATTGCCACTTCTTGTGCTGATCTTTTCCTACCTCGTCTGAATGACTTACACACAACTCTATACCCGTTAGCACTACCGCACACACAGTAATTTAGAACATATATTTTACTTCAAACCATTGTTTGCAGTTGCAAGGAAACACTTTTCTTTTTTAGTGATATAGAGTATTGCAATTCACTGCGTTCCAGAAAGCCTCTTTAAATAAGTATTCCATGTTTTTTCTTTGTTTCTGAATTCTTTGATTTAAAAACGTCTCCTTGCGACACATTCATGTTTGCATTGAAATGCTCCTTCCACATTTTAAAAGTTATATTGTTGTTATTCCTATATCCTTTCTGAGAGAAGGCAAGCAATTTCTAAATATTTTCCACTTCACTACACATTGCATAAATCACTAGACTGACCTGTACTTCAGGTCTTTACCTGCTCAGCCTTGCTGTGGTTTGGGATCTGGCAAAGGGCTCCTTTCTCTCACGTCACTTTTCAGGTTTGTCAAGATGGAGTCCTGAGGTGGGTTAACTTTGACATTTCTTTCAAACTTTCTTTTGCTGCTTTAAAAGAAGTCAACTCCCAGTGCTATTGTGTGACAGCAGTAAAGACTAACATAAACCAGCTTCCTTGTAACTTTGAGGCAGGCGTTTTATTGGAAGAAGCGAACCAGCATTATCCTTTAAGTTATTCTCTCTTCTTTGCACCAACACACATTCCTTCCTGTGCAGCCTCTTGCTACACTTTTAAAGCAGTGCTTATTTCTCTTGGTTGAGGGTGAATGCAATGAGTCCAGAGCAACCACACACTCTCTCTTCAACAGGAGAAATGAAGCAGGGAGACATAAATTTGGGAACAGTTTGGGCACTTGTGCAACGACAATTCTCTTACTGATTCATCTTCACATGCATATATTGGGAAGAGAAAATGATTCTTTCTCCTTTGGGTTCATGAGTTCATGGAGGCACAGGTAAGGCTACTGTACACAGCTTCCAAACTGTTAGGCCTACAAAATCATCGCCTACTGCCACTAGGTATTACAGTAAGAAAAGTCCGTGAGGCTGGACACACATCTTTTACTGTTTTCATGTCTACATCAAGCGCACATTCACTTTCAAGCTCTTGTTCTGTATTCAGAGGCAACCCCTTACGCAAGACCACTCTGTTAAATTTCCTTGTGAACAGCTTCTGAACTTAGCTATCCCTTTCCAGAGCAGGCTCTGCCCCGGCTAATGGTATCTAAAAATCTGTTTATGCTTGCAACTAAAGTAAGCTTGAAACGTTTCTGCTTTTTCCCTCCAGATATAATCTCTAAACTTCTCCTTCAAAGTATTGAAACCCTGTAAGTCCTTTGTCTGATTTTTTTTTTTTAAATTAGTCTTGTCCATTTGCCTTGAGAAGTCATTGTTTCAGGTTCTCTCTGCTATTTTGCTAAAGAATGATGGCTTTTCACATTAAACTGAAGTGAATTCAGTTTCCATTCTGCTTCTCTTCTCTTACTGCAGTCACTGTTTAGTGTCATGCGTTCCTATGGATGCTGTATCGAGGCATGATGATTGCTTGCATCTGTTTTTAACCTTTTGAGGTTTTTTTGTTTTGGTTTTTTTGTTTGGTTTTTTGTTACTTTTTTTTTTGGTAAATTGATATCTGATTGTTAATACTGCCTTTCACAAAGACCATATTCTCACCTTATTTTCTCAGCCTTTCTGCATCAAGACCTATGTTTCATTTAAAGATCTCGGATTAATTTATCATTCTTTCTCCTCGAACTTCTGCACCTACAACCTAAAATTCCTGATGATTAAACATCCATCTCATCTAACCTTCCCTTTAAGCTCTGACTGGTTTACAAACATGTAACATCAACTGGCATAGGCCACCTAACCTAGGTGATTCATTTTACAGTGTATTGTATTATGAAGAAAATCATCTTGTAGGAGGAGAGAGAAATCTCACCAGTGTTTCTAAAGGTGCTCCTTCCTCAGCTCATGAAACCACTTATCAAATACTTAAGGCAAAAAAAGATAATCACATCTTGAACAAGCTAAGTCCACATAGACTTCTGTAACACCTTTTTGGCCCAATTAATATTTCAGTTTATGATAAGACTCATTCATTTTGAGAGGGCTGCTTGCGCATTTGGATACACTTTAATAGTAGTAAATGGATATATTTTGCTGAGAGCTTGGTAGTGTTCAGTTTTTTGTACAAGTTTTGCCAAAGGCAAATTTGAAAAGCAAGCTATTTTGAACAGACTTAACCTTGTCTGATAAGGGCTCAAATGGTTACAAAAAACCCTTGAAAAGTCTGCAAGTCATAATCTCCTAAGCAGAAAGACACTGGGTTGTGAAGCCATACATTTTCTGCCTACATTCCTTTGTTGTGGCTTGCAAATCGCCAGACTGCACTTTTCTGTTCCCATGCATATAAACTAGAGTAAAACTATCTCTGTTTTGTTTGGTTCGCTATGAGCTCCCTCTACTCTTAGCACACAAGGTAGAAAAATATAGCCGACAGCAGAGCTGGGAACCTTCTTTCCCAGATGTTACTGTCCAACCAAGCTTGGCCAGTGTCACAAGCACAGAAGAAACTCATGCCTCCCCATTTCTCTTCTGCTTTGACATTTCCAGTGTCACAGTACAGGGAGAACTTCAACACTTCATTCCTTTTCAAGATACACTGAAAATATTTGAGAGTGAGAAAAGCAAAAAATAAGGATTCAGTACTCTGGATATTTGACCAATTCAATTCTAATGGAAACTACTGCTGCTCTTGAAACTTATACACAGTATATTTATAGCAGTCTGTAAAAACATTATTCCAAAATTCTGTTTCCCTGTGTTATTACAAAATGGCAACATTGTTTTTAGCCTATTTCCTTCAACCAGATTGACAGAATTATAGGTTGACATTACTGTGAAATTTTATGATGTATTATGTTAACTGTGCCAGTTTGATTAGCCTTGATTGACAGCAAGTACCTGCACAGAAAATTAAATATCTCAGCAATGTAAGAGCAGTGAAGAGTGTGTTGACTCCTTCATTGGTATACATATACAGGAAACTATAAGTAACAAGAAATATATGACAGAGGTAGTAATAATAATATTCCCTATAGCATTAAAATAATAATCTTAATGATAAATATTCATTTAGATTTAAAATATTCATCATTTTTGCTCACCTAAAACACTCTGAGTTTGACAAACTTTTTATATGCACACTGACAAACCTAACAAGTCTGAAAAAAATTGAGATCTTTCATTCTGTAGACATGCTGTTCCTAGAAATATACTGCCATGACTGAGGGACTAAATTTAAAAATCTCAGCACATGCAGTGGCTGCATCTGAGCTATCATATCATAATAATGCTTCTCTTCTGCAGCATCCTCATCTGTTACCTAAACAGAAGCTGAGGTTCTTTTAGACTATAAAACTGGATGTTCAGATGCCTAGTGAATTCAGCATGGAAGCTGCGCATTCTCCCTCTAGCTTTGGGGGTCAAGCCTATACTTTGAAATGGGTGTGATTGGAAGTTCTCGGCTCATTCTGTGGACGACATTAATTTGTATCACAAGGTCACTGCATGTTACAAGACATAACAGGGCACCATTTCTGGAAACTGGTCTGCACATTACTTGTACAACAGTGGGAGAATTCTGGAAGGAGTGCAGAGGGAACTTGGGCTTTTTTACGTGCAAAAAATTCTTTAAAGTAATCTCATAGGTGATGAATGGTTTTAATGTTTTTTTCACTTTATTATTTAAATGTCTTGGAAATCAAGAGATGAAGGGTAGGAAAGACCTGCTTTTTCACTGAATTTGGTACTTTATTTGCACAAATCATCATCTATCTTTTCAAAAGCATATTGATTGCCCTCTGAAAAGGACTCAGTGTTTTGCCCCTTTCACTGTAGATTTTTAAGTTTCTGATTACTTTAGTGGCTGGATGTCTTCCATTAAATTTCCATCTTAAATTTATTTGTGGCCAACTAATACCAAACTCTGCCTGAAACTACATGATCCTCCAACTGAGAATGTTTCCCAGGGTGCCTGGCATTCTAAGCATCCCAGGAAGAGCAATCATATAATCTTCCAGCCTTCTTTTTGCTGGTTACATCTAATTTCCATCCAAATTTATAAAAATTTCTGTATTTTTCATTCTCCCCATCCCCAGATAAACACGCTATTCTCAAAGTCTTTATCAGTATCTTCCACACTTTGAATTCCCCTTTTCTTAGCACAGGACACTTCATGCCCAGCTCAACAGTGGCAGCTCCTCCTTGGGAACAGTTGGATTCCCACGTTGGATTCTCCACATCAGATTGCCATAACCCTCAGTAACACCCTTCCACGTCTCATTTCTGTCCTGTGCTGAGCAAAAACCCATATATGCTCATAGAGAGCCTGTCATTACAACACCTGGAGACAGGGCACACACCCTGGAGGCAGAGAGAAACCCTGGAGCAGGATACACAATAGCCCTTGGTTGGGGCACCACTGGTACTAGCCACAGTTTTTCATGTAACTTGGTATAAATCATTCCCTTCTACAGCTCTACCGGTACTATCCAATCTCACCCAGAAACAACACTCCAGGCTTAGGATTACATTATCACATTGCATCCCAGTGGTACCTTTTAGGCTCTTGAAGATCAATTTCTCTATTTCATTCATTCCTATCTAGCAGAATTTCTTGCTGTAAGATAATTTAGTACTATTAGTTCCCAGGTGCAGCATTTTGCACTTTCTGCTATGCAATTTAATTCCATTTCCGCTATTCTAGTCCTCAAAATTGTTCAGCCCTGACTGCTTCTTTCTCTTAGTTTTGTGTCACTGGTCAACTTTTCTCAGATCTTGAGAAGTTCCTTAAAATCTTCTCTCCTGTTGGGAAGCTCCCTTTCACTGCTATCTCCCTGAGCTTAGTTTCTTACCCAATCCACAAATTATCAATTCTTATGCTGGCAGCTATACTTTTTGGTTGAATAAATATTTTCTCATAAAGCATTATAGGAAATTAAGCTCCAGAAAGACTATTAGTAGTTAGCATTTCTTCCCCAAAAAAGTCAGTTGTCTGATCAGAAAGGTATCAGGTTAATTTTGCATTATCTACTTTTTTTTTTCTCTCTCTCTCTTTTTTTTTTTTTTTTTTTTTTTTTTTTAAATGCAAGCTTAATTTCATAATTCTTCAGCCAGGAGAACAAAGTAAAATGTCATGCAATAGAGTCTGGTTTTATATTTCTATATCTTCTCATAAATAACTATGTAACCTTTCTAACTTCCATTTTTAATTAATTAGGTCCATATAGACAAACCCTTTTGGCCTTTGTAATAACATCTTGAGCTCAGGCATGTTGGAAGGGCAAATCATTTCATGTAATGTTTCAAAATAAATGCCTCTCCATCCATAGACCTGTAGAAATTGCTTCAAGGGGAAAAAATGATGAGAAAATAAACAAGGAACACAACGGCTTACTGTTTCACAGAAATGTTTGGCAGTAATTTAAACCAAGTAAGACTAATGCTGGGGACTGGGAGTACCAAATTTTACTTGACTAAAAATGTTTCTTCAAAATATACTGCTAGCAACTGATTAACTAATTCACTTATCAGGATGAAGGTTTTTTTAAAACTTCTATTGCATTTTATGAGAAAATGGCAATGGGAAATTTTCCAAGAATAGAGGTTTTAAAGAGTAGAGTTTCTGTTGCACTTTCTTGTCTTTCAATCTACCTAACTGATGTCACAGAACAATAATGTGACCTCTTAATATGGCTATCCTTTAAGTAAACAGTTATATATTTCCTTGGAGTTTTCTTTAAGGCATCATTCCATTGTTAAGTTGTTAGTGTTACACAAATAACCAACAAAATTCAGATTTACCTCCACCACTTAGCTCAGAATGCAATCCAGGTATTTTCATCAAAGGAAACATTATGGATGTACTGGCAGAAATAGAAAGTGTGTTTTCACTGTGAATGTCTTTATGCATTTACTTCATTTCTCAATGGATGTGCAGACACTCTAAGGTAACAATGGCTGATATCTTAGTTTCTTTAGTTTTCTATCTTACTCCTACGACAGTCAGAAGGTTGTAAAAAGCTGAGCTTAAAAGTCACTGCACAGAAAATTAAGATGAGAGAAAATTATGATTCTAAGGCACATCTGAGTATCTTAGTTAGCTTCTGCTGGAGTACCTCACATTCATGCTATAATGGTACATAGGAATATGATTTGATTCCAGAGGGAAGTCTGGTACAGTCAATCAGTCTCTCCACTCATGAGGAGACAACTACTCATGAGGAGACAACTGCCCCGGTTGAATAAGCCTGTAGACCACTGGGAGATCATATTCCTTGAGCTACAAAGCCCTTTTGGATGAATGTCCTTATCTTGCAATGAAATCTTTAAAAGCTTTCTTCCCTGGCAAGACATACATAGAATATGGATTTCCTTTTGCACTGCAAACTCTGCCTATAAAGAAAGTACATCCAGCTGTAACATCGGCACTATTGGAATGGAAGACAACAGAAAAAGGACAACAGTCATGAGAAAATATAAACAGAAATGAATCCTGACTCAAAAAACGTCACCAACTTTTATGTATTTGGAAATGCAGTCTATCAATTGTCACTTCCATGAAGAAGATAACTAAAAATAACAATTGAACACACCTGGAATTAAATTCAGAAAATGACCAATGAGAATAAAATTGGTCTATTTTGAAAAAAAAAAATAAGCATGCTAAACAAATATGATAGCTGCTGTTCCACGGCGTGGAGAACAAAGTGAACATTTATCTTATTTTCAAAGAATGCACCTCAGTTTATTTATATTAAATCAGCCTGTCTTGCATCATAGCACCAAACCAAAGTTTCTTAGTAGAAAGGCATAACAAAATGAAACAAAGGCAAAAGCAAAGCATCCCATCCTGGCACATGCTTCAGGGGTTGCGTTTGGCAGCTCTGAGATGCAACTTGGCACACAGCACACACAAGACTTTAAAGGCTCTGCCATTCAACCCCAGGTATCTGTGACTGCATGTTTAAGTTCATGACTTAAAAGCATCCCAGAAAGTTCACCAGATAACAGAACCCAACTTCAGAAGCACTAGACTGGCTGTGGGGAGGGGAATCACTGATAGTGCTGTTTCAGAGAAGGCTATATTATCATTGTTTTGCACACAAGCGGATTAATTCAACTAGCAACAAGCTGTTAATTCAAAGGCTGGAATGGTGCTGGCTGTAGAGGTCCCTGATCATTTGCTGATGAGGTTGGGAAGTATATGGAAACAGAAATCTGAAGAGTCCCATGAACATGCAACAGTTTTAGTATCATTAAAAAAATGAACGTAAACATACATTCAAGAATGTAGAGATGTAAACACAACATTCAAACATTTCATTAAAACATAACAAAGGAAAATAAAGAAAGGAGATTGGCTAGTGCAAGACCATTAATCCTTCCCAGTTTAATTTTAAAAAAATATTCCAAATATTTGGATTATATCAAATTATTTGCAACAGACCTTATAGGCATGAAACGGTTGTTTCACAGAGAAAGTGCATAACATTCTCCCTTTGAATGTTGGCTTGGATTTATTAACACGTGTTTATCATGGCTTCAATACAGTAGTTCAGTGGTTTCATGTAGCATCATTTAAAAAGTTATAGAAAGACTTTTTTCAGTATAGGTTTTATGGGAGTTTTTTGTTTGGTTTTGTTATTCTAATAAGTGCCTGATTTGTGTACTATCAAAGATCTAATTTTTGGCACAGGAAGAAAAGATACTCTATGATAATTTTAACATTTAATTAGCTTATCACACATATTTGGATTACAGTTAAGCATTTCATGATTTTTTGAGTACAACTCAGATTGTTCTAGTTCGAGGAATATTATTCATGCTTCCTGGTTTAAAACTTACACTCCTGTTTTGATTAGGTCTCTACTGACTTCCATTAAACTGCCATGTTTCCAAGCATTCAAAAATTGTTTTGCGTTCAGAACTTGCTATTAAGAAATAACCAGTTAAAATGACTAGATAATAATCGCCTTCAAAAATCTGGACATTTCCCAATTTCTATCATTTCCAGATGATATACTAAAGCATAGAGTTCTCTTCATCATCATGCCTACAGCAGCTGAAAATGTGAACAATCAGCTGATATAAATCAGATTTCTGCTTTTGGCAAAATCATAGGTAATGATCTCATCCAAAACAAATTCCCACTGTTTTTTTCACCTCCTTGGATTTTCACACAGAAATATTTAAGCATGGTCTTCTAGGACTATCTTTTCAGAAAGTTTCCCAGAGGTTTTTCATCAAGAATGGAAGATAAAGGACAGAGTCCTCAAACCATCCAGTTTTAATATTTGAAAAATGCACAAGAACAACCATGCCAAATGAAATTATCTGACCATGAGAGAAAAAAATCAAAAATCAAAATCTGGCTAAATATGAGAGCAAAAAAATCCAAATTAAGTCTACAGGCACCAGTTATGACTTCATTATTAGGGCCATGCTAAGTTTTGTAAGTCAAAATTGGCCAATAGTCTCCAGTCACACATTTTTTGAAATACTTTTCTCTACCTCTTGCACTTTTCAAGACCATCTTTAGGTATTAAACATTTCAAAACATCTTGAATTAATGCATAACTAGGACAACTGGAATTGCTGCCCATGGTGTTGGATTTTTTTAATAACTTACATATCACTCTTGGTTTACAGGCAAATGGTCAAGTCAAATGACTTTACAAATGGGAGATTTGCAAAAATAATGCAGTGGCTTTCTTTGGCAGTTCATTTTGTAGACAAAGAAATTTTGGCAGATAAGGGGGGTATCGAATTCTTACCGTATCTCAGAAAAAGCTTAGTAAAAATGTATGACATACAGTTTGATAATACTGAACTCCCCTACTGAACTCATCATGGAAGACAATGATATACTCAGGCTGAATGAAGTTGTTATTTTCATTGACAGGAGAATGGAGAGGTGTGTTCTGTGCATACGTGTACAGCAACATGTGGATATTAAAAGGGGAAACATTTGAGATGTGCAGCTTGTATATTCCCATTCTTACATAAATATTTTCCTAAATATGCTGCAGTTTCTAGTTTTAAAACAAATGTGGTCAATATAGTTGTAAAGATAAAACATGCTTGTACCAGAAGCAATATAAAGTATGTTATCCTTAAAATGTTGGTTTTATTCAATGTAAAAACTACAGAAATAAACACACAAGAGATGTCCCCCCCACTCCCCACCACACCGGATCAAAACAACAGAAAGCAAATGTTCAGTGCAGTAGAACTGAGAGCACATATTGGTTATTTAGAGTGAAACATGTTATTGCATAGCTGCAACTCATTCCAAAATAAACATCTTGATTGCTAGAATTAAAATGGAAAAGAAAATAAGACTTTTTTAATATGGCAGCTTAAAGGTAAGACACCATGAAAAAAACCCTCATAAACAAGTTTCTTTCAAAACAAAATTAAGAAGATAGTTTCTAAAAAGTCACCATGTTTTGTCAGTCTGTGGTAGCAGTTCAGTATACAATTGATCACACGAGAAAACTGAGTTCAGGAGGGATTTGATCTGACTAGTTATGCTGAATACAAGACACGTACAGGGCAAAAACTATGTCCACTGACTCCCAGATTCACAGTGATATTAGACGCATTTCCTGGAAATTACTAAAGCCTAGGTTCTAAACACAGCATTTGGCCTGTAACTGAGTACCAGCCCCATCAGGAACCACTGCTCAAAGGCTGACAGGGAGGCACATCATGGGCCCTGTCCAATGAGCACTTCCACATACTTTCTAAGGCATCCTGCTGTTCAGGTTTTATTTTATTCAGGAATAGAATAAAAAATAAAATTTTATTCATTGAATTAAGCCTCTGATGAGTTCTACTATTTCTGCCCTTGTATACAGTATTGGTTTGACTGACAGACAATCTCTCTTCTACTCTGAAGCAGAGACAACTCTTTCTTTATAACAATCCATTAATCTGCTTTGATGGAAGCTGTGTTGGTTTCGACTCGGGTAGAGTTAACTTTCTTCACAGTGGCTGGTTTGGGGCTGTGTTTTGGATTTGTGCTGAACACAATGATGATAATAAAGAAATGTTTTGTTATTGCTGAGCAGGGCTTACACAGAGCCAAGGCCTTTTCTGCTCTTCATACTGCCATGTTGTCAAGGAAGTTGAGGGTTCATGGGAGGCTGGGAGGAGACACAGCCAGGACAGGTGACACAAACTGATCAAAGCATATGACATCATGCTCTGTATATAAAGTTGAGGGGAAGAAGGAGGAAGATGGGGACATTTGGAGTGATGATGTTTGCTTTCCCAAGTAACCATTATGTGTGATGTGACCATACTCTTGTAAAGATGGCTGAACACCTGCCTGCCCATGGGAAGCAGTGAATTAATTCTTTGGTTTTCTTCGCTTGCATGTGCAGATTTTGCTTTCCCTGTTAAACTGTCTTTATCTCAACCCACAAGTTCAAGTTTTCAAGCTTTTACTCTTCTGATTCTCTCCCTGATTCTGCTGGTGGGGGAGTGAGCTGAAGGGTTCTAGGCTGCTGGCTGGGGTTAAACCACGACAGAAGTTTACCTCGAGTTTAATCAGCTTCCCTTGCATTAACCTTCATGAAATGCAGCATCTGGAATCCACCAGACAGATCTGACTCCCAAATTCCTAGGAGGGCATGACCCCCTGCTGTCCTTCAGCTCTGTGGAAGTGGGGCTATGAGAGACAAGGGGAGAGAGAAAAGTTGCCATTGCTCCAGGGATGAGACACTGAAGAACCTTAATGCTACAACTGGGAGTGCAGTCTGGTCTCCATGAGGCCCAAAAGGATAGTCCTCGGTGTCCTGTACACCTCCAGAAGACAGGAGGAAGCCTCTTTTGTAACATCTAGTGGGTCTTTTGTAATTTTGCTTTAGAGTGAAATGGACAACAGTAACGTTGGTTTTGGTACTGAACACAGGCATTCCACATCTACGCACTCTGCTGAACAGTTTAGCCAAAGAGTATTGCCAGATTCAAACAAATAGATGTACAATCAGAGGGGAGAGTGAACACCCTTACAATCAGTACTGCTTAGAAAAAATTATAAGAGTAATATGAGGCATTCACTTAGCTAGAAAAGCTAACAATGATTTTTCTGGAAATTAACTTTATAGCTTCTTTAGATCTGTGTAGAGCAAGTGAAAAGGAACATCTCTACTTAGACCATCTATGGTTAGGCCTGCATCTTTGAGTATCATTTGGAATATTTCAAAGCAGACTCTTTATGCAGTTTTACAAACCAGTATATCCAAACTGCCCCTATGGACTGTGATTCAGTATGTGTTCATACTTGCCTTGGCTATTCCAAAAATATCCTACCGTAAACTCTGCGTAATTTATTTTGCAAGTGTAGCAGCATGTCTTAAGCTCCAATAGTAGACCTGAAAGCATAAAGTATTCATATTTCTGATCTGCTACAGATTAACATGCTAGCAGACTAGTTAGAAGACAATTAGTCCAATTTCACATTTCCTAGCAGCTGAAAAATTTCATGTTATTTTAGTCACAGTGGATGGATGCCAAGTTCACTGGAAGCAACCTTGCTGATTTACCCAGTCCATTTTAATACTTTAGAAATACTGTTAAAACATGGCTGTCCTAATTACGCAGGGATCAGTGCACAGTGTCCCTCTCACCCAGGATTCTCCCAGAAGGGCTGCAATCACCTGCATTCCCCTTAATTTCACCATGCAATTCCAACTAATTTCATCCTAGTACAGTGCTGTCAGACAACTCCCATGTCTCTGCGGTTTTAATCGATTAGCTCAATGTCTCTATAATGCATCACCAGCTGCCAGGCACAGAACTGGACGCTTCGCAAGCATTTCAACTAAAAGACAGTTTAATTACTACAGCAGCATCTCAAAGGCATAGGCACAAGGACTTGCAAAGGAATTATTAAAATATTTGGTGTCAACAAACCACTTTATAACTGAGTGAACAATGACAATCAAAACATAGGAAATAAGGAGAAAGTCACATTTTTAAATAGTCCATTTTAATAGACTTTAATGTATTCCGTCAAATGGACTGCCTTAAGTATTACTGTTTACACAATGCAACTGTGCTTTAGGATAATTGTTTTGCTGCAATACAGACATGTAAAAATTGACATTGCTATCAATAAATTACAATACAAGAAAGATACCTTCAATTAGAAAATAGTTGTAGTAAGCAAATTAGACAATAGACTACCTTAAATTAATAACTTACTGAACTAAACTTTGGTTTATTCCTTGAACTGTTTCTGTGCATTCTGCTTACATGAGTGCAGTGAAAGGGTCTTGTGACTGTCTGTCTGGAGTGAACATGTGCATAGGGGAAATCAGACTTTTAAAGAGCAGCACTTTTAACAGAACCAGAAGTGAGGCTGCGGATCAATAAGACAAATGACCACAGGAATTTAGGGCAAAATCTTTCCTCCCCCTCTGTGCAAAGCTAGAGGACAGTCAAAAAAGAGTAGGAAACCTTTCTTCTGCTGCACAGGCAGAGACAAGGAAGCCAAACTATACAAGTCCCAAACAGTCAGATCCAGCAGCTCTCTCATAAAACACACATGGAACCATGCTTCACCAAGACTCAAAGAGTATGACTGCAAACCATAGCAGTATAATTGGATTTAAAGCCTTTTCCAGCTGACATAAATGTTCACTCATTTGTTCAAAGCTCTCCTTCAACATAAAGCTAACAGTAACCTCAGCCTGCCTGTATCCTAAAACTGGCTATTGATGGGTTGGCAGGTGCTGGGAAAGAGTTCAAGGTCACATGCTCCACTCTAGTGGGAGATGTCTATATTTGATCTTGGTGACCTCTTCCAGCAGTCTGAAAGGATGGCATTGACAGAAGCTGCATAAAGACTTGCCCATTTTTCTTTACTACACGGAGGGTCACTATGATTTATCACCTTTGTGATGGAAGAAAAGAAAGGGATGGACAAAAGAAAACTTACTGCACTTAAAGTTCTGAGAACCTCAGGGCAACACTGCAGGTAAATGGGAAATAATAACATTACAAAGTGTTCTGGCCTAGCACAGTGCCAAAGCAGTACATGAGCATGTGAGACTACATGTCATCACATTTCTTAACTGGCTCGTTTACTTCATTTAAAACATGCTGTTTCATTTGATTCACCCTTTTGGTGGAAATCTCAACCATCTGATTTTCCTTGGTGCTATAAAACAAATCTGGGTCACAGGAACATATAAAACCTGGGATCCTCCATTCTAAAAGCAGAAAAATCTATTAAACATTTCCACTGCCTAACTCAAATGCTCACTTTGCAGCATACTGTCTCAGAGCAAGTTCTCGCTGAACTGCAGGAACCCCTTTTCTATCAGTTATCCTTCTGCATCCTGTGGTATTCTGCACTTAAGTGAAATGCACAGACACCTCAGTTTTCACATCTCTTCTGGAAATAGGAGTATGCAAGCCTGCTTGGTAACTAAAATGTTCACTTAGTTATCAGCACAACTACAAGGCACTGTTATAATATAAGTGGTACGTTAAAATATACTTTTTCAATACATATGAGTATAATCAGTTTAGATTTAACAAATTGGCCATCTTTATGACTTGTTTTCTAATCTGGACAGGACATAAGTATTTCCTCACATCTAGAATAAGTATGTTCCAGGGTTTTTTTTAACTTTAAAAGCCGTCAGTACACAGGGTACAATACTAGCCTCCATCTTTAAGGCACTTAAAGGCATGTACATTTTCAAGTCTGCAATACATTTACAATTTATATTTTAAAAGTAAAGCCTAAAAATTATTTCTCCTATGAGGTGTTGTTTCCTTCATGCAGATAATAAAGCTAATGCACACAGAAGATCCTGCAGTTCAGTCAGAAAACGATAAGCCACATGCAGGATCTAGTGCAAAAATACATTCAAAATAAACTTAACGCATAGGTTTTGTTTGACCAGGTTTTGGCAGTCGGGGGGGCTACAGCAGTGGCTTCTATGCGAAGCTCCTAGAAACTTTTCCTGTGCCTGATGAAGCCAATGCCAAGCAGTTCCAAGGCAGACCCGCCATTGGCTAAGGCAGAACCCATCAGCGACAGTGCTAGCACCTCTGGGGTAATATAGTTAAGAAAGGAGAGGATGATTTTGGGCAGAAGGAAACTGCAGCTAGAGAAGAGAGGAGTGAAAGGAACACTTCTGCAGACACCAAGGTCAGAGAAGAAGCAGGGGGAAAAGGTGCTCCAACCACCAGAGCAGAGATATCCCTGCAGCCTGTGGTGCAGAGGATGGTGAGGCAGCACGTGCACCTGCAGACTACAAAGGCCCATGGTGAAGCACAGATCCACCTGCAGCCAATGCTGGACCCCACACCAGAGCAGACAGATGTGCCCGAAGGAGGCTCTGTGGAAAGCCCACACTGGAGCAGGCTCTGGGCAGAACCAGTGGCCTCACTGAGAAAGGAGCCAATTCTGGGGGAGTTTTGCCAGCAGCACTTGTGACCCTGTAAGAGACCCACGCTGGAGCAGTCTGTTCATGAAGGACTGCAGCCCATCAAAGGGATCCACACTGGAGCAGTTTGTGAAGAACTGCAGCCCATGGGAAGGACCCCATGCTGGAGAAGTTCACAGAGACTGTCTCCCATTTTTTGGAACCCATAGTGGAGCACGAAAAAGGTGTAAGGAGTCTTCCCCTGAGGAGGAAGGAGCGGCAGCGACAACATGTGATGAACTGACCGCAGCCCCCCAATCCCCATCCCCCTGCATCACTGAGGGAGAGATGGAAGAGAACTTGGGAGTAAAATCCTGCAAAGAGGGAGGGGTGGTGAGAAGGTGTTCTTAAGATTTGGGTTTATTTGTCATTATCCTACTCTGATTTAATTTGTGATTAATTAATTATTTCCCCAAGTTGAGCCTGTTTTGACAGTAATTGGTGAGTGACCTCCTCCTGTCCTTATCTTGACCCGTGACCCTTTCCTTATGTTTTCTCTCCTTATGTCCCACTGAGGAGGGGAGTTGGCAGAGTAGCTTTGGTGGGCACTTGGCATCCACCCAAGACTAAACCACAACACATGGTAACACTGCACAAAAAAAAATTCTACCTTAAATTCACAGTTGCTTTGATTCCTGTATTTTTCCATATTTACATACCATCTGCAAGGGCAAGTGCAGTCAGCACACAGGCCGGAGTTAGTTTGTTCATTCGCTTATTTAAAAGGTTTTATTGAGAAACAAAAGCGATCATACATATTACAAACTCATATGGGGATGCAACAGGAGCCATTGAAGATGTTATCTTACCAATAGACCCCTACAAATATACAACTATTATTTAATCTGTGTTTAGGTGAAGAGTTAATGTGACTCTTGCTACACTGACTTGTTTGCTTAAAAAGTGATATCTAATTTCTGTGTCTAATTATGGGAAGCACCAGGAGGAGGCTTGAAGTTTGTTGTTTCAGGGAGGTTTTTTCAGAGTAATATCATACATAGACAACAGCATACCCTTGTTATTTTTTTTAATGCTGCTTTGTAATGAGTTGAGAACTGCTTCTTATTCATAATGTCTACAAACAAATTTAGCCACTTCACCCTGGAGAATTATCCATTGGATTTTCCAATGTCTGATTAACAAGTGTCTAGAGACCATTGTTCCCAGGGCTATCAATCTTTTGCTCTACCTTAATTTTTGTCCAAGGTAAATTTAATGACAGCAGTTCTCTTCCCAGGAAGTTCTAGTTTTCAGGAGCACAACATGCTGCAGAATGATTTAACCTTTTAGCAATTGAGATTATACATTCACTTAATTTTCAAGAATTTAATGGAAGAAAAAGCAACCAAACAAAAAAGACAACTGACATGCAAACCTGAGGTGGAACACCTATTTCTCATGTGAAAATCTGTCCTCAGATGCTGTAACTGCACACAGGCACACTCTCTAAATATGAATTCTAGCTCAGATTCATCTAATACTGATTTGACTTCAGAAGAAGGAAAAGGTATTTAATTCATTATCACCCATCCCTGAATTAGAAATATGAATGTGAAAATCTCTGTTACTAATTTTAATTGCACTATTCCCTCTCCACAGGAGGCTGTTAAATTGGTTTGGTGAAATAGTAGTGAATCACATCAAAGTAGTGGGATACATTTTATAATATATCTAAATAACTATCCCATTTTCCCAGCATGTTGCTGTGTATTTTAAGTATTAATATTATGACTCCAGTTTAGAAGAATGTAGCTTTATTTTATTCAAATAAATTTTCCGAGTACTGTATGTTAGCACTGTTAAAAATCAGGCTAAATTCTAAGTGGCTATCAAGTAATAAAGGAGAAACATTTACTGCAGAAGCCAACATGAAAATGTGTTTGCCTAGTCATAAAACACTCATGAAAGGAGCTCGCAGATGCATCATTTTGATACAATAATGGTCTTTCCCATCTAATCCCACTTTTTTTTTCCTCCTTCAGCTGCAATGTTTATTACCTGAACCTAGAATGTGTTTGCTTGTTTGCTTGTTATGCTTTGTTGCAATTCTATCAGGTCAGACACTAACATTTCTCCACAGATTTGTAGCATTATTATTTCCACATATCACCAACTCACACCCAGGAGTGCAACACAGTGTCAGACATCAACACTACCCTTGGCATTGGTTTCATAACAATGCAAAGTCTAGGTGGCGGAAGAGCTTGACAAATGCTCACCTTTGAAGAAATAGCCATCATACTGCAAGAAAAGGTGTTTAGAAGCAAGATTTTCAAAACATGCCTATATTAGGCTGATAAAAGAGCTAAGTATTTCAATGCTTAAAGACATTATGTGCCTGTATAAAGAAAGATCCTCCCACTACAAATAGGCTCAATAGTGACTCTCTAATTTGAGGGAGCATGCAAGGCAATCAGAATGGCTTGGATTGGAAGGGACCTTAAAGATCATGTAGTTCCAAATCCCCCACCTTGGGGGGGATACCACTCACCTGACCAGGCTGCTCTGGACCTCATCTAATCCGACCTTGAACACTACCAGGGATGGATCATCCACATCTTCTCTGGACAGCCTCTTCCAGTACCTCACAGTAAAGAATTTCTTCCTAACATCTGATCAAAATCTCTCTTCTTTTAGTTTAAAACATTCCCCCTCGTCCTATCACTATCTGCCCATACAAAGGTCCCTTTGCCTCTTTTTTGTATGCTCCCTTTAGGTTCTGAAAGGCTGCAATGAGATCTTCCAAGAGCCTTCTCTTCTCCAGGCTGAGCAACCTCAGTTCTCTCAGCCTATCTTCGCAGCAGATGTGTTTTAGCCCTCTGATCATCTTTGTATCCCTCCTCTGGACCCATTCTAACAGGTCCACATCTCTCTTGTACTAGGGGCCCCAGATCTGGATGCAGTATTTGAGCTGGGGTCTCACAAAGGCAGAGTAGAGAGGAAGAATGACCTCCCTTGATGTGCTGACCAGAACAGAGACTACAATTCTACAAGGAGTACTATTTATTAAACTGATAACTTAAAAAGAAATTTTAGATCGAGTTTGGCATTGAGATTCATTATCTTTGTCTAGCTTTTCAATCTTAATGCAAAATTTCCTTTTAAATCTGAGCCCATTTTGTTTGAAATACTGACAGTGTTAAAGGTGAGCAGCAGTATTGTATCTTGATGTCTACACAAACAGAAAGACTTCTAAAGTTTTAGGTAGAAAAATAAAGTAATGTAAAAATGAGTGTTGAAGAAGAGAGAAGAGATTGCTAGACAGAGCTAGAATTCCCTGCTTTAACACGTATGCTGATATTACTCCATTACCATCACTCGCTCGCTGGCCAAGTTACTATCCCTGTTTTGCACACCAAAGTTGACAAGCATTGCTTCATATGTTGTCAATGTCTTAAGCACTACATAACATGCCTACTGTGAACAACTTACCTTTACATAAAAAATACCACAGATTTACATGGTAAACCTGAAGGGACACAATGAGAACAAAATGCTTCCTTAACAGAAACTTTCTGGAATAGTCATCTGAATACTGCATTTTCATTCACTGACATATGTAGCTATGAATACATGCTCCAGCAGCTGCTAAGAGGTAAGTAATGTAGGTTCGAGAGAAACCCCAATTCTATTAAACCCTATAATCACAAGAAAGAATCTCCTTCCAGGAGTCTATTACTCATTGAAGCAAAAATAAATGAAGCAAATTCTATGGAAAGAATAGCGAGCTATATAAGACATCATGTAGTAAGATGATTCCAGTAAAAGAAAAAAACCTATGAATACATCAAATGTTTGGCAAGCTGCTATGCAGATCTGGTTTTCTGTCAGTTTTCATAAAGCCCAGACAATCACTGGTAGTACCTGGGTTTCCTGTTCTGGCTCCCATCTTCCACGCTGTAAGAAATAGGCTCTCTTTGCTTACCCTGGCAGTACGGTGAATAGAGACCTTTACCCAAGTGCTCAGGCAGCTGATGGCAGGAGTTGCAGGTGAATGGAGCACAAGACTCTGAAGAAGAGGGATTAAGGATGGGGCCACATTGCATAGTATAGCAAAGAATGCATGTGGTCTCATTACCATGTCTCAGAGCCCCCTACGGCTGACTTGGCATTTGTTCAGTACAGACATGCTCCCACATGAAGCTGTTGAACAGGAAGCTGAGGGGAATGAAAAGAGTGAGAGTGACCTGACAATGGAATAGAATGGAATCTGAAGAAGAAGAAAAAGTAGAGATAAATTATTTTAATGATTTGGATTACTTTATTATATCATTTGTCTGAAAAACCACATGGACTTGCAGAAAATTTGACAGCCTCCAATGAATTCCAATGAAATAATAAATTAAATCCCTAATTATAAATGGGGTGGCCTACGCAAAATACTGTTGGTATATGTATGCACTGATCACACATACAAAATATCAGCTGCCTAAATAGCCTTAAGGAACTTTAAAACAGGAAAAGTGCTCCTCATTATTTCACATCACCAATGGCACATACTCCTTGTCTTTGTGTGTTAAAGTCATTGGAAATACAGACATTGGACATCCAAGTGTTCCTGAAAAATTACGATTTGGTTAATTAAATAGACAAATTTCTTCAATTCTTGCTGAAAATCACCTATTTTCAACAATTACTGTTTGCTTTGAGAGGCATTCCGGAGAGGGAGAGGTGGTTCTTGCAATTTCTGAAGCCAAAATGTGTGAAAAAGCAAGTCAGAATTGTATTTTGTCAAAGTAATAGGTAAAACGTTCATTTTACTACCCTTTATTAACCACCCTTGCTGCAGTTTCAGATTTTTTTTTTAATTTATTATTATTTAAACTACATGAAGACAAGACTTAGAGAACTGAGAGCTGCCACTGTATAAACAGATCAGGCAAAATTTAAGAAGTGACACGTACCTGAAGTGAATGTATACTTCTTCAAAATTATTTGCTTACTGCTCTAGTTACCTGTCTTCTCCTCGATGTCATCAATATTTCAAAGTTTGTAACAGAATAGGTTTATATAATTTTAAGTTAAACACTATTATACTCCTGAAGTAATTTAGAACTTGAAAACAATGCTTTAAGATCAAATTTTAACAAGAAACATCAGTTTAAATCCATGATTTAACTATAAAATCTATCATCACTTAAAATTTTATAAATAAATTGGAGTACATGGCAATGTAAGAAAGACTGAAAGAAAAAAGTGTTAATTTAATTATGCTAATGGTACTCTTGTAAGTGCAAAAACAGATGGCAGAGTGAACAATAATAGATTACTTTTTAATCAAGCAATTTTGAATAAATATTTTTGTTCAAAGGCAGTAAGCAACTATAGCATTGCTGAAAAGTGGTAAAAAAAATAATACCTATGGTCCCATCAATAACCTCACTTCTGATCTACCCTAGCGGATATTCCCAAAACAGAACTAATTTCCTGGTTACTGAAAAGTAGGCTGATGCCAATGATGGTCTTGAGCAAAACTGTGCAATGGTTGTCCTTAACGACAGACTGTGCATGTTACTTTTAGCATATATCTAATGGGTATAAACAACTGAGAATGTACAAAAAGCAAAAGCTGGTGCAGGAGACAAAAAGTTCTTTGACTGCACAGGTCTAACACTTTAGCCAGCATTCCACACAATTAATTAAATGACCATATTGAACTTTCGAATTGTGGTAGATAATCTCTGTTTTGACCTGCTGACACATTATAAAAAGCTAATAAAAACTATTCATCCTCTCACACACATTTTTTTAATGATTAGTCTTAATTAGCAACTTTAAACTGTTGAATATTGCAGGACATAAACTAAGGACATTTAAATAAGTTACACTGCACAGCCTGTTTTTCCAAGATCAGCAAATAAGATTCTTATGCTGTAGCTATTATTTTTATTTTGATACAAAACGTATAGAGAAACAATCGTGTTTCTTTAGCAATACTCCATGTACTACATTGTAAGCACTGTGTTTAAGCAAGTTTTGGCAGTTATTTTATACACACACACATAATTATGAATGTCAACTATGTATGTAGCATTGTTTCACATTCATATACATGCAACAAATGCACACTAAGACAGTGTTTTCTTTTTAAAAACTCCCCCAAAGTGTGTGCATTGGCAGACCCAAAAAAGGGCCTTTTCCCACTATATCAGCTAGTCTAATACAGGATATTAATTGCAAACCTTGTCTTGCTTACTCTTATGTGAACATTGCTCTACAAAGAAGAAAAACAAAGCATCCAGGTGGCATCCATGCTACTATATTACTGGACAATGTTGTTTTATTTAGATGTGCAGGTGAGTACACTGTCCAAGCTGCCAACTGCTCTTCTGCAAGCAATCATTTTACAAATGCAATTGTGACATTATGATCAAAGAGGGATGAAGATTATTTCATAATCTTTATATGTCTACAAGCCATCTCAGTATGATAAGGGAAGGACAATACAACAAGTAGGAACACCTAACACACAGAACGTCACATCACTTTAAGAATGTGAAGTACCCAACTGACCCAACGCACACTATCTCTGATCACTGGGCATTCAGAGATTTGAAGTAGTTTCAGGAGACTCTGCAGCTGAACTGCATGAGAGTTACAAGTGGACTAGGACTCACTAGAATTTAATTTTTAGACCTTGTCTTCCTATTAATGTTTAAAGTAGTGTATAAAAAAAGAATTTATTTCCATTAATAAATATATATATGTATATTTAATAATTTGGATCATTAAATAGCATGCATTAATAATGTGCATTAAATATACAACCTTGGGTTTCAACTGAAATCACTTAAGTTGTGTATCCAGCAAATTCCAAGGGAATCAGGTGAAAATATGACCTTTCAGATAATAGCATGCAACTCCATCAATCAGCTTTATCATGTACTGCACTTCAACCAATCTGCATGTGTAATGAATCAGAAGAAAATAAGAAAATTACTGTAACTAATTGATCTCTTAGTTATATCTTTTACTTCTATTGAACTCAAGTTCAGACACATAAATAAATACTGTACATGTTAGTGATCCGGAAGTGAAGCTGAGAAATTTCATCTGTGTAAAAGATATTTTTTTTAAAATGAAAGCCATGAAATGACTTGACAAGGAAAATATATCTAACTCTTATCTTTGAGTTGTCTCAACATAAAAGCAAGTTGGAAGCAACTAGGGAGAGTATATCAGCAGAATCATCTCTAGCAACATATAGCTATTAATTTGAACCCTACAGGAGACTTAGCAATTATTTTTAGTGTCAGATGCTCTGAAATGGGGTTATGAATCACTAACAAATTTAAGTATTAAAACTTCTTACAGTGAGGCACCTCTCTGCCAAAGAATCAGTGTATTAAGCAAAAAGGGAAATTTAAAAACTAACCCAATTGTGGTTTTGTATAGCCCATACATAACAACTACCTGTCCGGTGAGAAAACTGAATAGTGAAATACTAAAGATTCCTCACTTCAAGTTTTTTATCAGATGCTTATCTATTCTCTCATTCTTTAAATAATTCTGAAATGGAATCATTTCTACTACAGACTATAACATTATTCAACAGCTGTGAACAATCTACATAGGAAAGAAAATTAGAAAAAACAAACATTCAAAGCAGTGTTCACCTCCTAAGTAACATTTCATGTTCATTATCTGTGTTAGACCATGAGTCTTACTGGATACAAACACGAGCTCTCACCCTCAGAACCATAGCACAGGTCTGTCCTCAGGTCCAAAGTGAAATGCATTTCAGTGTCTTAATTCTGTCCTCTGGGAATTATTAAACAAGCTTACAAACTCACTGCAAAAAACATTTCAGTTTAGCATGATTGGCAGGTTACTTAGGGGAGGCCCTGTGCTGCTTTTTAAAACTATATTACTTTTATTGCTCAGAAAGGACATTTTTCATAGGTCAAGCTTCAGATCACTGGTAGCAAGCCTAAAAGCGTATATTAAAGTTATCTGCACTCTACCTACCTGCAAGTAAATAAAGAAGACTTCAGCTTCTAATGCCATAGTGAACAAAGAGAACAATAATATTGGCTGAAATCAATATTTGCTTGGCCTGTTTTCCCGACTAACTTTTATACTTTACAAGTAAGTATCGACTTACATTTGAAGACTGCCCCAAACCAATGTGACCTCCCTCCCTTCCAACAGTCTTTTGCAACTCTCCATCAGTCTCTCCTTATTGCCAGCACTTCGACACATTTTTCTGCTTTCGTTTTCCAAACCCTCTACTTGCCACAGTGACCCTGTCTCTGCCCATCTTATTACCATCCTTACTCAGTTTTCCGTCTGCATGCTTCCCATACTCAATCATGTCCATTCTTACTATTTTCAAACAGTTTATTATCTTCCCATTCTAGATTCAACCTAGCATACTTCAATCCCAGCTTGCTCTCACCATTCCACAAGGTTCTAAAATACTGAAGCTTCCTGTCTTTGGGTCTTTAATTCTCTATGAGCAAATTTCCCTGAATATCTCTCTTTGCTTGGCAATGACCTCTTCACACCATTAGAGTGCATCTCCTTGTTAGCACCAGGGGCCTTCACACCCATGAATATCATAAAACATGATGTGCCAATGACTTTTTACACTGATACGTGGCTGCTTTAGCAAGGGTACAGTCAAGAGCATAGTATCGCTGGCTTGTGGATATCATGGTATGTTTGCAACGGCTGAGCAATCCTTGCTGTCTTTGAAGATATTATTAATATAGAACATGGCCACTGAACCAGTGTCCTTAGAAATCAGCAGAACAAGACCTAAGAGAATTCGATTTAAAAAAAGAAAAAGGGTCAGATTAATGAAGACAGAACACACGAGAGACAGAAGGGATGATTCAGCTGCTGTTATTCATCTGTCTTTAGATGTATCTCTCTTTTAATTGTGAACAAGGGGCAAGATTAATCAGTTTCTTAGCCAATAAAGGGTTACAGGCAGCAATTAGGTCTCTGATAATAATCTTCCATGATACAATTGCCAGAAGTTTGCACTACAGACACTTGTGGAAGAACAACTGCATGGGTTCACAGTTCTGACATGTTAGAGAATGCCTTGGAAATAATCAAACCAATGTAAATAAGTAAGGATTCAAGTATGATTGAAGTAAAGTAGTACACTTCTTCATGGGGTAAAACAAGAATTGCTAACATTTATGTTGTATTAGCAGTAAATAAACTGAGTACATAGCAACAATATTAAACGTAAGAACCTGTGTCATTAACCTTTTGTCTTTTAAACAAAATGTAAACTTGGGAAGAGCAAACGCAATTCTTTTAATTATCTACTGCATTTGCCAAATATTACACTTTATTTTCACACTATATCTTAAATATAAATCAACGCAATGACTATATTTGCTAAATAATTTTTTTTTTAAAGAATTCTCCATATAACTTTCCATTCAAAATAAGACCAAGCAATGCCCTAAAAAAACAAAACAGGGATTCTTCAGGCAGGTGTAGGGGAGGTATTAACTGTCTGATCGGCAGTTATATAAAACTTCACTTACAATAAGTGTTACTTCGAATTTAATAAATGTCATCAAAACTTTTGGTTCTTTTGATAAGGTTTTTAAAAAGAAAATGGGATTTTTTTTTGCAGTAAGAGTTTTATCAGAAATTAGTGGGAAGTAGTTATGCTCCTAGTAAAAGTCCTGCTTTTACTAGGAAATCAAAGGGGTTGTTTCTTAATATAATGATTTTTCAACCTTGAATTTTTTTGTGCAAGGAATACTTCTGCTTTTCTACTTGTCAATTTGGCAGATGCATTTAATCGGTTGGAAAAGTATTTGATTAAGCCTATCCTCTTCCCCATCCTTACAGAAGAGCTGAAAAAAATCAGAAATGAGAAAAAACTACCAATAAACAAAAACTCTGTACTCTATCTAAACCCAAGACTAGAGACATGAGAAATGCTGGAGAAGCCTTTTAAAGTACTTAATCCTTACCAACGAGAGTGGACAAGGTGAAAAAGCAATTAAGACATCTCACAAAAGACTTAGATATGCCAGTTTGAATCATATTTCAAATTCACGCAGCAAGCTCTTTCCACTCAAACCAAGTGTACGAGGGAGGGCAGTCAAGGGCTGTTCACTGTGATGATCACTACATCATTCCCTCATATTCCATTGGCAAATGGTATCGGCGTGCTTCGATACTGTCAGCTTGTTGATCACTTTTGCTCAGGAAGAACCTTTGACTGGGCAGGGAGCTTTACATTGAAAGATAAAGTAAAACAAAAATTATCTGCTGGTAACAGAACACGGCCATGATTTTTAATCAAATACTACCAAATAAAACTTCTCGCTCTTAACAGACACATAAAAAAATAATCACTATTCTTTAGAGTACAAAAGGAAAACAAAGGATAATGTGGGCCCATTACTAAATGGAGGAGGATCCTGGTAACAGAGGACACAGAGAAAGCAGAATTACCAAACACCTTCTTTGCATTGGTCTTCACTGACACGATCTGCCCTCAGGAATCTCTGATCCTGGAGACTAGGGCTAAGGAATGTTGGAAGCAAGACTTCCCTTTGGTCAGTAAGGCTGGGATTAGAGAACACCTAGGCAAACCTGACATTCAAAACTCCATGGGCCCTGATGAGACACATCCATGAGTGCTGAGAGAGTTGGTGGACACCATAGCAAGGCTGCTCAGGATCATCTTTGAAAGGTCACAGTGATCAGGAGACGTGTCTGAGGACTGGAAAAGAGCAAATGTCACCTCAGTCTCCAGAAAGGGCAAGAAGGAGGACCTAGGGAACTACCAGTCAGTCCTCACCGCAGTCCCTGGAAAGGTGATGGAGGGCCTCATTCTGGAGGCCATCTCACGGATGACAAGGTTATCAGGAGTATATTCACTTAAGGTAAACCATTCTTGACCAAACTGATTGCCTTCTATGATGAACCAACTACCTGGATGGATGAGGGGAGAGCAGTGGATGTTGTCTACCTTGACTTCAGCAAGGCTCTCAACAATGTCCCTCACAACATTCTTACAGGCAAACTCAGTGTGTGTGATCTGGATGAGTGGACAGTGAGGTGGATTCAGAACTGGCTG
>JAWWEW010000165.1:37041839-37139246 GCA_035583185.1 Anabacerthia variegaticeps | reverse complement strand
GAGGGAAGTGATCCTGCCCCTCTACTCAGCCTCAAGTGAGGCCACATCTGGAGTGCCATATCCTGTTCTGGGCTCCTCGGTGCAAGAGAGACATGGAGCTCCTGCTCCAGTGAAGTGCTATGGAAGGTGATTAAGGGACTGGAGCATCTCTCTTATCCTCATAATGAAGGAAATGCTAATGGGGCTGGGCCTCTTCAGCCACCAGGCCAGATGACTGAGAGGGGACCTAATCAATATCTGTAAGTATCTGAAAGGAGAGTATGAAGAGGATGGAGCTAGGTTTTTCTCCATGGTACCAAGCAATAGAACAAGAGCCAATGGAGCGAAACTGATGCACAGGAAGTTCCACCTGAATACATAAAAAAACTTCTTTACTGTGTGCGTGACCAAGCACTGGAACAGACTGACCAGAAAGACTCCTTGACTGGAGATTTTCAAGAACCATCTGGATGCAATCCTGTGCAATGTACTCTAGCATGACCATGCTTGAGTGGGGAGGTTGAACCCACTGTGGTCCCTTCCATCTGTTCTGTGATCCTATGATCTACTTAGAATACTTGATTTGTAGGTAGTATTTTAGTGATCTGGATTTACATGAGATTTACCCAATTTCCAATATAAAAAGCAAGCAATAGAACACATGAAAAGATACTTCCTGTTCATTTAGTTCCTGAAAGATTTCCTAAAATTACTATCCAAAATCTTGAAAGTTGTTTGATACCATGCAAGTTCTGTACATATTGGCAAGAATCTGATGGATTTCAACTCTGAAAAAAGATCTCACACAAATAACTGCAGAATATGTAACTAAACAAGGGGATAAGTCATAACAGTCAGGAAACATCTTTTCTAGTATAGAAGAAGCATTTTCCAGATTAAGGGCAGTATTCTTTGCCTGAGTGCCTACAATACTAATATTCCTCATTTTTTTCATGTAATAAAAGTAGCTTATCAATAAATATGCTTTGTGATTGTCTCCCCTTTTAACTATTTTACTACCTACCCACTCAAAATATACAGTTTCCCTACCCAGGAATTATTCAAATGAAAAACCAGAAACCACAAAGACTGAAGATAAAAGAGCACAAATATTAGGAAGATCATTAGTTGCATAAAATATTAAAAGCAATGTAATTTGTATCACTCATGAAGTTGTTGGTGGAACACTAATTTGTACCACAAATGTGGTGATACACTAATATGTACCACAATCCCAGACATTTCCAGGCACAGTAGGAGGAAGGATGGGTCTCTCCCATCTACTGCTTCCATTTAGTGCCATGGATTTGCCTACAGGTCCCTCTCAGAAATGGAGCCATCCTTGTATCCATTTCTGATTAATACGGACTCCTGTGTCCAAGACTGGGTGGAGGTATTAGTTAAGGCAGAGATACTACATATCCCATTCTTTTAGAGTTCATTTCCCAAACTGATGATACTACCATCAAAATAAATAAACCCCCAAAACGAAAGAGATTGTTCAAGTATGCCAAAATGTTTCAATATTTAACTGGCTTTAAGATGCATAAACACAATCTAAATGTCAATCAACTGTGGCCTAAAAGGACAGAATCTATGTAAATTTTGTTATTTTTCTGCCCTAATTAAACTGTGAGTCAGATACAAATCTTCTATCACTAAGCTCCTTAAAATTTCAACATCTCCTCTAATCACCTGCAATTTATTTCAGTTGCAGCTGTGCAGTAGAAAGGGGCAGAGGAAACAATGACAAGATATCACCTTATTTTTTCCCACCTTCCATATTTAAAAATTGCAAATCTACACTTGAAACAATGACATTCGTTAAATCTAAACAGGCACAGACTATACCCTTCTCAATTTCTACTGGAGATATCAAAGTAAATGAAAAGAAGCTTTTGTACTTGCTGGGTTTGGTTGGGAGAGAGTTTATTTTCTTCACAGTAGCTGGTATGGGGCTGTGCTTTAGATGAAAACAGTGTGATAATTCAGAGATGCTTTCCTGCTTTCTTAGCAGTGCTCACAGAGAGTCAAGGCCTTTTCTGTTTTTCACACTGCCCCACCAGGGAATAGGTTGGGAGTGCACAAGAATTTGGGAGGGCGCACAGTCAGGACAGCTGATCCCAACTGACCAGAGGGATATTCCACACCATATGGCATCATGCTCAGCACATAAAAAAGCAGAAAGGAGGGGAACATTTGGAGTGAGTGTGTTTGTCTTCCCAAGTAACCATTACGTGTGATGGAACCCTGCTTTCCTGGAGATGACTGAACACCTGCCTGCCCATGGGAAGCAGTGAATTAATTCCTTGTTTGGCTTTGCTTGTGTGTGTGGATTTTGTTTTCCCTATTAAGCTGTCTTTATCTCAACCCATGAATTTTCTCACTTTTACTCTTCCAATTCTCTCCACCATTGCACCATAGAGTAGGAAGCAAGCCGCTGCGTAGTGTTTAGTTGCTGGCTGGGGTTAAACCACGACACATGGTTTGCACTGATTTTCTGAAAAGTGTATTTCTGGAGTTTCTGTTCTGCAGATAATAGGAATATCAAATTATTTCTAGGCTGAGAAGGGGGTGGGGGCTAGAAAAGGTAGGAGGTGTCTGGTTTTTCCCCGTATAGAAGGAAAAAGGAAAAAGGGAAAAAACAGATGTCGCTTAAGGGATTAGATTCTTTCTTCATGATCCTGCAATACCACTATGTATTTACAGACTTTTGGTGTATTCTGGAGGAGACATTTGCCTCCATATCATCACCCCAGATATGACAAATTACTCCCTTGAAAATACATAAAAATAGATAGATTAGACAGAGAGATAGTTAAAAGAAGTATATGTGTGAAGTGAGGCTTAAAAAAGAAATGGAAGGGGGTTGGGGAGGGATATGATGACAAGTATTCTGCCATGCATCTTGTCTGAATATATTTTAAAATCATTAAAAAACAACAACCCACCCTGCCCCTCAAAAAAACAAAACAAAACAAAAACAAAAACAAAAAGCCCCCTCCCCCTATCACGTCTCCTATAAAAACTTCGTTAAACTTAAGGGAAAAGAATTCTTTTCACCAGGAAGGGAAGTGATGCATGTAAGGGACAGCTGTAATATTTCATAGGCAGCAGGTTTTTCTTTGGTGTCCTACATATGTGGATTCAGTTTTGGGAGTATGACAAAATGGTAGAAAATAATACCAATCCATGCATATTCTAGCTACAAACATGCAATAGAACTTCCTTATCCAGGAACTTCCCATTACCTACAACCTATTATTTTCCCAGGACCTCAGTTCTTTCCAAAACATTTTCAATTTTCTCAATGCATGTAGTAATGCCATTATTTTTTTTCCTGCTACCTTTTAAAATGTATACTTAGCTACCAGATAAACAACTGCAATCTTTCAAACTCTTACATTTTGTTTTGTATTAGTCTAGTTTTATAGAGCCAGAAAATAAAATAAAGGGAAACATACTGAATGCTACTGATAAGAAAGACTGATTACTTCAGATTTCTCTTTGTGTTTACTGACAAAAGGTAGTGTGAAGTAGCATACCAGGTTTGTTGTGAGAGAAAAATGAAGTCTAGTTGGTAGATTAACAATCTACAAAATGATTCCTTGCAGAGTACAGTATGGCTCTTTGCACTCTAATATCTTATGCAGCAATTCTGACTAAATCACATCTTTAATAAATCACTTAGTACTTAGCAGGTTTTGCTGATTATTTCAAAATACTGTAATCCTACATTATTTATATGTTAAATTTTTTTATACTAGAAGAGCAATTCTGCACATAGTGAATTGGTACCTCCAGTAAACTGCAGTATGAAACATGTATCTACCAAGAGAAGCCACCACAATTATGCAGCAAAGTGTTCATTTAGGATTTGGATAAGGCTAAACATACTATGCATTCTACTGTGTTCCACTGAATATCCATATCCTTCATACAACTAAGGTGGAAAAATCAGAAGTCACAAAAACCACGCTGCAAAATATGAGAAGACAGATGTGGAATTGCAACCACGCACAAACAATTACAAATTTCAAATGTAAAGATCATTGAAATAAATGTAACTGATGGATAATCCTCACTGGGTGCAAGTCAAAGTAAACAGACAGTCCACTTTAGAAAGTGTCTGGTGAATTGATTTAACAAGTTTAATGCGAGCATCAGTGTGGGGCTATTACTGATCGTAAGCTTTACTGATGTTATTTGTTCGCTTGGAAAAATACCGCTCTTTGGAAAGAGCACATTAAGGCTAAAATTGCAGAGAAAACCCTATTACAACTTTATTGCTGGCAAATTGGAACCAAACCTTGTCTGTATATCAATTACTTAGAGTTACCACAGAGATAAATCCTTTTTTTTTTGTATAGGCTCAATCTTGAAGACAGTGATGAGAAAACTCCTTATTATACCCTACCAACATCACTGGGTTTTCTTAGCAATTTCAAGAAATTGTCAATTAAGTTCTTTTTATTAGGTTCCAAAAGCTGTTAAGTCAAACACAAATCTATCATAAGGCTTGTAACAGCATGTTATTTAGGCACATTTCAATGTTACACTCTTTCATTATCCACCTACCCAAACCCTAATCAAAAGTTCTCATAAAGTGAAAGAGTTTTCAGTTCTCCTATCTCAAGGTTCAGATAAATTTAGAACTAGTGAACTCTCATTTCTTGTAACTGGTCATATGAATAATGCCCATGAAGTGAGAAAAAAAAAATTATTATTTAAATGGCTTTAGACATCAACACAATTACTTACAAGAGCATTAATGCAGAATGACACACTGCTGTGCAATTACACAACAGTTAAAGACATAATATTTACAAACTCTACCAAATATTAGTACAAATGCACCTATTTTTATGTCCCTTGCTGCCTGGTAGGGGTTTCTTTTAAGACACACAGCTACCTTTAGAAATGATAGTCGATAAGAGAAGTTCTTGTTTGGATCCCAGAGCTGCGACGATTAAATGAGCTGTACTCCTTGGTCCCTGAGTCAAGAGAAGCTAAAGTCTTTGTAGGAATGATGCTTTCAAGTCTCCAGGAAGAGTAAAGCATCAGATAGGAACAGCACAATGAGGAAACGAACAGATCTGCTACCAAGATAGCTACTTGTCAGATGTTCCAGACAGACACAGAGTGCCTGAGAAAAAGTAGGGGGAAGGGAAAGAAGACAGACATAATTTTGATGAAGAACTATGTCTAGTCACTATACTTCAATATTTCTGAAGTGTTCACACTTCAGACCACCTTTAGAAACGTTAAAAAAGTCTTACATTCTGCACTTGGTGATGCACGATCCAAACTTCCTATTAAAGAAATTGTATGGTACTCCATATGACTGTCCCACCTTCCAAAAGAAACTGGAAATTATTTTGCACTCCTTGAGTTGGTCTCCACACGCTGATGAACAGGACTGTTTTTGTTTGAATAGAAAGAGCAACATGCTGTATCTATGAATGTGAATATTAAAAATGCTATGTCAACGTGTTAGAGCTAAATGAGCATCAACAGTGGCTAGAGTTAAAGATATCTTCACATAAAGTAGCATGTCGCAAGACAGAAAACGTGAGTAACGTAGTTGTGCATGGGCAACAAAGTAGCTGAAAGATTCAAAAGTTACAGCATAGATTTTTGTGCTTAATTTTTCTTTCCCCTTCAATAGCTGGATTCATGTACTGCCATCCCAATTCATTCTATAGCATCCTGACTAGTTGGTCACAGGCTAACGACATTTGAAGAGGAAGAAGGTCAAAGCTATCATTACAGTTGTGACAACCAATCACAGTGAAAAAAAAAGTTTTATTTATTACACTTAATATAAGAAACCTTCGCTGTGGAATGTAATTGTACTGTCACTACACACCAGAGATTTTTAATCCCCAATCATTTCAACATATTTTACAGTTCATTACCTTTTCAGTTAGATATTGCAGAAAAGACTCTCCTGAGTCTACACAAAAGCCTTAAAAATTCTACTATTTTTACTCTCACATTTCACCTGTAAGAAAAAGTGGGTGATGAATTTCAGTGAAGGAAAATACACATATTTTTCATGAAGTTAGCAAAGAATAAAGGGGGGTGGGGAATAGTCATAACATTTTGCTAAAGTTTTAAAAAGATCTAATATTGTGCTTCTGAAGCCGTAAAATCATGAAGTATCTATAAGTAACATGTTCATAAGAACCTGGGTATGACACTGTGGCACACAGGATAGCATTGTCTTAGCTAAACAAAATGGACTGCCTATCTCCCCAATAATACACAGTGCTCTAACAAACAAATACAAAGTTATATTGCCTCTAGGAAAAGATTACCCCTATGATTCTCATAAGTTCTAATAAGCATCACTGTGAAAAGGTAAGCTATTGTATCACTGTGAATTTTTTTCTGTAAAAATCTTTCACATATGGTCATTTTTCACATCATATAGCTCACAAGCCTTACTACGTATTAACTGATTATAATCTAAACTTCATAATAAAAATAAAATGATGCTCCATGTTATGGAGGTTGTCTAATTAACTGTACCATGATGCAAAAATATATTTTGGTGTTATTTTTTGGTTTGGTTGCTTTGTTTGGGATGTTTTGTTTGTTTTTTCCCTCGGCTTTTGGTTGGTTGGTTTTTTATCTTTTTTTTTTTTTTTTTTTTTTTAAATTGGTAAAATAGGCCCTGAAATAATAAATAGGAAAGTACTTTACACATGGAAAGAGATCTATTTTGCTCAAAGTTGTATTTTACTTTGGAATTCATTACGATCTCCAGCATAAATGGAACAAGCAATAAATATTTAAAAAAAAAAAAAATAAAAAACACAATGCAGCACACTTCCAGCAAGGAAACCTCTGACCTCCCTACACTACATTTCACTAACTTGTCAGGAAGCCTAAAAACATTCCTGGTTTTCACAAGATTTTTCAAGTACATCTTATTTCTTTTTAGAAACAGCCTGTTTGCATCCTAATAAAATAAAAGTACTCTTCTTCAGTGTCGAAGAAATAGAAATGCATTTTAGGATATGTCAAAATAACACACTTATTAGAAGAAAGGCGGTGAACAATCAAAATAGAATTTGCTCTTTATTTGTCTTTTTTTTTTTCTCTTTTTCCCCCACTTCTTCCTTTAAGTTGTACAATTTGTAAACACTGTAAAATTGAAGTTATATGGTCTAAGTCTTGTGTTTACCTGAACTGGCCTTTATTCTATGAATTAATTTCCTTGACAAAAATATACATGGCAAAAAAAAATTAAAGTCTGGTAGACACAAGAAGAGAGTGCCTAGGTCTAGTAAATAATGGAGAAAAAAGAAAAACTAACATCTCTCAATCTGAAATAGCAATTCTGAAAAACTATAAAAGAGAATCATGTAAATAGAGAAAAAAAATGTAATCTGAAATCATCACAATCAATTCCTTGCCACTTTCCACCATACTTTCTTCAGCGCTGGTTAAAGCAGCGTGCTGAGACCAAGCAGATGCAACACAATACAAAAATATGTCCTTCACTTTGAAGAATCAGTCAGAAGCCTTATACTTGTAAGAACCAGCCACCACACACAAAAGTGCATCCGAGTTTGGCTTGCCAGACAACCTTGAGATATCAGCATCAAAACAAATTAATTCTGCAGTGGAATCTGACCTGTTGAAAATAATTTGTGATTTTCTTTGGCAATGAAAGGCACTATTCTGGCACTATTTTGCCATTGGGTCAGTTTCACTGCACTAGGATTTTACTTGTTGGCAGGTCATTTACAATAGGAAATCATTCTTGAGAGGCAATTCTTTAGGTGAAGATAAACTGAGAAAAAATTTTGGCTATCAGAACACTCGGCAGAGATATGAGACTCAGAATAACAGTACAACGTAAACTCTATCAGCAGTTCAATTGAGTAACAATTTTCAGTGAAGGCATTAGATAGTTATAGCAATATAAATATGACATAGTTAGAGGAATATGAGCTCCCCAGCTGGAGTTTTACTAAGATTCATCAACTACCATGGAAAGCCTTTCCACCTGAATCTGGTTGGCGTGATATAAAACATCAATGACTACACTGTTACTGCTGGTAAAATTCTGCTTAATCAGTAAACTGATGAGTCAGAAGGCAACCTAAGGTGAGGAAGCTGAAAGATATTTAAGAAGATTTTACACTCAACCCTCCAAGTCTTTCTATAAGGTTCTCTCTAATGTGAGAAAATAAAAGTGTGGAGAAATACAAAGCTGGAAAGTGGAGATTCGTCATGAGTAGAAATTTAAGGCAGACTTTCACCCACATTCAACAGTCAATTCTCCTTTCAGTGAGAATGAGGCTTTTGGTTGTTGAAAGAGACCAGCTAGATCTTTATCTACCTCAGTTCACCTGGAGTTTGTTGGTCTGAAAGCTGGAATTTTTTGTGCATTTACCTATGAACAGAAGGGGATCTAGGAGAAACAATTGGACATACAGTTACTACACCTATCAAAGACACAGAAATCTTTTTTTCCTGCAAAGGGTGAGACTAGCTGATCTGACAAGGTTTTCACTTTTCTTTTTTCATAGTATATGTAACAATAGTTTTATGAGCTTGAACAGTTATGTTGGAAACAAGAGCATCTGGCACTGCAAGATGTCCTACTGTAAAGAGTACATTGTACTTACCCAACCAAGGTTATAACAGAAGTTGAATTCTGCCATTCATTTCCATATCTATACATTTTCCTCATGTGCTTCAGACTTTAATCTGTGTTAGAATCCTAGCATTGACTTATGAAGTACATCAGTAGATTACAGTAACTTAAATAACATTCTTATCATAGTGGTTACCTGTCCATAATTTCCAAAAGGCAAAGTTAATTTAGAAGACTTTCTCATAGGTAAACTTTTCTATTCAAAAGTTCTTTTCCTTTTTTAAATGGCCAGGCAAAGAAAGTAGTATCACTGGGGTGTGCAAATAACAGAGTATTATATACTAGGGGAGTTTGTGTATAAGAACAAAAGAATGTTTGGAAATGTGCAAATTTCTAAAGGTACTCTTATTCTTGGAACCATGGAGATGTTTTCTCTTTATGCAATTAAGGAAAATATGCATTTTCCGAAACTACTTTGTCAACAAGATGAGTAATTAAGAACTCAAGAATAAATATTTGGTTAACATATGTGAACCCTAAAAATGCTTGACTAAAATAAGAAATATTTAAACAAAGAGTTTAGTAACAGAAAACTATTTGTGAGCTTGCCATGAATCTTTTTTTTCCCTTCTTTGCTTCTTCCTGTTGGTTTCCTTCTTTTATGCTTTCACCTTCCAGCACTAATTTCAGCTATTCAGCATTATAACAGGTGAAAACCAGCAGGTTTTTTTCCAGTAAAAAGCTGGATCTTCCAAAACTGGTACAAAAGACAGATTTTTAAGTATGTAAGGACTGCAAAATTATTTTAGTCTTTTACAGAAATTTTTAAGAAACAATAGACAAATCCCAAAACCACTTATTTAAAACTTAAAAACTATTTTCATATTGAATCATTATGCATGTCTAGAACCTTGTTTAAGAAAACTATTCAACATGCAAAGTTTTAAATGCACAATATCAAAGAATAATTTTTGACATTTTGATTCATACATGCTTATAAAGCGCCAAGACAACATGGTTTAATTATAAAACATATTTCTACTGCCTTAGTCATGCCAATTAAATTTGATTGGATACTTTCTTTATTCAACAAGCCCCTTTCATGTCATTTTAATTTACTGTCAAAGCAGCCTGAATATTGGAAACTAAATTATTTACTACAGCCCATAAGCCAATAATGTTCCATTTGTCTCGTACAGAGGGAGACTAGACTAACAAGATTATTAAGGACATTACTTGTAATAGCGAATGTCCTTCACTTTATTTGAGCTTCATGCTGTGCTTTCAGAGATCATACTTCAAAAGAGTTCCATTTCATTCCATCACAGAACCTCTGATATAAATTATTCTTTACTAGCTTTGTAATACTCTGATCATAGTGAAAGTGGACCTGATCTTGTTGGGTAAAAACAGAGGCTTCTTTTCTAAGATAACTACATAGTTTATTTGTGCTAAACACCTTTGATGCACTCCCTTGTGCCAATAACACAGAAGAGGCAGAAATCAGCTAAATTTATCATACAATGATAACATCTCAGAGATTTAACTCACAAGGGCTTTCCTTGTCTTTGTAATGATTTCAAACCAAATTTTGCAATCGAAACGCATGTGGTTAAAATCAATCTTGTAAGTTCCTAAAAACACTCTTTAGAGAGCGCAATAAATGTAATGCAGAACAGACTTCAGGAAACCAACAGATCTAGCATTTTACTAAAAGAGACTTGGGAAATAGAATACAAATTGTCTAGAGCATAAGCCTGTCACACCGACTGATAAATTGATAAAGGCTTAAGAACACAAAGAAAGACAGAAAAGTTAAGATGAGGAAGGTAATTCTTGTCCTAATGTTAGATCCACCCTTTGCCTTTTTCTTATGACCCACGGTCAGCAAGACTCATAAATAATTACTTATTCAAAGCAAATTAATAACCTAGTTGAAATCCATGGAACTGCTTACATGTCTAAACACATGCTTAAATCTTTTTTTCTAATTCAGAAGATTTGTTACTAACAATATTAGAAAGTCTTTCAAAGAATCAAAAACCATCAATGAGAAGTAGAATGGTTTTTTAAAATTGTCTAAAAAGTCTTTAACTTTAGAAAAACCCAGGTATCATAGGGGAAACAAAACCTTCTTGAAGAACAGAGGAAGAAACATAGAAGATGAGGTAATTCCTCTATCCTCCCACACATACACAAGAAAAGCACCCAGCTGTGTGCAATGCACTGTATGCTGAATTTCAGATACCAGCACTAATGGGGAACAGACATGATTATTAAATTCTAGTCCCATTTCTTTTGCACAGAAGATTGACTATCTTGAGCTAAGAAGATAAATTCGAAATACTTGTGAAGAAAGTAGCAGGGAAATAGCTTAGGATCAGTACTGTCTTGCCTACTTACTAGAACTTGTGAAAACCGGGATTATGCCAGGCTTTTATGATGTAGTTACACCCTCAAAATTCACATGATAAAATGTGATAGCTGTGAAAGAGGAAGATGTTGAAAAAGATACGCATTACTTGTCAAGAAAATGGTGAAATAGTCAGATAGTTTAAATTCTTAAAAATCTTAGACCTTGGGAATATTAATAAAAATTAGGGTAAAGTATAAATTTCTTAATTTAATCTACTAAGAATGGACTTTCATCAGTATTTCTGTATGCCTGTTAGGTTACCCACTCAGGACATTCACTGGTCAGAAGCTTTCTCATGATGTCTGCTTTTTACAAAACAAAACAAAGTTCCTGAATATGCAGAAATAAAAAGCAGGAAAAGACAGCAGCAATGTTTTATGGACAAAAGCACTTTCTTGCAACAGAGGAGGGCATAAGGTGATAATTTACTGTTCCAGCACAGATTTACTGGATAATGGCCAAATATTTCCAAGCAAACACAGCTGTAATGTTTATGTTAAAAACAACAGGCTAGGATGGCAGTCAATCAGACATTCTGTATCCTTCAAGTACTGACAAAAAATGTTTCTTTCCATACAATAAAGACAGAGATTGCTAGTGTAACACGACAGAAACCTCTGAGAAAATGGTGTCCTCCTTACAAGAAGGAATTCCTATTTGCTTTTTCAAGTGCCTCTTACAGACAATCCCATTCACTGGCATCACTTAATGATTTTAAGGAAATTGGAACTGAAACTGAGAAATACTGCTACTAATAATGCTGCTGCTGTTAATGCCCAAATCCAAAAGAATGGAGAGATGTTTTAGTTAATATATTCAAGACCATTTCAAGGTTTTTTTACAAACCTGTATTGGACCTGTGATTGTTATACAAATAAACAGCACATGAGAATAGTTCAAATCTGCTCTGGACAATCAAGCAGAAACTTGCCTTTAAGTGGTGGGGACTGTATCAAAGTGAGAATTGCAGAGTTCGATTTTACAAAAACAGATATGACAAAGAAATACGTCTTTTTTATTTGCCACGTTAATATGTGGCATCTCTACTTCAAATCATCTGCCTCAGTACAGACTTACTGGGACATACAAAATGAAAAATAACTCAGTGGTTCACATTAAAAAAAAAATTCTTACCGTAATGTTTATATATTGAAATGTACTTTATGACTGTACTACACTTGAGAAACGCTTCCCTATAAATTTTTAAATAAAGATGATCCTAAAGTTTACAGCTTACTTACCAAAAAATTTAATAGGATATATAATCTTTAAAATAATTCAGGTTATAGAATTTGAACTTTCTGAGTCTAGATTCCATTATCAACCATTGTTAGATCTTCATGTATTCCAACTACTAGAAAGTTAAAAGCACATATTCAAACTCGATGGATGAGAACCTAAGGAGCATTTCTTTCAAGCTTTTGAGAAGCTGCTGTCTATTAATTGCTCACGTAAGACAAGTATACATATTTCCCAGCTTAGACAAAAAAAAAAGTGAAATAAAAATTGAAAATTTAAAAGAAAAAAGAAACCACAACAGAAAAACAATACAAAACCCAACCTGAATTCCCATAATGTCCATGTAATTTCCCATGAAACAGCATAGATTCTGTCTTGCAAGCAGTAATCCCGATCAATGTTTTAATACATTTTTATAAAAATAAATTTTTAAAGAAATTTGCTAAGAGTGCATGGGATTTTCATATTCTGCAGGATAAAGCATAAACGCAGTACTGAAGAAGCCCACCACACCGAAATACATATTGCTCTCCTATATAAGGCACACTAAATTTGCCTATAAATACATGTGTGCTCCATTTAGGTATTTTCCGTCTGTGCATGCATTAATGCATATGTAATATAGTCATGAAAAAAAAAATATAAAAATACACTATATTCAGAGTTATCATTAAGATTCATTCCAGCAATTCTATCACTGGGAAAACACATATAATTGTAACAAATTAATACAATCCCCATACACACGTATACACTTATATGTATCCCCAGGATACACATAATATGGGCTAGAACTCAGCTGAGGGAATTCTGAAATCCAATCTCCTGGGTTTTCCCCCAAACATTTATTTCATTTGGGCTTAGGTGATAGGAAATCCTTCCTTTTTTTATAATCATGTATGTTTTTGATAAACATAAAGCTGAAGTAATTCAATGGTAAATTAGGCCTTGTAAAACTATATAGAAAGATGTCCAACAAGTAGTTTCATGTCACTTTTCTTGATTTACGTTACAGATGTGTTTGTATTAGAAGACAAAAGGGCTGAATTCTTTAACATTTTAGTATGAAAAAATATGTGCATAAACTAATGTGGGGTTTTTCGTGATTGAACTTTATACACCACGTTCCATTTTGACTGAAACAGTGAAATAACTAGCATGTTGCCTCTCTGAAGCCGAAAGCAATTTCCTTTTCTAATTTTAGTTATGCAAAGCCTATGGGCATCATCAGCATTTAGTAATTAGTTTTATAATTACTGCTGTTTTGCTCACTGTCATTCAATTTTTCTTACAACATGGTCTGGGATTGAAACATCCCACATCCACAGCTGTGTAAATTGCCATCCATTTATAAGACAAAAAAAGTAACATTCAACATACATCATTATTCAGTCAAGAATGTGTTATTGGTACTTAGGTAATGCTTTGAGTACATAAGCTGTTCAGTAAAATGCAAAGAAAAATAAAATTCAAATGCTTAATAAATGCTATATAAGACAGGAAAGTATGGAAAATCTATATTGGAAATAACAGAATTTCCATTAAGTAGCATTTCAGTCTATTACTGATACAAGTATCTGTTCCAAACATGGAAAAAATTGTCCTTTTTCCTTTAAAGAAATATACTGAGCTGAAAAACAGTTGAATTCAGCATTGCTGATGGTGTAATTTGATCATTCTTGTTAGAAAAATTGGTAGTCTGGCAACTAACTACAAAGTCATCTAATCAAGAATTACCTATCAATATAGTGATGATACGTTTAGACATGATATTCCAAAATATTTTACATCGTTGACCAGTTAATTTTCTGAATCCTAAAAATACAAATGGTTTTTGGCATGATATATTCACTTAAATCCAGCATTTTTTCTTAAGGAGACTATATCCCAGCAAAATTAGAGATTGGCTAGAATTCCTATGTTACTGTTTTACAAGCACTATATTCCAAAACTTGTACTTTTTAAAATGTCTATTTTGAAAAAGGATGTAAATAAGGAGTTTTTAAAGGCTAGAAATGTAATAGTTGAATAAGAAAACTATACTTTCTTCTTAAAATAAGCATAATTTCTTCAGTGAGCAAAAAGTGCTATATTTTCTAGAACATGTCTGCTTTAAAAAAAATAAACATGTCAAGAAAAAAATACCCATGAAAGGTTCTGCCAGTGCCAGTCAGCTACCACTGATGTCAACCTACTGGAGTAGAGCTGTGCTCTTAGGGGGAACCATCTTCCCTCAGCAACCATAAGACCAGAGAGCACCCATGCAAATGCTCAGAACAGGACACGAGCAATGGGACAATTCACATTTGTAATTCTTTCCTTCCTATCAGAAAGCAGTATAATATAGACCTTTTAATCTTATTCCCTATTCTTTGTCAAGTTTAGCTAGGAGAAAGCAGCTGCTAATAAACATAAAGCTTTCGCACACAAAGAGCTAGACTGCTCAGCCCAGTGAAGGGGTAGAGGAGATATGCCGCTGCAGAGGAAACATTTAGGAAGATTGCCTTCAAGGATTTTTTCAGTAGTGTCCACTACTTAATGTTTTGTGACACAAGTAGAGTTGTACATTTTTGTCTCAAGTGAGATAACTATTCTAAACCTTTTTTGCTATCTTTTTATTGAAAAACAAATCTTGATTTAGAATACTTTTTATTGAATATATAGCATTCAGTATAACCTGAGTCAGAAAATTCACTGTTTTCCCAAAGAGTAAAATTTTAGACCCTTAAACAAGTGTTTTGTCTCCAGTTACCTACAGAGTGTGGGATGAGATCCTCAGAGTCACTACTCAGGCAACCATCCTAGAGATTACTTATTGCTCCTGCAGTGCTTACTAACTGTCCTTCCCTTTCAGATTATTACTTACAGTCTATTCCACCACCCACTATCCCTCAGAAGGTCTATAGCTTGCAATTTACCTTCATGGGTCTCTCAACCTTATTTGTGCCACGGGAAGGCAACAGGATCCACCATTACCGGGTCACCAGCACGGCTGTGCCACCAACACAGCCCAGAGCACTCCGGGGGCTGCACAGCCCACCAGAGCCTGCTCAGCTCTGGCCTCTGCCTGCCCAGCTACAGCCCAGCACAACCACAGTCTCTGAAGGCCATGCAGGGACAGGGGTAGCTGTCCCTGGGGATGCAGGTTGGCCAGGAGATCTCTAATACAAACATGAAGTGTACTTTTGAAGGACTGATGCCTACACACTATGCCAATAACTGGCTTTCATATTTTCTGAATTTTTTTTTCTCTTGGTTTTGAAGGGGTTTGGATTTTTAATTTTCCTCTTTTTTTCTTTCTTAGTATACGAAAACCTGTGTATGGGCTAATGTAATTACCATCTCTGTCTTCATTCATTAATAAAATCCCACATTGCATATGATTTTTTAGTAGCAGAAATAATTTTGGGTTTTGAAACTCTGAAAACAGCCCATTGGGGGACTATCTGGTTATATGTTAATAGATAATTTTTTTAGGGGGGGGAAAAAAAAACCAACAAAAACAAACCAAAAAGAACAACCCAGGAATCCAAACAAAACCTGTGAAATGCAAATTTACACATTTGTGCCTCAGAAGTTTTGGCCTGCATTACTAAAACACATATCCACATGCAAAGCTTTTTCATCTCTGAAATATGTAACAAGACTTTTATTGAAACACTGCAGGAAACATACCTGAATAAAACCTGATTATTTCTAACAGAACTGAAATATTGCGTGCATTGATGCACTATTCAAGCTAGATGAAAAGCATGTCATACACTATGTCTTCCCACTTATTTGAATGACATGCTACACGGTATTTCAAGGAAAAGCTGCAAAATACCCTCTTCATGTATTGTTCAGGACGACTATTACTAATGTACAGGAATATAATTACAGAAAGATATTTTAGAAACTGGAGCAACTGATTGACTAGAATCTATTCATGTGACTGTTCACATGTGGGAGACAATTTGGTGGCAAAAAGCTGGGAGAGGATGTTGAGCTAACCTTCCTGCACTCTCACCATGGAGAGCTGGTTTGGGAATTCTGCCTGAAAGTCCCTTCTTCACTTTGGATGGATCTAGTAAAACACTGCAAAGAGGGAAAAGAGGATTCAATATGGAAGAACCGCTGTCTGATGGATGGAGCAGGTAACAAGTTATTAGCTGTAGCACTCTCTTTTTTGCTATTTTTTGAATATACTCTGCAATAACATGTGCAAAGTATTTCAAGAGCTTCAAATTACAATTCTCATATAAATGTGAAGAAGTAATATTGTACATTCCAGAAACCTCTTCATTCATAAAATATTCCTGACCATATGTCTGTAGACTAATAGAAATTACCAAAATGACATGAAACATGGCACAAAAAAGTGTGAAAAATAACACATGACACAGATCTGGTCCATTTTCAGGGAGAAGTTTCAGGGGGAAACACTCCAATGTTAGCAACATTCAGGGGCTATCAGAAATTTATTTATTCTCATTTTGTCATTATCTACTAATCCCAACTATACTGACAGTCAAAGGTTAAAAAAAGGAATACATTAAGATTATTGTCAATCATTACATTTAGAAGAACAATTAACTCAGTATGTTTATTTATCTATTTTTGCTACTTGATTAAATGTCTGATTGATGACAGGTTCCGTGTTTTCTTTTGCTTCTTTTTGCTAGCAGAAATGATCAGTACAAAACTAAACAGAGGCATTAAACTGAAATTGTTTAAAGGACATAATATATGACAGGTGGATTCAGATGATTTCAACTTTCTTGTTACCCTTATGACTTAGTAAAATGCATTCATAAATACACAAAGAACTCCACTAACAGGAGAAATACACTGCAACCTGTCTTACTTTCCTCTCTACTACTAATTAATACTAATACTACATATTAATATTCAGGCTTTCCTTAAAATAAAGAGTCTTTTAATACTTTGTTGAGAAGTTGTGCAAATGAATGCAGTTATCCAATATATCCTTGGACAAATATACAATTTATCATTAGATAACTCATAGGTAACAGTTTGTGCAAAAATGCCAAAGCATTTTTAAATGCTGACTAGTGTTCTCAGTAACAAACCCTAGTATATAACTTTGGGGAAGAAATCAAGGCAAATACAGGTACCGTCAACTGAAAAATTGCCATTTGGATAATGTGAGATGAAGGAAGAAAGTATCTGAGACAGAAAGTCAGATGTGCCTTCAGTCTGCCTGTAAGAGTACACTCAATCTCCCCCCAGCAAGGCAATGGTGAGTGAGACCACTACATATGCAAGAGTTTTCTTTTCTTACTCACTTTGCAAACGAGAAGAAAGACCTAAAGTTCTGAAAACACTCCAAATTTTGGAGGACAGATGAAATCCCAAGGCTCTGAAGGGAGGACTGAAGAACAGTTTCCCTTGAGCTGACCAAACATTGCTGGCGGGGCTAGGAAAGTTAACCGAATGCAACTGCATTTTTGAAAAGTTAAAGGAATTGACCCTGAAGTCTGAGGAGACAGCTTTTATTTGGGATTAAAAAGAAAGTAAAATATCTTTCTCCCAAAGCAATTCACAGTGGTAAACGTTTGAGAGCTTGAAACCTTTGTCAGTTACTTAGAGAATTTACTGTTGAGAACACAAACTGAAGGAAGTCACTGGCAAAATCTGTAGTTTTATTTCCATTTGTGAAGAAACTACCTGACTCTGAAGCATCCACTTTCTTGTTAAGGGCATGGCTCCTCTCTTTCACTACTTGGAAATACTGGAGACAGCTGAACTCAAATCATGCAGGTAGTCTGAGTGCACTTAACTCTAATTTTGAACGAAGGGCAGTCTGAATTCAAAAGGAATTATTTTCTTCCTATTTCCATACAAATTCTAGCTCCAGTAAATATGCTTTTAGAAAGTCACTTCCTTATCCTTGCAGATGCCTAGCCTCTGTGCACTGCAGCATCAGGATTGCTGAGGTGACTTTGAGGCAGGTCTGGACTGAAGGAAACATTTTTGCATGCTTAAGAAGGATCTCCTGAGCTCACTTAGTTTAGCTGTGCTTTGGTTTCTCTTGTCCAGGCAAGAAATTCATACCCAACATGACAATGCAAGTTGTCTGAATAAGACAGGTACCAGATGGGAAGGTGCCTGAAGGAACTCTTGACAACTCTGAGCAGATTTTTTGTTCCCAGAAATCTTCTGAATTCTCTGGGTAAGGTAGCATTGCCCTTGTACCTATCCTGGTCCATTCAATATCCTAACTGTGAAAGCCACTTGCCCCAGAATATTAAGTCCCAAATCTCACCTTGTGGTGCTTGTTCTCTATTTTCAGTTCTCTCTACCACACCCTATTCCTACTGAAAGAATTACCCCATTGAAACAAAACATAGAATCAAGGGTAACCTTCAGCATTCACAATTATTCATGAGAATTCACCTCCTGATGTTCAATTCCTATCAGCAAAAAGAATCCAGAACCACTCCACAATGAGACAGACATTCATGTTAAATCTCTAAGAAAAAAAAAACCAAAATGACCATCCATATTACATGAAAATGTATATTGAATATATGTTACTGGGTTAAACCAGAGAGTATCACACTGCAATAGTTACCACAAGTTTTACTTTAGGTTTTTATGACACTGTTACCGAAATATTGTGTTCAGCTATGGTTTCCTCTATTCTGAAAACATGTTAGAAATTGGATAGGACTCAAGTAAGAGCTACAAGAGTGATTAGACTTCTAAAAGTCATTCCCTGTAGTGAAAGACTAAGAAAGCTCAATTTATTTAGTTACTGAAAAGAAGGTTAAGAGGATCACAATACCTACATGTGGAAGAGATTCTGACAGTAGGCAGCTCATTAATCTAGTGAAAAAAGGCATAACAAGATCCAGTGTTTGGAAGCTGAAGCTGAAATAAGACTACAAATGAGGCACACTTTTTTCACAGTGACAGTAATTAACCACTGGAACAATCTGCCCAGGGATGTAGTTGATTCTTTATCATTTAAATGCTTTACATCAACATCAGATACTTTCCAAAGAGATAAGCCTGTGTCTCAAAGAGATGCAGAAAATATTGGATGAGGTCCTCTGTCTCAGGTCTGCAAGAAGTCAGACTGGATGCTTATCACAGCTGCTCAACATTGTACCTGAACAAAACACTTCTGCAAGTGCTGTGCACTTCACGGACCAGTCATCTCATGTCCATCGGACCTATCCTGTGTGTGCATTTCATCTCTGACTAAACAGCCACTGTCTTCAAAATTCACCTTCCCATTTGGCAGGTAAAATGATAACCCTTTCAAGGCAGATATGGACATCTTCACAGATCACCCCATGCCACATTCACTGTCTGGCATAATCCCTGCTGGAGACCAAACTACACCAAAACTGCCCATAAGCACACACTAAAGGTGTTTGAGCACTGACTTTGCCTCATGCTTCTACCCAAGAAACCTTTGTTGGGCTGACTCCAAGCTAGTGATGAGTGAGTCAATATGTAGATCTTGTAAAATGTTGAAGCTTTTAGTCTCAAGGGTGCCAAATAGCCTCTCAACATATCTGCCTGTGTGAAAAATACAGTTCCTTTATATTTAATGAGGTTGTTGAAGAAACCAACAAAACCATATGAGGTTAGGTTAATTTTCCTCTCAGCAACTTAGTAACAGTTGTGAAAGAAAACTTGCCCTTCAGGTCTTCAGGATAGATGTTAGAGCAAAAGAACAGCAGAGAAAAAAAAAAAAAAACCACCAACCAACCAAACAAAAGAACACAGAGATAGAAACTACAAAGAGCAGAACAAGAAAAGTCAATACAGCAATTATACACAAAATAAGCAGAAACAGCTGACATATACGGCTAAAGAGAAAAGTGTTTTAAACTATTACATAGATGACAAAAATTCTTATCTTAAGAAAAACAAAATTAAACACCCTATTTCATCATCTCTAGGAAGGGACGGAAAGAAACATTCCAAATGCAAACAAAAAATAAAAACTATGCAGTCAGAATGTGGTATGAGGGTGGAAGTCCACAGAAAAAATCACACCTGGACTTGCCATACAATATACTTGCTTCAGATTTCTGTAGGGGTTTCCCAGTTATTCTTATTTTTCTCTCCTGTTACACTTGGCAGTGGACTACAAAATCTTTAAAAATTACTAAAGGGACTTTTTTATTATAAAATACACCTAATTAAACCAATATAACACTGAGATTCGGTATAAAATGAATTAGCAATATTCCTGCTATTTGATTAGTTTATAACCTACCCTGAGTGTAAATCTTCATGTTATTCTGAAAAATGTCTCCTCACTGACCTGGGTTAAACTTCTAAGTGGGTTAAATTTCCTTTTGTTAAATATAGCATTCTTACAAAGGACATGAAGATAGCATTATTGCTTAAGAACTGGTCTCTGTCTTAGGACATGGGAAGAGGGCTCTATTCCCTGCTCTAACACACACTTCTCATGAGATATTGAGCAAGCCACTCTTGGATGGCTTTGCAATTGTGCTCAGCAGCTGCTTCTTATGATCAGATTACCAAAGTGCTGAAATCTTTAGAAAATCTGGCTATTTATTTTGTTGCTGAATAGGATCAGAGATCTTTTGAAATCTGCCTCCAGTTGGAGTGCTGCGCTCTTTTGAAAAGCTACCCCTAAATCTGTATATGTCTCAATTTCTCTATTAGCATTATCAGCACTGTTCTGCATCAAGAGCATGAGACACAGCTAGCATACACAGTAATTCAAATCTGAAAGGGGATATATAAATGTACGGTTTCTCTGATAATTGTAGAAATACAGTATGTACTTTAAAAAGCAAATCAAAAACAATTCCCGATTTTTACTAACCTGTACATAACTGGTTTTCTTTAGGATCTGAAGTGAGGTAATGTTGATGATATTATTCTGCTGGCTATAGGTAAAGTTTTGGAATTGTCTATATGTATAAAAATGTGAGCAAAGATATTTCTCCATCTTCCTTTTATGATTATGAGTATTAATTTCATGACTTTACACATGATGAAATAAGACATAAAATTATATACTTGCATGTGGTTCCATCCAACACAAAGCAAAGCAAAAACAATTTTAATAGGATACAAGTAGAATGCAAAGTGACAACACACACATGCTTGTGCAGATGCACTCAGCTAACTCGGCGAGTAAGAATTATAGGGAATGACATGCTCCAGCACTGAAATTAAGGTAAGAATTTTCTAACAGCTCCATTTAGGAGGATGACTCTGGCACAACTGGTATTTATACACACAATAGCTTGTTAGGTACTTGCCTTTCTTTCCTTCCATAGTAACAGAAAGCACAGTATGACTAAAGCCTTTGTAATTAAAAATAAAAATATTCACCTTGGCTTAAAAGCTAGCAAATAAACAGAAAAAGATGTTTCTTAAGGGAGCTTGATACTATAAAACAACACAAGTTCCCCAGCTGTGTAGAGATTCTTATTTTGCTCGCAATCTCGGGTAGATATAGAGGCTTACATGTTCTCTAAATTGTAAGCTCTCTATGAAGAGTGTTCTTTAATTACTGACAGCTAATGAAAACAGTTTTTACTGATCTCTCTAATGTCCTGGGAAAGTCTTTACTATGGATTCATTGTATTCTACTTTATAGCCCTGATTGAAATGGGAGACCACAAGAGCATAGGGATTTGGTGGAAACTCGATTTCCTTCCTCAGGCTTCAAAGAGAACAGTTGCAGAAATTAAGCTGCGTTGATATCGTGGTAAAACTTTGGTCAGACTGTGGTTATACTCGCATATTATATAGATATAAAATCACTGCACTTTGGTTTTTAGGATTGCTGGATCTACCTTCAGTATTTAAATCCTGCTCTGTTGACCAAAGGTATCTAATATAACCATTACATCAAAATAAGATTTATTATTAAGTCCATATACTTACAAATTCACTGCCAGGACTCTGACTGTTATTTACTCCAACTATTGAGACAGTCACTTTGGAAAATACTAATAAATATATAAGTGCAAACATGTGAGATTGGAAACATAGACTTACTCTTTCTAGTTCAAAAAAAGTTTTTGTGCTTTCTTCCATTTCAAACAAAACATTTTCTTTGAGTCATAATATTTTATCTGCAATATGGAGTGATGCAACTCTTGGTAAAACAAATATTATAAATGCCCATTCATTTACACTGCTTTATTTCCTCTAAGCACCCCGTCTGGGTTTTTTATTTGTTTGGGGTTTTTTTTAAGGTTCCACTACATTCATTATCAGTTGGTTAATCTATTTCTTCATACAGACGCATTTATTATCCCTGCAGCAGACTCAACAAGATCTAAAAGCAGCATTCATTCAATGGGAGATATATGGTAGAAGTTCAGATGACCTAGAAACCAATAAACTAGAATAATAAAAGAAACAAAGGCTAAGTTCTATGGAATTTAGGAGGGCTTTACATATGTCCCTACATTCTCTGGCCAGCCGAGGAGACTAAGCTATACTGAAACTGTTAAATCCAACCACAGGATCCAGTTCCTCAATAGCTTTCATTCGCAAAATTGCACACTACAATATTAAGCTTGACTGAGACTTTGTACAAAACACTCTTCATTACAAAGGCACTTTCCTTGTGTTCAGTAAAGAACAAATCAGAAGACAAAAGGTTTATCAGATATTGCAATCTACAGATAGCAAGCAACAGCCTTTTTTCATTTTACATATCAAAAACTATGGCAGTGATTACTGTTTCTGATTACTAAAAGCAAAAAGCAGAACAAGCGCTTTTGGCACACCGGATTTATTGCACATCTGTAATTGGCTAACCCCATCATGTGCGTTATTTGAAAAAGTTATGTAGACTGCACATATAATTTAAGATATTCATGCTTCTAAAAAAGACCACCTGGAGCTAACCCATGCAACACAAAACATGAATCCAAAAATCACATGGAAGCATTTTATTAAGAGTTTGGAAAAGAGGACTGTTGTGGTACTGACTTTTACATAGGAATTTCTACGGGATGAAAATCCATATCATTACATGGTGAAAAGAAATTAAGTTGGTTTTAATTTGAAAGTTTTCCCTGGCTTATTTTCTTATCACCACTAAGGTTGGAGGCAATGCAACTGTCAACACTATACTCCTCCTGATGTATTTACCTCTGCAAATTCTGAAGCCCGTGCTCTTGCCAAAACCACCTCAGTCTATACCATCAATGGTCTCAACAATCAGTTGTAATGACAACACCCACCATCTTTTAGCTGGAATGAAGAAAGTATGTTCTCAATTGAGGAGTGAATTTTTATTGACATGACTACTGTGACATTGAAGGGAGAAAGAATAAAGTGAGAAGTTAAAAACTTTGGGGTTTCTTTTAAATTCTTCACCAGGTTGTTTTCATTAGAAAAACTGCATTAAGAATGAAAGATGTAGAGAAAAATGCAGGATTACAAAAAGGAGAGAGTCAGAACTGGAAGCTGAGTAAAAGACAAAGACATTATGAATATTCGGTGTTTCAGCTATGGACTGAAAAAACCCCCAAACAGCTAAGAAAAATAAGCTGTATTAAAGAATATAATGAAAATACAAAAATGACCAAGTCAGTGTAATAGCACAAGAAGAGAAAGGAAGATGAACTGCAGTGTAATAGGATGGAAATACAGTAGTGGCTGGGAGTGAAAGAAAAGACGTTAAAGCCACCTTTTCAATTTTCCTTCTCTTAAAAACACTCAATGTGTGGTTGTTTTCCCATTTAATTGTTAAGTTGTAAGGTGGAGTTCTAGCAATAAACAACTCTTCCAGGTACTGACATCTGATTGACAGCATTTTAGAAAAATTATTAATTTGTTACCAGCAGTAAATGTTTTGTGCCTCCACAGAAGTGATGGATAGAACTTTTTATGATACAAATAAAGCTCCATGAGAAACTAAATCATCCTATCATTTCTGCTAGCAGAACTGGAAGGATCAGGTAGGCTCTTTTTATGCCTTTGTTCGTGAAAGAAGAAAAGTAGAGCTGAACTTGAAATGCTTTTCCCAGTACTCCTGTTCTGCTTCATAAAAAACCCAAAACATTTCAAAGTCTTTTAACTCCAGTAGCCTGGAGTTTAGGACAGCAAAGACAAACGTTAAAATAATAATAATAATAACAATATTTTCATACTCAAACAAATACATGGTAGGAGGTTCGATTTACTAAGCTGCATAGACTGTGGTCTATGATCCAAACATCATTGTAATTTGAAAATTTTAAATCAGCATTTCAGCCATGTTTACTCCCAGTTCATTGATGATCATGCCCAGAGCACTTTCTACAGAGAAACACAGAAACTCTTCCCTTAAGAGTAACTTTCGCTTCTATCTGCTTTCTAAGATCAATTAGTTATACGGTTGATGTGTTTCATTCGGTTCTGTGTATACAGCTTTCTTCTAGTATTTTAAAAACGTAATTCTTATTCATTAGGACAGCAAATGCCTCACAAATACTTCAGTATACAATGTATATCCTAATTAACGGGACTTGCAATTTCAGAGAATTAATCTGGATTTGCTTTATAAGAACTACTTCCCATTTATTCATGTTTGCTGAAAAAAAATACACAATCTTACTTTTATCCTTTTAGTGCAAGAAATTTCCCAATATTTTGCCTACAATTGCTTTGAGGCCTAAACAGCTCAGTACTAGAAACTTCACACCGCCAGCACTTTGAAAGAATGGATGACCCTGAAAACTATCAGGCTTATATCAGAGCCAACCCTTGTCTGAAGAACACAAACAATTTATGCAACACTTCTGGAATACCTGAGAAACACTGCCTGCTGGGATTCAGCATGATGATGCCCAAGAATTTCTGATTCCCTTGCTTGTTGGTACAACAACCTAGGTAGTAAGCAACCTATCAAAGCAATGCAGAACTGTGGCAACTAAAATGGGGACAGGCCTGTGGATATGATGGAGATGTCAGGGATTTTCTCACTGCGGTGTTTTTGGCATGTCTAAGCATTATATCCTTTTTCAAGTATGTTTAAAAGCTTGGTGTAAGCATTAAAGACACATTTCCTATTTTCCCAGCAGAAATGATAGAGACAGCATTCATCACGTATCGGCATGACTCAAACACAAAGGAGACGGTTCTCGGAACCTCACATTTTAGACTCCAGCATTTGTATTCCAGCAGCAAAAGGCTTTTGTATGTGAAGCTTGAGGGAAAAACAAGGATGAAACAAGACAGAAACCACAACAAGCTATAATAATGTAATTTTGATGAAGAAGATATGATATAGAATCAAATAATCATTTAGATTGGAAAAGACATTTAAGACAATCGAGTTCAACTGCAAAGCTAAACCTAACTCTGTCAAGTCCACCAAACTATGAACTCTGAGAAGCAAATTTTCCTCCCTTGATTTTTCTAGTGTTGATAGCTATGATTGTATATGCTCCTTCAACACTGCCATTAACAGTAACCTGAACGATGAAGACCTGTAGAATGGATTCTGTACAAGCAAGCACTTAAATAAACCTTATCAAGCTGTTCTGCATCAGTAGAAGTTTTACTGTAACTTACTGCAAAAGAGCCTATACTATTGCCAGGATGGTCTCACATTTCTAATACACATAAACCCACTTTTTCTTGAATTTTTCTAATTCTTTTAGGTTTTTCCTTAATGTCTCTACTTGTCTTTGCCAACATCCTGCACCTCAGACATTCCAGTTTATCTTACTATATATTTCCCTTCAATTCCCTATGTTTTATATAAGTAAACATACATACTTTTCCAAAATAATTCCTTGACTTTCATTCTGAAAAAGTATGTAAGTTTTAGAGTTCTCAGGTGCACAGGAAATGATAATATCATAATTTTTTTTCTTTAAGAGTTCTAGTCAATTTTTATTCTAATTTTTTCCATCAAAATTTTTCCTCACAATCAATTTCACACATAAGTTTCCCCATTAGGCAGTTAAACCCTCAAAAGCACTAAGTGTATTAGTTGGCATCCTCCTCCATTTTCAGAGATTGAAAGCAAAAAATCAAGTTGTGATCACTTGTCACCAGGCAAACACCAACTCTGAGTCCCATATTCAATTCATCTTATCTATCACAATGAGATTCAAATTGAGTTACCTCATTTTGGTTTCTGTGTCTTTCATAGCCCAATAGTTCTCCCAGAGAGCATTAATGTTTTAGCACTGACCTCCTGAACTTTTTAGCACTCGATTTCTACATTCAAACAACACCTAATCATCTTTAACTTACGTAACAGGTCAATGACTAAGCTATCTATTCCTACAGCTGCGCTGCCCCTATGGCCACATAAACAGGTTTAGAAGGGGGTAAACATTATGCTTACAATCAATGTTTGATACTGATACAGTCAGAGCACTTCATAGTGGCCTATATAAAAACAGGGGTCAGATTCTCATAAGCATAATGCCCACAAGACAGGGAGAAATAAATTACAGGGCTGACAAGAATTCTCCAGCACAGGAGCATTAAGTTCTGCACAATGTAGGATGGCAAGATTTGGAGACTCTTTTCACAGCAAGGAATACCACCAACTCATCTGAATTATACTGTTTTCATCTGATTCACTTTTTCACTTTTAACAGTGAAAAATAATGTCTTAGGCCAAAAACACTGATGAAGAAATTAATTCTTTTTTCTTTCCCCCTGCAGATAGTTTCCCTAAGACAGAATTGTGTAGTGGTTCAGAACAAAAGGCCAGTTTTACTGGAAGGCTTGTGAGTGTTGGCAGGGCAATGGTTATTCTGTCTTGCACCTCCTGCTCGGAAGACAACGCTCCATTTAAAACAGAAAAGGCTAACAACAGGTAATGTTATTTAAAGTGTTTCCACAATGAGATCATGCAGAAGAGAACAACTTGTTTATCTCTTATAAATGCATACCTATCCAGTACAAAAATTATTAGAAAAAGATATTTAAATTAATGAAAATAATTCCACTTGACATTTGGGATAACAATTACCATACTTTCCAATTATCATTATTGCTTATTTTCTTTCCCACAGAATTCAAAGTGCTGGACTTATTTCCTCAACCCCAAGTCCCACAGTATGATAAGACATCAGGTTCATTTTCAAGCTACACTTAACATACACTGTTTATTTTGAGAATCGATCCTTGAAAAACATGCTAGTTTGAAGGAAACAAGTGTCATTTTGTTCATTTTGTTTTACATTTTTTCTTCTTGTCATTATCAAATTTTTTTGTAAATATCATTATCCATGGAAAACTGAAATAACATTGAGGGCTTTATTGCAAGTAGCTTTTCAGAGTCGTATTTACTTTGATCAAATAAGAACAATTTGGATGAGAAATATTTCAGTACACCACAATACTTCTAACAGTCTGACTTCTTCTCATACTGATATATCTTAATTCCCAAACGTATGTGTAAAACTACCTAATTGCAGAACATGGAACACTAAAAGCAGAGATGTGTAAACTAAAAGTGACATTATTTATGCAACCTACCAGTCAGGCAGCACTATTTACTGAAGTTCTTTTCACTCCTCAGCTACAATTTCTCATTCATCTCTTCTCTTACAGCAGAACAGTAAGATTATTTTACTTATGTAACAAAAAATGTAAAGATTTGGCTTCCAAAAGTAAAACTCATGATAAACGCACTTTTAACTTGACATGCCCAAAGCTGTCTTACATACTCTAGGATCCACAGCACTCAGCAGGAAATTAGACTCATGGCCTTGCACAAACACTTGTATCTCCAAAGACAGAAATTAAAACCTTATGCCAATGAAAAGAGGAATTAAAATTTAATAATGATTTTGATATCATCACAGCAAATTTCCAGGATAAGGGTTTGCAAAATTAGACATAGACTACTAGGCTTAATTGCTACTTCAACTGAAACAAAAATGGTAAATGGTGGGAACTTTGTTCAAGACAGTCATGATCCTTCTTTTTACAGACACAATGGTCTCAAGTCAGAACCTATGTCCCAAAGATTGCCCCAAACCAAAATACACAGCACGATTTTACCTCAGCCAAAAACATTCAACACACCGAAGAATACCCCTGTGCTTCACACTCCTCCTCTCCCTTCCTCTCTTCACTTCAAAAGAAAAAAAAAGAAAAAACTGTGGCTTGGTAAAAACACCCACAACATAGTCGAAAAGAAAATGAAAACCTGCATGATCTTTGAATGTTTGGAGAAAAAGTTTGGGCTAAAAATTCAAATAAACTTGGAGTCAATCATCTGAAGACAATGTTCCAGAATAAGAAGGTTCTCACAAGAGTTTGGTGTTGGAACAGGACTACAAGGCCTAGTATCAGAATGCAAAGGATGTTTTCAAGTGCCATGCCACGTAAAGTACCACTTACTGGCTGAAAGCATAGCAAATACTACGAAAATACCTCCATTCCCAGATAACTTATGGAAAACCCACCTTTGAGTTCAAAAAATTGATCAGCAGATTTATCTCAGAACATACCCCAGACTCAGAATAAAGACTTTTGGAAGGACAGAAACAAAATATATTGTTTCAAAATAGTGCATATTTTATGTACTATCAAAGAATCGCAATTTTAGTCCTACTTTCTCTAAAGAACTATTTTGATTATTTTCTGCCATATAGAGTCATGTTCTGGTCTTTAAAATCACCTGCTATAAGTTATGTGTGTATTTGTGTACAAGGACTAAGATTTCCTATACACAGAAAGCCTTAGACAAAGTACCGAAAGAAAAATAACTGAAGTCTGCTGTATTAGAAGATGGAAAATATTTCCATTTTTAGCAAATATCAAATCATTGTCTATTGCTTTTAAGATTAATAAAAGATAAAATGGTTTCTAGATCACCTCTAAATAAAGATTACTATGAATGGAGAAATGATTTACCAATAGTCACCACAACGAGATTTCTTTAAAGGTTACAATCATCAGTTATTTAGCTGAAACACTGCTGAGAATGCCTGGTCATTTCTTGAATAATGCATAATGTTCATTGGAGATTCGATCTGTATTATAACAATACAGATATTTCTAAAATAATGGAGAAAACTATCTTTTACTTTCCAATTCCTCAAGATATTTCCATGAAGTAATTGACTCAGAAAATATTATATGGAGTTACCTGAGTGCGCATTTGCAAGCACAACTTGTAGTGATCACTACCCGATAGGCATAAGAAAACAAACTCATCAGCTTTTACAGGCTTCTAAGAAAAGCTGTGATAAATACAGGACAAGAGTAAAGGACCTTCCTGAAATATTACATTAAAATTATTAAATTGCTGTACAGTACTAGGGAAAAAAATTAAAACTAAGCCTTTAAATTTAATGATTAACACAAGCATACCAACACATTTGGGAGGAAGAAAAAATAAAGCAGTTGCCTACACAACATAAGTACCGCTCATATAATTTTCCAAATACCTTTAAGTCTATTCAGAAGATTGCTTGGGCACACACACAAAGTATAATTTCTAGTGTTTTATTGTAGGTTTATTAACCATACTTCACATGAAGCTGCAAGCTATTTTTGTGAGCTTGTTTATACAAATGAACTTCAAGGGCAGCAAAAAGCAACCTTAATAAACGAAACTGAATTTCTTTTGATGTAATTTCATGAATGTTTGATCAGAATGTGTTAACAGGTTTCTATGTAAGAAGAACTAGTGAAGTAGTAAAATATACCTGTACTATACAGTTAAACTTGCTTATGGGGAATTTTTATACAATGAAACAATGTTTCATCAAAATTGTTTCAATATACTAACACATACCTAATACAATCCTACTTACTATAAAGCTAAGCACGCAAACAGGGGAAAAGAAAAAGGCAAAACCCCTTCCTCAGCGCCCACACAGCCCTTACCCCTAGGGGAACAGAAACCGTATCACCAGATGGGTGGAGAAGCAGGGTTATCAGATAGGGGGAACACACAGTAAACGCTAACCCAGCTTTTTTATAGGAAGAAACATGTTAATCTAGGTCAAACTATCTGCTTGTCTAAGAATAAGGTTTCATTCTCCCTTAAAATTCTTTACTTCATTAGAATCTTTGTACAAAAAGGAAGCTTTAGTATTCTGGTATATGTTCCACAGGAGGATAATGAAAAACAGATCTCACATACTCTGAAGACATACACAGAGATCTGCAGAGCTCAGACTTTCAGTAATACAGGACAGCTTGTAGAAGCACAGAGAGATCATAGATTGTACAGCAGAGTCCACTTTATATCCGCCTTGAAACACTGTTTAATTGCCTGAGAATAAACTCTCATTCTGAAAAAAATGGGGAACATTTGCATATTATATCAGAAGCCTGATCAACCATTTTATACTCGTGCCCTGGATGATGTAATTATTACCTTTTTTCCTCCATGAGAATCATATATGATGTGGCAGATAATATAAATTAAATATATGAAATGACACAACTATGTCCAGCTACTAAATCCTCAGACTGAAAGTGCTTCAGCTTTTGCCCTCTATGCCTATCGCCACCCACTGAAAATTGTAACTTTACTTAACTAATATCACTTCCTTTAAATGGAAGAGCAGGTAAAAGCCCTTTGCACCATCAATACCCTTCATGGGTAGTTGTGGGCTGATAAATAAGATTATATTTCCATCTCCTTCCTCCATCCTTAAAAGTGGCTCTTCTTTTGCCTCATGCTATATAAATTCTATGTAGTTTAATATAGATTAAGAGTTTATATTCCATAATATGCAGAAAAAAACTGAAGTGCTCAAATGTTATATGCCTCTTTCAAAACATGTTTCCTCCAAAATGTGAGATCAGTAGCGAAAATAAAGCAGAATAGCTGTTGATGCTGCCAAAGCCAGGACAACCAGAAATCCCAGGTTTTGATAACCTGGATTTCTGTTAATGCAACTTGCTCAGTAATTTTAAATACTTATCAGACAGCAAGATCACACTTATCAACATGAGTAGTATAAGTAAAAAAAATACAAAACCCAAAAAAATTACAAAAAAAAAATCGACTTTACATAAGTAATTGGAAACACTACTTAGGACCAACATGCACACAGCTTCAAAAACCACCGACTGATTCCTCCTTTACCTGAACTTGTGGCAATTCAGGTAACACATCTGAAACACTGACTTTTCTGCCTGACTGCTTCTTTAAGCATGAAAAGAGATTGTTCAATAATGAAAAAGTTTATTTTGTCTGAAATGTTGATAGATGCCTAGTGGCTCAGAAGTCAAAATAATTTCTATAGACATTACAAGATGATAAATAAAATCCCAGTCTCTCACCTGAAGATTTAAATATTTGCATGTGATGCTCTGAAACTTCAGAAATACCTGATTCTACCTCTAAGGTATAGTCAGAGAATTAACCAACTGACTTCTCAAATCAAGAAATAATATCATGTTCCTCTCAAATGCATCCTTACATAAAATACTAAAACAAAACAACACAATAATAGCTAAATAAATTGAAACAATTTAGTCTACATCACCGAGAAGACTTACAGCTGTAGTAGTTACAATAGGATCGTTGTTAAATAAAAAATAAATAAAATAAGAGGTTTATTTCACCTTCACATGGTGTCTTTCTCATGCAGACCTCAGATTTCCACATTTGAATCCCTTTAAAGGATTTGATATGCAGGGAAAGAAGAAAGGATTATGGTAAAAATTTCAATTTAGAGGTTACTAAAGGCTGCCATATTCGACACTACACAACATATTTACTCCATACCTTTTACTGATGTATTAGGTGGAGGTCCTTCCATTCTCAAGTTCCATGGAGGATCACCTTGATTAGCAAAATCCCTCATTTTCAGATAACTAATTGTAAGTCGGATGATGGATGCCTTGTCAAGCTGGCTGGTAATGGCTGCAGGCAGTGGCAACAACTTTGCCAACTCATAGAATTCAAAGTTCTCCTTTCCCCGACGAGAGCGAGCAGCATCTCGGGACTTTTCCTTCCTCAAAGCTTGTAAACTGAAAGAAAATAAACAAAGTAGGACATTCATCAATATTAGTGTTCTATCACATTTAAGCAATTTTCCTTTTTCACTGCTGGTCTTCTCTAAAAATTGCCACATTTTCAAAATGCTGTTGTGTATGGATCTACAGACTCCAGGATATATGAAATGATACTCTGGACTTCAATGACTAAAATTAACGAAAATAATTGAGTTTCAGTAGTAGTCAAAATATTATGTAATTATTCAACTCATTTCAGTCACTTTCTTCTTATCCTGCCCTTCCTTATTCTGCTGTCAGTCTCAAGAAAAAAATTTGCAAGAATGCTGTGTACACATGGGGTTTATCTGCCTAGGTGCCATTGCTTCTCCTGAATCACTGTAACCCAATTTTGCCTTAATTTGTGCCAAATTCTGCCTCTTGGGAAAAGTTTAAAAGCAGATGACTCAGGTGTGTGCCACCTCTGACAGGGGCTGCAGTGCAGCCAAGATGACCAAACCGGTTGTACAGTATCTTCTGAGCCACAGAAGTTTAAGTCTGGTGTAAGAACATAAACCTTCCTGGGTTTCGTGAAGCTGTTCTTTAGCAGTTCAACTGCCTTTGCAGTGGAAACATTGTTTGTCAGAGGGGTGAGCAAGCAGTTAATACAGTTGCGTGCTTTGCATTTCTGATTGCAATCACAGTGTGCCACATACATGGCAGATTGACTACTTTTTGGTCAGAGATGACCTTCTGCTTTACACTGTTAGAGCTCCTGTTGCAGCAGTGGATCACTTGCTGCCAGCCATACAGAACACTCAAAGGTAACTGATTTTACTCCTGGGCTATTTGTTTAATTGGTCTAAAATTGCTGTATGCACAGCGTGATGACACAGTGGTTAACCACTGGGGTCTTCTCCTGATCTTTCCCTGTAACTCAAAGGAAACTCAAGTTTCAATACATAATAATACAACCTTGTGGGTTTCGGGACAGACAAAGAAATGTTTGTATTGCCTCTTTTTTTAATGGGAGGTGTTTCAGGGTCCGTTGGTTTGTTTGCTTTGTTTTTTTACAATTGAAGCACACAGATTAAGACCACTAATCTAAGGGCTCTCTTTACCTGTTTTCCTATCTTGAAAATAAACTACAGAAATTCTCTTATTTTAATATTCTTAACCACCTGCATTTTTGTAGTCATCTCTGCCACCTCAGACTTGAAAGGGTGTATCAGCTGGGCCCTTAACACACAAATTAAATCTCTCCCTGAAACTTCTCTGAGAGGTTTCTCTACACAATTCCATACCAATAGCAATTCTATTTAAGAAGACAACCTAGCTAAGAAATAAGGATAGTAAGATAAAGATACAGGAGAAAACAGAAAGGAGAAACATGTCCTTACCCACGGGTAAAGATATACAATCCTACTGAATCACGCAGTAAAGTACATACTTGTCTTTATGAACTCTATTTAGAATGTTAGGAGCTTGATTTGTAAATTCTAGTCTCAGGAAAAAGTACCTGAAAAATAACAATTTGCAATACTCATTGTGGATGCATCCCTATCCAACTTCAAATCATAAGTATCTATGGTCATAGATGCCAAAAAACCCTTAAAAGGTGTATTAAGTATAACACAGAAGTATTTTGTGCATATACAGAAATCCAGGAGCTACAGCTCTGCGAGGTATGAACTGCCCAAGTGATTCCAGAGAAGTAGTATACCCTCTACAACTTAAAAACCTACAACAGTAACATAAGGAAAAGGCAGGCAAGCATCTCTGCCCAATTGCTTGCAGTGAAAGTTCCATTTCATGGCACAAGGCATGGTCTTTACTACCTGTTACTGCACCTTTTTTTCCCAGAAGCCAAGCCTGAGAACCTCAAGTCCCCAAATCAAATATGAGGAATCCAGAGCTGAGACTCTAGATCTGTTCTGAAAGTCTTCACCAAGAGGTTCACACCTCCTTTCCAAAGCACTGAATTATAAACCTGTGTAAGAAGGGAGCTTTTTGGAGTTCCCTAATAAAACAAATCAGAAACGTTACAGACCTCAGCAACTTCTGAAATTGAAAAATGTTAGAAATTGAGTAGTGATAGAATATTCCTGAGCAACACCAAAGTCTGACTCTAAAGTTTACAAGTCCGATACATGTTTCAGAGATTGCTGAACCTGAGTAATATATTGAAATGTAAACTTATACAAAACATTACTGGATGAGTAACAGTTTGCAATGGAACTCAATTAAGCTGAAAAGTGAGGCTACCTCTGTCAGCAAACAGAATCATTTGAAAGCCACCTATGTGTACTCAAATTTTTACAATAAAAAAAGTAGAAAGGATGACGATCTGACATAGGAGATAAACAACAGAAATTCCTGAGAAACAGTATTCAGAGTAACATGCCTTTTCACCCAGCCATTTGGTATACTGTCATGTGTGGAAGCTTTACATAGTGAATCAAGTCAAAAAATTTGTAATTTGTAGAACTCTTCTCTTGGCATCAGTGAATTAAGCTAAATTTAGAAACAGTGTCTGTTGATATGTGCATACAAGTCCTAATTTCTACTCTACATAACTCCACTTATAGTGTTGGACACTTGCAGTTATGCTGATAAAATGGATCCTCAATTTGGGAGCAGTGATTTCCTCAGCAGGATGCAGGAATTCATTAGCTATGACCTAAACATCATCGTTAATCCTCTCTGGCACCTATGATTCCGATAGGTGGCATCAGCTTCACCATCAGATTCTCTTAACAAAGTAAAGTACTGGCACTGATAATCCCAAGAGGGTGCTAGAAAAGAGGGTTGTGAAGCTCACAACAGAAAGCAGTGGCATTGATACAGGAACAAAACCCATCTTAGGGCCTGTCATAGAACACTGGGATTAGAGGTGGTTCTTGGTAACACAACAAACTTAGTAAAGTATCAGGCTGCAAAAAGTTAGAAATACAGAGGCTTTCCTGCTAATGAGAGAAACAAAAGTGTGGGGAAACTGCACGCATGTTTGCTAAGTGGATTTCTAAAACAGTCAGAAAACACCAAGAAAGAAAGCATCATAAGTTTAAGAGCTCTCACATGACAGAGAAGGTTCCCCCAACAGGCAACAGAAACTACATATAATATCTACGATACCAACAAGAAAGTATCAGTGGAAAATACACCCCAGGGATACAAATATTGCTCCCTCTTTGCCTTCTATGGAGAAGGGTAAGGAGCCAAGACAATTGGATCAGAGTGTGTCACTGTACAATATAAAAGGATGATGTTGTCATACAATCACGAAACTTCATGCATTCCCTTAAGAACATATTCCTCATAGAATTTCCATATACAGGGTCCACTAAAAAAGACTAAGAGGTTTCCAGCTGCTAGCTCCTGATAATTCTGAGAAGCAGTACCATATAAACAGGATATTTAATGGCTTGAAAACTAATGCTTTTTTAGATATGGTTTCTAAAATAGATTTTATTTTTTGTTTTAGGGCCTTTCCAGATGGAGTGATATAAAAGGGGTCTGGCTTTTACAGATGAAAGGGTACAATAAATACTACCATATAATTCTCAAATGGTATACATGACATTTCTAAAGTAGATTTTCTATTGAAGACACAGCAGATGCAGAAGACATGATAATATGGTGTTGCATAAAAGTTTTATTGGTACTCATAACTCACTTGTGATTTCATTGTGCTTGTGGTCATTCCTAGCTTAACCTGCTCCATATTTTATTTCACATAATTTTATATACTTTACATTCATAACCATATACATGCATTCATATCTACATGCACACCCACAATCTTCACATCTGACCAATCGACATCTCTCACTTTAAAGTTGGGACAATCACAGCTGCTAATTTTTGCAGCATTTAATGGCAATCAAACATATTACAGCATATCAACAGTTACACTGACCCACATCACCAAGGGTTTTTTTTTAGCATATGTTCAGAGAATCACTGAATATTCCGAGTTAGAAGGGACCCACAAGGATCATTAAGTCCAGCTCTTAAGTGAATGGCCCATTCAGGAATCAAGCCCACAACTCTGGCTTTATTAGCACCATGGTCTGACCAACTGAGCTAATCTCAGGGTCATATCAATACCTTGTTTTCATGTCTCACTTTGGGGACTAAAAAACAGTGAAAAAAATTATGTGAATTTGCATTGTGAATGAACACAGGGGAATGGTTGCAGTTACGAATAAGTATTTCTGCCTGCAATTTCAAGATATGGCTTGGAAACAGGTGTATATCACAGACTTGCCTGGGTTTAGAGCGGCAGCTTACTTTTGCATTTCACCTACACTGTTCCCTTAAACCTGACACGGGCAAGACCCCCAAATAGGGCTTCTCAGAAGCATCAGTCTGCCCATGCACAGCCCCATGTAACAGCACTGGTGGGGTTTTATGGTACTCTCATTGGACTTGTCACAAATAAACATTGGATTGGGAGCAAAGGCCATAAAACAATGTTTGAGGGACAGACGACTACTGAGCTCCAGATATCATGGCCCTGAGCCAGTGGGCAGCTTGTCTGCAGTGCGCCCTCATAGTTTTTGCTCATTTCCATTAACTACAGGCAGAGAACTATGGCATACTCTCATAAAGCATGTACAGTGTTTTTGGGAATGGCATTGAAATCCTCCCTGATTTCAGTAGAAACTTTATAAATGAAACAGTATACCAGAACAGAGAATTTTTTCTTGTGTTACTAAACATTTTCATACTTGTTAATTCAGCTATTATTGAGCACTAGTGAATTTCTTAAGCCTCTAACAACAATATGGATTAGTAGCAGCAAAACCAGATACAGAGCAAAAATAACAATAAATCTCTAAAAATGTTTATAACAAGCTTTATAGAGATTGAAGCAATATGAGTATATGTGTATTGTTACATTAGTCTAGTTTTTTAAATTCAAGAATCAAAAAGTCCACTATAAACATTATCTAATTCTCCAAAGGACATAGTCAGATGGATGTTATATCCCTTTCACAGAAAAGAAATCAGATATATGGAAAGGATGTGCAACATTACCGTGCACAATGAATCTGTGACAAAAAATATGGACCGGAGACAAGTGATCCAGCCCCCTCACTGCCCTGAGACTTTCAATTATGTATATCGCTCTGTGTACAGTTTTCCAATACAAAGAATACAAGAATGTTCACTTGCTATTGAGCATAGTTACAGCATTACATAAGGAAATACATTTATGCTGTTCCTGCGTCCACAGGCACGCATTTGTGCAATTCTATATGAGTTACACTAGAAAGAGCCTCTTATCTTTCTCTTACTTTGTTCCATGTTAATATGATGTGACAGAGGATTATCATGCTTTGGACATTTTTATATTTAAATCAACTTTAGATCCCTTCCTCTTTAATTAATAACCTATTTATACCATTTTGGTATCTATATCAATGCAATGTGGTGAGTGACTATGAAAATTTAACTAATACAAATGTTTATACATTCTGATCTATTATAGGAATAATTGATTACCTGTGCCCTCACAGTCACATCCTTAAGAATCTTTTCTGAGGCTTCAAGTTGACCAGTGCAAACAATGAGACCAGTTTAGCCCATTTATAATAATGAATACATTTAAAAGCTGACCCTTAATGCAAGGGCAATTCATTAAGATAATGTCCCGCTCCACGTATGGATGACCACCCATAGGCCATGTTCTGGCATATAAAAATATGTTGTTACTTCACTGATGTCACTGCACAATTACACTTAATTAGAAGTTCAAAGAATGGAGCAGCATCGATATTAAATGACTCAATTATTTGGAATGCTTATTTATTTTAATTCTCTGTGACTCTTCATATTCCTGAGGTTTTTAGAAAAGTTAATAGCAAGATCTCAAAAACAGTGTTCAGTCCAAGTAGATATTATTCTGAACAGCAGTGCACATTTTCAAACTCCAAAGAAATTATTTAGACTGGAGTAAAGAAGAAGGAAGTAAAGCAGAGTAGTCTGCACTGCATAATTGCACATATTGCAGTCGAAAAATCCAGTCTAGCAAGTCAAATATCATCACTGGTGGCAGCAGGAGGCTAAAGTCTGCTATTATCAAGGGTTTTTTTGGTTATTGTTCTGTTTTTCTAAAGCTTATGCTCTAGAGAGTTCACAAATATGCATGAAACTGGATATTTTTTCAGTACAGTAGATACAAGTGAATATAAAAGAATGAAGCAAGAGAGTTAATGCTCCTGTAGATGTGAATTAAAAGAAGAAAAAATCCTCTCTCAATTTCCTAAGACTAAATCAATTAGTTCTGAAAAATTGATAATGAAAGTATGTTAATATGTTTACCTCTAATTTCTACACTGCATTTTGATGTCTTTGGGGATTTCTTTTTGAGACAACTTTTGGACTCAATATTTTCTCCCCCCTTTTGCCTTTTTTTTCTTTTTCTTCTGCTGTCCTATTCATAGATTTTCTTTTCACGTTGTTTCTGAACTGAGAGTACAAGAACTTCAAGATTAATAATAACAGTTACAATGTTTAAAAGAGAAGACTACTTTCGTGAGGGAAAAACCTCCAAAAAACAGGAAAGGAGGAAAATCAAAAGCCACATTAAATTTTACCTTCTTTCTTTTTTAAGTAGATCTGAGAAGCCAGACGGCAGATTTTTATAGATTTTTCTACTTGTTTGCTTAGGAGATCCGAACATTGCTCCGTCTCACTATTTATCAATTAATCTAGCATGCAGCCTCAAAGGAAAAAGGTCGACTTGTATTAAAAATTCATCCATCAAAAATTCATCAAAGACTTCAGCATTTTAACTTGTGAACCTTTGAACACCTGCATACTTGTCAGATCTGTGGTCATAGTTAACTGGAATCTATAGTTACCAGAGTGTCTATACTTGCTCTGACATGAGCTGCATGAGCAGACTTTCATGCGAAAATGCAGTGTGTAACCTAGTGAGGCAGACTGCTTCCTCAAACTGCTCTTTTCATCACGCAAGGGGTATCTGATATCTGACTCAGTTCAAAGTCAGTAAAATCAGGCCTTTTCAATAAGCAAATATTTTTCAGGGGCATTCACTTTTACCCCACCGTAATTATCACCATTTTTACAGGGCAAAAGTCTGCCAAAAATGTAAACTAAACCATTACCTGGTATTATCACCAATGGTCTAGTCCACAAATTAAAGCCATTTAATGCTGTCCAAGAAAAAGTAATATTTTCAGAGAATTTCTTTAATATGTGAAGAAAGCTGTATAGTATATCCTGGAAGTTAAAGCTGGAACCTTCAAGTTCAAGGTAAAAACTCTGCTGCTTAACTAATGCACTGCTCATAGCTGTCATCATTAATTTATGTTAGCCTCTGTAAACATCAAGAGTATAATAGGCCAATTTCACAACTAAATATAGATGCACATTTTGCCCTTATATAAATGGCAGATTGCTGCTGTAGATCATCACTGCAGCAACACGTCAGTAAAGATGCACTGTTTGATGGTCTGATGCTCACACAATATATAAAACCAGTTGTAATGGTTGTTTGGAAGCAAAGTGTAACATAGCAGCAAAATTTCATTTGTTCCACAAACTCAGGATATATTAAGCTTGGCTGACAAAGACTGTTTGATGTGCTAAATCAGTTTGACCTTCATTTTTGCTTTATATTTCTCATTTAACACATGAAATGACCATTATTTTTTTCACTATATAGGAAAATATCCCAGAACTGATTTCTATTAAAAACGTTTCTTTTCCTTGTAGACACCAAAAATACATTTTGCCAAAAGTGCTTTAACAATTATTGCAAAAATAATGTGAAACTTATGAAAAAATAATACCTTTATTAAACCAAGCTTTTATTATATCCATACTTAGGATGGTTTTTAGGGGTTGTGGTTTCACAGAAGAGGATCCTTTTATTTTAAATATGTAAACTTCATTCAAGGAGAAGATTTGTGTATGCTTGAACTAATCATTAAACTGAATGTTTTATCACCAATGAGCACCTTTGTTGCAACATTTAAATAACAGGATTTCCTTCCAAAGTGAGTCATTTAAACATAATGATAGGAACCTGGCATGCTTTTTAAGGATTACAAACTTGCCATCCTGCACAATCCTTTAAAACTAATGTACACTTTGATACAGAAACCATTAAGTGAGCTGTGACACATTTCTTCAAACCCAAACTCTACAACTAGAACACTGGTGTTTTGATCTTTTTTTTCTTCCTATGTTGAACTAAGTAATTGCCAGCCTCATGATAATAGAGAACTGCAGTTTTATCAAGCAATTTTGCAGCACCCAATAAACAGCAGTTTACCTTGGAGCAACTTGTACATTTCACACCTTAAATTTCTATTTACCAAATCAGTTAATCACTTCACAATTGAACTTCTCAGAACAAAAAATTATCAATTAAAGTGGTTGAAACTCCTGCAAATTATCATTTAGGAATGAAGTAATTGCTTTCATCAGGGCAGAAAAGCCCGCCAGAACAGAAATGTCACTTCAGATTAGTGTTCTCACTCCTGAAGCTATGGATGACACAGCTGATATAAGACTAAATGCCAAGACCAATCAATTGCTTTTGTGGCTCTGTTCTGAGCTGCTGTAAAAAGGGCCATTTTCTAGGATCTACTCTTCATTATAGTAAATGCTATCTCCTTGGTAACATAATTCCATTTCTCATAAATTCCGTCTGAGAGCATTGTCCTAACAATGGATGTTTGTGGAAAAGAATGCTGTTGGTTTAATGCAAAGAAATTAAGTGTGAACGGCTGTCAAAGTACTATAGTTTGCTTGTTCTTAAACATAAATTGAAGTCTTTACATTAAAAACAGAATACTTTGGCGGAAATGAACGTTCTGAACAAGTGTGATATATTGCATTTGGAAGTGATGTGTTTCTAATCGAGAGTTTAGATTTTTTTTGAATACCTATGTTCTGTCTATAGTGGGCACACTTGTTCCTAAAAGAGATTTGTCAGTTTAAAAGGGAGTAGATAAACACTCCACTTATTTCACAGCCGTGCACTTACAAAATGTGAAACTGCGTAAGAAAACATGGTCTCATTATCATATGACATGCTATTTGTTAGCAGACTCATCTGTGTATAAAAGCTTTCCTTGAACTGAGCCTTTACTGGAAATATATGTATTTCAATTTGTACTGTTCAACTTCCTAAAATACTAAGAATCTGAGTTATGGTCTCCAATTAAAAGGATATCTGAGAAGCTAATTTGGTGGAACAGCAGCAATTTCCTGCACTGCTCTCCTCATGACTGAAGTTTAGAAGCAAATCCAAGATTACAGATTTTCGTTCAAAACAGGATGAAAAGTATTCCTCCCTCAATGAGCATAAGCAATTCCAATTAACAATAACAAGAGTTATGTGGCAGGAGAATATATTACTGCATATATAAAGAAGTAATTTATTCAACATTAGGATGAAAAGTGTGATTTTACTACAGTTTTTCTATGGGTAACCAAAGAAAGAGCACAGGTACACTGTTGCCAGATTGTGACTGTAGCCCTGAATGATGCAATCACATAAATATGAAAAGCTGCACCCATCAGGAGATGTGGGGAAAACAAGAGACAAGAGAGGCACGATGTCACTGTGTGTCCCATCTATCTGCTTGAGGTAAACACAGCACTTTCAACTGCAAAGCCAGGTAGCTTCAGTCCAGGCTGTGCACATATGCTATCTCATACACAATACTAAAAATGTCATATACCATATTACACTACTATAAATGTGAGCTTTACTCTTTGTCCTAACTAGTGGCTACTAAATAAATAAATCACTCTGAAACAAACAAAGAGAATCCAAATTTCTGACTATACTCCTTTTGCGAGTACTGTCTTTAAGAAGGAACACTTTGGATTAGGAGTTTTTTATCTGGTTCTGAATTAATACTTTCAAGAATGACTGAATAGCTGGTATTCTCCTCACCTACATCAGAGCTATTGCAAAAATTTTTGCTGCAACATTTATATCAGCTGTGGCCATTATTTTCCATAGCACTATTTTACCAGTGGTAGCTCTGAAATAAAGAGCTGTACAGGTGAAAACATTTTTTTATATCTTTTTTAACTTTTATAAAAGTTGTGTCTGCGCCAGGTAGTTTGTCTATACCATTAAGTTTTACTACTGCCAAAAGGCCTAAGAGCACAATGTTGCCTTCAGGCAACTCAAGTTCGCTCTTTTAGAGATGACCTAAATAGGGATTTTGTTAGAGTTGGCTGTGCTCTCTGTAACTATCCACTTCAATTTAGTTCCCAGAGCCAGGGAAAAAAAGCAAGAATTCTAACCTCTCTCTTTCACTGCTCCCACATAAATAATCTCTTAGTGGTCTGTTCTCAATTACAATACCAAGACCCTTTCTGAGGAGAAAAACATTATTTGTCTCCTTAGCTACCCTTACAATTTTCATCCTCATCATCTCCTGGTTCTTTCCTTCCCATCTAGAAGTTAGGCATATACTGATGGGTGAGTCTATGTAAAACATACACATGTTCAGTTGAGAACCCTACTCATGGGAGTCTTTACATGACCTTCTGTGAAGTGTTGAAGGGATATAGGATTCACTGGCACTGCACTCCAAAGGAGCTATTCCTGTTCAGAGTCACAACTGAGCTATCTTAAAACTGACAACAAAATAACTTTAACAGGACAGACAATGAGCTGTCCTACTAATGTCAGCCTTGCTCCCTGCATGTTTTTTGTGGCCTGTGATAAAACCTGTACTGATAGAGATCGCTCTGCCATTGATAATCAAGCCGCCTAGTTTTAAAATACCTCCAGTACATCTTAAAAAAAAACAAAAAAAACCCCAAAATGGAAAACATGCAACAACCAGCCTGAATGGTAGTATAGCTACCTCTGCTGAATGCTCAAGATCACATAGTGCATGCAAATTTTTTCTTCTGCAGTCTTAGGAAGACCTGTCTGCCTCCAGAAGTTCACTGATGGATTTATTGAAGCTTGTTTTCCTAGAAGCATGAGCTTCACTCTCCAAGGTGCAGTGTTAGCTGTTGAACCATCCACTCAGTATAGTATGAATGAGCTGCAAGGCCTTTCACTTTTAGTTGCTATTTTGCTTGAACCCTGAGCAGTTTAGTGGAAATGAATGTCATCAGAACACGAGACAGCAAGATTTTCATGAGCAGCACATATATCACCAGTGAAATAACTTTTATTACTGCTTACGTATTCCAGGACAGGCTATAGCCTCCACTGACTTCCCTTGCACTTTCTATTTAACATACTTCCTATGTAACACTCTGGGACAGGGGACAAGTGTTGTGCACAGTGGTGAAAGACAGAAGGTCATACGAAAAAGGATATTGTTCGATTTTTGGCACTTTTGATACATTGAAATAAAAAGTAAGCCCATACTGACTGCAGAAGGAAGACCTTCCTCCTTGTTCCCTCTAGAGATCAGCACTGGCCACTCACGTTATTAGGCTCATGTGTTTCCTGAAATGCCAGGAGTACTGTCAAAGGCTATGCACTCAACCCAGACCAAGAACTGCCTCACACAGCGGTAACCGCCGTGCTGGAAGTATGTCCCTATATATTTTAGTGTTCGGGCACTTGTAGCAGACCCAAGATTTAATTTCTAAATAAAGTTTTCAGATATGGCACAGCAAAAGCCAATTCTCCTCAGAAACCATTTTGACCAGTCAGAGTAGACCTGATGACACATTTATTTTATGACCAAAATAATGTATACTCAAACCTCTCCTCAAAACACATGCACCATCAATTACAATCCTAAAACTGTAAAAAGCAACACTTAGAGAAAAGCCTCAAAGTTTTAACAGTTGAGACATAAATCTCATGCCTTAAGCAATGCATATATTCAACAACATTCAACTACCACTAAGAGTAGCAATATCCTAAATCCATCAGACTGCACGTATTAAAGGTATTAAAATTATCTGGGTATTGCAACATTGTCATGTAGCCGCCCCAGCTACATCTCAACCAAGTAGCAAAGATCCTTGCTAAAACAATTCCTCATAAAGGGCCAACCAGTCACATCGATGAGAAATGTGAATGACATAAAAACACAAAACAAAACAGGATCCAAACGTAACAGTCTGTTCTGAAAAGCTCCTTGCCTTCAGTGACCTTTTAGTTACTCAGCAGATAGGGCACCCTCCTGTAAAGTCTTGCAGGTCTAGATCGGAGAGGAAATCAGAGAGGAATATTATGATTATCCAGGAACTATCTTCATCATGAGGCAGGGCATATAACATTACCCTGTAATTCCAGTTTCTTTTGCAAAAGTACCAATCCTAATCTGGAAACTCCAAGATGCAAAGAATTTCTATCGCTAAGCAGCTGCAATGTTTAAATTAGCCTCACCATTAACATTTTGTGGGGTTTTTTTCTGTTTCAACTTTGCTGAGTTCAGCTTTCAGTCACTGAATCTTGCAAGTCCTTTGTCCACTAAACAAAAGAAACTCCAAATATCTGCTATCTTCTCCCTGGCTGAGTAATTATGGTCTGTGATCAAGTCACCCTCTTAACCTTCCCTTTGACAAGATACTTGATTGACTAAACAAACTCTGTCATTGTATGTTTTCCAGTCTTCATTTTAGCAGTCTCTTTTTTTTCCAACAATAAAACAGTGAGAAAATTTCAATACTGAATCAGGCAGCAACAGTTATAATTATTTCCATGTTCAATATTTCAATTGATACCTTTAAAGATTATTTTACTCCATATCTGAAGCAGCATCATATTGGGCCATGGTGTTCTGCTGCTACTCGTACAAAAACTTAAGTGATTCAATTTGGGGAATCATAAGCAGGCAAGCATTTCTTTTATATCACCTCAGAATTTTTTGTGTAATATTGCAGTGTCAGATTAAAATAGCCAAACTCAGAAACAAGAAGAAACATTCTGTAAAATGATGAATTCTTGAGATAATCCCCAAAAGTCATTATTCATGGAGATGTTCAAAACAATTAAGGTATGATTTCCAAAACCACACAGTGCTGGCAAACCTCCTCATAGTGAAATGATGCAACAAATGTGTTTGAAAATTCCACCTTACTGTATTTGAAACCTGTCATTGCTGGGATAACCTCAGTCAGGTAAACCAAGAATAATTTTGAGTTGAGAGGAAGTTTATACCCATAAATACTGCATGTTAATCTTGGAATTTACCTGTTGATTGATCTATAAGCTCATCAGAAAAGGGAAGAGGTGGAATGACTCCTAGACTACTAGTAATAGCTAAATGAGTGATGCTTAAAACCAGCAATTGTGTTAGGTTTGTGGGTGGGGGTTTAGCTACAGAAAAGAAAGAAGAAAAGAAGGAACTATCACAAAGAGCTATTATACCTGACAAGCTCTACACAAGACAGATGAAATGTGAGTTTCAGTATTCAAAATAGAAAGGATACAATCATATGTCTGGTTAACTTACAGGAAATAGTTCCAGAGACAATTTTATACTAACTACAGTGATTTGAGCAATTTTTAAAAATAATACCAACCAATTTCTCTCCATTATACTCTGCTGGCAGAAAATAAAACATTTTTCTTTTAAATTATTGCCTCTGGTTTTGTTAAATCATGCAGCCTGTCAACATGTGGTCACCAGTTTTACATGATCTTTTTGCCTCTCTGGAAAAGAATGAATTTGCAGCCTGATCTGTGATATAAATACATAATCTGGCATCAGTTAGAGTTGATGCTATTACTACAAAAAAAAAAAAAAAAAAAAGATAAGGGACTGTAATACTGCAATATAAAAAAAAATCTAAGTCAAAATCATTTGTTTAAATTTAAGTACGACAGGGTTTTTGTTTTTCTTAAATACTAGGTCTGGCAGCTCCTGCTATTGAACAATTAAGAGGGAAAAGAAAAAAAAAATGGGAGTCTAATTCTGTCACCAGATGTGCCTGCCCAATTCCATTGATTTCAAAGGACAACATGGACCCTTAGTGCTAAGTGATTTCATAAGAGTAAATATTTGAGAAGTAGAATGAGAAAAAATGTGGAATCCTTCTTTTGGTACACAGTTGTTTCAGCAAGCTCACAGCAGCTGAACAAATTAAATCTCCAACCATTTCCTGTCAAGTGGGAATCATGTTCTAATAATCCGATAACTGTTTGATTGGGATATGTGCTCATCTCAACAATGTGACTAAATAGGAAAAGTGAATGGATAACAAAACACAGAAAAAAACTATGCAATTTCACTTTACTAAACTTATGTTGAATTGACTTTTATGAGACACTTTGTTTTTACTCAGAGAATTGCCCTAGTTAGTAGTCTTTTTAGACAAGGATTTTCAGGTTTGCTGTGTTTTCTAAACTTCTTTGTATACTGGATATAGCATATTTCATAATACCTTTTCATCTCTTCTTCGGGATGGAGAGATACACTGAGTCAATCTTTGTAATTAAATCATGACTGTTGTCAACAGTAGTTGCTGTGATTTCAGCTTATACAGCTTTTATTTGTATTCTTAGGAATGCCTACTTTAAAATCACACAACAAGAAAAATCATGCTCTTATGAGCAAGGGAGAAAAAGCAGCTGAGATGTTCCCCATGATGCAGAAGAAGTCGATGTACCTGTGTGATGCCTAATGCCTTCCAGGCATTTGAAGAATCCACTGAGCAACAGGGTTTACTACAGCTTTAATAAGGTGCAAATGCTAATTCCCACACTGCTGGCCTGATGACAGATACTACTGACACAACAAAATGGGATCTTGACTATTGTGGTTATATGACCTGTGACAGGGACTGGTGAAGATGCACCCACGTGTACCAATCCTCCCACTTGTGACTGTCTCCTATGGGGAAAGCAGACAACAGGAGTCTCATAATTGCCTCCAGCATCCCTGAAAACTTACAGCCACAAACAGACTAAAACCAGTGCCAGAATTCTGGTTGAGTAGAAGAAATTTTTCTACCAAGTAATTTTTAACCAAAATGCCAAAACCACTTAGCAGCTTTAGAGTGCTCTATTAACGACCAGTATAAAAGAAGGTATTAGCCTGATACGCAAAAAGAAAAACATTAGGAGGAGATTTGTGCAGTAAAAAAATATCACAATATGACAATAATAGAACAAGATAAACCAGGGTAGAAGTTTGGTTTTCTGGTTACATCAAGATTTGTTTAGACTTACAGCCTTCAAAACCTAAGAATTCTTGTGCCAATTTTAAAAGTCTTATTTAAATTATTTTATGATTTCAGTTTACATTAAAATCTCAAATAAAATAGCATGAATGCTTTGTGTGGCCATCTGCTACTTCCATCAAGTGTCTGTAGTGACGAAAATGAGGACTCTAGTAGTTTTACTGTGGAGATAATTGAAGCCTTTCTAAGAATAATTTCTATTCAGTTCTTTAGAGCCAAATTTTGCCCTTGGATCTGTACTCTATCTTGCAATATTGGAACATGGTTCTTGTTTGAGCAGTTAATGTCAGTCTCTGAGTATAAAACAAGAGCTACTCGTATTCTTTCATTCTTTTTCTTAGATGATATAATCTGTATTACATATTTTGGCAGATGCTTTTTGGGGCATGCTGAGCACAGTTATATATTTAAATTATAAAAATAATGCCAATATCAGAGGCTGTTTGTTGGTGATCTGAGCTTCTAATTTCAGTTCTACCACTAATTTCTAGTGTCATCAAGAGCCAAACACTAACTTGACTGTCAGACTCACAATATTAACCTGCCAGAAAAACTGTTCTCACATTTAGTTTATGTAATACATTTTCAAAGCCTCACAGATACCAAACCAACCAAAAAGTTTATTCATAAAAGGAATTAATTAATTTCAATAAGACTATGCATGGATCTCTTGAATAAAACAGAATTTATTATTCAGGCTCATGCAGGCAAGCCCAGCCTGAGGGTTAGGTGACACTGAACTCCGGTGTATCTAAATTGGAGTCCTGAAAACACACAGACTATATATATATATATATATATATATAAGTGTGTGCTTGTGGTTGAATTGATGTTGAATTGAAGATGTAATCCTGGCACCAAACATTTTTAAAACCTAAGTACTTGAATCAGCCTCATTGCTATGGGATGCTGCCTCCCGCTGCTTTTACTGCAGCTGCCAGAGCAATGCTTATATGAGCTGGGAATGTTCCAAAAAGCTGCTTCCCTTTCTTTGCTATGACTGCTTATCAGCTTTCTAACTGGCCCCATATCACAGCACATCATACCATATCATGACACAGAAAACAGTTGCCATTCAGCTCGTCTCTCAGTAAGTCTGGGGAAATCTGAGCTGACCTTGTCTTAGCGAGCATTTCCTCAAGGGTGTTTTCTTCCCCCCCAACATGGATAACATAGCCAAAGAGAAGGTGGAAAAGAAAAAGAAAAGAAAAAAAAAATACGGAAAATCTGAGAAAAGAAAGTTCATTCAGCTTTGCTATTGGAGACTGAAAGACAGGTGAAGGGTTAGTCCTCGTATCCACATCACCACAGGCCAACCGGGATAGTGAGCTCCCAATCAGTCTCAGAATGCAGGACACACAGAAACACATGCATTAGGGATGAGGTGTAGAAGATAGCTGTACCTGCATTAGCTGGTGAACTCTCCATTCAAAACTCAGGTGGGGTGGATATAACTTTCTTTTGTAATCCCAAAAAAGAACAAAAGCAAATTGAACAGATGTAGGAACCTTTTTCAAAGCACAGACTGTATCCCCTTGACTTCTCTAAAGGACTAAACATGTTTGGCCCTTCACTTGAAACAGCTGGACACCAGTAAATATAGATATTATTTCATATGCTGCTGAAAATATGCCATATTTGGGAGCTGAGTACAGGAATAAATAACAAGATCCCAGCTACACAAACCTATTAAACTGGTATAGACATACACTAGCATTACAGCTGAGAGAAATCACTTTCCTCTCAGTGCTGGTACTGTATTCCCATTCCGTACCATCACTTGCCTTGAAAATAGGTAAGGTTAAAATTATAAAGTAATTTTTCCTGGATTAGTTTACAGGTTCCTTACTCCAGTTTACCACATGGATGTATAAATGCCCATATAAGCGGGGGTGGCACAGAGTGAGTGAGAACACATCTCTAAGTGCTACCAGCTTACCATATTCATGAAGGAAAGGCGATGATAGGAGCAAGACTACATACTCAGCTGAAGCTGTCAGAACAATAAGGGTTGCCAGAATAAAACTGCCCACTTGGAATCTGGCCAAAATTACCATTCCTTTAGAAATGCTTACTTAGAATTATGAAAAGTGCTAAACATTAATAAACACAGCCAGTCGATATATTAAGTTCTCTCTCTCGGCATCAGCAGCAGCCTAAGGCTGTGTGGGGGCAGTGGTTTGTTTTGGACTTTGGTGGAACTCAGTCCTATACTGGAACCACAGATAGTGAAACAAATAGATTTCAATATAATTGACAGCATATGCTTCTATATCTCTATTCAGTAGCTGATAGAAATAAATAATACACAGCATGCCAGTGATAACCACGGCAAATACGCCAGCCAACTTCCTGAACTGCATTCTAATGGGATCTTAGAACAGATCTAAGCCAGGTTCCTCAGGGCCTCTGTTGACTTGATTTCTTTCCCCTCAGAGCAGTTTGTATCAAATATAGCAAACCTTATTAAGTTATTCTGATTTCCAGGTTCAAAACCAGTTTGTTCTCCTGAAAGTTTTTTTCATACCATGCCAGTCTAACTTTTTCTGTCGGAATCCGTTGCTTTTCTTTCTTAAAATATGCAGCAAAGTCTTTGAATAAACTAAAGTTTGACTACTGACAAATCCTGGTTAAAAACAGCTGGATGTTACCTGAAATAACATTTTCATATGATGCTGTTCAGATGTGTAGTCAACTGGGATCTGCCTGGCCTTGTGAACTGTTTGCACATCCTTAAGCAATCAGAGGTCCTGATAGTAAAGCCAGCTTTTTATCACATTTTGTGCGTCTGTGATCTACTAGAAGAATTGTGGAGGCCTAAATTAATGAAAGTATTTTATTCCATGCATCCAAGTAAATTTTTTGTTTTGTGCTAGAATATAATAAACTTCATTTTAATACTTAACGATAAAGTTGGTGCTTTTAACTATTTTATAATAGCAGGTGCAGTTATGATCTCCTACACTTCTTCACAATTTAGTGACTCCGTTAACCTCAAGCATGCTATTCTGGGTTCTGCAAGAGTTATGTTTGAATTCATCTATATGCAACTTAAATAAAACTTAGGCATAAATGATTGAAGTTCAACATCAACTCCCCTGTTCAGCACTTGTCTCGTGGTGTGTTCTGCTCTAGCTCATGCCAGGTGACTATAGCCATTAGATGCCAAAAACCCAGCTGGGATTTGTCACAACATCTGGTTCCCTGCAATACTCAATTTCATCTAAATGTGCACACCTCTGAGCGAAGCACATCCAGAAATGCACACAATTTTTTTTCCTGAAAGCATGCAAGTCTACAATGCAAATTATTTCAAAAGCTTAGTTTGCAAGAAAATATACAATGAAAGTTCTAAGTACAGAGATCCCATCCCTTCTCAAACTCTTACAGAAATCAGAAATTTTCTTTTCCTGCCTTGAATTATATCTGACTAAAAGTGGTCTACTAGAGAACAACGTTAGCCTCATCAGACCTTTGTACCATCTTTTTTTTTTTTCTTTTCAGTGCGGGGAAGGGGTGGTAGTGGTGGGTAGGGACGGGCAAGTGGTGTCTTTTGCTTAGAAGTAAAAGCAAACATCTTATTTCAGCTACCCAGCCCTTGAAGGTACAAGCAGAAAAATCCACAGTTCTAAGGTCTTGAGCAAAGAAAGGTACAATTAGCCTTATTATTTACCTACATACACAGATCTCCTCCATCAGAGCTACATATCAGGTTGTTGGCAAGCATCTCTACTATATGTTTAGGAGCCTTTACACACAATAGAAGAAGCCTTTCCTATGGATCATCTAGTAGTCCAAACCTCAAGAGACACAAGTCCACTCAGCAGACAAGGAATACTCTTCGTTATCCTCCTTTTAGTGCCTTTTAGTCTTTTTTCCTCAAAATGAATGCATTTTGTACAAGATGCGTTCCTCATTAAAATGTTCATTTTCAGGGTAGCTGGCTGGCATCAGAGTGCCTTTAGCACTGGCTAACTGTCTTGGGTGATTCCAGCTCCCTAGAATGGATCCCATCCACTTCATTCACCTCCCACTCCTCTGTGAGTTCTGATGTGACCTGCAATCCAGGTGAGGAGGTGCATTGCTCCCAGAGATACTGTGTTCATAGACAGCATCTACATTTTCTGCAGAAAGCTACACACAGTTGGTAATATACACACATTTGGCTCTGCTCTCTCCTGTTTTGGGTTCCTATAAAGTTCAAGTTACATATACTGGAGTGGTTTTGCATATATATCCTGCCCTTCTAATCTCAATTCCCTCCCTGAGCTTTGGATAATGAGGCAGGATATCTGACCTTGTGACTAAGACCTTCAGACAGGGTGAAGGGAGACAAATCTCATGGAAAGGACTTGACTATCTCCACTCAAGGAGTGGAGATTAGGGTCAGTTGGGAGGAGGAGTAAGCTGAGAGATCTCAGAAGAGATACATCTCTCCCCCTCATCTAGGGCATATCCCCCCTTTTTGCCCTCCATGCCTCTGCTACACTTTATTGGTGCCTTGAGCAGCCTGGCTCACATGCCAGCCCTTCATGCTCCTGAACAGCATGGAGGGAAGCTCAGAGGAAAGAGGGAGAAAAGAGGATAACAGACTAAAGTCGTCTGTAATATCATCACAGGCATCAGCTGCAGACCAGCTGATCAAGAAAAGCAAGTAGGTAAAGCTTGCTTCAGAGAGTTGGAGGAAGCTTCACAATTACAGCCCTGATATTCATCAATAAGGTTATGGAGTAAATGCTTCCCAAAGCCACTTCCAAGCACTTTAAAGATAGTGATAGATGTGACAGAAAGCATGAAGTAGCAAGGACAAGCAGTGCCTGATCTAACTCAGCCGCCTCTTATGAGATGATTGTTTAAGATGAGCACAGGGAGGAGAACAATATTGTTTAGCTTGGCTTTACAAACATCTTCAACAGTGTCTTAAAAGGTCCTTCTAGCCAAACTTCTGAGATATATATTTGATAAGAGCATGATAAGGTAGGTGGAAAACTGGAACCATCAGATTAAAAAGGCTGTGATCAGCGATACAGTTCAATTGGCAACTAATTTACTACTGGTGTTCTTCAGAGATTAATATTGAAGCCAATACCAAATAATGATTTCTTTAAAGACCTGGATGATAGGATGATGTGCATACTCAGCAAGTTCCTAAAAATATCAAATTGGGCAAGCACTGATAGAAGCATCATCCCCTGTGTCCTTCTCTCCCTACCCTACATGTTTGACAGATGGTTCTCCTACAGTCCTGAGATACTGAATTGGCCTTTGCAGGTGGGCTGCTGCATAATCAGACAGATGCTTCTACCCCTTTACCAAGGGTGTTGGACAAGAAGATACTTGAATGGCCCTTCCAGACTAAACCATACTCTTACTCAGATCCCACACAGATGCAAAATTTAACCATAGCTCCCTATAATTTGTTTCTCAGCTTCAGAATAGTAGCATTCAGGGAAAAAAAGCAGATGTGCATCCCTGCTCCACTTTGCTACTGCATGCAAAAGCTTTGTCATTCATGTGGCTCTCCCTTACCCTGTGAAGGGCTCTCTGCTATAAGTCCACAGTGAAGGAAGAGGTGAATATCTTGTGACCCCATTTAGATTAATCCTTCTCACCTCCTGACCTTCGATTAGGGGCATACCTTTCCCTCATTACTAGCACTTTAAATTAAGAAGAGATAAAGCAAGAGATAAGACATATTAGAATATGTCACTGTCATAAGAAGCGAGTACAGTAACTATAAAATCAAGCAATAGTTAGTGATTCTGTGAATAGTATATTTTCCATTCTTTCACAATACGTGATTAGTAGTGATAATTTCAGAGCTCCAATTCACCACTAATTCAAAAGCTACATTTTACGACAGTAAAAAGCAGAGGCCATATGAGTAAGCTTTGCAGATGGTCCAAAAAAGTTATTTAATTCTTCATCAGCTAGTAATAAACAGCTGCATTCTTGTGTCTTTTCTGCTTTTGTTTTATGTGTCACAATGTATAAGCTTCTTTCTTGAAAAACAGAGAACATACAGCATATTCAAAATACATTGTACTGAAAATGTTACTTAATTAGAGATAATGCAAAATGGCAAAAGAAGACGTACAAAACATATGAAAGACTAGAGACTGTACAACAAAATCGACAGAATTTGCAGTCTTTTTTACAGTTCATTTTCTCATTACTTGAATGAAAAAAATAAGAATAAGCTTAAAAGTAAAAAAAAGGAGAATAGAAAGTTTCCATATTCAGTTCAACCTGAATTCTAACATGGCTCTTTGATCACATTTAACAGATGTTCTTTGATTTAGACATCCCCAAATCAGCACTTTCCAAAAAAACAAAGCAAGCTCTTCCCAGTCGCAAAACTTCACCATGAGAACATAAGGGTGGATATACTTAAAGCGTTGTGGACATTATATCATTAGGTCTTTACACTATGGCCCTTTTCCCTCCCTGCCCCAACATCCTGTGTAACTAAAGCTTAGACTACACTGGCAAAAATTATATTACATTTGTTCGCTAAACGGAATAAGCTATTAGACATTTATTCTGGTATGCTTCCACTTTATTTCCAGTTTTGCTGCCATAGAGGTATTAGCAAGGACCGTGATTCTTTTTTCTTTTTTTTTTTCCCCCCCACACTTCTAGCACGTACACTTATTCCAGCAGCGGACATACCAGCAAATTTTTGGTGTGTCCAGCCAAATGTCTGACACCACTTCATTGCTCTTGTTTCATTTCAAAGTAGTAACTTTTTTCTTCAAATACAAAAGCATAACTTAGTAAAACAGTCATAAAATCAATAGTAATGGTCATAGAGCAATATCAAAGACTAATTTAGAGTATTATAAGCTATGCATACGTAAAATTTCATTATTTGAAAAATATAAGGTTTAAAGTGATTTTTTACAGTTTCTAGAACCATTCACTTCAACAGAACTCCAAAGCATGAATTTGCAACTACTGCTTGATGAAATATGATGAGACAGGAGAAAATGTGTGCTATATATTTAGCAGCATGACTTTTTAGAAAATGCTCTCTGTTGACAGGAGAAAAAGTGCCAGCAACACCTCCACTCTGGACATGAGGAGAGCAGACTTCAGGCTGCTCAGAGAATTAGTATGGTCCCATGGGACAATGTTTTTGTAGGTGCTGGGGTCCATCAGTGCTGTTCACTTTTCAAGCATCACCTCCTAAGGGCACAGGAGCAGGCAATTCCCAAATGTCAGAAATCAAGTAGAGGAAGCAGAAGGCCAGCTTGGATGAACAGGAATCTTCTCTTGGTAGTAAGACAAAGAAAGAAGGTGTATGCCCAGTGGTAGCAGGGTCAAGTGACAAGGGAAGAATTCAGAGATGCTGCTTGCCACTGTAGGGAGAAAATTTGTATGACCAAAGCTCAACTAGAGTTGCAGCTGGCCAGAAATGTGGGGGTCAATAAAAAGAGTTTTTTCAAATACATTAATGGTAATAGGGAGTATAGAAGTATCATTGGCCCATTACAGGATGAGGATGATTACGTCACAAACAGGGACAGAGACAAGGCAGAAGTGTTTAACACTTTCTTTGCCTCTGTCTTCAGTGAAGATGATGGTCCAAGGGGGTCTCAGTCCCCTGAGCTGGATGACCATGACTACAAGAATGATCAACTCTCAGTGCCACTGAAATTGTGTGGGATCTGCTGCTCCAGCTGGATCCCTACAAATCTATGCGGCCTAATGGCCCCATCATCCAAGAATAATGTCATCACAAAACCTCTATCAATGATTTTTGAACCATCTTGGGAATGCAGAGATGTCCCAGCTGACTGGAAGCTGGTGAATGTTGTCCCAATTTTCAAGAAGGGCAAGAAGGAAGACTGAAAACTACAGGCTTGTCAGTCTCAGTTCAGCGTTTGGTAAATTTAAGGAGAAAGTTATTCTGGGAGGTGTTGAAAAATACGTGAAAGACGATGCAGTCATTAGTCACAACCAATATGGCTTCGTAAGGGAAAAGTCCTGCTTATCACACCTGATTTCCTTCTATGACAGAGTAATCCCCCTAGATGATCAAGGGAAGCCAGTTGATGTTAACTTTTTGGCTTTCAGTAAAGCTTTCAATACTGTCTCTCACGGGATCCTTCTGGACAAAATGTCCAGCACAGCTGGATAAACACCTCATGTGGCAGGTGAGCAGTTGGCTCACGGGCTGAGCACAGAGGGTAATAGTGAATGGGGCGACATCAGACTGGTGACCTGTCACCGGTGGGTTCCACAGGGCTCCATCTTAGGCCCTGTGCTCTTCAACATCTTCATAAATGACTTGGATGCAGGACTGGAGGGGATACTGAGAAAGTTTGCAGATGACACAAAACTGGGAGGAGCTGCTGACTCCCTCAAAGGCAGGGAGGCCCTGCAGAGAGACCTCAACAAAATAGAGGACTGGGCAATCACCAACCATATGAAGTTCAACAAGGGAAAGTGCCGGATCCTGCACCTGGGATGGAGCAGCCCTGGATGTTCATACAGACTGGGGAATGAGATGCTGGAAAGCAGTGCCATGGAAAGGGACTTGGGGGTCCTCGTGGATGGCAAGTTGAATCTGAGTCAGCAGTGCCCTGGCAGCCAGGAGAGCCAAGCCTGTCCTGGGGGGCATCAGGCAAAGCATCGCCAGCCGGTCGAGGGAGGGGATTGTCCCTCTCTGCTCTGCACTGGGGCAGCCTCACCTTGGATATTGTGTGCAGTTTTGGGTACTGCAATGTAAGAAAGACGTTAAGCTATTAGAGAGTAGCAGGAGGGCAGCAAAGATGGTGAAGGGCCTTGAGGGAAAGCCTTATGAGGAGAGGCTGAGGTCACTTGGTCTGTTCAGCCTGGAGAAAAGACTGCGAGGAGACCTCATTGCAGTCTACAACTTCCTTGTAAGGGGAAGAGGAGGGGCAGGCACTGATCTCTTCTCTGTGGTGACCAGTGACAGGACCTGAGAGAATGGCCTGAAGCTGAGTCAGGGGAGGTTTAGGTTGGATATTAGAAAATGGTCCTTGACCCAGAGGTTGGTTGGGCACTGGAACAGGCTCCCAGGACAGTGGTCACAACACCAAGCCTGACAGAGTTCAAAAAGTGTTTGAAAAAAGCTCTCAAGCACATCGTGTGACTCCTAGGGATGGTCCTTTGCAGAGCTAAGGGTTGGATTTGATGATCCTTGTGGGTCCCTTCCAACTCAGCAAAATCTGTGATTCTGTGAATTAAAAATCTCAATTCTGTGCAGTTACCACCATTACTAAAACGTATAAGTATTTCTATTCACCTGCAAATCCGCATTTTTGGCTAGTTAACCAGCAGTTGAATTCACAGCTCGCAGTTAGGCAAACAATTACCTAATCTGCATGAGAACTGCTGAAGTTTAAACATTTGGACCTAGAGAGTACATTTCACTATTACTATAAAGAATCACATGGTCAGATTCTTGACTATTCACTTTTTCAGCACAATCAGGCTGTTCTCCCCCTTAACTGAGAACGCAGGTCTTTGATTCTGAATTATTTCAGTGAAATGGATTCTAACTAAATAGAAAATCTAATTTCATTGAATTATACCATATCTTACTTCCATTGTCATAGGACTGAAAAATATAGGATGTTATTCTACCTTTGACCCTTTGATATTATTTTTTAAAACAAGGTCCTCAGAAAATAGCTAATGCAAAATAATTTCTCTGCAAATGAACTGAAACCTTCTTCTCCCAAATATTTTTTGTTTGAGTGGGAGAAAAACTGATTGATTATTCTTATCTTGATATTCATAGATGCAAAGTATGTCCTTCTCCCTGGAGCATGCATTGGCACCTGAAGCAGAACATGTGGAGGCAACAGCTTTTCAGACATCAGAAATGACAGAAGCAGGAGCACAGGTAGACTCTCTGGATACAGTTCTTTGACCTATATTCAACTTATCCAGGCGATTCCTGTTCTTTAGCTAACATTAGAGGCTGCCCAGGAACTGTGTTGGAGTTCACAATGCAGTCTTATGCTGTTTCTTCCCTTTAGAAAAGTGATAGAAAAAGACCATTTTCACATTTACAGGAAATTGTAACAAGACACTGCCTTCCAAATAACCCACCAGGGCTTTGTCTCCGCAGCAAGCAGAGGTGTGAATGTGCGAGTGCAGGCAGACCAAAGCTAGCTGTGGTATGAATGATGGCAAAGCTCTGTATTAGTGGTCCCCGGGCGTGCTGCAGAGAGGCAGCCAGCAGGCTATTTGCATATTTGGGCACTTAGCATGCACTGAAATCATTGTTGCTACAGCTTGACTGCTTTCAGTTGAAGCTAGACTGGGTATGCCTACGGATGTTACAGTCACACCTGTAACAGCAGAGTACAAATCATCTGTACTAGTTAGGAAAGAGTTTTTTCTTTAGGCAATAGTTTACTGGTAAAATAAGCACACGTGCCTGGGTATTCACATGCAAGTACACATGGACATGTACACACTTTCCTACATGTGCACGTATGCAACAAGTTTCTTTGCTTTCAATTTAGAAAGAAAAACCCACACTGGATTACTTAGTTCTGCAGAGAAGTCTTGGTGATCCCTTTGGATGCTTGCTTGCTGTATGTAGTTTGCAAAGTGACACACACAACAATGTATTATAAAGCAACTCAAATGAGAAAAGTAATGGTGGCACCACCTGCCCACAGCCATTTCTATCACAACCAGATGCTCGAATTATAGAATCTTTAGGTGTCAAAATGTGTTTATCTCATTTACTGCCTGAATGATTTACGTCAAGAATCCAAAGACTACAGCAACAATTGTTCCTGTTATCTCTGTAGTCTTTAATCAAAGCCCACAACAGGGCTGAGGGGCCATTATCTCTATTGGCTGCCTACAGAAAAAAAACACAAAGCAAACAATATATACACATAAGTGCCACAAACACACACAACTTAGTGGCATCTATGCGTGCCTGTCCCCACCTCCTCCGTCCCCAAGTCACAACCATGGTTTTTGAAAATAAGCATCAGGGTCTCTGCAAATTCAGATCAAAATAATACTGATGGAGTAATCTTTTGCATGCTACAACTTGTGCAACTGCAAATTTTAGGACACAACTAATCACGATGATTTTTTTCATGTTTGCTTAGAAAAAGAAGAAAAGGTTCTGAAGGGTTTTAAGAGTTCCAGAAAGTAAAAGCTCCAAGTCATATAACATCATACAGATTAGTTATATATTAATGTTTCTTAAATTATAAAACTACAGAATTGGGCCTTTTCTAACACCTTGGCACCAAGCAGTAGTTCCTTTCCATTCACTATAATAAATGTCAAAAATAATATCGAGTTATAAGCAAGATTCATAAAGCTACAAATGATTAAATTTGCAGGTTTCTACCCTCCGTTGTGGCTCTTCAGTGGATGCTTTGCCTGTGGGCTTGATTCCATACGATGGTTAAATACAGAAATAAATATATAAATAATTATAAACTAATGAATAGTGTCACCAAGGTCAGTGAAACTATTTATGTTTAACATAATGCACAAGGCTAAAGTGCTTTTTTGGATCATAGCCCACATTAACTTCCGTTTTACACAAAAATACAGTGAATGGTTTAATAAAATAGACGACACCATCTTAAGGTATATTGTGAATCACATCAATGTTCTTCTGGCTTTGATATATAGCTCTTAATGAATAAATGTACTCTGAGACTTACTGGGATCCTGAGCAGGACCAGTAAGTTTCAGACACGTAATATGTCATCAGTGTACAATAATCTGTAGAGAACATAGAGGAAATGATAGAGACCTTGGAGCACCAGCTCAGTATTTCAGTGCCTTTAAATACTAAAGCCAGCAGGTGTGAACGTGTTTGCAGATCTCTTCAAGAGACTCAAACTGTTATTTTGGTATTTTTGAAAGAGATTGACAAAAGAATAATCAATTGAAAGTTCTCTAAACAGAAGAGAAAAATCCAAGATCTTAAAATGGTGGGAACAATCTCCAAATTAATCTCTCAAAATTATTACGATACGATTTGACTAGATATATATATATATAATCAATCTAAAACACATATGGTTACAGAGATAAAATTAAAAATAACTGTCAGATTATACAGAACTGCTAGCAACACTAAAAAAAAAATTCTCTCCCATTTCTCATGTAAAGAATATCTTGGGAAACATTCCATCTTTCAAAATTTCTGAACTTGCTACTTTCATTTGAAAACTTGGATATTAAAGATTTGGTTCTTTCAAGTCACAGTGTATGATTACATAGGGCTATTTCTCTATTTGTGGTAAATTGCATTTCACAGAACCTGGCCTTTAGATATTAACATCTAATCAATAATTTAAAAAGTACTCTTTTAAATGTTAATACCTTTCAAAATACTTTTTCATAATTTTTTGTGTTTCAGAAGACTCAGAAAGCTCACTTTTCTTTTTTAATTTGCTATGTGATAAACAACAATTAATCCTCTTTCTGTTTAGAACAACATATAATTGAAAGTCTAAAATTTAGAAGCTATATTAAAACCTAAATAATTGTAGAACTGTGGGGTAATTTCATTAGCATCTTTCTATGGAACTTTTGTTTGTGTCTCTTCTGTACTAAAGCAAAAGTTTCCTCCAGTTAAGTTTCCCTTGAAAATAAAAACATTACCTCCAGATTATACTTTGACAAAAGGAAAATACTTTTCCTTACACTTTACAGTAGACTAAAAGCAGAAAAGTAGAAAAATATGCTCTATATTTTATGAATTTTTAGAAAAAGCATCCTTAAAAAATGGTAAGGAAAAAATACTATTGAAGAATAGCACATTTTAAACTCGTAGTCTTATGATATTTATTATCTTTGACTCTTTTTACATTTTCTACCATTCTGTTATTGTTCTAAGACTGTTTGAAAAATGGTGACTGGGAATATCATCGTCCATAAGAAACGAAACATTTTCTAAAGACAGCAGGAAACAAAGGGGAGGAGCCTGCTTAGCTCTTTAGTATAGCAGATTCAATAGATGATATGCTGGAAACAAAATTTCCAGAGCTGAGCTGTCAGCAGGGGTAGAACAAAAATTTGCCAACCAACTGAAAACAAAAAATAGGACAGAAAAGACCAGAGGAAAAGCATTAGTTCTGAGAGAAGCTGGGCTGTGGACAAAAGGAAAAATAAAACAAACACAGAAAGTAAAGTCAATGCTTTCAAGAAGAAAAAAAAAAATCAAATATTGTGTTGAATGTATTAAAACGCTGTTTAGTGCTTAATGTTCACTGCCTCTACAGTGTTACCCTTCCCTGTATTACACTAGTCCAAAAATGACAATTGAAAGATTTCAGGTTGCATGTCACTTTTAAACCTGTCCTAGATGTAAGCTCTTGTGTTGGGCTCCTCAACACCTGAAGCAAAGCAATGAAAACCCTACTAAAGGTCCAGGCATGAGTAAAGACTAAATGAGAGGGGGAAAAAAATGGAAGGGAGAAGAGAAAAAAGATAAGGATAAGAATCAGTGGATGATGGTGGCACAGAATGGGAGATATTTGTGACATTATCATGATGGGTCCAAGATGACTGCTGGGCTGTTGACCCATAGACAGCCCCCTTGAAAAATCCTTGTGTCTCAGGTACACATCTGAATTTTGCCCATAAATTATTATTCCTTCCGTACTGAGTGAAACATTTTAAAATGAGTCCATATGACTTATTCACACAGATCCAATGTTCTTATAGTTAAAATGGATTGGGAAAGCTCTCTGAATCCCTTGTGCTTAATCAGTTTGACAAAGTGACATTTGGAAAAAATAAAATCTGGAACTATTACACAAATTTTGAGAATTAGGGTACTATTATACAGTAAATGATAAAACACTGTGAAACATTTTCCTCAATTATCCGTTTAGCACCATCAGAGACTATGCGTATGCCAGCTCTACCAAATTAAAAATGAGGGTTGAAAAGCACCTGAATTCTATACATTCATGAAATAAAAAGGAACAAACTGATCAGAGGATAAAACTCCACTAAATATATACAAACTCAATGGCCTCTGAGCATCATTGTTGGTAAAACTATATCCTATAATTATTTCTCTGAAGTCAGTGTGACACCACAGAGTGCTAAATATTCATTCTTTGGAATAAATATGAATTGAGAACTATTCATCTTTTTTCAAACATCTGACAGGCTGCATAAACAGAAAGTATATATGGTTTTTTAAAGTAAACAATACAATAAGTAAAGTGATTTATTATGTAGTTTATCTCTTTCCATCTCTGTGCTGTTCATAATTCAGATCCATACAGGGCAGTTCATATACCATTAATATTTCCCAGATGTGTTTGACTTTAAGGCTATGATCATTTTAAATGTTTTAAAATGTATGCCATTTATCATTAGTGTTATGGTGGTGTCATTCGCATTATTATAGTTAAGGTTGTGTCAGCAGTTCTATAAGCCCTTATTTTCAGGGGTTCAGAACTTGGCAGTAAGAAGTGGCTACAGGCTGAAACCTGGCATAAAGCATCCTAGCTTGGGAGCAATTAAATTTCTTTCTGAAAAAGCTAACAAAGGATTTAGTCTTGAGATTCTGCAGAAGAGAAAGAAATGTGTTCATGGTTTTAAGATATGAAGCTCTGCTGGCAGATCTTAGAACTTGTTTTGTGCTGAAATAAATAAAGGGAAAAGAATGTCCTGCAGGAGGTGGAGAATGTCAGAGAGTTGGGGAGGATACAGGCAAAATATTCTCCTTTTGAGCAACTCAGCTGTGTGTATTTCAAACAATCTAAGAAATACAGAAGGGCATCTCGGTGACATCTGTAGCACCTGGAAATTCAGTGAGTATACATTTTGCACGTGACTCCAAATACCAAAATGGAGCATTTCCAGAAGTGCATTAACCTAACAGCAGTCTTTCCACAAGGCAGTATCACGATAAGCTTCAGTTTAAAGGGTCCTGATTTCTTTGTAACTTTGCTGACCTTCCAGTTCTGACTGTTTTATCCTAACTGGGATTGGAGTCACACAGAATTACTGTGCCACACAGAATCACTACTCCACAGAGCTAGTATTCAAACAGAAATCCTGATAACTCTTTCAATATATTTATGCTGCTCTGAAACTCTTTTGAGTAGGTACATTCTGCAAAAAACATGTTAGACTCTTGCAGAAACTGAGTTAGTAGTAAAGGAATGGAGAATATGGAAAACTCTACACTGTAGCGCAGGTCTACCATCTTTCCAGTTTGAAGTCACAGTTTGCATCTCTTCCTGCAACAGCACAGGATTTGTTTCTACTGTCTTACAAAAATAACTTTTATTTAAGAGACCAGGAACATTGGTAAACAGCATATACGTCTGTAGACCCACCATGAAAATAGTTTTCAGCTAATCACTACAACTATTAAAATTTGCTAGGTCCACAAGAAAGGTTGTGGACTTACAATTGCCATTTATTTATTTTCCTGGCCACTGCCAACTCACATGCTGTAGAATTTGAGATTTTGTGAGCATTTCCCACCACCAGTTCTTAGAAAATTCAGATTAGCAAGATATTTGGTTGGGGATTTTTATTCTATCAGCTGGGCCATACAGTTTTTGGAACCCCCTTTCCCCAAAAAGTACTCCTGTTTCCCTCCTTTCCAAACACAGTTCTTGTAAAATCAGAGTTCACAGCCCAGACCAAGGAACCACATGTTTCTTCCCACCAGAATCGACTGTCTTCCTTTCTTCCTCATATAGGTATTCAGCAGATCTTCCCATTCCCAAAACTCCAAATTTTTACTCTTTCCTACCATGATTTTATTTTCTTTTGCCTTTCTATTCACTCTGACATGACTGCTTCCATGTACATCAATAGGAGTCATGCCCCAGTGCCTTCTCTAAAAATGAATTGGAATGAGGTTATGCCATCTGGAAAGTAAGTTGATAATGCCTGACCACTTCTTGCAGGACTGCTGCTATTGCTGTCCCCCTAACTACATGTTAAAAAGGTCTGCTGTTGCTGTGTCGTTCTTCTTTCACTTCTGATTTACTAAAGGAAACTCATTTCCTCTTTCTAAGATTGCATGATTCTACACTTGTAATATGTCACTATTCCTCTCCAGAGTGGCGCCCTGGAAGACTTGTTGCTTTTCACTCACTCTCTCAGCAAGAAAGATTCCTTGTCAGAACTAAGTGTCACTTCCTAACCAAATACAACAGTTGCTCTGAATAGATTCATCTTTTCAGGGAGACAGGCTGAACATCTCCGATCAGAAAAAGTGAACTTTACTGGTAGCTTCTTGTAGCCCCTCTTATCAAGTAGTCTCTCCCAAACTGTTATTTAAGGCTTTTTATCTCTTGTGCCCTACATTGTTGCAAGATTCAAAATCTGAACAAAAAGGAAGATCTTGATTTCTTCAAGCAATTCTTGGAAACGGGCTTTATAGCCAATTGCACCACTTCTGTATAAATAACTAGGGAAAGAGATTACTCAGCTAGCTGGTAAAACATGATTGAATAATAACTGATTATCAAATATTTTACTTGTAGATTCTCCTTACATTCCACCAGAGGGCTACAGAACTCCCAAAATACTGAAAAACAAATTTGCCAACCTTTCCAAAGTAAACTATGTTCCAAATGTCTTTTCCAAATTGCTACAAGGACAGTTTTTAACTGATTTTAGAGATAAGTCAAAAAAATTCAACACAGCTTTTTAACATTTTGCAGTTGGCAAATACTTTCTGAATAAAATTTGGGACAGGGCAGATTTAAACAATGGTTTCAACATGCCTGAAGCATCATCCATGGATCAAGATTTCAGTTCTGTCTTCAGAAAAATGGAGAAAGTCCTATCTACTTTCTGTTTTTCACCTACTTTGCACATCCACCACACAGAGCTACACCAAGCACATTATCCATGTTGAAAAAGTTTCCATTTATTTGCTATTCATTTTCTCTTGTATAAAAAGATTTGCTTTTTCACTCAAAAAATGTAAAATCCTTCTTTTCTGAAGACATGCAATTCACGCATCCCTTCTATCAAGTGCTCCTACATTTGAGACCATGAGCTGGAATAGTAAGAAACCATGACACATGCAGAAAGAAGTTTAAATTCAAAGAAGGAGAGTAGGAACAGGAAAAAACATGTGCATGTTAGATAGATAATGACATATAAAAGGTTCTTGAGGAAAAGAATGGGATCATGAGTCAATTTTTCAAAGATGACGAATACATACTACTGATTTTCCTTTTGTAGAACTGCACTTAACTTTCATGAAGTAGCATCAAATGAAACTGATAGCTAAATAAAACTTATTGAGATCTTCAATTAAAGTTATGCCAAAAGCTAATCCTAGGTAGCAAGAGTGACAGTTAGTAAAAGAACTGATCCTCAATCTCCACCTAGAGAAATGTTTGGAGCAATGAATAGCAATCAGTTTAACCTCTTTTCCTTGTATACAGTGCATTTGTCATCTTATTTTTGTTTTAGATGCTACATGGAATTAACTTTTTTCACCTCACATTATACATATGACAATCCACACCATTCATTCTGTCAGCTATGAAATAGCAAGATATATCTCTTCATTCCATACACAAAAGGAAGTTAAATTTATGAATCCAGCAGTAATGCTAGTCATTCTTTTATATTGTTTTTCCCTTTCAAATTGGCAAAGACTCTGAATGCCAACTTAAAGCAAACATGCCTCCTCGATAAACCTGGTCTAAACGAAATTATTTTCCCCTTGTAATATCAACACTTACATCTAGTAAAAGCAGAAAGATGCAAGGACTTGTTTGCTTTCAAATGGAAAGAGAAGAAATGATTGTACTATTTGATTGACATAAGAAAAGAACTTAAAGATATTGTATTTTTTCCAGATTCTACTGCTACATTTGCCCGACTAGAAATGGTCTGATAAAGTCTGAAGATTATAAAATATATTGCCTGTTGTATTTATGTTGCACTGATACAACTCAAAGGCAAGTATAGCTCCGTGTATTAGCTGTAAAGCTACAATAAGCTACAACTGGTTGCTCTGGAAGCAACAGAACAAATTCTCTGCAATCACCATAGAAATCCTATGGAACGTAGTTTCTCATTGTTCTGCAATGGTGATTTGGAATAGCTGTAACATAGCCACAGCCTTCAACACTGTAACTGTTGCATCAAAACATTACACCTTCTAATACACTTTCAAAAAGAGAATTTTTCCCTTCCTTGAAGAATTAAGCTTCCTATATATTACATATAAATGCAATTATATTTATATATACCATCATATATAAATTAGATTATATATAACATTCTGTTTTATGCCTGAAGATTAGCAGAGTGGTTTCCATTTCCACACACCCCCTCCCAGTTTCCATTTTAGCCTACCTTTCAATGGTACCCCAATTTTATAAACCACAAATCTCATGATGTAAAATACACTCATATTTGTACAAGAAATAAGAGAGACTATCTATTCAGGAAACATATACTGTGCCCTCTCTTCACAGCTTGAACAAAATTTCACTAATAAGGTTAGCTGTCATGATTTCAAAAACCAAAAGGTTAATAAGTCTCTGGATTGATTTATAAGATGTATCTGATAGAGAAATCAACTTTTGTTTCTATTTAGTTCTTATTCATCACAAACCAACTTTCTTTTTTGACAAACCAGAAGAAAAATTCTTATGTCATCTCTGTTTTGTAATGTCAGAAACAATTGGAAAGTATTTACTGTATTTATATTCATGAAATTACATGCTACTCATGCAAGGACGGGTTGGAGTCCTTTTAAAAACTGCTTTTGTTATCATCCAATCTTGAAGCCGACACAGAGGGGAAATTCTCCTGATCACTGGTGCTATCAGCAAAGAGGTGCACAAATCCTTAGTGGAGAAGACAGTAAGTCTCAAATTTTTCCAGGGTAAATCAGTGGGGTTAGACAATCAAGAAAATATTTCCATTTAAGGAAAAAAAAAAATCCCATAGCATCGCTAATAACTTAAAATGAACAGGATAACTAGGCAACACTGAACAATTTACAATACAAAAAAAAAAAAAATAAATAAAAATCATACTATTTCTCTGATTTGTGTCTGGTCTTGTTACATTGAAATGGAGTGTTTTAAAGAATAATTGGACAGTGAGTGGAATTAGGTATTAACACAGTTGAGACAATTCACTTAGGACATTGTTTATTCATATATTTGACAATGTTGCAATAGTACAAACCACTGAGTACAAAGTCTTCATATACATTCTCCATGTGTCTTACACAACGTGTTCTTCAAATACAACAGTGCTGTTGGCTTTGGAAGGTGGCAGGCTGGGGTGGGAGTTTGATTTTGTTTGGTTTGGACTTTGGGGGTTTTCTTGCTTGTTTGTTTTTTAAATTCAAACTCAAAGATAGTACCAAAAGGTGGGATTCACTATGTTGAATCACGTATGTTGATTCATGTTGAATCATCTAATGAGTATAGAAAGAGGGCCAGCATAGGGTGAGAAAACTGCAGGATCAGTTTACAAAGGATACTAGCTTGAGAAGTCATAAACCGAAGAACACATAGACTCCTTCAGTGCTAGATTAAAACCTTTAACATAAAATCCTATCATCATTTTGAACTATTTGACTGCACAAAGTCAGAGAACCTCTTTCTAAAAGAATCCTGTTATTTCTTTCCTCCTCATAAGCACTTCCAGTTTCCCAATGCTCTTTTGACAGTATAATCAGTCAATTCAATCAGAGAAATTCTATAGTACAATGGTAATTTTCTCTCACTTTTTTTTCTCCCTTTACACTGTCAATTCAAACCACCTGCTGTAAGCATTGATGCAGAACGGCTTAATATTAGCTCTGAAATTAGTACCAGTCCCCAGTTAAATACCTGGCACATTCAGTGTGGGACAGACACTGTTAATGGCACATAAACCCATCAGATGCAATCGGTGCGTTACTTGAGAAAGTCTCCTTCCAAGCTATTCAGAGAGCACCTTGCTGGTATCACTGCACTAGACTTAAAAATCAGCCTTAGAGGAGTGATTTGAGAAAGGAGGGGGAGAACAAACACAACCACAGAATCTATGTCTGAAAAAATGAATTTCTATGAATATTCTATTGAATACATTAGGTAGCTTCCTATGGCAACATTTCATTTATTCAAATACACAGGCAATGCCTTTAAAAGCACATTTTAAGGTATGAAGCATAGAAAATGAATTGTGCACTGTTTTCAAATAATAGAACCAAACACAATTCATGACACTATATAAAATTTCACTTCTTAAATCCTAACACTGGGCTTCAACTATATGTACTAACTTCCACCACTTAAACATATAAAAAGACTCCTGAAGCTAATATCTTACAAATGCATCAGTTCTTCTGGCCTATTTAGCTCAGCAGGTAGATCTGTGCGCATGAGTCAGTCAGCAATGATGAAAGGCATTTACTATAGACTCCTCACAGGGTCATCAGTGGACAACCTGTACAAGATTTATGCTTTAAATAATATATGAACTAAACACCTTGAAGTAATTGGCTGTGTGAAGCCTCACACTAGGCCACATAGCTTCTCTGTACAAAGTAAAATAAGATTAAATAATAAATGAAAAGTGCAGAGGTTTTCTAACCAAACTAATTCTACATGATTTTTTTAAGTGCAAGTTGTTCATGAGTTGAGAAGCTTTCATGATTTCATGCTGGTGTCATGGGGCCAGTCTCTTTCTTTGTCAACAGTAACTATCTCAGGGAACTGTGCTCTTTCTCATGATGATGTCAGAAACTCAGTGCTCTCTTCCCCTGTGCAAGATAATTGAAGTAGCCTACATAACCATGTCAGGAGTTCATCAAATGCTCATTCTCCATTTCAGTTTTGTGAAGAATGAGCACACGTGTACATTACATGTAGCAAGCCTCTAGAAAACTGGTATCAAATAACTGGAATCAAATTAACTCATTCACAAATAAAATGTACAAACTCTTCACTGATGGGATTATACTGATAAAACAGTCATAGGATTTTCCCACAGTGGTTATAACGTAGGGTTTCACATTCAACCTTTTTTATTTAAGGCTGGCAAGGTTTCCAAAACATCTTCAAGCTGCAAACTAACGTTCTGACAGCCTTATACAGATATTCTCCCTCTTAAATATGATGCTGTAGGCTATCTCACTCCTAGTTCACAACCACATAAATCCCTGTTAAAACTACAGCTTTATTATCCATATAAGTACTAGTGTAAAATATTTAAATTAGTTTGCAAAGCCTCTTTTAATATGATCAAGCAGTTTAAAACTAGTCAGAGAGACCAATGAGACCAGTGGGTCACAGGCAGTCCACAGCAGATTTGTTTTCTAATACAAAGCAAATTAATTTCATTCATGCTAGATGCAAAGCTTGTTACACAAAATGCAGATACCAGGCATTCCAGAGAGAAGAAATAGCTTGAAAGGAAGAAAAGGGGAATACATTTAAAGGGTTTATAGGCCAATTCTCAGGTGGTGTAAAGTACCTTAGCTCTAGAAAACTAAACAGACTTCCCCAGATTTACAGAAAACAAGATCTTGCCCTTTATCTTTAGGAAAGTTACCTTCACTAAAAGAGGTGCAGGGCACAATTAATCAAAACATTTCATATTCTGGTTTAAAGTTTTGTCATGTCTCTGAAATGTCTGAATCTTAACACTTACTCAAGCCTCCTCTGCTTTAAATGTATAGCAGTGGCTTCTTTTAAGAACACTGAATTAGAGGAGGGCTCAGGCTGTTCTGGCATGGCCATATCTTCCCTCATCACTCATGTTTTCTGTACAAGGCTGATTGACTCGTATCTCATGGAAAAACCTATACACTGTAAAGCAGCAGTTCCAAGGGTTTCATTCACAACCTACCGCTGGGCTCAGCACCTCACATTTGGAAAGTGTTGCTCTAGAGTGAAACAGAAGTAAACTAGGAGCAACTATACCACATTGATCTGAATAACAAAAAGATAAGATGGGAAAATAAAGAAAGAAAAAAAGTAACGAATGTTTGAACAGAGAAAATTAAACTTAATAAATAAATAAAATTGCTTTGAGTAAACGTAACTAAATGCTAAGGCTACCCTTTAAAACACACCAGCAGGATTTATGCAGCCAACAATCTAAAGTACTCGTGACCTTGGCATCCTTACAGGGGTAGTCTTCACATAAGATGAATTATTCTTGAACAATTGCTCTAATGTATTAGGCACAAGCATACTGTCCTTCAATATTAGGCATGCTTGTCTTTCCACATCCTTATTTCTATACAAACATATTTATTAAGGACAAAGCAGGAGGGTGTGTGTGTTAAAAAGAAAAAGAGGGAGATTACATTCTATGCAAATATGCACCACGATAAAAGACCAAACAAATATATTATAGTCCATGGAGCTGAAATTACTTGTCAGAATAGGCTTTTTAAAAGATTTCAGAGCAGAGGGTAACTCCCAGTGAGCACTGCTCAGAGAAGATTCAAAAGCTTCTGAGAAAAAAATTTGCAGGGAAATCAGTAGGTAAAGAATGAACAAATCATGCTTGTTAGTGACCCAGACGTATCCCACAAACCCACTGATGCCCCAGTGACTATGAAGGAAACTCTCACATTTGTTAGGAGGACCAGCACTTTGCCATCCACCTTCCTGTACTGGTCTCTTACCTACCAAGAGAGTAATAATGTGGGACAGAAATAAGAGTCAAGCATCCTCCATGATCTGAAGAGGGAGCCAAGCGAGTTTGTAAGAAAGACTAAGATTGTGTCTAATAGCAAAAATCTGTGCTCAGAAGTACACAGCCTTTCTTAATTGTTTCCCCTGCCACCTCTGCCCCCACTTCAACTCCAGTCCTTTCCAGTTCTATTTCTTAGACACATTTGTTGCTTAAAGCAACAAATGGAAGAGGATCCATGTCCCTACAAAGAGGACCTAGACCAAGATACATCTCTATTGGGACAAGTAGAACTACCTATATACCTGTTTAAACAAAATAACCAGAGGCATCTCCCTATAATACTTTCGCAAGCATTAATTAATTAACAAATATGTCCCACAGACCTGCCATAAAATCCTGGAAATGTGAAAGGTACCTAGGATCAGAACTGCATTTCTTCAGCTTCATGCAAACCTTAAGAACTTCTAAATACGGATACTCTTCAGTTCCTACAGACTCCCTCGACCTCTACAATTCCGTTCAGGCCTGAAACATGCCTGAATGACTTACCCAAGTAAGGTAAGGGCAAAATCATTTTGCAACTACCTGACAAGTATATCCAGTAACAAGGTCTGATCTGACATGTCCTCAGATCCTGCCTACATCCTGTCTCTGTGGGTAAGTTTTGCATGAAGTACCACTGCAGTTATGACTTTATTGAAAGCCAGAATCTAGAAGAAAATCACATGTGCTTCTATTTGCACAGCAGCTTATTGGTTAGAACAATCATGAAAAATAGAGATAACAGGTTCAATTTCCTCCCCTGCCCAAGGGATCAAACCCTAAGGGCTCTGACTGTCAACATCACCCCTCTCAGAGGGGATGGGCACTGTTAATTCCTCCTGCACTCTGCTTGGCCAGAGAGAACGAACGTACAGATACGCACAGCCCCTGGGCCTAGTGATCAAGGCATGTGCTTAGAAAGCAGGGAGGGGGACTCTGATTTTGCCCTGGTCAATTATTATATTAGTAGCTGGTATACAACAAGATAGACTGAAAAAGCAATCTACAATATGAACTTGCAACCTCCTGCTAAGAGATTTTTTTTTCTCCCTCCATTTGGATTCTCTTGGATTTTAAAACGTCTAAAAATATGAATTGCTAGGCAGGGAAAACCTGCTTCCCCAGTGCCACGGGCTAGACAGCAGTTATCAGGCTATTTGCACAAACCTTTCTCCAAGCCACATGGTAGCACCCCTCTGTTGGGTAAGTCAGGGGAAACCTCACAGGCTTAATCCTTGTTATTGAACCTCTGCACGCTTAACAGCTGCTGAACAGTATTATACTGCCATTAACCTTTTCTCTTCTTAGTGTCAGGGAAGAGTAGAAAGAGCCCAGAGTGGAAGGAGATCTTCACGTGAGCCAAATGCAAGAGAGTGTGCTGTTTGGCCTTCTTTCTCGTTCATCACAAACAATACAAATTGATTCCAATTGTTTTGTTGGTTCTTAAATACCCAGGTCAGTAAAAACTGGATACATAGACCTGAGGTCAAAATCTGCCCCCTTGGATTTTAAATTGTTGCTGAGTGTTTCCTATATAATATGGAGAGTTGGTTCACATCAGACTGGCCAGTGATGTACAAAAACTATTATCCTTGTGAGAAACAATGACACTACATGGGAGGAAACATCACCATTTTACACTTCTTTCCAATAGCCACTTTTCTTGAGGTTGGTAAATTTGTCATACTAAAATACATCACACCTATCAAACCAGTGCCAGAGGTCTGCACAAATAAATAGTCATATGCTCGTGTCATTAATAAACAACCTAGGAATTCTAGGAGCTATAGTGTGTACAAGACACACTATATTTGCTGAAGTACTATGCATGTCATTTTATCCCTCAGTGATTCATAGATCACGTGGAAAAGAGACAGGTTTTGCAAATCGTGCTATTGAAAAAAGGTAAGTGATGAATTCTATATTTATACTACTAAGGGGAAATTTGCAATCATGATACAGCAATGCTAGAAGAAAGGGGTAATATGTGTGATATATTGGCCAGCCTTGACTGTGACTGTTCCTGCAGTGTAAGAATTTCTTTATCCAAGGACAACTACTTTCACCTTCCCATCTGTCCTGTGAATTTTTTAATGTCTGAGACAGGTGGCCTGTTGGAAACCTAAAACCCTGTGGGTACAAAATATGATTAAAATCTGATGTTAGGCTCTAAGATAAAGAAGAGCTCTATGTTTAGTTGAGAATTTGTAACTAACCTGCAAAAATATGTCAAAGGTAATTTGAACTCTACATAACCAAAATCTTTTTAATTCAAGTTCAGCATATGCTATATTAAAACTTTGCTTGCAATCATTTCCCTATAGATCAACTATGTATCTTGCTAAGTACACATACTGCTTTCTTCTAGAAAAAAGCTTTAAAGGAGCATTTTAATAAATGCTTCATTCCTAAATATAGCATTGACAACAATAACATGAAAGATTAATACTTTGAACTTACTATTTACTAACTTACAGAGCACACAATTAATGAATCATTATAAATTCTTAACAATTATTAAAACAAATATCTGTAAACTTCTGAAAGCATATCAAGAATTCAAAGGCTGCTGGGTATGTAATCTTGCCTCTTTTTGGACAAGGAGATGCTGATCTAAATGGGTCTTTTATATTTCGAATTATATCCCAGAAAAAAAAGAAAAGGGAAAAAAAAAAAGGCAGGAAGCCTAATTGAAATCCTTTCAGAGGAAATTCAGAATCTATGCAGAGTTTAAAACTTTGGCATAGAATACTAAATACTGATTTCTGCTGATAATTAAAATTTAAAATGTTAAATGATTTATCTTGTAAATAATTAAGGGAATTTTAAAAAGGCAAGCAAGAAAATGCAGTATGTGACTATACTGTGTATTGCCAATCTGTATTTATCAGAAATGGTACATACTACCTATGAACTAGGGTTTTCTGGCTGTTTTCCATAATGATGTGGTATAAAGAGAAATTTTTTTTTTAAAAAAAAAGTCCAAAGAATTCCAACAGATTTAAATGTATTCAGTGAAAATCAACTGAAGCTGATTTACATTCTGGTCTAATAGGTTATAAAACACATGAAAAAGGCCCTGTGAGACTAACTTGATAGATGACTTTCCAACAATATCAAAACCAAAGGCATTGAATCTTAAGTATGAAATATCACTCCGCTGTACCCTTAGTTAAACCTACACACGTGCAATAGAGTCTATAATGTCCAGATGATTCTCAGGCTTATTATGTTTACTGGTTGTACTGCTGTGCACTCCTCCGACTTTTGTGAGCTGTGTCTAATATACATTGGAGTAAAGATCAAATGCAGCAAACTAATGCAGGCATTACCACAAATGTGGGAAAAGGTTTAGGCTCTGATTCAAAGCCAAGGCCTGTAATTCTATGTGGCTTTTCATCTTATAAACATTTTTGAGAATTAAATTCTCAAGAAGACTGCTCTGGAAATTCATTAAGTTTTTGCAAAGAGGTTTAGGTACTAAGTGCTCTGGAGGTGGTTTGCTTTGTTTAAATGATGGTATAGGTAGTTTCATTGGCACTAGCAATGGAAGAGCTGCCTGGAGAAGCTAGGAGGATTGTCCCACCTACTCTCCCACTTACATGGACTGCAAAATACATTTTATATTTTCTGAACTGTGATAGTCAGGTAGGACTATATGCTCTCCTGAGCTGCACAGAAAATTTTTTTTTGTTTGTGATGCTCAACTTCATTACGTTAACTGGAAATTTAATATTTGTACCATTTCCTCCTTTTCCTTACCATGCAATTTACCTGTAATTTCTTACACAGTGATTTTTGAACTGTAGTTCACTTCCAATGTTGGAACTCAATCCTTAAGCAACATGTGCAAGATTGGGCAATTCCTTTTTTAATGATAATACTTGTATCCTAAACTATTCATCAAATCCCACATGCTCTGTTTCTGCTCTTATATGAACATACAGTACCATATTACCACATTATTATTTCAACCATATTACTGCATGGTTGAAATAGTATACTTTGGCCCCATATACAGGCAAAGGTTCCACTGAAAGGCCAAAATTCTTAAATGGCAAAACTAGCTGATTTTCTCCTTGAAGCTGAAAAGGTTAGAAGGAATGTCTGGCTTAACTAAATCTAGGAGGAAAACAGTCCCAGGAAAACGAGAAAGAACTTCTCTAACCTAAGATCCAGACCATATTTAGAGAACATTAACTAGAGTGCTTTTTACTTTCTGTTGTTTGGTTGGGGGTTTTTTAATAACAAATTTATAATAATAACACAGTTGGTATCACTATTCTCCAAGAATCAAAGTCAAATGTGAAAGTCAATTCTTTGCACGGAAAACACTATTTCCTTCTCCTGAAAAAGACGCTCTCTTTTCATGTGGAAATTTAGAATAATGGACAAGAGCAGTAAAGAAGTCAGGTCATAAGAGATAATAGGTGATACAGAGAGGATATAGCTGATGGTTTGCAAATAATCATTCTCTGCAAAGAAGTCCCAGGACATCCCAATATGAGATCTTCTTATATACATAATTTTAAACCACCCCCAAACCCTTAAAAATTAGAGAAATGAATGTTTCATGGGAGGAAATAAACTCAGAATAGGCATAAAATGTCATATACTCAAACCCTTAAGTATATCCAGCAACAAATAGATCAGCCGGAGACTCCTTGAGCAGTAAGTCCTTCTAGATTTGCAGTGGCACATGGGATAAGTTCTAGAAAATATAAAGCACTCACAATTCCCCTCATCTGCAATATACAGCCTAACTCAAAACGAGAGCTGCAGGTGTTCAATTCCACTTGGTATTAGTCTCTGAGCACAGAGTAAGCACCACAAAAGGCAAGAAAAATTATAAAGGGATCAAAATTTTTGGGACTTTATATTGCTATTCACATTATTTTGCTTTGTTACAGGAAATGTAAGATTGGGAATGCATTATTTATTCAGAGGGTAAAAACAAACAAGCTTATTTGAGTCACAGAAACCGTATTATATAACTTTTTTTTTTTTTAAACCCACCACACAACTGCAGTTTGTAGGAATCAAAGAACACTTCCTAAAGTTTCAAAGGCCTCTATACCATCCTGCCAAGCTCTGTCCAAGACAGCCCTATTATGTGCTCCCTTTTTTCTCACAAGTTTAATTCACTCAGGATATAAAGAGGATAGAATGAAATTCTTATTCTTCTGCAGCACCACAAACTATGCAAGAAAAGCACTCCCTCTACCTCAGCTGAAAAAGTATAGTATGTTATAATGTGTACATCATGCTACATCTGCATAAGCATTGTAACTATTATACTGAGAATATATGAAGCAATTCTCCTTTTTGTCTGCATTACTTTATTAAAAAAAAAAAAAGAAATAGCGTTCTTTGCTATTCACGGAAAGAAAAAAAAAGGATGCTTACGAAATATTCTGGATACTATTTATTTAAAGTAGCCCATGTAACTGTCAGATAGCGTACCAATGGACCGGGCTTAGATGCATACAGTTGTGAATATTAGAGATGTGAGAAAACCACCACTTGCCTGCCACTGTCTGTAGGAAGGAAAAACTTTGCACACCACTTATGAAACCAGGAACACTTCTAAGCTATTGTTGACACATCAAAAATTATGATATGAGGGCAAAGGCCTCAGAAGTATGTAACATCAGCCAGTGAAAGCAGGTTTTAGCATTACATGAAGCATTTTATGGTCCATTTAAAAAAATAATCCTTAATAACTTTAACCACCTGATTCACACCCTTACTTCTAGAAATAACGAGTTGCCCTGAGTACCAGCAGTTATCCAACTACAGTTTCACTGCAAAACAGTGAAAAAACACATGAGAACTTGCTTATTTTCCTAGCATACAGCCATTGTGCTACTTGGCTGTTCTCCATTTACCCCAGAGCATGTCAGCATTAAATACCCAGAGATCGCTTCCTTGCTGAGTGGGTTTACAGCAGGTCACTTCTGGAATTTCAGGCTGCATTTGGCCTTGGTCAATAGCTTTCTCCATTTCCTTCATCAACTTCAAAAGGCAGCTGCTCCTAACACCTTTCAAGGTGTCTTGCTCTCTCTTTAGCACTTTTGTCTTGTGCTCTGCTCAGCTTCCCTAGTCCACCTTCTTATTTTCCTGCTCTTGTAAACCAGGAAATTAAAAAGACTACACTATCAGGAAAGAGAAAGGTTTTAATGCCTGCTGAGTGCTGGCCTGTAAGACTGTTCAGGTTTCCTGGATTCATGAATTATATTCTGACTCATTTTTGTAAGCCCAAAAAAAATAAGACTGAAATCAAATGGAAGTTGCACCCTGAAGGACAGAGGAGGACTTCAGTGACTGCTTACAGAGCAAATGACATTTGTGGGAGAAGCAGAGAGATTAACACCTCAAAAAGAAACACAGTCTGGTTAAGGACAAGGCAGCCAAATTGCAGCAGCAGAGGAAGAAACTCTTCCCGTGAAAGAAATGTCCCGGCAACCATCCATCCATAGGGTGGTCCAAGAGTTCAGAGGATGGTCAGCACTGCTTTAGACAATGTCCACTACTGTTCTTGCTCTGGCAGCACTGTGTGGTGCAAAATATTGCCAAAAACACAACTGAACACTTTCCAAGCTTCCTTTCTCTTTTGTGCTGCCCAGATCACATACTACCAAAAAAGCATGTACTGTTCTTCTTTGTTGCTGCCTACATGTGTGTAAGTCATTTGCTAACATCTGAACAAAGTATTAACACATAAAAACTCTTAACTGCTTTCCTTTAATTTAAATAGGCACTCGAGCTCTGATAGGCTTCACTTATTTGATTGCTGTCCAATGATACTACAATGAATAAAAACCATGAAAGTATGTTGTTAAAAAAAATAAAAGCGTGAAGAGTTGTGAAGATATTTTCTCCAAGACATTATATGAGCTATGTGTTCAGGTTGGCATTTTGGTTGGTTGGTTTTCAAACTACATTGCAAATGTATTCCCAAAAACTGGCTTAGGGAACAATAATAGAGGGAGGAAGCCTGCAGGGACATTTCTGGATTGAAGTTTTTGCTATGTAAAAATAAAACACTGTACATACTACTATGTGTGCAAGGGCAGAAAAGCTACAGAAATCCACTGGAAAAAGCCATAGTTTCAGAAAAGTTAGTGAAAACTTGTGAAGAATCTGCAAAAGGTCAGCTCTCCAACACGTCACATACAACAGGACTGACAATGAGATCAACCTTTTCCTTTACAATCATTCCTTTAAAATATCAGAATGCTTGTTTTCATTATAGTGGAACTTTGAACACCCTAATAACAAAAGAACCAGAGTCACCTATTTTTGCTTAAAGGTATGTGACCTGGATTCCTCAAATGGCTACATTTTGCAAACTTAAACTGAGAACAACTTCGTCTTATAGAACTACTATACAAAATATATTTTCTGCAAAAATTTAACATTTCAATTTCACCTCAAATACCTGTACATTGACGTGAATGAACCATAATAGAGACATTGTTTCAATTGGCAGAAACGTTGCATTCAGTTGGCTAACAAAAGACTGGTAATGCCTCCTATGTTAGAATATTTTCTTTGTAATCCACAAAGAAAAAGAAACTAACCTGTCAGAAGTTCAAGTGAAAGGGAAATAGTATGATGAGAAAGCCTTCTACATTAAGTCATATTTGTATGCACTAATGGTACTTATATACACTATAGTACAGTTAGCAGTCAAATACTTTGAAAGTAATATAGTCAGTTGTTCTGAAGAACCACATACATTTCCATTTAACAATACCTAACGTCCTCCTCTACTCTCTCACCTTCTCTAGCAAAAGGATAACAACTGCTATTTATTTCACAAATAATTATTAATTTGTAGCAAAAAAATCTTAATCGATTGCTACCACCCGGTTTGGAATTTGATTTCGCATTTACATATAAAACAAAATGTGGAAGCTCCACACAAATATCAGCCAACCAGGTTTAACAGAAGCCGATATGTCATGGAAAATGCCTCCTTTTTTCTTCTCCATAGTCCTACACTTCTTCCTTTCTTTCCTGACACAGTGAAAAAAACCCTGTCTTTTTCACATCAAAAAACTATAAACATATAAATATGTAAATATTATATAATTTTTAAATATATATAATTTAACCCTTTTAGCCTTCCCATAAGCACTGCCTTTGTGTCATTGCACAAACCTCCTTGTCATTCACCTGGGCACCGCATAAACTTTCAAACTCACCTTTGGTTGCACAGAATCCATTGCTGCTATAAAGTATATCTAATTCTATTGTCAAGCTGCTGAAACAAAACATTGTTGATAATAACAGAGCCAAATATTCATATCCTGAGAAGGTTTAGCATGTAGACACTGGCTGGTACTGCTGTTGGAGGTAACACAGCACAAATCCAACTAGAAAAGTAGCACCCAGTGGGAGAAGAACGATCTGTCATCTCCCACTTCTCCCACCAAACCTGACCAGTGAAGTGCTCATTTCTGCTGAGCTCCTAGGTTGTTTACTATGTGACACATCAAATTCTCAAAGCATGGAATATGTAATGTAAAATTGCCATTTGAGTTTCTCACCCATCTAGACAATCTCCATTTGACTTCCACAAATGCACTCACTGTAACTGTCCTCACCAGAATCAATAATCCCACCACAGTCAGCAATCTCTATACCTTACTTTCCCTTCAACACAGACCATATTCATTTTCCACAGCTTTCTCTTCCTTTTCGCCCTCTCACTTTTTCCAGTACTGCATCAGCCTAACTCTTCTTCCACCTCTCTCTAATGGCTGCTTCAGCATGTCTTTTTATCAGCTGTCACATTCAGCTTATACCTAAATCTTGCCCATTCTTTCTGTAGGAGATTTCTGAGGTCCAAACAGCTAAAAGTCTCATGCAGGTTGTCATCATTTTCTGTCTGTAGTACTATAGCCCCTGTTTTTCTGTCATTTAAGACATGTCATCTTATCCACTTTCTATCAATTTATTATATGGTTGCTACAAAGGTAGATTTTTTTTTCTTTGACAAAGATATTCATTCACTTTGGAGGAGTTAAAATATTTTAATATTAACAATTTGATTTGTAGTGCTTAATCTTTTTCTCCAAAGGACCACTGGCTAATAAAAATAAATCAGTCTCTTTACCTGAAAATGGAGTATCTATAACTTTCAACAAAAAATTAAAAAATTTTGCTCCTTCTATGCTGAGATGAAAACTAGATTATCTTCTGTTTTCTCTAGCGACATAACAAAAGGTGGAGGTAAAATACAGATATTTACTCTAGAACAGCATATTGTCTATAGCAAGATGTATCAGATCTAACTTCAGGTCTAAGCATCAATTAACCTTCGTTGTATGAACAACACATTCATCACAGAAGTGACTTAGAAAGCCTAACTCTAGAGTAGCCAACAGCTTGATAATTAAAATATTTCAGTAAAAGGAAGGTAGCTAAATTAGGCTTTGAGCTTTCCAAATCCAAATAAGCAATCAGTTATTGGATACCGGAGGGCGCAGCAACCTTGAGGCACTCTTTGCTTTCTTCTCCTAAATCTAAGCATCTTTTCCTATTACCTACTTTGTCTTTTGACAAAAATAATTTATTTTTAAAAGTTTTTCTCAAGCCAATGAAAAAATCTTAAGTAGCTCTGTTTAAATCTCCAATTACCACTTCATTCTGCATAGCAGCATATAATATATTACAGTCCCCAAATGCTTTGAGTTATGGTGCATAAAATGTTACGCAATAAAAAAAGGAAAAAGACAGACAAGCAAATCTTCAAAAGAGGAGATTTAAGCAAAGAGCATGAGCTTCCTAAACTGAGAAAGGCAGCTTATTCCTTAGCTTTTGAGCATAATGGTAAAATCCTCCATCACGCAAGGTTTGTAGTTTCGTAATTGGAACTTGCACTAAGAGGGCACTGAAGAGCACAGAGGCCTGGAAGCAATATATCTCAAAATTAAATCAGGAGATATATTCAGGACCTTGACCATGAAGGGGCTGACAGGTCAACCTCACAATCAATCCTTTGTTTCTGAGTAGCCAATGCAGCGATGTTAGGATTAGGGAGATATGCTGTCGGGTTTTTTTTTCTTTTTTCTTTTTTTTTTTTTCTTGTGAGATATACTTCTCCTGCAAAAGAGTTTTGCTCAAGCTTGGTAATGAGACCACTTGGCAGGCCAGTGAGCAAAGCATTATAGTTGTCTAGCTTGGAGGAGATAAAACCCTGAGCCAGCTTCTCCTAAACAGACAAGGATAAATGCAGACAAAGTATGGTTTCATTTCTCAAATGACAGTAGGAAGCCTTAATAATCTGCCCAATATGATGTTTAAAGGACACTTCAGATTCCAACAGGAATATGGATGTTGAAGTGGTAATCCTGTACTGCGAATAATATACAGATGTAAAAGCTACATCAAAAATTGAGGTGGCGTCAAGCTTACAGCTAGAGCCACAAAATGAAAACCCTTCATTTTACTTGAATTTAAACTCAAAAGAAAATCAACATAACTTATATTTTGATGTTTTTCAGAAAACTGATCCAGACAATAAAAGCACAATTTGGATTTGCTGCTTTAACTGACAAATGAATTAGCATGTCCTCAGAACAGAGGCAAAATCTGGTATCAAACCAATGATTAATCTGGCCCAAGGGCAGCATATAAGTGTTAACCCTAACAAGCTCAAAATGCAACCCTCTAAAACATCAGACACAACTACCAAAGAATCATAGAATAGTATGGGTTGGAAGGGATATTTTAAGAACACCCAGACCAATTCTTCATGCAATGATCGATGACATTTTCAACTGTATCAAGTTGCTTAAAATTCCATCCATCCTGACCTTGAGTATTTCTAGGGATGGGGCATCCAGCTTTTCTCTGGGCAGCCTGTTACACTGCCTCACCACCCTCATTGTAAAAAACTTCCTTCCTTCCATATCATCTAATATGATACAGCCCTCTTTTAGTTTAAAACAATTACCCCTTGTCCTGTCACAACAGGACCTGCTAAAAAGTCTGTCACCATCTTTCTTATAAGTCCCCTTTTAAGCACTGAAAGGCTGCAACAAGGTCTTCCCAGAGCCTTCCCTTCTCTAGGCTGAAAAGCCTCAGCTCTCTCAGCCTTTCCCCATAATATTCCATCCCTCAGGTCATCTTCATTGCCTTTCTCTGGACCTGCTCCAACAGGCCCGTATCTTTCCTGTGTTAAAAAGCTAGCTAAAAAGCTAGATGCGTTACCCAACGTGAGATTCCGCCGGAGCAGAGTAGAGGGGCAGAATCACCTCCCCTGACCTGCTTGTCACACTTCTTTTGATGCAGACCAGGATATGGTTGGCCTTCTGGGCTGTGAACACATATTTCACAGTCATATTGGAAGATGGGAAATCATTCCCACAAATATCACACTGCCTGATGAACACATCCACTTCAGACCAGTTTGAGATGGTACATGTCAAAAAGCCCAGTATATTTCTTGCATTCTGAATAAAATGCAAGAAATGAAAGCCTACAGAGAAACATTTCAGCTACATGGAGGATCTTTACTGTTCTAAAACTGAGCATTTCGTCAAAATATTTGTCTAAGCAGCCTAAAGTTTGTATCTGGATGGCAGTAGGTCAGGGCTTATGACATGACAATGAAACTCCTTGCAGATGAGAACACCGATTACCAGGACAACAAAGTCCAAAGAAAGCTGCTTCAGTCATTCAACTTCCTCGTGGTAATATAACACAGTCCTTAGCTAGAAATTACATTTGGGTGATAGGGCTATGTTTTAACAGTTACAAAGCAGAAATTTAAAGAAACATATTATGATTTCATTCTTTGCAACAGAGAATCATAGAATTTACAAACATTTGCGTTATTTCTCCTTCAGAGCATGAACAGGTTTTCATTGCTTTCACACACTAAAAAAAGTCCATCCGTGCAAAATGGATTCCATCTCTTATTTACACTTTATTCTAACACACAAATCAAGATGCTGGAATTTATATTTGCATATATTTGTAGGTTTCTTGCATTTTGTCTCTTGGAGTTTCACTAAGGACTTGTCACATTCTGTCTTCCTAAGGACTGGATTCAAGAAGTTGAATGCAGATAAACTTTAGCTAAACACTTCAGAAGAAACCAGGAAGAGGAAATGAGGAAACCAAAAGGATTTAGTCTGGCTGATTAATGCTTTTAATTTCTATTTTATATTTTAGTTTCATGCTTTTAAAAGGCGTAAGAGGAATCCAGTTGAAGATTTAGTCATCCATTTCAAAATCAAGACAGTTATAGCCATCTGTTCCAACCTCCAGAACATACCGGTTTTCAGGTTCTACCAAGTTTGAACACCATATCCGTAACTTGTGCCTGAGCTAGAGAATTTGGGGTTTAGACAGATGATAAATCTTGAAACACCAACAACACATAGGGGCTTGGTTTTTTTAAAAATACCTTCAACTTAGGGGCTTGGTTTTTTTTAACAATACCTTCAACTTGGTTTACCCACATAGATGTCCAAAACTATTTCTTTTCCCCTTCCACCTTTCTACTGCAGGCCTGTTATAGAATGTATCTGTTCTCAAGTTAACATATTAGGAAAATCTAAATTAAGCTTCCTCACCACTGTGGTTAGGCTCGAACTTCTGAAGTGTAACATTTAGTCCATGCTGAAATAATTTCAACCAATTCATATTCAATGACATAAAAAGAAAAAGAATGCTGCAATCCTCATGTGTTCTGTTCATGTAGCTTATGAAGCTTGCAAAAATTCCTGTGTGCTTTACAGTACTTATAAGGCAGTCAAGGATACCATTCTTGATTTCATAAGGCACTTCATCAGAAGTAACCAGATGACAAGTTTACAAACTCAAGAATTGTCTACTGAGGTTGAAACAGTCAGCTTTGAATAATATGAAAAGTTGTTAAAAAGCACACCTAAAAGTAATTTTTAAAATAGATTTTGGCAACATTCTCTCATTTGACAGCAGTAATCGTAGGCACAGATGTCATCCTAGAAAGCTGTTCTCTCCAAAATATAGTAGTAAAAAATTAAAAATAACTTAAAGAGTACAAAAACTGGATGACCGGTTGGCCTCAGATTGTTGTGGTTAATAAGTTGTACTATATCTTGGAGATTGACCACAGCTGGAGCATCACAGGGGTCTGTCTGTCAGAGGAACTGCATGTTTAAAATCTCCATCAGTGGCCTGGGGGAAGTGTTGGAGTGGTTTCTTGTCAGCTGTGGAGATGACAGCAAACTGAGGGGGACCAGCTGACATGCTTCCAGGTAGGGCTGTTCCCAAAAGGGACCCAGGTGGGCTCAGGAGGAGCTTTGAGAAATGGCACATGGGCAAAACCTGGGGACTTGGGGTCTTGTTGGGCAGTGAGCTGAACATGAGCTCACAGTGTGACCCTGCACAACACCACCTGGGCAATATTGACAGGAGCACACCCAGTGCATCTAGACAAGAGATTATCCACCCATGCTCAGCCCTGAGAGACAATATCTAAATGCTGTGTCCAGTTTTGAGTCCACCAATTCAGAAAAGATCTTTGTTAGCTCACGGAGGTCTGCAAAGGGCTATCCAAGATAGTCAGGGGCCAGAGCAGTTGCCCTGTGAACAGAGGCTACAGGAGTAGGGCTAGTTCAGCCTGCAAAAGAGGTGGATTTGGGCTGGGTATTTAAAAGCAGCCTGCCAACACGTCTAGGGAGGACACAGAGAGTACGGAGCCAGGCACTCCACAGGCATAATTGCAAATGAATGAGTGTCAGAGTGAATATAAAAACTAACTTTTTCACTTTTGCTAAGACAGTCAAGTAGTGCCAAAGGTTATACAGGGTGGCCGTGACATCTCCATTCTCAGAGGTTTTCAAGACCTGACTTGAAATATCCCTGTGCAGCCTTGCAACCTGCTTGAGCAGGTTGGTCTAGAGACTTCCTATGGTGTTTTACAGCAAGAGTTGTTCTATGATAGTGTGATCCAATATCTTTTACCAAAAAAAACACACTGCACTGGACTTTCCCACTCAAGTACGGAGTTGCAGATTCATTTAGAAATAAGACATATAGATGTCTAGATTCCAAAACCCAAGGCCTCCTGCGCTACATAGATAATGGGATTCTTAAACCGATTTTTGTTTGAACTACTGCACACACCTCCGAAAAACATCGAAACCTTTTCTTTTGAGCTCCTAACTACCTGAAGTTGCTTCAAAAATTTGTATTGAAATATTAATCTTAGTTCAAAGTCATGTAACAAACTTCCACTAGTTACTATCCAAATAGTTACTATCCAAATCTTTCTAATGTAAACAGAGAGGGATATACTCTCTTATCCTTGTATAACATGCACTCCAGTTTCAAAGACAGAAGTATTTCTGTTAGATGCCAATATTATAAATATATCAAGTTACTCTTTATAAGAGTTCAAATCAAATATGTCTATATCTATGGACACACAGTCATACACATATGTCTATATAATGCCAGTTCCTTATCTTATTTTCTTTTCTCAGTTGTCATGCTGAGCAATAAAATTCTTTGAAACTGTACAGCCGTAAGGATTTCTGAAAAAGCAAAAAATCTTAAGAGTTTGATTTTTATAGTGAATCTTGATTTTATAAGTTTGAGGTTTTTCAGACATATATTACATATTTATTTTCTTAGGGCACATCCATAATTTGTTACTTTGTATCTTTTGAAGCTTAGCTCACTTAAAGAAATACAAACACAAAACTTCTCCACAGCCACTGTGAGGTTGATTAAGTCTGTATTAAACAAATTCTGGGCTAATTAAACTCTAACTCAGTTCAGCCCATGACAGAAGGTTATTACCTCATAAACAGGATGTACTTTAAAGTTATTAATAATACACTAACGTTGCCTTTTCAAAACCTTTGATTAACAAACAAGTGAAAATTAGCATGTGAAATTCTGTTTGTACAGACTGTAGATCAGATTATGTAAATTTCTAAATCTCCATTTTTCCCAATGAAGAGGAAGCAGCCAGCAACAGCTGTACAAGGGAGAAGACAGTACAGATATGGGGCCCAACTCTCAGCAACCTCTTCTGGTAAAGATGTTTGCACCTACTGAATTCTACTGTATTTTCATGCACAGATGGAACAAAACTGGAAAAGGGTTTTTAAGTTCTTTTAACTTTTTCAAGATTATACCGAGAATGACTAAAATATTTTAAAATGCACAAGTTATGTAATTTACATATGCATACCAATTGTCTTTTTTCTTTCTTTCATATCAATATTGAGATAATTGAGCCTAAACTACTCTACATCATCTATTTATATGAACATGTGTTCTAAAACTCTGTTATTAGTGTTTCCATCATGGTATGTACCTTTCCAAAAAACAAATGTCCTACTTTTACTGGAGTTTTACTACATAAATAGGTTATGCAATGCAAAATTAGAAATTCCTCAAACTTATGAAGAGCCTACAGCTTTTTCTTCTTGCTGAAAAAATGCAGTAGTAAACATTTTTCTTCTGTTTCTACCCTGTGAATAGAGAATCTGAGCTGCTGCCTTAATTTATAGTTTTTGCCACAAAGGAAAAAGGGGCACAAATACAAATTCTTACCCTAATGCTCAGTATCCAGATAGAGATCAGTGATGAGTGGTGTTCCTCAGTATTAGGACCAGTACTGTTTAATATCTTCATCAATGGCACAGACAGTGGGACCAAGTGCACCTTCAGCAAGTTTGCAGATGACTGAGAACTGAGCTGTGCAGTTGACACACCTGAAGGATGGGATGCCATCCAGAGGGACCTGGGTAAGCTCAAGAATTGGGTCCATGTGGACCTCATGAGGTTAACAAGGCCAAGTGCAAGGTCCTGCACCTGGGTCAGGGCAACCCTGCAGTATCAATGCAGGCTGGGGGATGAATGGATTGAGAGCAGTCCCGCTGAGAAAGACCTGGAGGGGCTGCTGGATGAGAGGTTGGACATGACCTGGCAACATGCACTTGCAGCCCAGAAAGCCAAAGAAGTTCTGGGCTGCAGCAAAAGAAGCATGACCAGCGGGTTGAGGGAGGTGATTCTGCCCCTTTACTCTGCTTTCACGAGACTCCATCTGGGGCACTGCATCCAGATATGGGGTTCTAAGCACGGGAAAGACATTGACCTGTTAGATTGAGTCCAGAGGAGGGCCACAAAGATGGTTGCAGGGATGGAACACCTTTCCCACGAAGAAAGGCTGAAAGACTTGGGGTTGCCTGGAGAAGAGAAGGCTCCAGGGTGAGTCTTTTGATACTTAAAGGGGGACTATAAGAAAGATGATGACAGACTGATTAGACATCTAATGACATCTAATTCCTGGACATCCAGTTAAAAGTGTGAATTATGTTAAAGAAATTTCCAGAAGTATCAGAAAAAATATTCCATGTTATTTACGAGACTGTGCTTTTGTTGTAGAGAAAGCAATACATACACTTCTTGCTTCGGTCTCAGAATTTCATGGAAACACTTCTCAGAGATGGGAATTCAGGGAATTCAGTATGGGAACTATTGGGAATTCATTATGTTCCCTCTGCAGCATGTAAAGGAAGATATTTTCCCTCCTCTGTGTTCAGATCACATGTAATAAGAACTACAAGTGTGCAAGAACAAACAAAATAGTCTATCCTTGCAAAGAGTCATTGATAGTAAGTCGTACTTGTCCTAAATTCAATTATGTTACCTTCTTTTGGTCTCTTACATACTCACTGAGTTTCAGCTGATAGCTTCTGAACTTCTCTATCGAAGACAGTGACTGCTGGTTAATGTGCATCCTACAGAAAGTTAGCTAATCTAAACCTGAAGAAATCTACAGATGTCAAGCTCATCACTTTCTCAGAGGAATTCACTAAGAGTGTCACATTTCTCTGTTAAACACATCAGGTTCCATCTACCAGCCAAGGAGGTTCTGTTATCATTGTCTGTTCTTTTATAGCAACTGCAAAACCCCAGGTTTTTGCCCCAGGAACCTAGTTTTGCAGTATGAATCAAATAATCTTTCAGTCTTCTTTGAATAAGATATGTCATATATGTAAATTTTCCATGAAGTCAGAATATTTTGTCAACCCCCATCATTTGGCAAAGCTGAAAGGATCTTTTTAGCGAGGTCTTAATGCCATGAAAAGACAGGACCAATCAACGCACTCACTTCTTGTGCACGAATCTTTTAAATTTAGATGCTCACAATCTTTCATTCTCCAGTCCTCTATAAATATTGCTCCTGAGTAGCTTCCAGGATTATTCTTGCATGAGCAGATCCAAGAAGCACCTAAGATACAATCAAGATCACAGATGAATTCTGTCAGGATCAAAGCAAGGAGAGCCTTTCCTCATACTCCATATGATGTCACGTGCCACAGCATAAAGTACGATTTGTATCTGCTACAGTAGATGTGGCTATATGCTTTTGCATATCAGCTTAGTGAGCTCTCAAGCAGGCAAAACTGTCTTAAACCCATTAAGTCCGCTAACATACTAAGAGAATGATGCAGCTCCAGCCCTCCAGGACTGCAGACCTATTCCTCCATACCAGATTTCTAGCAATCAGTAGTACTGCAGGGAAATAAAAATTGAGCAGGTCTCAAATTCTGGCCAGGGAAATTTCCCAAACAGGCTTTGTCCACACAGCATCCGTCAGTCAGCCAGACAATAAACTCCTTTTCTCACAGGCAATGAGTAGCACTGCTAGCAAATAGATACATTTTTTCCTCTCTCATCTACTTTTAAATGACTACTGGTGAAAAGGGAATAGAAGTGCTCTGTTTGGTTACATGCATTCACCACTCAGCCTGGTTTAACACACAATAAGTTTCAAGAGAAATTTGTGCAGGTGGAGATAACAGCAAACAAACTGAAGAGACTCAACACACCACTGGAAGAGCGAAACTCTTGATCTCCGAACTGCTGCTGTTTAAAGCATTAAATTTATTCTATTAATCTTCCTGAAATTTATTTTCTGAATAATCAGACAGTTTATACTGAAAGAGCAAATACTTGGGAGTTGTGTGCCCATACCAGAAAGTTTGTTTAATAACTGTTACTGCAGGAACATGTTTTGACATTAAACCAGTATGATCTGTGCCAGAAAAAAAAACTGCAATAAAATACAACATAAATATTTTGTCTTGAAGCCTTAATTTTGTGTTTTTATCAAAGTTATATTTATGTAAAGCAATACTGTAGAATAATTTGTCCACAATTCTTTGGAAAGAATAAATATTTCATTTATATACATAGAAAAATTTCCAATCAATATCAAGACATTGCTGAATTTCAGCGCTAGAACTTTATTTATTTTTAAATGCTTTAGTTAATGATCTCTGCAATCTAGAGATTACAGAGAGTGGGTCAGGATATACAGACTGTATTGGAGAACCTGTTCACTCCTAAAAAAGCACAAATTTGACTTCTTTGCACAAAGAAAACTTTGGTGATTTATATGTTGTTGCATAAATCAGGATTAAAACAAAATTGTTTCTAATAATTAGATCAGAGCCAATGAACTTAAAACTCTTCACGTGTCTCTGGTGAGCAAAACAGAACTACAAATAAACAAAAAAGATGTAAAATAAGATCCACATTAATATTTTATTACATATAGCTAATAAAGAAACCCAACAGTCTGAAAGTAAGCAGAAAACTATATATGCACTTTGTATTCATATGAAGTTCTGTCCTGCAAGTTACAGAATTTCACTTGCTGTAGTACACTCTTCAGATACATCAAGCATTTTATTTTTCTAAATAAATAAATAAATAAATATTAGGAGGAGCTGTACAGGAGGTGCACACTTTAAATCAACTTATGAAGCTTTTGGGGAAACACAATCCTAGTGTAATCAAAATGGTATTTTGATAACATAACAAAATCAATAATAGAAGACATGTTCTTTTTGTTCAAAGGTGCTGTGTTTTGAAAATATTGCCGTGTAGTATTTACGGTAACAGCTGTACAGTTAAACTTTAGGCACAAACTGAACTGCAGAGGATCTGCTGCATAAATAAAATTCCCATGGCAACTAAATGTGCTACTAGATAACAGAGAAAAAAGGATTTATGTGTTTGCTGAGCTGTCTTGCCCTAGAGGAATTCTCCAGGCAAATGCAGGCCACCTGCCACATGTTATATTAAGCTCAGCCTTCTGGACTTATTTCCAAATCTACAGCAAAAGGTCCACCAAGTTTCATTTAAAAGTTTCCCTGTCATGTTCCCAACCGCTCCAAAATACATAGTTCACTCTTCACTTCCTATATTGCAACAGAGATATTCAATAATAAATAAGAGTATTTCTGATTGTAAGTTTTAGTCTAAATCCTCCACACAAACTGGATAAGCAACTTGGATCTTCAAATCCATGTATAGTTTGTTTATGTTCAATTGTACTGAGGCACACTACTAAAATGTATGTAGTTTTTCAATTCAAACAAAATATTTCTTTTTAATATTTTAAGGAAAAATATTTGGATCAGATTATTTACATTGCATCTTCTACACAACAAACAGATTATCAGTCCAAAAGAACTGCCTTCATATGCAGAAAAAAACCCCAACCATTTTCACTAGACTACATTGCTAATAGAGAAGCAATGCTTGGGAATGCTTTAAGTTGAAATATTACACTTAGAAGGACTGAAACCCACTAAAACGGTATGAAAAATGCAATCAGGTGGCAAGCAATGGGCAAACTTACTGTAAATAATGCCCCCAAGTTATCAAAGGATCAGAGTATGTGTGAAAGCCCAGAATGTTTACAGTATTTTCCATGTCAATTTTGCCTCTTGGAGATTGACTAAAAAAACTTTAAGAAACTGTATTTTACAATCAGGACTATCCCTGGGCATGAGCCCTAGAAAGGAAACTTTGCTCAACTCTCCTCTCTGGGAAAGCCCTGCGACATTGTGAAGCGGCAGCATTGTTTGCCTCATAACAACACAAGCCATTGTTGGGAATGCACACCATATATGCTTTTCAGGTACTTGGCAAATCTAATCCAATCATTAAGTCCATAGATAGCAACAGGCAGCATTATGAAATGGGGCACCTACACTTGTGAAACACCTTTTTGTTCTACTTCCAAAGCCTCCACGCAAGAGATACATGGACAAGGCAGTAACACTGGCTTCCTGCTGTCTTACTACTTGGGCTCACCTCTTCAGAGTTGTTCATTTACAGCTCTACCTTAGCCTAACCATCTTCCTTCAGCTCCAAGTAAACATTAAGCTTCAACCAAAGTCCATAGAAGTTAAATCAAGCCTTGTGCTAACATGAAGACATTTTGGTAATAGGATAGAATACATTTCCATTGTCTTTTATTCTCCTTGGTCTTGTTCAAGCAGGTAATCAATAAATTAAACGTTTTAACAAAGAGAAAAAATATATTAATTTTCATGAACTTATGTTGCAGTGGTCACCACAAGTTAATCTCTCTTCAGGATAGTCATAATGTATTTGCATTAAAATGCAGAACGGCTTGTGCAAGAACACTTTATGGAACACTTGCACATCACTGCAAAATAACATCTGTTTTATATAAAACCACTAAAAAGCAGTATACAACAGAAATTAATTGAGGGTCAGTATGACATTACCAGAGAGGAATTTGCATTTTTATTACTAATAGTAGTTTATATGCCTTAATGATTTTTTTTTCTTTTTAAGAGGGGTAAAACCAGAAGACTAACATTAAATATTACTCTGACTTGAGTTTTGTTAGAAGCGATCACATAAAATACTCCACCAATAGATATGACAAATGCACTTTATATTTCAATGTGTCACACCATTTCAATACCCAGAAACTATGTTGAAGCTGGCAGGCAAGCAGAGTATATTAAATTTTTTTTCTGGAATCGACTTCAATTCTGTACTGAATTATTGGAATTTTAGTGACCCTAAAAAAGGCTGTCAAAAATAATATTCAACAAGAGTTTTCAAATCTAATGCTCTATTACACATACTTCACATGAAATAATACAGTTTCAATATAAGAAAACCAGTCAAGAAAACATTCTATTTGTATTTGTAATTTTAGATACAGTTTTATATTGATTTGTCACACCATTTTTAAATGTACTTTCTTAAAAAAAAAAGTCAGATGCTACATTTGGTGATTCAATGGCTTTTCTGCAGATTTGATACATTTGGAAACTGTTTTTAAACAAACAAAAATTTTACCATCACAGGACATGTTAATAGCTATTTCAAAACTCTGATTTTTCAAGACACCTATAGACTTGCAGAACACAAAATTCTCTTAAGAATTTTCCAGTGCCAGAAAAACAGTTGTATTTACAAACAACTTCTTTTCCTTCCATTTAACTCAGTGCCCTTTCTGCACAATGAAATTCAACAGCAGTACTTATTTTCTTCTTTATTCCCCCCCCATTTTCCCAGTAATCAACATTTTATTATCTTGCTTTTAAGACATCTTCAGCTCTAGTGTTTTACTATTCATACAAATAATTTTAAAAAATTAAGAATTAAGCTTCCCATTTTCCTACTCACTAGTAATTCCAACCACTTGTTTCTGTTAAATCCCTACTGTTATAAAGTGCTGTAAGTAAAGTGGTGGCACTAAGTATAGCAGTATCTTTTCTCCTGTATCCACTGATGTGTTAGACGTATAGAAGTCGCAAGATCTCAGCGTGCTTCTCTTAAATAAGGGAATTCAATCACACATCACAGCTCAGGAGGAGGCACGGTTAAATCCACAGTAGCTTGGTAAGCAAGACAGAAAGCCCATCAGCAGCTTTACTCTATGACAGACCCAGAGGCAACTTGAGAGCTGTCAGCACAACTGCCTGTGAAGCTCACAAGGGAAGCAATAGCCAATTATGCCCCATGACCTGCTACTGGAAAACACAGTGAGAAAGATAACAAATCAAGGGCTTGAAAAAACTTAAAGTTTTCAGAGAAACAATGTAGTTTATGTGCTACCAAACATGCATCTTACTTCAAGCCTTTAATAACAGGGTGGCATTCAGTGACCATGTTCTGCCTGACCCTTATAACTCCCATTAACAAATCCCAAAAAGGTGACCAAACTATCAACATTCCCTGCCTGGATAAAAATATACATGCCATTTACCTGGAAGGTAAGGCTGAGTTACAGCTGCAGAGGATTAACACCTGAATCTCTGTTTTGGTTTCTTGGCTTTCATAGTAGCCTGAATGATCAGCATCAAAGCCAAAACAGACTCAATTAGAAAGGAATCAAGCCTACTTGGAAACTTTCTTTCCATCCAGCCCTTGACAAGTGGGTCTGAGTAGCTATAAAAATTAATTGGGAAAAATACTTATTTTGCTCACAGCAGCAAATAAAACAAAATAGAAAGACCGTGTCTTGATCCTCATTAACTGACCTACCTCCTTCCTCTGGCCAACACTCTTTCGCTAACTTCATTGTTACATGGGTACCTCTGATCCATCAGTCTAAAACATAGCTCAGTGAACTACGCTGAAGTCATACACATAATGCCAACATCAACAGTGCCCTGCAAACTGAGCTCAGAAACATTTCTAATTATTCTGTGTCTGGCAAGAGTCATTCAGGGATTGAATCTCAACTACAGAAGCTAATAAAAATTTCAGCCTCCGGCTTCAATGAGGATAGGATCAAGCCTGTATATGTCTAAGTTAAAATAATCATGTTGAGAGGTGTAGCACACAGTTTACACCTGTGCTTTACTAAAAAACATACTTACAGTCTTTCTGAGGGCTTAAGCAGCATTTTAAAGATATGCAGGCATTTGGAAAGCCATCAGTATGCAGGTTGAATTTCACTCTCACTTTTTCACCGAGGTAAGAATAGTTGATTTGCAGATAACATGTAAAGTAGTTTTAGTTATAAACCATAAGCAAGGGCAAAGTACCTGAACATACCAACTGTGGGTTATTTAAATAAACACTAACAAAGGGCAAATAGATTAAAATGCTTCAAGCAACTAAAGATGTAGATTAAATAGTTGTCTCTCACACACAAAAATCTAACCCCATATCAATCCTCAAAAAGAACAGAGGTCAACTGGCATGCTGGTTTAGACTTTCATAATTTCAACACATGAGTGGATGAAACGTGTTAGAAGTTATCGAATGCAGACATAGCATTTGAAGATGATGATCAGCGTCATTTTTCATTTCTGTGACCACACTGGAGTCTGGTGTGCCAGGAGCTCTATCCAGGAGCAGTGGTCCAAAACACTTTGTTCTACAGGAAGGAATTGTGGCCTTTTAAAATTACTGGATCTCTAAAGGTCATGGTGTCAAACACCAAATAAAATAAAATTAAATCCCTGATTTTAAATATTCTTCCTGTTTAACCGTAAACATGTAGGTGATTTTCTCTACTCAATGCATTATTAAGCCAATAAGAAAATAGGCTAAATTTACTAAAATAGCCACTTAACTGTTTTGGTGGGCAAAGTGCACTGAAAGATAAAATTTCCTAAGTTGTGAACCAAAGTAACAAGTCAAAAAACAAAAAAAAACAACAAACCAAAAATCCCAAACCGAAACAAAAAGAAACCAGCAAACCAAAAAAAAAAAACCATAAAAGCAGATCATTGTGAAACACAGAAAATACTAGATATATTTTCCTTCTAGTATTTGTATTTGCCTGAAGTTAAGGTGACTAAACTGTGAACACAAACGGCCGGCACCATTTTTTTCTAGAAACCAATTAAGCAAATCTCCGTTAATGGTCACATCCTTGGGCATTTCCTGCGGATCCACTCAGTACACAGAGCTTTTCCTCTTTACCTAAATAGCTTGGTGAAATAAGAATTGCTGAATGAGCCAGTAACACGCTGCCAGCCTGGCCTTCTATAGGGTTTGCTGCCAGGGAATTTGAAAACGTATCAGTCATCTAAGAAGCAAAATGAACGCTACAAATCTCTGTCGAAAAGAAGCGAGGCTTGTGTGGATAAGGTGAAGAAAAGAGTGTGGAATGATTTGAATGGTTCCTGGCACAAACAAACTGCAAAAAAACTCCGAAATATGCTTTCAAAAGGTTCTTACCCCAATCAAGAATTTCTACACAAAAGAACAATATGACCCGTTAATAAAATATTTTTAAAGGTTTTAATGAATATAAATTAGATTAGGTAATCAATACTTATTACTATGTTATATTTTTATCAAATTATATCCAAAAGCAACCTCTCTCATTGACTTTGTAATTTCCAGAGTGGGTTGTGATTGACATTCCTCTAAACAAAGGATGCCTAATATACGGCTACATTATTGGCATTTTGTCAATGGTAGCAACTTACAACTTGTCTAATAACTAAAAGCTAATGATAATTAGCTTTTGCCAAGTCTGGTAATGGTACCAGTTACTATTGAGGACTCAGACTGTAAAAGCAGTTTTGCAGTACGGTAGCAGTTTTAGAAAAGAACTAAAAGATTGTTTGTGCAATTGTTGTTCAAGTCAAAATGAAATTAAATATATCATTCTCTTTTGAACTCCTTGATGACTGGACTTGAAATTAGCACAACTGTAACATAGCTGAGAGTCAATATAGTCACTTCTTACTTATATGGCTTAGCTGAGACAATCTTTCAACTTTACGTAAGTCTTTCAGTTATTCAAAAACCTATTTTTTCTCAAAATAAATTTATAGTCAGATCTATGTTTTGGCAACACATTCAGATTTTATGTATTGTGTGGAGAAATTCCTCTGTGAGCTCACCCTGTATTCATTGATAGAAATCTGAAACCTAATACTGTTTAGTGTTCTAAATTTTGTGATGAAAGTTGCCTCACTACCTACACTGGACAGCACTGATAAAGAGTCACACAGTACAGGCCGCATTAGTGACATTTAACCACAGCATCCTAGCAAAATGTTTTAAATTTTGCTAAATATTACTTACAAAACTAATCTCAAATGAATATACACATTTAATTTTAAGTACTAGGAAATGAACAGTAACAGGAGTACTTTACCTGTCTAGATCTGCTTGAAATGCTTACAGAGGTGGTTTCTGTTGTTTGCTTCTTTGTTTCTTCCCCAGGAAAAAGAATTTTGACTACAAAACATATCTCCACTGTTTTGCATAGTCAAATACAGACATTGTGACTATAAATCTACTTGGAATTAAAAGAAACAGGTTTCACACAATATATTCAATTATTAATATTCTATATTCTTCAAACACACAAAATTAATTGCAATTTAAAAAGTAGAACATACACTGATTTCAAATTTACGTTTCCAAGCTTTGAGTTTAATGAAAAATTTGTGAGTGTGTTCAGACCAAAAGCAGTCAACACCCAAACAGTGCATCCTGCCCAGAAATGGAAGGGAATACTAAGAAAACCAAACCAAAACCAAACCGAACAACAACAACAACAAAATATAAAATAAAAAACCAAACCAAAACAAAACCAAAAACAATGTAACACTTTGCTTCCATACATCCCTACATCATGGAAAACGTTTTTGGCTGGTAGAGGTCTCAAAAATTGAGAAAAGAAAATGTGGATAAAAAAAGGACTTTTGCAACGTAGTGCATTATTTTCTCCATCCATTTGCTGAATATCTATCTCAACATAGGTGACAGAGCAAATGCAGCCTGTAAAAGGTGGAGCAAGTATTTTTGAACACCAGTTGGAATATATCCCATTGTGGTAAAATTGGAAGATTGAAAGTATGTACATTAAAACATGGCTGGGCAGATGAAAAACTTCTACGCCTCATGAGAGCACTCAGACCACTCATTGCACTAGGATTTAAGATATGTTTGGATGCCACCTGGAAGCATTTTGCTTTGGGGACATTCTAGAACCAAAATGAAGTTGCTTCCAAAAACAGGGACAAAGTTTAGGGTATCCTTCAGAGAACCTGCCTACAGCACAGCCCAAGAGTTGCTGTAAGAGAACCAAAAGATAAGCTGTTTAGCAAAGAATCTAAGTATTGTGATGTTTAAGATCTGTTCACCTTCAAGGCAAATGGCTGGCTTGAGAACATGGAGTTGTCTGGTAGGCAGGGTCCGACCTGCAGGTGTCAATCCCCACCAATGCTCTGACGAGCTCGGAGAAGGAATACCTGACGGCAGGCTCACAAAAGACTTCTCCTTCTGATCACAGTTCAGCTGTGGAACTTTATCTTTGAACACTATAACACAGCATAATGTGAATGTAAGTCAATGGAAAAAAGGTATTTCTCTACACTGAGGTTTCCTTTTCCTGATGAGCAAAGAACAGATGCTTTTAATTATTCATTCTAGATATTCTTTGTTGGAACTATCTAGTTTTGGTTCAAAAGTCATTGTCCTAATTCATGGTACAATAGCTGACAAAAACACTGAATATTGTTTAAATACAATTTTTCTTTCAGATTTTTATTATCACATTACTTTGCTACATGATTACTATTACATGAAAGCCATGAATACCCTTCATTTACAAAGAAAAAAAAAAAAAAAGAAATCACAAATCTATCTCATACTTTTTTCCTGATATTATGTCATTGCTGTGAGAAAAGCTTCCCTTTGCCCAGTCACATTTGGTCCCTGGCTGCCTTTGAAGTTTCTTCTGAAGGCAAAGAACTTCTGTGTAAAATACCCACCATACAAATAACATCTTCCCCAATACAGTTGAATGTCTAAGTTTGTGTGGTGAAAACTCTGGTATTTGTGAGCATTCAGAATTTTAATCATAATTTCTTTGACATGCAGAAATAAACAATGTGTGTGAAGTGGCATCCTTTAGAAAACAGAATCCCAAATCAAAAAGATACAAGTCAAGAGAAGGCTCTGTTTCCTGCTAAATTAATTACAATGGAAGCCATCAGAATTTAGCAGCACTGAAAGGTTTATTTTCATGCCTGCCTTCACTCTGGCAATTCTCCCCAAAAGAACTAATGCTGCAGGTGGTTTGGATCCCTTCTCCCCCACATCAAAAACCAAAAAAAAAACCCCAACAGCAAAACTTCACCCTACAGGGAAGTCCTGGTACCTATGTCCAACTATATGGTATTATTACTACCTCAACAGAAGTGTCTCACTTCTGCCACTCTGCCCCAGCGCTTTGAACTCTATTACATCAATGTTCCTGCTGAAGCGCAAGCTGCAGATGTTATTGTTTCTATCACCATGCAAACACAACTCTGGGGTAAGGATACTGAAGCATGACTGACTAGGATAGCTGACCATGTGTCTGAAGGGCAGGGATCAGAAGAGAAACGATTGAAACCTTAAAAAATAGTTAAAAAAATTAACTCATGCAATTCTTGGAAGGCCTAAATAGCTGCAGTTTTTTTGGTTAACATACTCAGTGTCTGTTGGTACTGATGCCTAAAATCCTGCAAAACAGGCACTCAGCACAACGTTAATGGAGAAAGATAGACAATACCTTTATTGGGAGTTCGAAGGTTTCAGGCCTCCTCTGGTCCCCCGAGGACGAAGGACCCGGGGCTCAGTAAAGTTACAGTTTTTATACCCTTTCAAACAATTA
>JAWWEW010000165.1:37009108-37041739 GCA_035583185.1 Anabacerthia variegaticeps | reverse complement strand
TTTAGTAACTTTCAACACCACCTAATATGTGAGCAAGAAATCCCTTACTTCTAAAGCTCTAAAGATCCACAAAATACGCACCAAAAATACATAAAAATATACACCAAATCCTTAGGCATCAGTACCAAAAAAGAACTCTGAGGGTAATATTCAAGAGGTGAGTTTTTAAGATTTTTTCAAGAAGAATGTTGTCTTTGGTGATCACCTCTAGCTAAAATCAGCTCAGAGACAGGAGTTTTTGCTTACTACAGTGTAATTTCTCCGGTAAGGTTAATCATGTTCTTTCCAATTCTTATGGAAACCCTATCAGGCATGCTTGACTGTTATAAACAACACCAGTCTATTACTGGCAACAGCAACAATTTTCCAAGATGTCAGTAAATCACTGTATCCCAGCTGTGTGCCAGCTCTTTTTGGCACTTACTTGTTGAACTGAGTTTCTCATGCAAAAAATGTTTGTTTGAGAAGACAAGGAAGTGTTCTCAGCTTGAGCTAGCAACAGGAGGAAGGGCAGCACTGCCATGAGAACAGATAAGTACAGGGACAAAGAAGTGAGTGAATCCTTAAAGACAGAGATGAAAAGTTTGAACTTGATTGAACTGAGAAATTAGATTAAAGAGAGAGGACCTCAGAAGGGAAGGATGCGTGGCCAGTACAAGAGGCAAGGAACATAAGACATTTCAGGTCTTCATTGATGATCTGGATGATGGGGAAGGGGGTACCCTCAGCAAGTGTGCTGATAGCACAGACCAATGACACTTCCCACAGCTGGGAGGAGTGGCTGATACATCAGAGGGTCACATCCAGAGGAACCTTGACAGCCTGACAGCAACCTCATTAAGTTTAGCAAGGAGAAGTGCAAGCTTCTGCAGCAACATAATACTGGGAGTCACCCAGCTGGAAAGAAGCTTGGCACAAAAGGACTTAGGAGTCCTGGTGGACACTAAGTTGAACATGAACCAGCAACATGCAATTGCAACAAAGAAGGCAGATGGTATCGTGGGCTGCATTAGAGAATCCATACAGCCACATCAGAAACTGACTGTCTTTATCTGCACACAGGTTGGGAATTTAAAACAAAACAAAACAAAACAAAAAATACAAGTAAAGGGGTTTAATGCTAATGAAACAGAATCTTTCTTTTGGCAGATGAAGCAATCAGAACTGAACAAACTGAGAGTATTTGGGAGTATGGGTATGACAAAGGACTTAGAGAAATCAAAGGTCATTTTATGGCCAGAAATCTACAGCATGAGAATTATGGTCTGGTAAATTCTGAAAGACTACATATATCAGTGAGGAGAATTTTTGGGAGAAACATTTCATGGTTCTTTTTTCCTGCACAAATTTATTTCCTAAGTCCTTGTGAGCACTGTAGCCATTATGTGAAACAAACTTAAGCCCTAGGAACCTTTGTGCCTTTTTCCCCTCACCCTGATTACATTGGGTACTGTCTAAGTACATAGGATGGAGGATGGTCACTTTTATTGATACAGGAGAACTTACTAAGTGCTATCAATCCTACCCTTGCCAGTTACTGTGAAATGTCTCTCACACATTTGCCTGTCCTAGACAACACAGGTCTCCTAACAATTGAACCAGATCTCAGAGGCAATTCTGAATCACAGCCATAACCCTTCTGTCTGCAGACATTAATCTGGGGAAAAGAAGAAATCTTCAGAATGAAAAAGAACTGAGAGATGCAAGTAAAGAACAGCCCTGATTTACTTCATTTGTTACACGTGGAGCAGAATCACTTAACATGCAATGATCATCAATGAGATTGGGCACTGGATGGAAAGACAAGGTAAAACTACTGGGTTGCATGACAACATCATCACAAATGGATGTATGAAGTAAGACTTCTTCAGAACAGGCCACCGAAAAAGAATTGCGGGGGTTTTTGGTTGTCACTCAGAGTGTTTATCCTTATGGTCTTCCCAAACAATGGTAACAGTGATCCTAGACAAGAACTTCTTCAAGGTGATATCAATACATAACGCCTCTATTATTGTTGGATTATTTTGCACTTTATGGCTGCTTTCTATGTGAATCCAAAAAACTCTATTGTTCGGTGTTTGTTTAGACTATCAATTCGTATAGAATCCTGATCAAAAATATTAGCTAGAAAGATATACATGCATTTCCCTGTTTCCCAAAGGCACTACTGCTATCACAATCTGAAGAGATGCACCGCAGGAGTATTGAAGAACGTTTGTGATCCAAGTCAGCAAAAGAAAAGGGGTCCCAGCCACCCAGCAAACTTATAAATTATTTGAAGATGGTAAATTATATTTTTTCTGAATAGAAACCTTTTTTACAAGCTTATTTTGAAGCCACAGGCAGAGTCTTGTTCTGCTCACCTCCAATCCCCTTCACAGTAGGAATAGTTTGAGCTGTATCAATCTTAATTTCATACAGGGACATACAGGGTGGCTGAGATCAGGAGCTGGTTTTGAAATTCTTTTCTAGGTTAATAAAGTAGTAGACCTAGGAAAAGTCTGACAGTCTCAATGCTCAGAGTTACTGATCCTCCATATGTTTCTGCACTGATATCTTTTCACTCAGCTACCCCAGGAAGAATGGCTGACACACCCAGAGATGTTTGATGCAAATGGAGTGTTTAACCATCTTATTGTCCAATACATGCAAAAACTTAATTTCCTTCACTTCATGAACTATTTTAGTGCACCACATGATTTTTTATTCCTTTCTATGTGAATTTGCCATTAAAATATGTTCCATATTTGATTGCAACTGTTCAGAATTGATCCGAGTATCTGATTTCAGAGCTTGCTTTCTTTGCTTAAAATAGATTTGAATCTTGATTCCTTCCATTTTTCCCATGAGAAAGCTCATGAAGTGTGTAGCCTGACAGGAGCCATTCTTGGTGAGAAGTTTTTGAAAAACAAGCAGAGGCTGTTAGAATGATAATCAGTCTTTGGGTTTTCTTGTTACCTTACTGTTTTCAGGGACCTCATAAGAGGAGCAAAGTGGCTGCATTCCTGCTTACCTAATCTGGGAAGGTGGTAACGACCAGCAAAGTGAAAAAGCAATTCTGTTGAGTAAAGGTCTCTCTCAGTGAAAAAATCCTGGTTCCCTGGTAGGACAGACGTGTCAGCTCATTAGCGAGGCTGAAGCTACATGATGAGAAATTTCTGGCTTTATAAACATTATGTGAAGGTTTGGCACGAATAAAATTAGAAAATGGCTAAGCTCTTTATCATGTGTTTGGGTTTTTTTGGGTTTTTTTCCCCAGGATTCCGCTCCAACCACTCCTTAAGCTGGAAGTGATTACCTGGCCATTAGGATTCTGTAGCGGTAACTGGAAAAGAAAACTCAGTCATTAAGTCATGATAACCAACAGCAGCAGCTTGTTATGACAGCTGGGTATTTCCTCCATTACTGGAGTGCAACAAAAGAGTATCTTTCTATTGTTCTCTTTCAAGCAGTCTGGGGAGATATGTAAAGCTACTGGCATAGAGATGTTCTTGTATCTGCAACCACTGATATCCTAAGCGTGGTTTTAAATTTATATGACCACTCAGGCAAATGTGTGTGGTCAGGTTTGTTCGGGTTTTGGTTTTAGGGTTGGTTTGGGGTTTTCTCGTTTGTGTTTCTTTGGGGTTTTTTTTTTTTTTTGGTGTGGTTTTTTTGGTGGTTTTTGTTGTTGTTGTTTGGTTTTGGTTTTGGTTTTGGTTTTTTTTAAGCTGCTGACTTGGCTGTTCTCTAGCTCTGGTTTAATCTGCTAGCATTACTGTGCAAAGGAAGTAGGAACTCCTTGGGAATGATGTGTGTGTACAGTTGCATGCCCTGAAAGTTCAAGCCACATTTTACGGTCCGTTCTTCTCAGTTCTGATCTCTTGCACTTCATTCTGCTGAGAAGAACAGGGGAACAGGCACTGAAGATTATCACCAGAGCTGCATTTCAGGAAGGCATGAGGAAAATATCACACATCTATTAATGTGTGCCCTTTTGGGATAGTTGTCCCACAAATCTTGCCTCACTTCTAAAACTATCTCTGTTTGCAGGCACCAGTTTCATTGTCTGGCTTTGGCAAGAGGCGCAGCTTGAAAAGCAGAAGAGGTAGAGAAGTGGCTCAGTTCTGCAATCAAAGACGGGGCTGGTGAAGCAATAGGTAGGGTGTTTATTTACATGGGGCTTTATTTTCTTTTCATTTATGGATTAAGCAATGCTGCTTTCTTCAAACTATTTTTGTTCTGGATCAAGGAAGAAAGACCAGCTCCAATTCAGTTCTCTTTCATTCCCCTCTTGTCAGGAAAAACTGATCAAATATGCTTGTACCCAGAATGGTCTGCAAAAAAAAACAAACAAACGATACTCTGTACAGAGGTAGCTGAGCTTCCAGCTGAAACATCAGAAGGGCAGGAAGAACAAATATTTTATTTCTCTTGTCTTTGCTCACACTCACTTCTTCCCCACCAAAAAAACTTTAGAGCACTGGGAACTTCATCCCTTGCAAAAGGATGAAGAGACAAAGAATGAGCCTCCTACAGTCAAACACAATTTTAGCATGCAACCAGGAACTGGATAAAACACTGTCCCAGGATGCTGATCTAAAGAACAGCTTAAGATGTCAGAATATCTATTATAAAAATGCTGCCAAAATTTTAATTTGATAATAAGCCATGAGTGCAGACATGAAAAAGGAGGGAATGACAGGGCATGGGGCATTCCACCACCACTGTATCTGATCCTGGTTACCAAGCTACAAATAGAATGAAATCACAGATTTGTATATCTATCGGGGGAAAAAAACCACTTCTTGTGGGTAAAATTCGTATGTCTGCAAATACTAGGTCTGATGAATATGTTGTTCAGAGACACTGCAAATTCTCTTCTGGAAGCTCACAGATAAAAACAGTTTCCTCAGAAAAACCAAGATAAATCTTTGCTTCTCATGCACATCTTAGAGTCTGTCCTAAATGAATGAGGGAATAAGGGCAATTAGAAGAAGAAAAAGGCTTCAATTAGCATACAAATATCTTGGTAATCAGGCAATAATAGCAAAGGAAATGCAGAAAAAATGCATGACAGTTTAATGGGGAATTCTTAAAATATTATATTTTGTAAAGTTTATCTAAGTATGCATGTGACATTTTAATGAGGTTTTGCTAACACACAATATTTTCAAGGTTTGCTTGGATATACTAGAGATTCTTTATATTAATGAATTGTGACCAGGGTTTTGCTTTTTTGTTCACAGAAGAAGTCACAGTTTCTGCACATACTAAAATGACACTAACATTTAATATTTTTGTACAACTTCTTCTACTTATTTCTAATTTGAATCCATGCGATGTTATTTCACTTGCAAATATAAAGGAAAGAGATAATGACACGAAGAGGAAGGGCTATCCTTTGAAATATGAGCTTAACCATAGGGGCTAAAGTGTCTAAAATAACTTTTTCCTGGTAAGAATAGCTCAGTACATGCTATTAAGAAGCAAGTGCCTTATGAAATTACTCTGTAGACACCAATTATTCACACAGTACATAATGTGTTTTTCTGCTAGGTAAAATTAAGATTCAGCAACGAAATCACCATGCCCAACAATTTGCACAAGAAAAATGGAAAGAGGATACATAATTAGAAAAAAATGAAAGCCTTATGCTCTGATTTCAGCCAAACCTTAAATCTTAACAGAAGTGAATTTGGTGGTCTCAGAACTGAAATCACCATACCCAACAATTTGTACAAGAGAAAAAGAAAAGAGCATACATAAATAGGTGGAATAAACAAAAGCCCTTTCCTGCTACACTCCAATTTCAACCAGCTCTTAAACCCTTGTGGAAATGAGTTTGCTGATTTCAACTGAATTTCACAGTTAGCAACAGAAAACTAGTTTTAATTATTAGCTACAATTTCATTTGATTAAAAGCCCCTAATCTGGAGATGCCCAGGACTGCTAGCTTGTAAATTAAGTTAACATTTTCCTTCACCTCAAGACAGGAGGATTGCTCAGAGCTAGGATTCAATGCACCACGTGTTTTACAAAGATAAACAAGTGCATTATGTTACTCTAACACTTTAACCTTCATGAGCCAAAAAGTACTCCTCTCAAAATATTTGAATATTGTTCTCTGATTGTTATTAGGTATCCAACATACTTCAGGGGGGTCTGGAAAGCAGGAACAACTCTGTTTTTATCAGAGGTCTCTCTCAATGTACCAGAACCTGGACCTACAGTACCCACCGCATGCATACACTCAGAAAGGGAAGCATACGAGCGAAGCTAAGTGCTGTCCCCTTTACACAAATCTAGTGACTCTTCTTCCCCAGCCTCATACTGAGTTGAACTAGAGCATAGGTTTAAATGGAGTTGATAAGACAAACAGAAATAAGTTTCACAGAAGTATAGAATGCATGAATCTTCCATCAACATCTACCCCAATTTTGTTTTCAAAAATGACACAGTAGAACATTTTCATTTTGTATAAAAGGTCCACTATTTGAAACTGATGTCCTTGTACCTATAGTTTATAGTAAAATGGCAGTAAAGACCATTTTTTTTTCTTTCAGTTAGACACAAGAAAAAGCTGTCATAGGGAAGAGAGCCATGAACAGAGAAAAGATGCATCTTTGGTCATTATGTCCCAGAATAACTTAAGTGTCACTCAGGATAGGTGCTGGGTGCTCTGCAGTGCAGTGGAGCGGTTAGATCTGCTATCATCCTTCCTACTCTAATAAAAAATACAAAAGGAGTGAAAGAAATCATGAGAAATCAAGAGATAATAAAAGCATTTGGCAAAATCCAGGACCCATTTGCACTGGTAGCCTCTTGGTTATTACTGCTTCCAGTGTCCATATCTACTTTTGGCCCCTGGCCCTGTCCGGTGAAACTGACTGATGCAATACCCACAGCACAGCATTTTGCTGCCAAAAAAAACCCTAACAAAAACCCCCAAACAAAAACAAACAAAAAAACCCACAACAAAACAAAACAAAACAACATAGAGAAGGAAAATAACTACAGAAAATAGAGCATTTTCAATTTACTTCCCTGTCAACTTGCAAATTTTGGTGAAGTCATATATCCACAGGATTGTATCACTTGTAGAATAATGCCAAAGAATTTGAAGAGCATTAACCTGCATAAACTTGGCCTGCCGATAAAGTTAAACTGCAGCTGCTTTTACAGTGGAGGCATTTACAATACAGTTTTCTATTCATTTCAATAGTCCGTATTACACTACTATTCTTTTTTCTCTTTGTGTGTGTTATTCATCTGGACAAGATCTCTTTTCACCAGGAATAACAGAAAGTATGGGATTTATTGCTATAATGAAGTTCTTTCAAATCTCTGTTTTCTCTCTGTAAAGGACAGGAGGATAGGCGTTCATCTCATCAGGCAGCTTATTAGGATTAGCACTGAGTAAGACACCACAGAATGTCAAGCCTATCAGTTACTAAACATGCATCATACAAACTTTGTCTTTGCGAGAACCTCTGCTCTGCATTTGTCATCCACCTGAATAATTAACAAGTACATGCTGCCTGCCAGCAGCTTTGGGAATTAATTTTCCCAGATTAAATGCAGATCACGTCTGCAAAAAACTCAGACCACACACATGCTGCATTACTACCTTTCAAACATTAAAAGCAAGGAAACAAATTTTATTATGGTCTCAACTGAGTCTGACTTAAAACTTATTTATTATAGGTATGACTTTATAATCATTATGAAGTGGTCAGAGAGGTTTTAACACCCAGCTAGTGCAACAAACCAACATGGAGCTCTCTTCAGTTGGCATGTGGAGAAGCTATTTAAAAAAAACTTCCTTTGAACGCTCCCAAGTTGCTTCACTATTTAATGCTATTCTATTCCCAAAATACTGACACAGTCATAGGGAAAATCTAAAGTCTGTAAACACTGATGTTTTTTTGAACTTGAAGTATTTACTCTAGGCTCTTTAAAAATAGATACAGAGATGATAACTGCAGATGCAATAGCATGTATATTGATGCCAGGGACTAAAAACAAATGAGGTATCTCATTACCTTGCATTTTCTATGACCTAAGATAACAGTTGCCTCAAAATCAGAGGCCTGTTAAAGACTGGGTTCTATTCGCAATGAAAAACATGACTGATTATTGAAAAAGGTGATGAAAAACATCATTTTGCTCTATGCTTAATGAAAATTATTATTTTACATGATAAGGGATATATATAATGATCATAAGGAAATACATTCTCTAAGAAAGAATTCAAGTGGAAAAAGAATCGAGATTTACAGCTTCCCAGACAGCCTTTCTGAATGGCCATTCTGCAGCACACTGACAGTTAAGAAGTGATACAATGTAGTTCGGAGACATGGTCCATTTGCCATGAGCCTCCACTAGTCCAGTACCTAATAAGAATAACAATCCCAAAGATGTTAAAGATGCCCACAAGGAAATCTGCAATCATTTTTCCCCAACAAAAAGGACAGGAAATAAACCAAACACACACATGAGCTTAATGTCCTAAATTTCTTGGGATGTGAGTGTAACAGGACAACCGATATGAAGGGGAAGGCTCCATCCATAGCAAAAGCGTGCCATATCTACCTCTACCTTGCTACAGGAGTTATGCCTATGTAACTCTAATACAAAGTGTATATCCTGTCAGACTCTGCAAGCTGTCTATGTACAGTATTCATAGCAAAGGTAACTGGAGTCATGGGTATATATACCAGGCAGGACTAGGGCTTTTCTTAAAGAGAAGCTTCACTTCACTAAGGCAGACAGTGTGTTCTGGCCTTGAGTCTTCTGTCCTGAGATGCAGCCTTTCTATAGTGACAATTCAAGACCTCTTGGGTGCACTAATCTGATCCTTTATTTGCCTTTCCTATTAGTTAAGCTTCTGGAGACTCACTAGCCCTGCATAATCTATCCAGATGTAGACACTACTGCACCTTCCTTTTGGTTAAGTGCATTGCAATATTTTTACTGTCTTCTTCAAAACTGGGGTTAGAGGGAATTTAATGGGAGGGAAATTAACTGCACAATTATATTCATAATATATACAGCAGTAATAGATGACTACATAACATGTTATTCCAGTAAATACGGACGGCAGTGACTAAAGATGGCTCTTCTATTTGCATTTAGTCTGAGCTTTGTACTGCTTTCAGCTCATAGAAATTTATGCAAGAGCTCCGTCTGAAAGTTCTGAATTCAAAAAAACCTATGTGAATATATATACATATTCCTTCAAAAACAAATAAAAAAATAATTAAAATGGAAGACAAGGAGAAAAAACAAACAAACAAACAAAAAGTCCCACCTGAATAATAATAGCTATGTTTTTTCCAGTTTTAAGTGGTTTTATGATGTATTACAATAAACTCATATCTATTTGTTATATAAAATTATGCTATATTTTGAATCTACATCCCCAAAAATCTTTTTACTCTCTTAAATCAAGAAAGTGATTACCACTCCTGTGACCTATATTAAAATCCACCAATTAATGTGAATGAATTATCAGTTAATTATTAAACAAAAATCTATCAAAAAATTGTATTGAAATACAGCACTTACTACATTGCTAAACATTACTGTAATCATCTATGCAAAAAATCATTATCTCTTTTGTTCTTTACTCATTAATAATCACCCTCAGAAATAAATATTTTGTATAAAATTAACATAACCTATATTTCTTTTCATTTTTTAATAAAGTAACAATTTTTTGCTCTCCAACATTACAGCATAAACTTTATCCAGGGAAATGACTGAATGCAAAGACAGAGTGATGGGATTTTTTTTAATTCATGTTTTCCATGTTTAATATTTTGCTACTGTTATTGAAATTCAAATTGAAAAGGCTTCGTATTGTCCACAGCAAAGACCTAGTTCTAACCACAGTATGCCTATCACTAGCAAACCAAAATTGAGGCCCTGCCCTTGGCCCTGGGGCTTAATCTCTGGGTAATGCTGGAAATGTTGTTCCATGCATGGATTAGCAAATTAAAAGAAGTTACAAACCTCTGTTGTGACTTCTCTAACTCCTGCGGTCCCTAGATCATCATCCACAATTACAGCAGAAGGTTTATGTGTTTTGAAAAGACATGGTAGGAAAAAGCAAATTGACAGATTTCTGTAAACTACAAATGGGATCTATCCATGCCAAAACTCAAAGCCATAGTAGTAAACATGCACAAGCATTTAATGTAGAATTAATAGCTAATATTGAAAACTATCAGAGTTGCTTTTGTGAAATGAAACTGGTTTTATTTCATAAAAAAAATAACAAAAACTCCTATGACTATCTAACAGGTTAGATATAGAAATTTAGCTAATAAGGATTGTTATAACACAAATTAATCCAACTTTTTCCCATTAGTGTTTAAAATTTAATATTCAGTTCAAGCCTCTTGCAATTTTGTTGACACCACAATGTTTTAACAGAACATTCAAATTGGGTAGCATCTTACATTGCATGATACACAAGCTTTGAGACTGCTTTTATTAAAACTGTGATACTTATTGATTTCAAAATAGATGTAGGTATAATAACTATTACTATTATCTGCCTATTATATGCAAGTGTTCCTTCAAAACAGTAGCATATATTCCATTTAGAATTTTTTATTTTGTTAACCATTCTCAAGGAAAAAAAGTCCTCCAGGAACTTTCTAAACAATGTTCCCTGCAAAGAAACATGCATTACTCTTTCAGCAAATAGAGAAATTCAAATCACTGAATATTCTTACATTCTCACTGAATATGTGAGGAAGTGAGTGTATTCAGGCATCCTAATGATATGCATCCTATTTGTTAGGAGGATGCATACAGAATATGCTACATTATATAGGCTCTTAGGATACCAACTATAAAACAACTATAAACAAAATTTAACATTACCAGTGGAAAGTTGCCCAGCTTCTCAATATTAGTTAATTCACTGTCCAACTTACCCATGAAGGAGCTGATGAACCTTAAGGAGAAATAAGGACTTGCTTGAAATTTATGAGAAATATAACACGTGCTTTTGTCTCTATTCTCAAGTGATTTCACCCAAGCACCAGTTGCACTAGTAACCAGATCAAGTCTGAGGAACTGGAATGAAGCTGAAACACCACCACCTTGCCATAATCCTGAAATATCAAAACTTGCAGGAAGCAAAGCGGATTTCAGTATAACTGGTGAAATACCCCAGCCACTCCCATGACTCCTCCAGGATGAAATATCACCTATGACTGATGCTGTTATGCTCAGCAAATGTGAGTGTGACTGGAGGTATCCATAGCCTGATGGAAACACGGTCTTTCTCACTCGTAGTGTGACCCCTTGGCCCATGTATAAAAGACACCAATTAGTTTTTGGTTGGGGGGGTGCAGTAGTAATGGGGGCCACTAATGCCACAAGCTGGCTGTTCAGAAGACTCTAAGGACACAAGGAAGACTCCCGCCACTTCCTGAGCAAAAAAAAAGCAGAGGGTGCCCAATGAGGCTGCATTTACCCAGCCACATGAGCTTCATTAGCTAATCAGGACTATGTTCAGGACATACACACAAGCCACTATGCATAGGGGCTGTAAGAAGAGATAAATTCTCTGGGGGTTTGAAACCAGAACATGTTTTGCCATTTCTCACGACAATAAAATTTTGAGCACTGATTTTATGCAGTAATTACAATTAAGTCTTTCACTGCCTCTGACAATAATATAACATGTATTACTTTCCTCTTCAAGGATCAGTAAAATAACTTGAGACTGGTGGCAAAATCACAGGCAGAAAAGTCAAGGGATTTGACCATTCAGTTTGAAAGTCAACTTGGAAAATTAAACCAGAATTATAACAAAAAGTCTGGAGAGGCTAGCGAATATAAAAGTCTCCGTGGTGGTTTTGTTCGGTTTATTTTGCCGAGACCTTCTACTTATAAAGGAGCACACAGCATTTCTCTGAACTACCTTGTAAGCAATAATAGAGGGACTAAAACATAGCTAAACAGTTCTGGAAGTGTATTTACAAGCCAGATCTGGCCTAATGAGTTAGAATGGTTTCTATACTCTGTTACACAGTTATGCGTCTTGTCTGACCTCTACAAACCACTTGAGGTGCAGAAGGTAATTCAGTGCCCAAACCCACTCCAGCCACTGTTTTTTTCAGCAAAGTGTTCCAGCAAGGGTCCCAATCTGCAAGAACTGTGATGCTGATTCTGCAATACTATTGTCTTACGCATAGGAAGTTGGCTGGAACCACCAACTCATTTCACATAGGCCATCCAGGAGCCATCAGATGATAATGGGTTTTAGTTTCCACCCACCTGGTCTGCATTCAAACTAGTGACCTAAGGTGAAGGTCTCCACATCCCATTACCAAACCCTCAAGCCATTTAGTATCCTCATGTAGTAAGCTTTTCTTGCAGCAGAAAGTCAAGAGACACTAAAAAGCTGTCTGTATTGGAAATCTGTTCTCAAGTACATGGTCAGTCAAAGCTTTTTGATGCAAGCACAGTATTTCAGGTATTAAACTGGCTGAATATTTCTCAGTTTGTGTGTAAGAAATATCAAAATACAGTATTTTGCCATTAAATCTGAAATTATTTTTTTTTCTATAGCCCAAAAGTTAATTATTGGTATGAACAGATATTAAGTCTCTGCATGGTCCTGTTAAAAAAATAAACCATCAGCAGGAATTTGAAAATGTTTCAAGACATTAAAGTATATCTATTTTTAATAAATTAAAGACTGAGCTACATGTAAATTATATGTTTAGCATTTAATGCTATATTCACATAGAGTGTATTTTCTATTCACTAATGCTAGGCTTTTTAATACACAGTTTAAAATATTAGGAACTGTAAATTATCTTGTGTTAAATATGCCAAGTACTTCAGAAGTGTTAATTAATGTATTATTAAAGCAGTTTTTAGGAGGAGTGAGAAGATATTTTAAGCAGTATGAGTTTTGACTAGAGTAAATGCACATATATTTGCAATTAGTTTAAAAATTTATTAAAAATGATCTTGTACTAAATAATATAAAAGGGGTTTTTGGGGGGTGGGGTTTTATGTTTTCTGGGTTTGTTCGGTTTTCTTTAAATAAACATAGCAAACACTATGCTAGGTTAAAAATACTTTCTCTGTAACACTTAGCCTTGAATTAATCAGATAAAGATGAAAGTGAAGAATTTTGCCACCAGTGTTTTTTACTTAACTCACTCAGTTATGCCTTTCAGCTTGGTATATTTTATATGAAGGATATCTTGTTAAAACAACTGTTGAAGGCAAGTCATGTCATATCAACCACACACCATACCCTATGGGAGCTCAAATATTCCAAAATCCATGTTAATATAATCCTGCCACACAATTCAGCTAAGGAAATACAGCAGGTTTTCAGTGGCATGCAAGACTTCATATAAGTACCATCACGTTATCTATATGTCTTCCAGAAATGAAGTAATGCCATAGCAAGGATTATACTAAATCAATTTAGGCGGGTAAATATTGTTAACAAGCACTATAGTGTAGCCTAGTAGATTATTCTAATCTCTATTTATCAACTAACAAATAGGCTGCAATTCTCAATGCAGTTTCCAACAATATATCTATAGGACAGCAATATTCTCTGGCTCAAGAGACCAATGCAACTTCTCAACAAGGGTTTGTAGCTTTCTAATACAAGATTTACTATGCATTATGTCATGTGGTTCCACCATTCTTTTTCAAAGTGGTTTTAAAAAAATATGTAGCATCTTGTATATCTAAATCTTTTGAGTGCATTTTGCCCTGGTCACAAAGACTAAATACAATTGTTAGGACATCCAGAATATCTTCTGGAATACTTCCTACAGAGAAAGAGTAATGTTTTTCTGAACATGAGAAAAAAGAATTTTACAGTTATTTAGCCTTCACTGAAAAAGAAAACAAAACAGGGGATCCAAAAGAGCTACTCCCAGAACAGACTGAAAACTTCCATAATATAGACACCAGAAAAGTGGAGACAGAAACAGTCACGGAGATGCTTAAAAATTTTAGTAAGCTAGTCAACTAGGAGTCCTTGCCAAGAAAGTCTTATTTTATTATTTGGGCTAGACCCCAAATCAACGTTGTTTTGTTTTGTTTTGTTTTTAAATTACAAAAAAAGCTAAAAATAATAATAATAATAAAACAACAACCAAACAGACCAAAAAAAAAAACAACCCAAAAATTAAAAATCACACCTTGGCAAAGGCAATTCTCCTGTTTAACCAGGCCACTCCGCAGGCTGACATTCAGTTTTTAGACTGTATTTTTCAAAATATTTTCTCTTTACTGACAGAAGCTGCTATAAAAAATTTGTCTCAGCATCCAGTTGGTGATTGACGGTGGGACCAGAGAGACTGCAGCAGGCTTAAGCAAGGAAAAAGAGTCCTAGCTGTGCCACAGTGGTGAAGTAGTACAAGGTTTACACACAATAATAAAGAGAGATAAAAGAATGCCCAGCGTATGTTTCAGAGACAAAAGAATGAAGGAACACTAATGATACAATAATAAAGATTACATTAAAATGAAAGTCTAAAAACACAACGTAAATAAAAATGGAAAAAGATTCCACTGTGCTTTCCTAAAACGTTTGAATAGAAAAATAGCAAATCCACCTTCTAGATCTAAAAACTCTGTTTTCCAGTATATTAGAGTATGTGGGATCCAAAATCTGAAGTCACAAAAAGCTGTTTTCCCTGTCTTTGTGTTTCTGATATTCCAAATTATAATTAATATTCTGGTTTTAAAGATCATTAATTAATTTTAGCCCCCAATCAGACAAGGGACTTTTCCCAAAATCCTGATATATAATCAAAAACTAGCCACAACCATTCAGCAGTAAACACAGGCGAGTTTACTGTTTAAAACGGACTAATAACCACTGTCTTGGGTTGGATTTGAACATTTTTGCCATTGAAATACCTACATTTTTTCTGTCCAGAGAAGGACACTGCACTACACAATGAGGAAACTTTTCCTTATCCAAAAGAACACCAGAAAACCGCATAGCAAAAATCCCCAAAACCGAGAGAAGCAACAAAACAGCGTTTCAGTTGTTGTTATGGAAGGGGCACTGAAGCGTTTTAACCAAGTGTTCCTCTGCTGTGTCCTGATTGACTCTGCAACTGAGAATGCAATTAGCTGCTTCCACTAAGTACCTAAATCTCTCCATAAGAGATTTCTAGATGAATACGCAACTCAGAGGCCTTGTTTTGTTTTCCAGAAACCTTACAACTGCAGTCAGCATATCTTCAGTGTATCTGACCAACCTGTCAGAATCGTTTTCTGGGGAGTCAAGTTCATAATTTGGGGAGTTAAATCCATTTTTTGGGATCAATTCCATAATTTTTGGATGTCAATTCCATTTTTTGGGCATCAATTCCATAATTCTGGGCCTTGTATTTTTCTCAGTAAGCATGTTACCCATTGATACCTCCCACGTCCAACCCAGTGTTTCTGGCTCTACAGTTCTAAAGACTCAGAATTAACAGATGCCCTTTATTCTTCTGTTCTGAGCACTCTTCCTATAGACATGCTCTGAATCAGACGGGAATGATTTAACTTTTCTGTTGTACGTGTTCGTGTGCCCCTGAACATATATACAGTGTGATAACCAAGCTCACACGTGTCTGCAGACAGAATTTACTACCTAGGGCAAGCTACTGACTCATATGGTGATCCATCCCCTCACGTGAACCACATATCCAGAGGGTAATCATCCTAAATATCTAATTATTTAAACTGAATTTTTAAATTACAAACAGTGGACTGCCTTCAATCACAAATATTTTTTGATCCACGTGACATAGCTATTTTATATTGACTTATTTTAACTGTATTATGACAAATAGTTATGAAAAGAGAGAGTTTGCAGAAGAGGTAAAATGCTATTATTCCAATTAGACAGGATTTTATGCACTCAGGAATTAGTGACCATGCAAGACACAAGGCAAATGAGAGACCAGTCATATGGCAACTGAAATAGTAGCTGCTATTACCTTTAACTATCTAATAAAGACCTATGCATCTCAGGGAAGGTAGATCTTATTGAATTTGTATTAAATCCAATCTTCCTCTGACAGTCTTTCCTCTGGAAAAAGAATTTCTCGAAAAGCCACCTAATTATTCTGGTAGGAACGAAAAAGTAGAAGAGTGACCAGTGCTTTAAAAGAAAACAACTTCTGTCAAACCACTTCTTGTTTTCAAGAAATACTACTGAGACAGAAAGGAGATTGTTGGGTTTTAAGGATATAAGGAACTTTAAACAATTAAAGAAAAAAGAAAAAGAAAAGAAAAAAATTATTCAAGGCATCCAGACTTTTAACATTCCTTGAAAGATGGTGGGGACATGGTCAAATAAATTAAAAATACGGTCAGAGAAAAAACATGTACTAGGCACTTACAAAAATTGGTATCACATAGCACAACATGTTTTGAGAAAATTGTGTCATACATGTACACATATACAATGAAGAGGTTTTTTCATCTGACTAGAACAAGGATAAAAAAAGCAGCATATTTTCACATTTTGCATCTGCTTTCAGGTACACCATTGAAAAAGCCACCTGCCAAAAAGATCTGTAAGCAATAGTATCATAGTTCATTTTACAGCTATATTTTTTTTTCACCAGTGTGGCAAATTACAGCTCTGACCTAAATTTTCATGTTTATTGAGTGGATTGTTCACTACCATATAATAAACATTGCAACACCAGTATTTATTTTTTAACTAGTATTTTTTGTGTCCCTTGCATGAGACCATCATGAAATTATGCAGTACAGTTCCCCAGTTACCTCCCTTCTTTGTTACATTTACTTGTTTTTCCCTGTCAGACACTGTTTGCAGTGCCATCTGGAATGCTTACTGTGGTCTTCCAAACACAAGCCTCAAGCCAGAGGAAACATTGTTGGAAGTGACGAGCACATTAAAATGGGTACCAGACACTGGTCTACCTATCCAAGCACTCCCAAAAACTCTACCGAGTGCTGGTGTCCCTGCCACACTGAAGAACCTACCTGTCTGTCTAGGGTTGGAGATTAAGAAACAGTGAGTACAAGCAGTGACATAGGAAGCTATTGGGATAGTAATTAATAAATAGGAAGAGGTTAGTGGTAGGGAGAATTTCATTATCAAAACATAAGCGCAAAGTGGGGGAGGAAATGATGGTTTATAGTTATTACTGCATTTGGCCTAAAATATAATTTTCTGTTCTTGATCTCATCTTGCTATCTTCATGCAATACCTGTATCAACTCAAACTATGGGTTTTTCTCTAATGCGGATGTAAAATTTTGTTTAAACATAACAGTACAGGGCTGATATTTGCATACCTTGGATTTGGTCATTCAAACTGAATTTAGTTATTTGTCAATCAAAAATATCTGCACGTAAGAGACATCAAAGCAAGTCAGACTCCCAAGTCACAAATATGGTATTGTGGGTACAAATAGGAGGGGCATGATGAGCATCAGTAAGCACTTAATTATTTACTTTGAGATTTACAAACTAGTCAGATAAACGTATGGAAAAAGTTAAAACTATATGCAAATGTTAATCTGGAAAAAGCTACATACCAAAATGAATTGTAATCTACTTTACCAAATCACCAATATCTTCTCAAAGATATATCTGTAAACAGGTCTTACCTTTAGAGAAAGTTGTACTTGATTTTAGAACAAGTGCATTTGGAAAATGCAGAGCAGCAACCCTTAGACCAGAGGAGCCTTTGCAAAGCCCTACTTCCCCTCTGCAGAGCCTGACGTTGAACAGCATTTCCTGCTACACTCTATCTTATTGCAAACACCCTAACAGCAACCGGATGAGGAGTGTTCCCAGGCAGCCAGGAGTGAGACCACGCACATAAGGACTGTGGTGTTCTCCAGTAGCAAGTAAAAGAAAACAGAACTCCCACTTGCAACCATGAGCAAATTGCTGCTGTGCCATGAAGTTCCTGTACTTATATGCTTGCAAGAGCTGTATGGCCAGTGCTAACTATCCTTTACAAAGCACCCAGCTCAGGAGGCTCTACATACCTGGAAGCTCAGAGAAAGTCTCCACCTCCTTAAACTTTTCTTGAGGAAAAGAGGACTTATTCTAAGAAAAGCCAAGGCATTGAAGAGTCAGTCAACTCCCACATAAAAATTATCTCAACATCTGTACAATATGGTATTTGATCACCTTTTTTATGAATCCTTAAGAAGATTCTAAGAGCAGAGTCACCTTCAGATTAAGGCAAATCTATTCCTAGATTTCAAGTAAAAATAAATAGTGTCTGGTGTAAACTAGGGGTAAGGATGAATAGTTCATTTCTTGGACTAGTTTTACTATTGTGAAGTAGGCATTGCTGCAGGAATGCATCAAAGCATCTAAGCAAGAGAAACTGAAGAATTTGGAGTGTACAAAAGTCAGAAAAGTTAATGTAATTTTCTATTTTTTGAATATATTTAATTCCATTTAGTGACAATGTCAATAATTAGATTTCAGTTTAACCTTCACAATACACCCTAGATCTGCAGCAGTTGACTGGCTCTTCTGAAATCTCACAAAAAATCTGTTTATAACTAGAAATGTGCACTTAGTGAGGAGGTGATGTAAAAATAAGCCAATATCAACAATGGAAAAACCCTATCTAATGATAGTAAACTTAACAGCTTTTGCCTCTTACACAGTACCATGACCCCACAAGATACAAATCTACCAGCTGTGAGCTTCATAGCCATTCAGTGGTATTCCTTTATGGATGATTATCTGATTCCATGCCTTTTCTAGCAATTTCAATGGTACAGTCACCACTGATGCTGATGATGATGGATACATGCCTGATGCTCCCCAGAGTGATATGAATCAGAACTGCCTTTCTCTGTCACACTGGGTCCAGCACGTAACATAACCATCACCAGTAACCAAGCAGCAATGCAGCGATTCTAAAAGCATGCTGCTACCCCTGGAAGCAAGAAGGCCTCCTGCTATGACAACCATAAAATGCTCTCTTAGAAATAAGATCTAGGTGTTGTCCAAAGCACACAGCAAGGCATTGTGCCTGACTAGATTATGATCACCAGGCCTTTCACCGCAATTTTGGCTGAGAGATTTTTGAGGGGGTGAAAAAGCTCAGAATACTTTTGAAAAGTTTTTGTTTACATCATTTGAGTTCAAGGCAAAAGAAGAACTCAGCCTTGTGGGATTTAGCACAATCAGGCAAATCACACCATCAGCAGGATTCTATGGAGACCAAAAGTGAAATAAGTAAAATATAACAAATATGTGAAGCAACTCAGAAAATTAGGTTTTTCACTCTTAATTCAAGTCTACAACAAGAATGAAATGACAAAAAACTTAATTATATTATGAAAAATAGGATTGATTTTTAAATGCAGTGCATCTCTTGAGTCTCTTTATCCCAGTGATTATTCACGACAGAGTTCATCCCTTCAAATTCTACAATAGGAGTTTTATTTTGTTGAGCTTTGAAATCAAGAAAAGTGAATTACTTAAATCAGATGAAGTCTGCATTAGGAGCATTTTGCCAATAAAGCAATCTTGGTACACTACTGTGGCAAAGTACTAAGCATGTAATCAGCTATATCAGCAAAGGTCCACTTTGGACTCATACAGGAAAATCATCACTTATTAGCAAAACAAGCAATATCAGTAAAAGAATAGTTTTACAAGTAAAATAGTATATTCTATAAAGGTTTCTGCTGATGCAGCTTGGTCCAAGTTGGATACTACACCACTTAAATAGCTCCAATTGACCAAGCTATACCAAAATATACTATGAATTTGGCTTGTATTCTCTTCTTAATTTTAGTTCAGTATTTCCCCCTAAATATTTTTATCATTTTCTATTCCTAGTGAATAACAAAACCCATTCAATTCAATTTGCCAAGTTAGCAAAATATGAATGCCCTTTTTAGTATAACATCTAGCTCAAAATGTGGAGCATGGCAGCATTCTTGAGACGAAAAGACTGTTAGACAAAGCAACTGTACATGCTATACCAAAACAAGTTATCCTCAATACATTGACTGGTATTTGTCACTGATTACGCAGGTGTACACGGCCTAGTGTACAGCCTAGTGCAAAGAGCATCTGCGACCTTGTGATGCTTCCAGACAGCCCTAGAACTACCAGGCTGCCAAACTCACAGCCCCTTGCAGTGGGACTGGTTACACAAACTATTTTACAGCTTGCAAAATTTTGTAACACTTCCCTGTGCCTGGACCATCTATACCTTCATCACTGAGAGCTGCCAGCAGTGAGTACCCTCAGAAATGGCAGATTTTCTACAGGGAAAAGGGGAACTGCACTACAGCCTCTCTGTCCCAGCTAAGTGAAGCAGGATGTACAGTAGCTTACACGAAAGGACACGCAGAAGGGGACAGTTCCCTGTCCTAGTGCTTCAATGACCTTAGAGGTAACAAAGGTAAAAATAATTAGTGAAGTCCACTGCACTCACAAGGCTTGCAGAGCTACTGCCCCAGGCACGTAAATGAGGCACTGGAATTTAACAAGAGGGTGGAAAACTATACAGGACGCTTCTAGGCAAAGAAACAACTATCAATGTAGAGAAATTCAGCAGCCCAAGACCTGCACAAAGATATGTAGAGGCCCTGGCTGTGAGTCAGCTGTGGAGGAAACACACTGCAGTGTCACAGCTAGCTACAGACAGCTACATGAAATTAATTCATTCAACTGCTGCTCCATTCCCCACAGTCCATTTAGCTGACTTTTGTGTGGAGGTAGGGGAATTTCACCTTTTATATAGATGCAGCTGGAAAGACTTTGCACACAAATTATTCCCAGTACACAACACATACTCTAAGTAGTGCAGCCTGATTAAATGGTACATGATACAGCGCCTTAAACTACTCTGCATCACAGACTGCAATCTCAAAGATGGCACAGACCCAACATCACTTATGAAACTGTAAGACAAAGTTCAATGCATCTATAACAGGCAAAGGTACCTACTTTCATGAGTCTTCTGTTACTCAATGAGCAGAAAACTTTGAAGTGTTACAGACTGTTTTTCCTTCTTGTTGACCAAATTATTTTGTTTGGTATCCATGAGAAATTTACTCCCTCTTTCCCAGAAATTAAGGTCAAACCTTAATGATATAGTTTTTAGTTCAAATGGTACTGTGGTTTTGTTGCTCTTTGTTGTTTTAGAGGGCATTGGGGGGAGGGTGAGGGGGTCTTTGGGGATTTTTGGAGGCTTTGGGGGAGGAGTTTTTGAACAGCAACACAGGATGGCTTCTTGCCTAAAACAGTTAAAATTTGCCACCTTCTTATTGCACTCAGATAGAAGTATGTTTTATGCTTTCATTGACTTTTTCCCCTAAAAATATTGAATTTTCTTTCTTTTCAAAAGAGTTTATTTTATGTATGTGCATATGTGTACATTTGTGAATATGAACATGGAAATTTTAAGACCATAAACACCTGACAAATTGTTGTAAAACAACAATAATGACAAAAATTTTACAAAGTGCAACACAAATCTTTTTTTCTGTATACCAGTTTGAGTTGATGCAGACTTTGTTAGATATTTGCATGGTTTAGCTGGAGCACAATCTGTCTTAAAGGGAAAGCAAATCAGTGTGACTACTTTAAATTTATTAGAGGTACACCTATCATAAAGGAATTTTAGCAAAAAGTCAACAATTTTATTATAATTAAGTTCAAGGTCTAGTGATATTGCTGCATCTGGATATGAAAGGAGAGTTGTGTCACTTTTGCATCATGAAGTCCTATAACTATGTAGAAGAATTCATAGATTGCTAAATAACATAACTTAAGGCTTAAACTTAAGCAAGATACAGCACTGCACAGGGCTGCTGAGTAGCCAAATAAAGAAAAAAAATCTTTAGACCACAATTTTGAGGTTTGCTCAAAGAAATACTTTTGGGAGTGGAGGGAAAATGAGGAACAAAATGTTATCAGAGAGATTTATTTTGAGTTAACTCTAAATATATTTTTCAATAGATCCTTATGTTTGATGACTTCATAATTTAATCTTCTAGGCATCTGAAAAGCACATTTAGTTCTAAATAAAAGCATTACTTAAAAAAGAAACCAAAACAAATCTATTAGGGAAGAAAACCAATATGAAATCTTTCAGGGTTTCCAGAAACCACCTCTTTGCCCTTCTTTTTGGATAAGCACATTAAAAAAAAATGGAATTCACTAGTAGCCATCCCTAAATACACAAATTTTCAAGGGAGAATTGTCTTCATATTTCAACAACATCACTATGCAAAACCAGCCTCACGTTACTTTAAAGAAAGGCTGCAGCCATGTCGTATTGCTGCAAGTAAAGAGAGTGTGCTCGTGACTCACTGCCCCTGCTTGGTTGCAACTCATCAGTGCCGGCAGCCCTAATCTGCTCCCAGACATTATGACCAGCAGCTCTGATATATGGATTAGATCTACCCCAAGTACTCTGTGCAGGGAAAGAACTCCTTGAGCCCTTTATTCCCTACGGAGTACCTGTGCAGGAGAATAAATCAGTGATATGAAAGAAAACATAAAATCCTTCCCAGTAAAATTTGCAGATGACACAAAAGATAATAAAATGGTAAATACCAGGGAGTTGTCAGTTCCACAGATTGCATGGCAGCTTGGGCTCACCTGAATAAGATGTGTTTTAACACAGCTGAGCACAAAGCTGTCTATCTCATAACTAAAAGCACAGATTCCAAACAAAGACAATATAATAACCTGGGAAGAGGCATATGGATGATGGTGGATAACCAAATTAATATTAGCCTACAGTGCAATACCCTGGCTAGAGCAGTGAAAAAGATCCTTTGATGTACAAGGAAGTAAACACAGAGAAGCAATAGGAAAGGATTATATAAATCACTACCAATGTTGAGACAGTGACTCTTTCTGTTTCAAATGGCATGTAACAACATGGTTCTAGTTTATATCTGTGATCCTCCAGCATTTCCACAGGAACAACTAATGGACTATACTGGTATTCAAACTAGGAAGACTTAATCAAACAGCTACAAGAAGCATTCAAATTTTTTAAAACTTTCCCTGCTATGAACATGAAACCTGTGTCAAAAGAGGAGGATAAATGATCATTAGTTTACTGTCTACATATATTTAAATGGAAGGGTGGGGGAAAATAAGGAGTATCATGAATATTAGAGGAGGACTTTTAAGCTTCTTAATATTGAATTTCACATTTTTCTGCTACCTAAAAGTTAGAAAAATTCAGACTGAAATTAGGTAACAATACTTTAACTAACAGTAAGTGCAATTCATCCAGAAAGAGGCGGGATTTTCTTTCACCTGAAGTTCTTATAATCAGCATTTGTCTTCTAAAAAGAAGCAGAAGTTGTAAAACTGTGTTAGTATCTTATATTTTTCTTTTAAAGCAAAAGATGACAATGAGTTGGAACTTTTTCTTTCAAAAGCATACTTAAAATGCTCCAGGATATCTTTGTTAACTGCAACTCATGTCACTTACGTGAGCTTTACATCATGTATTTAGCTAGCTCCTTATATTTGGGGGACAATTATTTCCCCTTTTCCCAAGTTGTGGAATGACCATTTCAACTGTTAGTAAGCCAAATGAACTGCTCACTGCTTTCCCAAGTAGTATTATTAGATATACTTCGTATTAATGCGCAAAGCAGCAAATTACTGAAAGAGCATGAGAAAAGTGAAATCTTGCTGAATACAGAGAATAGCTCAGTCACAAATAATTTGAATTGATTTTTCATTTCTGAAACCACTAATTTGTCCTGTGAAAAAAGCCCAACAAAATCACACCACCAAAAAAATATAAAAAAATAAAACAAATACAAACAAAAAACCCACAAAAAACATGAAGCAAACAAGACAAAAAGAACCATTCAGATCTAAAATGAGAAAGAAATGCAAAAGAAATGCCAGTAGAATATAAAAAAAACCCCTGTCTTGACAGGGACTTAGCAAACTGTGACTAATATCCTATTGAAAGAGTGTGGTTAAGGGACATGAAAACCCAGTCAGTTTAACAAAGGTAACTGCCCAATTGGTCAATTGACCAATACCAAATTCGCTTTAGGATTTGACTCAGAATATGTATTGCAACTGGATACTGCAAAGCTTAAGTGAATCTTCAAATTTTTTTTTTAACTATAGATTGAACAGTATTTTGTAAACCTAAACCTGGTCCTGTACTAGTCAGTGGAAGAAAATTTTTAGATAACATGTAGGCATCACATCTATTCTCTTTTCAGGTTACAATCCATTAATCTCAAGGCAAAATTTTAAAGCTTGTGAGACATCTAACTGCACCATGATCAAAATATGACAAAAATTCTGTTACTAAAAAGTGTTATTTTTTTGAGTGCTGTTCTCTCAAATGCTCCAATCAGCCAAGGATTAGATGTTCAACTTAATGCTAGCCAGTGATCATTAATCATTTTAAAGTGCCACAGCTAATCTCATTTCTTACCTAGAGAAAGCCCACTCATGTCTTACATGTAATGGAGATGCTGGCTCTCTTTTGAATGTGTTTTAAGTTTGGTTAATGACTCCTCTTTTTCTTCCCGCAGAAGACCTCTCAAAGACCTCAGCACAGAGCACCCACAGATATGCTCAATCTTACGCAAAGGTAAGAGCAAACACAGGCGGTGTTAAGAGGGATAAAGTTTTTGCAGGCAGCCTCACACTGAGGCTCCAAGAATCAGTTGACTTATGTTGAAAGGCCTTTCACACAAGTATAGCAATGGCTTCTCTGCCATTTACTGACAGAGAATGAATGAAGTTATAAGCTTTCAATATTTTCCAAGAGGTTAAATTTATGAGGAGATGATGTGTAGAATCTTCTTCAAATACACCTCTTAGATTCACATTGCAAGAAGTAAAACCAAGCTGAAGTGAGGGAACTGCTGCAAAGTGAGATCCACTGTGCAAGAAGATGCAGCCTCTCTTTCCTGTTTTACTAGAGCAGGGCAAACTGGACAACGGCTTCTGCAGTATGTTCTCTCTTAGGTTAACCCCTAAACATGGGATATTGAAGTCACTTGGAAAAAATACTTATGTACTTTACAGCATTAGCATGAACAGTAGTCCTGTTGTTATATATTTTTCCTGGAGCTAAAATAATTGTTTGAAACCAGTGCATCTTTTCATATGGTATCAGATGCTATCAAAAAGTCGGAAAAGTCTTACATCTTTCTAAGGCAATTTATGTGCAGCACCACAACTAAGAAACAAGTAGATGGAGAAAAATAATGACTTCTCAGCCATCATCTTCTCTATGGTGCTTAAATGACTATACTGACCTGAATGAGCAGGCCCAGCTGCCAAGGGGCCAGTTGGGAGTTTTACCTTCACAAGGTGATGACTCTCCATTTGGAACCACTAGCTCCTCTTTTGTCCGCATTAAGGTAGTGATGGGCACTACAGACCACTTCAAGAAACCATCTTCCCATATTATTTATCTGGTGGAATTCCCTCACTAGAAACCCCAGGAGAGCTATTTGATGCATGGTAAGGTTTATATTCTCATTTGTGTTGTCTAGTGGGGCCATTGGATTTCTTGTGTATACAAACCAATTCTGATTTTGTTATAACCATTTTATAAAGAAACAAATTTAAATTTAAGCCTTAGACGCAGAATCAAACGGTTTAGCCTTGTGCTTCCTTTTCTCAGTTGTACAAATATTTATGGGTATGATTCAAGATGGAGTCTCAGAGGAGCTCACCTTGTCTGTCAAATTTGGATGTCTAGAGCATTTACAGGTTCCGAATGACAGTGTGTATGACCAAGCTACACCTTTCAGGACAAATTTTTCCACTTAGACTGAAATCACTGAGCCTTCTGTTCTGTGCTCATTTCTGTAACTTGCCAAGAAAAGAAAAGAACTAATAGCTGCATTTTTGTGATTTAAATGAGCTAGGTGTTTTCCTTACATATTTATTCCATGGTCTTGATTTCAGAAGAAATAGCTTCCTGTAGAACTCTTCCCTATTCTCAATATTCCTGAAGAAAGACATGACCTTTAAGTCTTCTTACAGGAAGAAGTAAGGGATTATTCTTCCAGCCTTGTTTGGAGATAGTACACAACAGCCACCAAACTGAGAATTTCCCCTCAACATTCAGATGATACCCTGAAGGGTCACTTTGTGAAGTTACTTCCAAGCTGAGAACAAAAAAAGCCCTGAGATCTCTTCTGCCTGTTTGTCATAGAGACTCCCAGAAGACAAGCAAAGACCCCCTTTCCTTCACATGCCATTGTTCCTTGTAATTCAGCAACAAATAAAACCAGAGCATGAGCAGGGAGTTGTGCTACTCTTCAACTGTCTCTGGAGATCACGTACCCATGCTTTGTTCACTGTTTAACACTCCATAAAGGCAAAGAAGACTGCAAACCATAGTTGTCTGAGCAAGCAGAAAAAAAAGGGGTTTGACCTGGGCAAGAGGGAAAAACCTTGGCAGTTTGGTTAGAGTGAAGTAGCTTGAACTGAACAATAAATATTTCTTTTTCTTGTAAATCTGGTTTGACATCACAGAAGAAGAGCAAGGACATACCTTGCTACAGCTATCTATGGGTTATAGAAAAAAAAAAGGGAAAATATTCTGGAGTTGATGGACACCTGTATTTCAGGCCAATCACTGACAGGCCTCTGTTTTTACCTCCATAGCTCGAGAGATGTCATCTACTTCAAAAAACACAATGGTAAAATCTTTTAAGAATGCTTGGTGTATTAGACCCTGCCACTAGTGAACACAGAAACTATTTGTAATTATTTAAAGCTTTTTAAAAAGCATATTTACAAGTTTAGTGACCAAAACAAACTGTAGACCATGGCAACCAAGGTGGAAGACAATGGAGTAGGGGAGGAATCTGCTCTTTTGCCAACAACTTTAGAAACTGTATGTTCTGATCCATTCCAAGTGAGGTATCTAAGAGCAGCTATGGGACTCAATTGCAAGAGGATCATAAAGAGTCTAGAGAAATCTGTACAGGAATATCTACTGCTCTGCTGATTTTATATGTATTAGCAAATGTAACAATCAGTCCAGCTCCTCAGGAACTTGTGGTGCTAAAAGCTTTTTGCAATTTTTTTTTTTTTCCAATAGTACTATAATGCATTTACTAATCTATACCTTTAAGAACTCTTACCAATTTATTTCAGCATTTACTAGCACTAAGATTTGTCTAAAAATGTTATTTCCCCAAACATTTTCTGAAAAGTACTTTTGGAATAGAAGGTCAAGGTATGATCTTTACAAATTTTTACAGAAAGGATCAGAATATCTCCATTTCAACTGCTAAGTAGCTTTACACAAAATGCCTTTAGCAGGTACATGCTTAATCATCGATCCAGAGTAGGCTCTCTTCATAATACTTCTTTTAATTTTAAAAAGAGTTAGAGAAAAAACAGTCAAGCTCCAAAATTCATGATTCTCTGTCTTGGCCTACTCTGTATGGCCAGTCCTTAAAATTCCCTTAGCTCTCAGAATAAGTAGTTTGCTGCTTTGTGTCCAGCCCAAAAATAATCCTGCAAGAAAAAGGAGAGTCACACAGCCCTTTCTGTTGACAGTACATCATTCTGCCTTTCCCAACCTAGTCACTGGACGGACTGAGCCTGAATACAAGATGCACGTGAACATCTAGTACCAAATGTTCATATGTCTCGTAGTATTAGAGTAAAAGCTTTAAGAGTGTCATGAAAATTTTTGGTCTTGACTAATAAGAAGTTTTCAGTAACTTGTTACATCTTTGGAAAGAAATTACTGTGGGAGAAAGTACCTAAGCATCCATTGGAAAGAAGGTAGAAAGAGGGCTTAAGTAGCATGGAAGAAGTACCAAGATAAAAATTCACTAATCAAGAGGCACTCCATATCCTCTGCAGAAAGATTCTAGCTGCTAGTTTTCCAAAATAACCCATGTTTTTTACAAGCATAGTGAACTGGGCTATAATGCTTCATAATACACATTTCAGGAATGAAAAAAACATGTCAAAGTCACCAGTCTGATTTTTGGATTTTACTTTTTTTTCTTTTTTTTAAAGCTATTTAGCCGACATTTATTTGCAATTGTACACCTACTTGTAAAGGAACATCAGCTATTCCATTTTGTGGGCTGCACAGCTAGCTGTTTTTAACTCTAATGACCATAACTTCCATCTAAATAAAAGAAATAAAGATAACCAACGATGTTGCAGTGTTCAGAGCGAAGTAATCACTGTATTTAACACTCATGACAAACTGTGCCAAGTTTTCTTATTTCCACAAAGTTTCAAAATCTTGAAGTTGTTCTAAAAACTGATATAAATAGTGCACAACAAATCTGTTTCATATGTTAAAACAAATGAATACATTTTTATGCTCACTGAACTGAAGTTGCAAGAGAAGTAAAACCACTGAAATGAAGTTCTGTGGTGAAATTTAAAATTGTGCTAGATGTAGATTGCTTCAGTTTTCTAGGACACTGCCATTATTTAGAGAGATGGAAGGGAAAAACCATCAAAAATTCAAAAAGTCCGGGAAGTATTTATAAGTCAATGTAAACCAAGAATAAATCATCTCTCACACTAAAATTAGCCATTCACAAAAAAAAGCCAAGGAAGATGTCAGATTTTCATTTTGTCTCACCAAGTTACACTGATGCTGTAATTATTTTGATAAATCTAGATTTCTCTTTTCCTCTCAGTTCTGTAAACCAAAACGATAGTCTTCATTTACAGCGAAGTAACAGCTTTTACTGATGTGGCTGTACCTATTACTAAAAGAAAAGACTGAGGAAACAAGCAGCAGGTTATAGAATAAAAAGAGGGGATGAGATAATATGATTAAAAAATTGTAATGAGCATGACTGCCTTGCCAAAGAAACATTTTGTTGCAATGCAAAATACAAATGATTTTTAGAGGTTGAGGGGTTATTGGAAAATGAAATGTTATACAGAGGATGATAATGGCAACACTGGTATACAAAACAGAAATGTAGTTGGAGCATGAAAAGGAAACGCTAAGTGACAGAATGCAGCTTCAAAATCCAGTGAGATAACAGAGAATTCATAATGCATTTGCAATATATTAATACAACATCATCTACAATACACCTGCAAAATATATCCTTTTCAATTCTATGTAGAAATAGATAATTAAATCCTTATTACAGTAAAATAGAAACGTCACTGCTTGCAAAACTAACAGAAGTCAAGCACTTTGCATTTGCCTGCCCACAGCAACAGCATTTTTGTCAGAAGCACCAGGAAAGATCATGAGTTACACACAAAAGCAGGCTCTGTTAGGGCAACGGACAAAGGCAAATGACTGCAAAGAAAGAGGACTCAACTTCAATTTAACTGTCCTGTAAGGTACATACTAATTAGCTGCAAAGCTATGAAATACTAGCTAGCATGTTAAGTCTGCTACATGACAGTATAATTTGACTTCTTAAAGGATTATGCAAATTACAACTCATCATTCCATTACATGACTGAAAAAAAGTGACAGCTAATTTATACATAACACACCTTTCAAATCCCTAAGATGTGAAGCACCTGTGCAATACATTTTGCCTAGATTTTCTAGCGTGTACACTCTTGTTCATTGCACTGTACAGAAACATACCTAAGAGATTTAGTAAAGTCTTAGAGTTTTTTATTTGCTTTTTAGCTTTTAGAGCACAATCCCAAAGAATTAAACAACACAATTTCTGTCCCTGCTGTAGAGGTTTTGCACACACATAGAAGTGCACGGTTTCAACACGTGTAATTTCTGAATAGCAGGAGAGCACGAGCACTAAATGCACGAGCTAGAGGCAAGACTCACACAGATTTCAACATACTTCTGGTAGGTAGATTCACAGTAGATTCCGTCATATCGGTAGATTTTCCTACATTCTGATTGGTTGGGCAGAGGATGCTGGACAGTTATTCTGTAGAGGCATCAAAAACAGATAGACATGACTAGAGGATCTCTACAGGTAACTGTAATGCAGGACAATTAGTATGTTGAAATTGATTTTTTTTTTAAATTTTGTTTTTAAATTAAACACCTTTCTGATCCCTTTAAGTCAACTGCCTTGTGCACATATCACCCACAATTTCCAATTTTCAAAATTTGCACTGAGAGTAAACTAAACTTCAGTTTTCCATAAGAATGGAATTATTTCCCCCATCAAATAAAAGTGGAAGAGGTATGGAATTTTGTAAATCAAATTGATACTTCACATAGTTTGTATCTATACAATAGTGCTTATAAAATTCATTATTTATTGTTTATTGTTCCAACCCTTCCTCAGGCAGAACATCCATTTATGTCAGCTGGGAGTTTGTCCAGACAAAGACCAAATAACCCTCCAATTTAAAATGTCAACAGCAATTCTCACATTTGCACAGAATGAGGATGTTGTGGTATTATGAGGACTGTGATTGAAGGTGCTCAGCACCATCTGAATAATGCCATATGTTCTCGGATTGACTGAAAGAAAATGAAAGTGATTGGCAGCAATCAGGAGGTGCGCAGCATCTTGTAAAATCAGGCCCTAAAAGATTTGTCAATCATTCTATTATTCATCCCTCCCCAGCTCCCTGTTAGCAGAAAATATAATTTGGCTATAAAAATTCAATGTTGTTTTTAAAATATACTTGGGAATTGCACACAAAACAGTACCCACCAATTTTCTTTTTTTTTTTTTCCTCCCTCTTCTCTGGAATAAAAACACATTTTAGACGCTTTTGTATCTTCCACAAATTAATACCTTTTCCCCTTGTAATATAATGGTAGTTCACTGGAGTCAGGACAAATTATTTGAGAAATGTTACACATTTTTCAAATGTAGAATTTTAGGCTGTGATTTTTTAAAAATAAGTATTAATAGAGAATTATTTTACATTACCGTTATTTTTACAATATCAACATCTACATAGCTCTAAGCTAATCTTGATTGGATTTTTAATCACATATGTGTTTCAATGGTAATTTGAGATTGTAGGTTTGAGGAAAAAAAATAGTATCATTATACAGCAACAAGCTTTATGAGAAATTGAAAGTTACCTACTGCGGAAACTGAGGACCTTCCTCTCTAAGACTGCACCTACAGAGTGTGTCAAGTGCACACCATTTCATGTCCTTACAGCCCTGGTTCTTTGCTCATTTAAATTGGAAACCTGGTCTGAGCACGCCTCAGCACTGTTTTCACCCCATGGGACCCCACATGCAAAAGGGAGGAGACAGCTCTGTGATGAAGGCAGGACCAAACACCTCCACATCCTGGGATATTCCTGCATTTACTAATTGAGACATTACTAGAGATACCTACTTATTGTAATAGCCGGGCCCTTTAAGTTAGATGTCTAAGAACCATACACAGTGTACAAGGAAAGCTAAGTATCTTAAAATGGGATTTGCAACACAAGTGCTGTCAGCAGGGAACCATGCAAGCTAGTACGAGAGATCTAGGAGAGTTTCTTCTATGTTGTGTGTGCCTGAGAGACACAAACCCTTCACTCTGGGTCACCCAGAAATGCCTACATCAAAGAGAATTCAAGTCTCAAAATCCTCAGCGAACCATCACACTGGCTGACTCATGTTCGAACTTTAACTCCCTCCACCTTTTTTTTTTTCCCCCAAACACGACTAGAGGAGATGCTTGTTTTTACATGGCTTCAGCAAAGACAGAGGAGAACCAGGTCCTCAGGAGAGCTATGCCTCTTAGCCAGCGGATACTCAAACTTACATCTGCCACAGCTCCAAAGATTATCGCAGAGTCCTTGAGAACAACTATTCTAAAGCAAGGGACTTTTTAGCTCCTCCTGCTAAAAAAATGGCACTTTAAAGAAAAACAAAAAAAAAAAAATCAGGAGTCATTAAAAGAAATGGAGACAGTGAGAGCATGTTGTATTAAGACTTTTTAAAAAATGCATAGGCAATCCCTGCAAAAACTATCAGAATCCTTCCCAGATGAGTGCCCTCATCACAGGCCTTTAGAATTATGCTCTTTCTTCCACCGATTCTTTGGCCAAATGAACCTCGGAATAGTAATACTGATTATTGCTATTACTTGAGTAGTTAAACAGGTGCAGTGGAATATGGCTCACTCCAAAAAAACCTTTATTCTCAAGTAGTCGTGGTATTCTCCTGGGAACTGAAAGATGTGAGTTTGAACATCCTAGTAATGAAACAGGTCAGAAATAAATATTCACTTATTCACTGCTCTAAGCTTCTGCAGAATATTGTCATCCAGCTTTTGTTTGGTTGGTTTGTTTTTTGATGTTTTCTCAGATGACAAACGAACTGAAACACGGGAGGTTCCATCTGAACATCAGGAAACACTTTTTTACTGCAAGGATGCAGCACTGGAACAGTTTGCTCAGAGAGGCTGTGGGGTCTCTGCCCATGGAGATAGTCAACACCTACCTGGACATGAACCTAGGCAACCAACTCCAGGTAGCTCTGCTTCTCCAGCCCAGGGGAGTTGGAAAGGAGATTCCTTCCAACCTCAACCACCCTGTCATTCAAGCCCAGATCAGTGTTCTGAACTGTCCACGTTCCTGCTTTACATCTAGCCAGAATTAGGTTGGAACCTTTCTTTTAGAGAGAGGGGAGCATGAAGTGGGAGGCAGGGGGGGAGATAGGGGTGGGGAAGGGAAGGGAAGGGAAGGGAAGGGAAGGGAAGGGAAGGGACG
>JAWWEW010000165.1:36968474-37001072 GCA_035583185.1 Anabacerthia variegaticeps | reverse complement strand
AGTCCCATGCACCCTAATAAAGTGTTCACTCCTGTTCCTACCCCACGCTGGTGTGGACCGTTTCCTCTTACCCTCGGCGGACCGCGACAGCCTGGAACACAAGTCTTATGAGGAACAACTGAGGAAGCTGGGGGTTTTTAGCCTGGAGAAAAGGAGGCTCAGGGCCACCTTGTTGCTCTCTACAACTACCTGAAAGGAGGCTGTAGCAAGGTGGGATTGGCTTCTTCTCCCAGGTAACAAGCAACATGACAAGAGGAAACAGTTTCAAGTTGGTCAGGGGAATTTTGGATTGAATATTAGGAAAAATTTCTCACCGAAAAGGTAGTCCAAGTACTGGACAGGCTGCCCAGGGAAGTGGTGAAGTCACCATTCCTGGAGCTGTTTAAAAGATGTATAAATATGGCACTTAATGATACGGGTTAATGGTGAACTCGGCAGTGTTAGGTTAGCCGTTAGACTCTATGATATTAAAGGTTTTTTCCAACCTAAACAATTCCAGGGGAAACTTCCTATAGTAAAACTGATAGCAATCTCATGTAGCTAGAAGGACTTAAAGCCATTTCCAAGGCATTGGACTATCATATAAACTAGCATGTACATCCAGTCTGTCTTCATTTTCTTTCTTTCCCCCCCCCAGTGCACTGATACAAAGCAGCACAGACTGCAGCAATTATCCATATTGATTATGTTACATAGGTCTGATGCTTTGCTGCATTTTATAAGCATATGAAGTATGAACAGTTTTGAAAAAATACCTGCCCTGAGGTTGAGATTGCTTTAGAAGTCGATTCAGTTAGCTCACATCTACCATAACACACATAGTTTGGTTGGTTTGTTTTTTTTTAACTTTTCTGAAATTTAGTATTCTTTACATAGTGATCATCAGGGACCATTGTCTGGAGAGAAGATACACAAAACACTTGGGTACTTAATTCTTACACACAAACCTAACTTTCTATTGATTAAAAAGGAGGTTTAGCACTTGCTTACAAGTTAAGCAGTTGAATAGTTTTATAAGTCTTATCCTGGGTCCTCTACAACTAAGAACACCTGAAGTTGAGAAGACCATGAGGGGAAGCTCAAGGTCACAGAACAGGTCAGTATCAGACAGAAATGAAGTGATGTCTTGAATTTCCAACTCTTGGTCCATCCCCAGCTGAAATGGTGAATGTCCTAAATACTTTAACAAATGTCAAATCCTTTCCAAATCTTTCTACATTTTTGATATAAAGGATGTAGAATGCAATGAAATTCAGTAATTAATCATACAGTGCAGGGAGAGAGCTTGAGTACCTTTTTGTTTTCTTAAATTGTCAACTTTTAACTTTACTTTATAGCCACTTGCATTTTCCATTATAAGCATAGTAAATACGAGCATTCAATGTATATCACTGTTAGCTCTTTTTGTCATGTATTTTTCATCTTATTTCTCTTGATATTCACCCAGCCTCTTCACATTAAACACGAGTACTTTTTGTTGGTTCAGACTTACTCTATTCTTGCTATATTTTTCTCTCAGTGATCAGAACTGAACACATTATTTAAGTGATGTCACACTATTGATCTATACCGCAAAACGTATTTGTTATAATGCTCACACTATGGTATCATTAGATGCATTTTCAATACAGATATTTTTTTCTACCCTACCCCTCAACATTGCTTAATATTTTGTTTGCTTTTATGTTTAGTGTTGCACACTAAAGCAAAGACTTTCACCAAGCTGTCCGCAGTGACATCCAGGCACATTTCCTCTAGGTTATAGTTAATTTAAAACCCAGCAATATGTATGAGGAGCTCAAATTGTGGGGTTTTTTTTCCAATGTGCACTACATTTCATCTGTCAGCAATGAATCATTTGTCATTATGCTGCCTATTAGCTCAGTGAGGTGCCTCAGAAGTTTCTTGTAATCCCTACAAAACTAAGCAGAAATGAGCTTCTTCCATGTCTTACTCTCTTTTTAAAATACTCATAACTGTATTAAATTTTCCTCAAAAAAAAATGTTAATGGGGGACATTTTCAGAAACCTTTAACAGTCAGAAATATGACACCATGTTCCCCCCATCCTGACTAATATTGTATAACAAATTTCTAATAGAGTAGAAAGGCATTGTTTTTAAGTATAGGAGTCCTTCTTGTTTCTTCAATACGTTTAAGTTTTAAGCAACTTTTTTTTCTTTCAAGCACATTGTGGATGTTTTATTGTAAAATTCTCCTTAGTTATTTTTACGCATATTATTAATGCGAGGGTTTTTTTTTAAATATTTGAATCCTCATTTTGCCATATTTTTGACAGAATAAAATCAGTAGCAAAACTAGGCCCATAGAGCTAAACACAACCTTCAGTCCATAATCTAAGTGGCCTGAATAGGGCTGTAGGTTTCATTCCCTGACATGTAAATGAGGGGGAAAAACCCCAAAATGCTGATGCTGTAGGCCTTCTTCAACGGGTTTAAAGCCCATGTTGTCAGTGTCCCAGTACAGACTGTATTTTTGCTGGATTCATGTAGTTAATACTCATCTATTTCTGCTGACAGGATCTCCTAGAACAGTGTGACGTGTAAAGCTCTTATGCACAGCTCTGCAGAACACAGGGGCAAACATTTTTCCTGCTGTATGTCAGTACTAAAATTTTTCAAACCCCTCATCTAAGGGGATAGTCCAGTTTTGCAGGTTCCTCCATCAGAATTTTTTTTCCCTTTTTAAAAAAAAAAAAATAATAAAATAATTTGCCTCCAAACCCTTTGTATGCACTTCATGCTGTCATTTTGATGTTTCTGTTCCAGGATCAAAAAGTAAACAGCTAAAACTCACAAGTACTATCTTGACACGTGTATTCTATTCATTATAACAATTAAATTTACAGAGATAGAGAATATGCTCCTGAGAATAAGCTTCCTGAAGTTTGACTTGGGCTGGAGCCAAAACATTTCAGGTTTAGTACTCAGGAGTATTATTTAGAAGATAAATTGCTAGATATCAGATTTTGGGAAAAGTACAATTAGCATCAAGTCTTGTTGCACAGCAATTCATTGGAGGGAACATACCCTGTATTACTTGCTTATATTCACAATAATAATTAAAAAAAAAAAACAACAAAACACAACCAAAACAAATCTTTGGCTAAGGGGATTTAGCTTTGATAAAATGTTTTGAAAAATGCTGTCTGGGAGTATTCCATGAAAGGAAAACTGAGAAACACTCTCCTCTTTATTTTTAGGTTAGCATAACATTGTGCAGCTTCAAAATATTTTGGACACTTTACAGTCTTACAAGTTTCTCACCATTAAAACTGATTATTCCTATGAATGGGAGACCCCTATTACTGATCTTGAACTTCTGAGTGACAAGAACCGCTCTTGAACCACTGTGTGACAGTTCCTCACAAAAGGAGGATTATATTCAACTAAAACTGTTTTTACAAACAAACAACAGCAGCTGCAGCAGCAAGGAAATATGAACTATTTACTTCCCCTTTTCCTAGTTGGAGCCTAAGTTTTTGCAGATGCTTATGCCTGTAGCACTACGTGTGCACAAACATGCATGCACACCATTCACATATGCACCTCTAAATAGAAATTAACTCATAAGTAACAAAAATTCTTCCTCTTATCTTGCAGGTGCAGTTTTCATCACGAGTATGTAAATATTATTTTTATGCAACACTGTAGGCAACTATGTCATCCTATGTTTGTTTGCAAATAAATGAACAGGGATATTACTTCTTGAAACTACACTATTGAACATGCACCTATTCTTCAATATTGGGTTGAGCTGTATGTATTGCATTATGTTATTTTATCCACATTTAGAGTACATCTTGGTTTAAATTTCTTTTAAAAACAAACAACAGAGATCATTGTTGATCTCTGTCTAAACCTAATGAAAATAAGCCTGAAGTTGTACAGGAAACCCTAGATGTCATAGAGCAGTCAAAAAGGATGATGTTGATGTTTAAGAAGTGGTCTTAGGAACCAGTGTTCAAATATACAAAATCCTCTTTGCCTATTGCTGACTTGGACCTATTCTGAAAGGCATCTTTTTTTGAGATACACCTCTTCATGAACAACAAGTGAAAACATAAGGCAATATAAATGTATTAATGGAGAGAAAACAGCTGGTGGCACTGAAAGCCTCAGAGAAAAAGGCAGTTGAAGGTTTTTTTATTTTTTAAAAAGCATTTCAACCTGTTCAGAATGGACAAGAGTAAAAAAGATTCTCAGCAGCACCACCTGTCTATTTTATTTTTGATACCAACTTATCAGATTTTTACTTAGACATGTTTTCAGATAATTCTTAAAGTAGTTTGGTTTTTTCTGTTTTGTTGGTTGTTTTTTTGTTTGGGGTTTGGTGTTGTTTTTTGTTTTGTTTTGTTTTTTAATTTTGCCACTGGACAGTGATACTGCATCAATAAACATGTCTTAAGTCTCTACATTAAAATGATATCATTATGTTTTGGAAATGTGGCATGTTTTACACACCTTAAGTTCTCCAAATAAAGGTGACAGTAATGGTAAAACTCTAACACTATAGAGATCACTGGAAAATGTTCTAAATAAATATCGCTTAACAAACAGATTACCTAGTCTGACACCAGTGATTCACAACCACTCTTATGGTTGTTTCTGTTGTGCAGGTACCATTACTATACATGTCTCTCTCCCCAGATTCTGGTGCTAAAAGAAATCTAAGTTGGTAACAGTTGGAATGACTATATGAAGGAGCAATAAAAGAATTAGATTATTTATAAAGCTAAGTATTGTTGATACATATATAGAGAGCAATACTCTCTTTTACTAATTCCGTTGTAAACCGTTTCATAAATAAGTGTAAACCAGACAGTACACTTATCATTACAGGGTTTAGCATTGCTTCCTAAACTGTATTATGTTAAAAGCTGTTTTTTACTTCAATTATGATGGCAAAATTGCTACAGTCACATTTCTGTTTCAGAGAGAAGAATGGCAGAGGAATGCTCCATTAAGAGACATTCATTTCAAAAGAGAAATCCATAGATATCCTATTTTCTACCACAAAATTTTGGAAAAATGAATGCTTATCCTACAGTTCATACAGCTTCTTGATTTCAAAAGCTGTAAAGGCTATTAAAGTAATCTAGCTAATAGCACAATAGACTTCTTGGTGCAAGCATAAATGCCCATTATATCTTCAATTTGTCTTTGCTTTCGGTATCCTCTGGTAAATCACACTCGAAAATAAATAAATAAATCTTCAAAATGCTGATATTTCCTGAATCACTATTAGTTAGCAATCAGGAATGGAGAATGTGTTTTCGTTTCTTGTTCGATTTTTTTTTTTCTTTTTACACAAAGAAGTGGTTTTTTGCCCAGTTTCGCAACAGCTTTAAAGCATCTTAATTTGAGAATCAGTACCCTTCCTTTAAGTGTAGGCATTGTCTGATATGTTTTTTTCCCTTGGAAGAGTCAAATGTTGAAAAAAAAAAATAAAAAAGTACCATATTAGTCAGTGATAAACTCAAAGGAAAAGGTGTTTCCACTTCAGAATACTGGACTATTTGCTATATTTCCCCTCTTCAATAGCAACATAAACTTTTATAAGACATATTTAAGAACAGAACTCCAATGTCTTCTTAGTGAGGAGTTATTCTGGCTGCATACATACTGTACATGCTATTGAAAGTTTTTATAACAGAAGACCATGCACTTTCATGTAATTCTTAATTAGAAGATGACTACAACTGAATTATTTAAAAATCAAGCCTTTGTTATCAGCATCAGTTTTAGACAGAAGCTGAGAATCATTTGTGAGCTGTGGCAGACCCAGACTGTTCAAAGCAATTGCTGTTCAGCATGAAAGCTGCAATGGAGGTCACAGAACAGGTCAGGAGGAAAGATAGTGTATCGATTTCACACCAGGAATAGAGGCGAAGCGAGGGCCCGCTGTTGCTGCATGTGATGTATTTCACTTCAGTTTAAGGCACATTTCATTCCAATTCAAGAGGGGGTGGGGTGCAAAGGGTGAGCGGATTTCACACTGAATCATGATGAATTCTGGACTTGTGTATTCCAGTAAATATCTCCTTCCTGACATTAAGTATTTTTATAGCACAGTGAATACAATGGAAATTAGATTGCAAACAGATAGGAGAAGAGGACTCCTGGGAGAAAAAAAAAAAAAAAAAAAGGCAAAACACAAACCCCCAGAAACCTCCCACCAAAATCTCTATACGATTAGGTCTATTGCCTCCCAGTTTAGTATACACAAATGTTGTCTCAAACCCAGAAAACTGTTACAGATGAAAGAAATTACTTTGTTCCGAAATTCATGCTGCTGAAGAAAATAGCATATGATATTCTAATATTTTATAAAAACATCCTTAAGCCACATAAACATAAGCCAAAAGGCTTCAAAACCTAAAGAAGAGAAAGTCCGTTCACACAAACCTTCCGGCTACGCATACACAAAGGCATGCTCAGTGCAAAGGGAGTGCAACTCCTGACAAAATGTTTTAAAAGCATCAGTATAATAGACATTAAAAAGGTGCTGCACAATTGTATTTTAATTAATTTTATTTTTGAACTGATATTAAAAATAATCCTGACTTCTCCAGCAGAGGATATCAGCAACTGTCCCTAACTGTGTCGATGATTATTCATATCTCGTTGCCCTGTAGTACTGGCCAGATTCTTTCCAAATAAATAAATAAATAAATAAATAAATAAATAAATAAATAAATAAATCTGTTCTAATGAGTAAAGCATTAAATATAAGTAGAGGAGCATTTCTCAAGTTACTTGGATAACAGGCTAGCCTTGTTTAATTTTTTTTCTAACACCAGGAAACTGAATTTCCAGTACTTTTGCCCAGTATGCTGTAAAAGTGTTGACTCCTAAACTGCTAAGATCACATACAGTGTAATTGTAAAATGCAAAGACTTTTATGGATAAAGTGTTCCCTCCCTTCCCCAATGTTACTTTGCATAATTTGTTCTCTTAAAAACTCCTCTTCTTTTGAAATGCTGACTCTGCTATTCAGCTTTTGACAATATTCTACAACTTTTCTAGATCTTTATACTGGCTCCATAACACTAGCAAAATAGCCAGATACTGACATATTTCAGAACAAAAGAGAACTGTATTTGAGACTGCACAGAGATTTTCTATTAAATTATTTATATTAGTTCACTTCCACGTCATTATTTCTTTTCAACTGTTCTAAGGCATCAGTGTCAACTTCTTGAACCCTCTCATGAAAGCTTTGCTGTCATCAGGGTCTATTTCAGCATCCTTGATTCCGCATAAGGAATCAGTTATCCAGCAAGTTTCCAATCACAAAGGGCCAGATGCTCCTCTCTGCTACATGCTGGAGCTGGGCAGACGGGCCCCTCACTAAGACTGAGGAGGGCAAAAGGTGGCCGTGCAGAGAGTGTGCATGTGCGCGTGTGTGTGTTTGTGTGTGCACGCGTGTGTACTGCTGGCCTGCCACAAAACAGCTGAGACTGCTGTGCGTGAAGAGTAAAAAAAAAAATTCAAAGTGGCAACAATTAACAAACAAGTGATGGCAGTGATCAGGTACTCCAAGAAGAATGATCCACAAGGAAATGTCATTAACTTGCACTGCAAAATTCCATCATAGTTACCACTTCTCAATTACAGTTCAACTAAAATGATGCTGTGCTGTATAAATGTATAGAAATCTTCCACAGCCTTGAGTGAGGCTTCAGTGGATTAGCACCTGCTGGCTACGCACAAAGTCAAACCGACTAATGCTATTTGATCTACAGACTCCTGCTGACACCATGTATCATGCGATTCTTACCTCCTCTGATATGTGGAGTATAGTTAAACTGCCTGTGATAGCTCCTCTCAGGAGCACCCAAAAGCATGGTGATGCTTAGGATTGTTTCCAAAAGACCATGAACTGTAGAGTAGCTACAGATACAGCTCCACAAGCAAAGGCCGAGAGTACAGACATTTCTCTTGTCTCATGGTGCTAATATCCAGAACTACCTCTTCCCATTAAGAATGGACAATGTGAGCATCAAGACATCCTTATCTCATATCTGTTACTGGACTCCCAGGGAGTACCAGTAGCCAAAATAAAGTCATTTTTTCCATTTGCAGTTGGACATAGGATTGCTATTTTTTAATGGACAAGGATCTCAGCAAGAGAATAAATCATTTAGTCTATTGTAGACTTCTAACGCGCAGTTTGAAAACAGCGTGCAAGCCACCCAAATGGAACAGACCATAAATCCCAAGTAGTTAAACAAAACCAAAACACAATAATTCAGCATAGTCCACATTGATTGCCAGGCCTAATTTCAATTCCCAGCCTAATCAGAAGTTCAGTGGCCTGGGTCCCTGCTGTTTTAGACACCCACATATTCCCCCTGAATGCCAGCACAGCAGTTATGCTTATCTGGGACACATCAGCCGACACACAGGGAAAAATGAATAGCAGCAGGACCTGCTTGCATTACAATTCAAGTAAAGCCCAAGTCTTGCACATGGCACAGAAAGGTTTGTGCCATGCATTGCTGTTGATATTCCTTGTGCAGGAAAGAACACATCAGGTGATGCAGCACTGCTAGGGTTGTTCCTCAGAAACACAGCCACCAACAGCTGTACCAGCTACAACCACATGCTCCATGACAGGGGAAACATGGGACAGGATTGCTAATTGCACCGTAAGCTGTTATGGTGGCTGTGGGCTGGAAAAGAAGGAAGCTGCTACATTTCCCCAAATTTCTGGATTTTTCAGCATTGGCATAATAGTCTATTATCAAAGTCCTCCATTACTCCATTAACAGAAGTAACCTGTGCTGCCCAAAAAAAACAAAAGCATTAAAAATTTAAAGAAATTTGAAATTTGAGTACTTTTTTTTCTCTTCAAGAATATGAGGGATGGGAATGAGAAGGAAGAGAGATAAGCAAAGGGGCTTGGGTTAAGCTCAATTAGCAGTAAAGCATACCAATGCCTTTTAAAGGTGTGTGCCTAAAATAGAGGTCTTAGGGAATAAAAGTGGTAAATATATAAATTAGACTTCAAGAGTCTTTCTAACCTCTCATATATATAATTTTTTTTTAATATTTACTGAGTGTGAAAAGATCAGCCTTAGACCTTGCAATGAACATGATAAACTGTTATATAGCTTGTGTGTTAATTAATACTAACCTCTCTGTGGATAATGAAAAAAGAGTAATGCAAAAAAAAAACCAAACAAACCCCACAACCAAATATACATGCTTTTAAGCAAAGCAAGTGTGGCAGGTGGTTGTTTTTCAAGTAAATCTTGCCACCATTTACTATCTATAAGGAAACAACAACCTGAAAAAAATGAAAGTCAATCAAGTGCAAAGCACTTAAATTGCATCTTCTACTTGTAAGATGCTTTTACCAAAACATTCAGCCACTTCAGCAACAATCTCATCCAAGCTACAATATTTGGAGTAAATGGTGTGAACAGAAACTTTCAGTTTTAGACATTTTCAGATTGACCTAAAACACAGTGAGCTTCTGCACAGTCGACTTAATCCCTAGCAAAAAAGTAAACATGCTAGAAGCCATACCTTTACAACCCTGTATCTTAATTCACACAGCTTTTGCTTCTGTTTCGTGTCGTGGGGTTTTTGTTTTTTAAAATAAGGATACCAAAACCCAACACATCTCAGTTATACAAAAATATAAAAGTCACGCAGTTCTTTCGAGAATTAAAGAATTCCCTCACTGCCCTGATTATTAGAGAATAAGTAAATATATTCCCCTAAAGGCATAAGCAGCAAATATTTTGGGGAATGTCCACAAATGTTTTTTGCCCAAGAGAGAAAATCTCCGAAGATAACACTCTTAAACCTCATAAGTGTTACTCTTTCTAAAGAAGGGAAAAAAAATCAGTGTTCTTTTAACTACCTTTTTCAGCTTTATTGGGGTCTGTTTTTTGCCACTAGCTTCCTAACCAGCATTCCATATTAAACCATAAGAAGATTGTTGAAAAGTCAGCACTGAACTGAAAACATTAAAACCCGCAAAAAACCCCACAAAAACTCCCACCTCAAACACCACTTCCCCTCAGATTCATGCGTCAGCAACTTGAGTCCTGAAAAGAAAGAACTCTGTAGCCTGACACTTTGCACTTCCTCTGGAGGATTACTAAGGACCATATGTAATTAACCATAGTTGCACATTATGTTACTCAGTTTAAAAAGGGAGAACAACCAACATGGGTTCTTTCTGGCTTTTGATAACACTAAAAAAATGCAATTATGAATAAACCTATGAGATTTCCATGGAGTGCAAGTAGCAAGGCTTAGTTTAGAACCAATATCAGAACAACAGATCACAAAGACAATGTTGCAATTGCTGCCTGCTTGCTTAATGATGACTTAAAATGAACTGGCATTCTCTTATACCAACACACTCATGGATTTGATGTTTCAGAAAAAGATGTGTAAGACAATGAATATTTTTAGTATTGGCATTTATTGAAAGCATAGATGGTACTATCAGTCCTTCCAATTCTGAGGGAATGAACATTTTAGTCATGTGTAATTCAAGAATGAGAAGGTTGAGAACAATGGTTTTGAATAGATATTTTAGGTCTTCTAGTTTTAGAAGAGACATTCAAAAACAAAATGCTCTTTTGGATGCCCTGGCAGAAGAAAAAAAAAAAAAAGGTTAAAAAAACATCTGAAAGGCAAGCAATGTACTTTTTATGTGATATTAAAGAAAACAATGCTGTTTAAAAGAAAAAAATAGCAGCATGTCTTTCACATTTTATGTCCTAAGTAGGTTTAAGTACTGCCTATTACTTGTCAAGAATTCAACAGCAAATAGAAACTTTCCAGGTTGATGTGCTGGGGCAGACGAAGGTCATTCTTTAAAGCATTTGCTCCCTTGAGAGGAAAACCTGGAAGGATGCTGTTTGAGCAATTCATACCAGGCACAGCAAGTCATTAGATGTCTGTGCTCCAAGTCTGCCATGATTCTGATTCCACAGCCATATGTGCTTACCATGGTGGGAACCAGTCCTAAGAACTGGTGAGCCAAAGGAGCGCAGAGGTGTATGTTTTCTTCTCAGTGTGCTGAACAGATACAGAAACAGTTGCTGCTCTTCTTTCACAGAACAGCAAGAGGGAAGAAAAGGTGCATTACACAGATCAACATCACACGTCATTGTTCTAAAAAGTAAATTTTCAATTTCAGAGGGGGAGATATGATTGTGAAGAGAGAAAAATGAAAGCAATTTGCAGGTAGGAAAATATGCTTTCTGGTTAGTGTTTTAATGAGATTTTTCTCTCCTGATTCACTTTTACTTCAAAACAAAAACTAAAATATAAGCAATCCCACATCATCTGTGAGTAAATACTATACCACCATTTTGTCTTTAAAAATTTTGCTAGAGTTGAGAGATTTCGATTTTAAATAGCCAAAACAATACCATTCCTGAACTGTATTTTGTAAAGACTTAAAACCTCAGCATTTTTTGAAAATCCAGCCATCCTGAAGGAATACATGAGCTTGCAAATAGCTCCCTTTTCCAGGAGGAGGAGGTGCAAAAATATGCAACAGATGTCTAGCTTTCAGATATGTAGCAAGCAATACACAATACAGATTTGCTTATACAGAATATGACCTTATTCCATTTATATGGGCAGAATTTCAAGTCTAATACAGATCTACATGTCTAAAGAGGAACATAAACGAGTCTATTAAGTGGATACTCCTGATATGCATGTGACCTGTAGCACTATCTAATGTTTACTTCTATTTTCGCTGTAGATTACAGATGACACAAAAAACAAAAGCACTTTAACCAACAAGAATGGCAATGCACTAGTCCCGCTCTTCTCTCAGTGCTTTAATGATCTAAGTTGACACTCATCCCCCTGTTTCGGATGCGTTAGCCCAGGCAGGTGACTTCTCATTTTATCAAGCACTGCTTCACTGGCCTGTTCAGAGTCCTTGCTGTGCCACTGAACCGTGCAGAAGGAGAGCTAATCCTCAAGTTTTTTGACCAACTTTATCCCTTCCACACTTGCGGAATGGTTTTGTATATGTAGGTTTACTGTTTGTCTGAAAAAGAGAAAGCTCAGAAACAAAATGATGTGTGTATATATATTACTATTTTTAACTCTCAAACTTCATTACAGAATCTTTACATTTATATATAAGCACAATATAAGTGACTTAATATTTTATGGCCTTTTCAAAATATTCTCCTGTAACATCTGAATGTGTCCCTTTATCTTAGGGAGCTATGTGAACAAATTTAATATACTTGAAGGAAATCCTGCATTTCTTGTAAATTTGCAAGTCCCAATTCTCACATATTTTTAACGCTGGGAAATACATCAAGCTAAAAGTCTACGGAAAAAAAAAAACATTTTAAAAGACAAAATTAAGCGGACAGATTCACCAAGGTAAGCAAGAATAGAAAAATCCAGAAAAGCACCATCCTTAGTTGTACACTATCCAATTAGCTTCTGCAATAACCTGTATTAGTCAAGATACATGCTACTGTATCTTAAAATGGGGTAGAAGACACTCCCAATCTTGCTGTTTCTTAATTTTCTTGAGCATTATTTAGCCAAACAACAAAGCATTTCTGTACTCTACATTTACTTATCTCCAACCTAAAACTACAAATAGGAAAGAAAACGCACCATGCCCAGAAGTTGGTTTCCCTTTACATCAAACATCAGTTCTATTTATGCATAACTTTAAATGCTTTTCACGATAGGAAGGCATGAATGGTTTTGTTCACATGAAGATGATGCAAATGCCTCTCTAGCATTATATAAATAAACCATATATACAACTATTATAAACCTTAGGACACACACAAAGGAGAGAAAAGCACCCTGACAACAAATGAGATTCTAACATACATACGAGCATTACAATACTGACATTAGATTTTAGCAGAAAATTGCCTTTTAAAAAGCCATTGCATTCCTATAGCCTATAGAATGGTCAAAGTTCCTCTGAAATCAATAGCACAACACATGCATTAAATGAGGACCCACAACAAAGTCATCATTTTGTTAAAACAGAAAATCTACACCACAATCCTAGCAACATGTCGTTCAGAGGTTCTTACTTCAAAAAAACCTCAGAGTCCATCAGCACATAATGAACTTATTGCAACTTCCTCAAAGGTCAGAGTATAGGTTTCACTTTTTTTCTTTTTTTTCCTAAGCACACCCATGGCCAGAAAATAATGTCTCCGGCATGTTAATTATGAGCTATCTCCACATTTAGATGAGTATGTACGCATATACACACATGCACCTTTAAAGCATTATTATAAGGCTTTCTTTCCAGTATTATTAGCAGCTGCTTGCATATATGTAACTTCTTGTCCAGAGTGACAGCTGTATTTTCGCCTGTTTTGACATTGAGTCTGATCTGGGTGAATAGCTCATATCCATTAAAGTGCTATTACAACACTGAATGACTGCCAAAATACTTCCTGATCAATTTTAAAAGCCAGCTAGCTGTCATCATCTAATCGCAACAGCAGAAAACAAATCTTTGGGGAATAAAACAAGATTTTAAAACATTTTTTAAAAGCAGGGTATTAAGTCTAAAACCTCCAAACTATTTAAATAAAAATCACAAGCTGCAGCAATATCTAGGTAAAAGTCTCTGTGGTTTGAAAGCCCATATACTTGTTACTGACAAGCATTCTAACATAGTCCCTAAATCTACCATTTCAACAATCTCTGGAGTTTGAACTCTTGCCATTACATAACTTAATAAAGCAGCACTGAAAACAATCACCGCAGAGTGTGATTGTGCTCACCATTAAATTTAGTTCTATAAAATTTAAGACTGAATTCAATCATCTTTGCGTCTTTGGTTGAATGGCTGAAAACCAATGTGTAGGTTCAATTCCTTACTTCTGAATAGCTTTACGGTATGCATATGTTTAAGCTGCAGTACAAACATCATTTCAGCCTTTCATTTATCAAGCATACTTGAAAGACTATATAATTCAGAGACAGTTAAGACCACTTGGAGAGAAGGCACAGTTGGCACAACTTTGGCACAGCTTTCAGAGAGCCTGCAGCAGTGCTGTATTTGTAATACAGCACACTAAAATAATAAAAAAAAAAAGGCGTTGTAAGAAATTACATGTTCTATATGAAAGGTGTCTAGCAAGTCAAACATGCAATGCCTACAAGCATGCACAGAGACTACTCAATGTATAGGTGACTTTTTAATTTCTCCCCACTGCACTGTTTTCTCCCTAACTTCATGCAGCTTGCTGCTTTGCTGTGCAGTCAGTCTATTTTGACCAGTGAAACACAGAACAGCAACCACCTGAATGAAATATTGCTGCGTCAAAAGCATGCAACTAGCTCAAAAAAGTGGACCCATCATCTACTCCACAAACACCTGCGATACGGTTCAAAAATTACACTGTGCACTTGTCATTAGAAACACACCATGAATTAAAACTTCCTTGAAGAGCTTCTCCTGTGTCTCTAACCTGGAGCTGACACAATATCAAACAAGCGAAAGCAAAAACAAATACAAAACCAAAACTAAAACTTGAAACACACCCCCCAAATAAACCCCAAACCACCAACACACACACACACAGAAAAAAAAGGGGGGGAAAAAAAACAACAAACACAAAACCAAACTCTGGACTCAGGATGTTCTTACACTAGGTAAGACTGTCAACATGCAGTTTTGCATCAAAATAACTAACAGAGTGTGCTCTTTCAGTTCTAGTTCCCGTATACTTGAACTCTATACTTATGCAGTTATAAAACCTAATTAAAAAGACAGCTGCATTGCTTCCTGCCAAAATTAATGCCATTTGACAGTTTACGATATAATAATAATTAAGAAATTTTGAGTGCTATCCTAGCTGGGGTGCTCATGACAAGAAACCTCTCTCTATATAAAATGAGACACTAGAGAGGATTCTGCAGGCACAGATACAATATATTTTATCAGAGAGATAATTCAGATGTGAAAATGATGAAGAAGTTTGTGTAGGGTGCATGCCATAAGACCTTACTGGTTTTGGCAGCATGTCAAATAATGTAAACTGCATATGAAGGAACTTTCACAGTGACTCCTGGATTTAAGGGATGACAAATGTGTTTTCAGAAAAGCCACAGTGATGACATCCAATTCAATAAAAGAAATCCCTCCACCTCAAGCTTTGGTTTAACCCAGACTAAGTGGACAGAATCTAAGTAAATAATTTCAAGCTCATTAAAATGAAAATCTAAATACAGGGACTTGTTCAGATATACACTTTAAAAATCTGACCACATTTGTTTGCATATTGTAAACATTTAGTTTTAAAATTAACTTTTGTTTGTGCCTTAGGTCTAGGAAGAGGAAATCTGACATGAAGTACTAACAAGGAGCATGTCAGCTCAAAAAGAATATATGACTGTATTTTCGTGTTGTGAATTATACATTTGGTAGAGGATCTTAATTTCCAAGAAGAACCTCTGACTTTTTCTGAGAATAGTTATAACCTAAAGCTGAAGAATACCATTTTTATATAGCAAGTGCCTAAATTTGTGTTAATGTTAAAAAAACCCCAACCATTAATGTACAACATATTGTTAATAGATCTATAAACTAGCCTATATATTTCATATCATTTATTAATAAAACTTGCATGGTTAAAGTTTAGCTTAGGAGGACAGTATGTTGATTAACTGTTGATAATTCCGGATAATAGCGCTAGTAATAAGTAGCGGCTGTATTAATAACTGCAGTGGGAAAGGACTACTGGGAATCTGTATGTTTGCAAAAGGATTCTGAACAGCTAATATGCACAGATTGCTACAAAATACTGTGCATGAAAATATACATTGTCTTGTAACTTGACATCAATAATGCTGCCGATTAAAAAAGTCATTATAATATTTCTATAGTTTAAGGGTTCTCAAGATCTTATTCTGTTCTGGATAAAATTGTGCAGCTACCTTCTTACAGTGTCAAAATTGTCATGGGATTTCTGTCAATGTGACTGTACACTAGAAAAACAGAAATCACAGAAACTGACTAAGAGGCTGAAAAAAATTTATCCCCTGCATCACATCAAGAAAAGCCACTACTAACCAGGATGGTCCCATCAAATAACAGAAATAAGATATAAAACTCAGCATAAACTGGCTACTTCAGCTAGTTAACAATTATCCATTTACTATTTAGGAAGGAAGGTATGCACCACATCACAATGAACATCCCACTTCCAAATTGGCAGGTTCCCCAAAACAGACTGGCATGTTGCCACTATGTTTAATCTCAGCGGGAACACTACAAAAGACCACAACAGGAAGGAGGAACAACATGAGTCTAAAATCCTGCTCTTCTTTGATATTTGTAAAGAGGTCATCAATTAAGAGACACTCAAGTCACATGTCGGTGACTTTCAAAAAAATAATAAATAAAAAAGATTACAAGCCTTCCCTCTCCACACACCTGTCATCCAGCAGACAAGAATGGAGGGTGACATTTGACTCATCATGCCAAAAACTATGATGACACAACTTAATATGAGAAGTTACTATTAACCTAATTTGAGAGTTATTATAAAAGAACATGAGTCTCACATATTTACTACTGCCTGCCAGAAGTGATTACAGTACTAAGGGTCAAAAACAGTTATTGCAAAACCCATCTAAACAACTGGTTTAACAATTCCATTGTTAGGAAAGCTTCATTATGTAACATCCATCTCACAGATATTGATTATGCACATATAACATTATATAGTATATCTAGTATACTAATGATGACTGCAGTAGAGAGGACTTTGCTTTATTTACATAGTGTTACAGGAGTTGTTCCTTGCATCAAAACCTCAAGCCAAAAGAACATAGCAAAGAAATTCTGCAATAGTTTGGCTAGCGGTTATTACAAGCATCATGTCAACATCATGCTGATTTTATTTTTATTAAAAAAGAAAAAAAAAAAAAAGAGCTTGTCACACTGTTCATGAGGGAGAGAGCTGAGCCTTGGACTGCAAGTAAATCCATCAACACTAAAACCTTTCCCAGGTGTGGTGCTGCTTTCTGCAGCAGAAAGATATTTCTTAGCCTTTAAGCAATATGAAAATGAACTGCCAACTGAAGAGAGTAACTGTACAAGACACGGTCTCCATTTCCTCTTCCAATCTCCTTGCCTCTAACTTGTAATCACACAGGATCTATATCCTCAGTGTTATCCACTTTCAGTGCAGATCTGTCCTTCCCGTTTGGAATAAAAGTCCATGTGCAGTGCTCTTCCCTTACTCATTTCCCTCCTGATTCACTCCACCCACAGGGCATTGCCTCGGCTAAAGGCAGGACTGGGAAGACAGAAACACAACTCAGCTGATGAAGCCAGACACAACAGGGCACCCAACTCTTACCACAAATCGATATCAGGAATCAAAGCAGCACCATACAGTTTTAGTACTGTTTGGAATAATGTATTTTAAAATTAGGCTTTTATGGATGCAGTAGTGACTACAGTAACTCATCCCTGTCTACATCCATCACTGTTTCACTCACAAGGACAATGTAAAAGTCTGACATACAACTGCACTTCACATTTATGAGTGAAGGAGACTTCTTTTTACTTGGGATGTTTTCTGTAATACGCAAGAGGAACTAAGTTAGATAGCAAGCATAAAATAGTCCGACTTCAAGTCTGGTATTGTACTTCGGTACAGAACTTGGGCTAATTTTTTCTATTCTTCCAGTTCTTTTTTGAGCAAGAAATGTATATTGACGATGGCACCAAAATGGGTCAACATCATTCTCTGTATGAGTCCTTACACTAAAAATTCCTCAACTTACCTATCACTCCAAATGCATATAATTGATCAGGTCTTACAGAGCATTGCTCTAATACATTAGGAAAGAGGATATGATTCTAAATACCCAGCAACACTAACCTCCACAGCAACAGAAGGCAGAGAAACATGTTCACTACTAATCTGAAAAAGAGAAGAGATCAGCTAGAACTTTGTACTTGAAAAAAGAGATTAAGCTACAAGACTTATGTCAGAAGCCATCTTTGAAATAAGTAGTGCTAACATTGTGTCTCGGCTCCCCAAAAAACAGTTTTGACCCCCTAAAAATCACATCTGAAATGACTATCAGAGGAAGACCTTTTCTGAAACCTCCAGACTGCTTCTGATCAATGATGGTCCATAGCTTTGATAGAGTCCAGACTAGAGCAGGTCTGGTGGCCATGCTGGAAGTTGGCAGCCCAGTACCTGAGAGCCCTCTGGCACTGTCACTCCTGCAGACTTCTGGTCAAACCTGACACAGAACACGTAGAAAAATATGTGGAAGAAGCAAAATAAGAGTTTGGGTTAGAGTTGTGCATACCTAATGTCCATGACCTAATGTCTGTAGCTGAAAAGCTGATAATTCTCAATTGAGCTATTTTTGTTAAAACAGACAACTGAGGCTCAGATTTGTACCCAAAACTGTTTATATTGGACAGCTGTAAGGCATTGCTATATGAACTACCAATCACTTGACATGCTGCTATGTAACTTACATCAATGAATATTGCTAGATGCAGTTACATGGATGCCACATTAAAAAGTACAGTAATTACAGGAGCAACCTACATGTGGGTTTGACATTCACCAAGATAATTCAGTTGCTGAGAATGCAAACTTATTAAAAAGGGAGATTATGACTCAGTTCACAACTTGTTGCACTGGTACCTCATCTATGCAATATATGTCTTTTCTATTAGGCTATATACTGCAAATATGTTTGAAATTTGGAAATGATGCTATCCAGAGGGATTTTGACAAGCTTGAGAGGTGGGCTGATAGAAACCTCATCAAGTTCAGCAAAGCAAAGTGCAAGGTCCTACACTGCAACAATCCCAGACATACCTACGGACTGGAGAAATGATTGAGAGCAGCCCTGCATAGAAAGTCCTGGGAGTGATGGCTTATGAAAAGCTCAATGTGAGCTCTAAGTGCCTCCTTGCAGCCCAGAAAGCCAACCATGTCCTGGACTGCATTAAAAGGAGGGTGGCCAGAAGGTCAAAGGAGGTGATTCTGCTCCTCAGCTCTGTGCTTGTGAGACCTCACCTGGGGTACTGCATACAGTACTGGTGCCACCAACATAAGGACATGGAATTGTTAGAGCAAGTCCAGAGGAGGGACATAAAGTTGATAAAGACAGGCAGATGAAGTTGGGGCTGTCCACACTGGAGAAGATTGTATGAAGACCTCACAGAAACCATCTGGCATCTGAAGTGGGCCTACAGGGAAGCCCAAGAGGTAGCTTTCATCAGGAACTGTAGCGACAGAACAAAGAGTAATGTGTATGAATTGGAAGAGGGAAAAATTAGGTTAGATATCAGATAGAAATGCTTTAATGTGAGGGTGGTGGGATACTAGAAGAGGTTGTCCAGGAAGGCTGTGGATGCCCTAACCCTGCAAGTGTTCAAAGCCAGGTTGGACAAGGTCTTGAGCAACCTGGTCTAGTGGGAAGTGTCCCTGCCCATGGGAGAGGGGGTCGGGACTAGATGGTCTTTAAGATCCCTTTCAACGCTCAACATACTCCATGAAATGTTATTTAAGTTTCAAAAACAAGCAGGTTATAAAGATCTCAGATTTGTTGAACTGGTTTTGTTCCCTGAAAACTAAAGCACAACTCGGGGTGGAGGGGTTTATTTTGTTTTGGAGTTGCTTGTTTGGTTTTAGTTTTTGCGCACAAATTTGCATACTACCATGGAACAAAACAGGAAGGCAGTCTAGACTCTCTCTCTACTGAAGGGAAGTCTTGAAAGACTTCCAGATACTGAAATAAATTGAAGTCTGTAAATATGAGCCAACGTTTCTAAATCTGTATAGGTGAAGTTAACAACCCCCGTTTATATCTCCAGTCTAACTGGAATTGGTATGAATGATCTGTCTCCATTATTGTTTGTAGTCTTCATCTGGCCATCCAGTCTTTACATTAAATACTTAATTTTTCCTCTGCTCTGAGCATTTAAGGTATTGGCATGGATATTTCGGAAAGCCTATAAAGTAACATGTGTGTTAGTAATTCTAACCCACTAACAACAACCTATGAGAAAAAAAAAAAATCAATAGCAGTTAACTCCGACTTCAACACTAAAAAGTCTGAATGCCTCTGTAGACTGTTGGGTAAGGTGGGGTGTGTGGGGGGGACAAGGGTAATAAAGGAGGTCAAACAAACAGAATATGCCCACATGTTCGTGAAACACATCCCTGCATGGTTCACTTAACGCTTCCGATACCTTCAAGCACATAACATGCAAAACAGTTTAACATCACTTATAAAAGAATCTAGTGGAAAATTACCACGGCATCTATTTCAGAGCTCCTTTTACCAAGTCAGATGTGGGCGAGCTTGTTGTTTCAACATGCCAAAGTTGCCAGCAGAGAGGATTACCAAGAGTATCAGAAGAGCATGGAGTGGGTGTTGACTCCTAAAACAAGAACTGTTAACACTTCAAAAGCACATCATGAAGCAATGGAACCTCGAAAAGTCCCTGCCCTCACAGCTCTCTGAACCTCAATACCTGAACTTAACAGCTTATCAAAGCAATCATGACAGATGACAATAGCCACTACACTCTAAGTAATCAAAACTGGGTGTATAAATGCTTTGCGAAGTACTGCTTCCTTACAAATTAGAGTGGTTTTAACCAAAAGAAAAAAAAATCAATCAGAAACCCCTCATATGAAGTCATCCCAAGCATCAAAGTTGTATACTTGCTGTAAATAAAGTTTTGTATTTACAGCACTGTAATTCTGCAATAACCTATTTACTTGGAGAAAAATCTATTTGGCATATAGAAGGTGAGATTTGTCTCCAAACATATTTTAGGATCTGACATTCACTGTTAGATAAAAGCACAGTGAAGCTTAGCCATGCATAGTTCCCATTTATGTGATATGCAGATGGAGAATATTTGTAGTAGTAAATAAATAAAATTATGAATTAACTGCCAGGCCATTCATAATAAAAAGAATATGTTAACTTTGCACTCATATCTCCAGACTCAATTGTTTTCCATTTCTTGTTTGTATCCTCTTAACAAATTCTTTAACCACACCAAAACATGTATCAGTTTCTTTTGAACGATATTTTACAAACCCAAACTAAAAATGGAGATAGACCAATGCTTACACAAGAAATGCAGCTTATTACATTTGTTGCAGTCCAAATAAATATTGATTTCAATCTCAGAATGTTATGAAGGGGCTTGCATCAATTACACAGTACATCGCAGTCATGATGCAAGTTACCTAATTCCAGTGATGCACACGGCAAATCAATCATTCACATCCACACAACTTGGTGAGTCAGAGCTACCACTACTTACCTTTATCTGAACTTTTAAATACTGCATTCGTTTTGGAGTGGCATTAAAAAGGAAAAGGTTTACAATGAAAAAAATGTCAGATAATCTGCCAAAAAACCTGCAGTAATTATAATTACCTCTATTCATGTCATGTGTGTTTTAATACATACACAAATGAGTAAAAGAGCCCTTAATGACAACAACATTATGAGGGGAGGTTTCCCTTTTGCATTATCTATTTATTCAACACAAAATTATTAGGCTATTGTGATAAAGCAGCTAGAGTACAATGACTTTCCTTTAATCACTAATTAAAATGCTGATTGCCTGTTGAGTGAGACGTGCAGTTATGGTCAAACACCAAGTCCTATTGTGTGATAACAGCTTGGGCTGGCCTTACAACTGGGTGGGGTTGAATAACTGCTAAGTAAACAAACCCTCTACGGCTGAAAAACACAATCCCTTCAGCTCAATAAAATCCTTAAGTAACTTTTAATTTTACAGCCTTAGACAAGCTAATATTGCAGAGCACAAAAGTTCAGAGATAAAGAGACCTACCAGGTGCTGGAATAAACAAGCAATTACACAGATTATAAGAGAGCAGTACTGGGTCTGTACGAATTAATTTATTCTGTGTAGAAGCTGAGGTGGAAATTAATTTCATGGGGCCAAATTCAAAGGACCACTGGGACATTATTGGCTTCATCTATTCAGCTTCTGAAGTATACTCAAATTACACCTCTGCAATCCCACTGATAGCACCCCAATGCCATCAGTGGAGTTTCACAGATATAGTCAGGAGAATCCACACACATTTCCTTAACGTACTTGATTTATTGCAAAATAAATGAAGTAAAATAAGACCTATTTATCTACAGTCCTGTATTCCATGTAATCACTTTAAATGGCAGTAAAACCGAAACAAAACTGCAAAATGCCACTGTTCACACTGGACACTATTTAACATGTGATTTTAAGTTCCAAACATCAATGCTAAACAAGAAAAAAACCTTCACATGCACAAACACACAGGGTGTAGGACACAAGAAAATCAGCAACATGGTACTTGTCATTTACAAAAAAGAATTATTTTTCAAGAGAGGGTAAAGTAAATAATTTGCAATTAAAACAAAAATAATGCAACAATTGATTCTAGTGTTATGATTTTCATTTCATGAGCTACCATTGTACAAAACCAAGTAGCATTGCAGCATTTGGCACTTTCCAAAATACAGGGAGGGACCCACACACTTCCTTCTAACGATGGCTTGCTGATATTCTAAGAAATCAATTTAACCCATAAAATTAACCTGGCATAGAAGAAACACACACCATTTGTCATAAGTAAATTCATTCCTTTAAAAGGCCATTGGTTACTAATTCAAAACACCTCCATCACATAAATAAGTAAGAACATAGTTGCTTTCTTCAAGTTCAACAGGTCTATTCTCTTAACAGAACAAGCAATAATGAGCTGTTTAATGGACTAACCCTTATCACATTTCAAATAATCACATAAAGTTTGGTGTGTTTTGGCTGTTTTGTTTTGGTTTTTAAATACATAGTATAAGAAGTTTTCTGGGCATGTTATTATTATTATAGTTGTATGTGTAAAATCACCTATTACACATAACTTGAAGTTACTATTACAGAAACCTCAATTTAAGTGTTTGGTTTTTTTTAATTATTTTTACATGTGCACAATGTCACAAGGGCAGAAAGAATGATTTTTAGTCTATAGCTGCAAATATTCTATTTCACAATGTTTTCCTAGTCCCTTTTCAACCAGTTGCCTTTTTCTATATATACACATATACATTCAACCATTCAACCAGTTCAACTTTCTCACAAGAATAACAGTATTTAAACAAAAAACCTTGACCACACCACAACAACATTTCACTTGCTGCCTCATGCCTCCACTTTACCTGTAAGAAAACCCACCTCACCTCTCTGCAAGTAAAAAAAAGCATCTCTCACCCTTTTAATATTTTTGCTGCTTTTCTGGCATTTGTCTATAGAACTTAAAATAATTCCTTCATGTTTCTGCAAAAATGTAAACTATAGAAACATGTTTGCTTTTGGGGTTTTTTCCTTTCCTTTTGCTTGAATACAACTGAATCCAAAATCGTTGTTTTGTCTACATGCAGCTGCTACTTATATAATAAATCATCTCACAGAAAAACCAGAAGTCCATGTTCAGTGTCTGGAAGGCTCACAAAAGAGGCACAGGTGCAGGGAGCTCTCCTTCCCCGCTGCTGCTGTACAGAGGCCAGTGAACACACTGCATCTTGCAGACCGTCAGCACTAGACATACAGAAGTGAATGTGTCAGACTATCTCCCACACCCTCTGACTATTATTACCGATTGCAACTGATGGCACACTTCATTCTTTCCTGTTCAAACAAATACAACTACAGATCTTCTTTTACACTATTGCGTTGCAAGACCAGTGTCAGGAAACTACACAGGAAGCTACTCCAGCCAGGATCCAACCTACAGTGAGTAAAATCCACTAGTTACTCAAGTCAATGGCTTTGCTCTCACACCACCTGTATCAGTAGGTATTCTATGTAATTAAAGATATAAAAGGACAACGTCAAAATCAGCTGTAGGGGAAAAATCATCAAAATATTGTTGTTTCTACCAAAAGTTAAAAAAGGTTTCTAGATTTCTGTAGACCATTTAGTGATCTAGCCACCAAGGCACCACTATAATAATGGGATCACAATAACTTTGAAGATAGGGAAAATTCTGATGGCAGCTATTGGTAGAAGTTCTTCAGAATTATGGATAAAACAGCTCGGGCCCTAATCTTCCATGAAGACACATATCATTCTCTGAACATCTGCCTATGTTTCTCAGGCATTGCAGAAGCAGGAGTTGGAGGTGGCATCAAAGTGCAAGAGTAGAATCTAGGGGCATGGAGTCTAAGGTTTTTTACTTCATAAGCATTCAACAGAATTACAAAACTTAGTATTATTTTTCAAAACTCCCTTATGCTTGCAGCGCAAATTCTTTTAACTCTTCCACTTAACACATTCAAATAACTTCCAGAGGTATCAGTTTCCTAACCACTGAACAAATACAAATTGAATGCAGTGACCCATCTTTCTAGACAGCACTGCTGCAGCTTTCGTTTGATCACCATTACCCAGCTGTCATCAAATAGCTTTCTCTTACTCCCTGTAATACTCAGGTGGCTTGGCAAATATAGAAAGTTGATTTTTAGGAGCGTATAGATTATTGAGCATTTCACTTATTAAAAACCACACTTCTATTACATAAGGAGGAACAGATTTTTCTCTTATACACCAACAGCTATGCCCTGGTCCGTCCTCTTAGTGAATCAAAACTGAACTTGCAAAGCTATTTGCCTACATTTTTAGAAACTGGCTACATTTGCAGTCTATTGCTTCCATCTATGTTTGGCATATGCAGGCACACAAAGAATATCAAAATTTTGGCAAATATGTATGGATTCCCCATTGATACGCAGGAACATTATGCTATAGTTGCAAGGGGCCACTTAAGATGATCTAATTACACATGGAAAACTAATATCCACTTCACTGGAGACACGAACAAACAGTGAGAAACAGTAGGATAAGATAAAAGAATTAATGCAGACGTCATTGGAAAATCTTTATAAAAGCTGAGTGTATTAGGCCGTAGAACAGCCTGACAGGGTAGATGGCAGCAACCCACTAGCTTTTGACTATTGTAACAGGAGAAAGCACGCTAGGAAATACACTGTGGGGACTCACATTGGTCTTTTCCACTTTTGAGTTCCATGATTGATTAGTCCTAAACTTTATTTAATCTTTTTCAAAGCCTCACAGAGTAGTAAAGCGGAGAACCAATTGATATCTAACAGCAAATATTTTTAATTCAGTTCCAAAGATCTTCATAAATATTCACTTTCTCACAAATCAAAACTGTTCTGTTTGTATCTAGTCTAAATAAATTTGACTGAGCACAACATTTTGTAAGACAAATATATCCAAATAGAAGCATATCATAAGACAATTATGTTACAGTCAAACAGAAAGGAGAAGCAGATGCTCAGATGCGAGAGTGGCCTTTAGGACTTTAACCCCTATCACAAAAAACAAGGGAAACAGAAGGATCCCCTAGCATCATCTCCCAGGTCATGTTCTTTGATAAGTTGAAGAGAAGTCTTACAGGGTTTTGTGCAGAAAAAAACAAACAAAAGACAAATCAACAAAAAAACCCCAACCAAACAAAAAACAAACACCTGAAAGCCCAAACCCACGGGAGAACACTTTTAACACACATGCAGTTGCACATACATGATATGCTGATGCCACAGTACATACATAAATAGAATGCAATTACTGTATAAGCATTATAATGCTAATTTGAAGTTTGCACACTTATGAAGTATCATGAACAGAGTTAGCGTTTATGAGTAGGCTACATATCAGTACATAACTCAATGCTAATTTTATTAGCTGTTGAACAAAGCATAGATACGCGCACCAGTATATTTTCCTTTTATGAAAGGAATGGATCAATAAAATGAGCCAGTTTGAGATGGTACTTATTACAAGAACTGGGAAGCATGTCTAAATCAGTTCAAGAAGCTGTTGCCATTACTTGTACCCGAAAGTGATTTTGTTTGACCTTTCACAGTGTTTGAACACACTTGTCTGAGACTGAGAAAAAAAAAAGATGTTGTGGTTTTCTTCCATTTCCTTGTCCTACGATCCAGTCTTTGTTTTTTTTATTAACATTCTACACTAAGCCTTGAGTTCAGCTTTTTACCAGGATCCAGGATGCTTTTTCTTCTAGATCATATTCTCACCAAGTATTGAAAATCTTAGCATCATATAGTTTAGCGCTTCCCTTTAATAAAGTGTATATATTTTACTTTCTCAATTTATCAATATAATTTTGAATTCTATCTCAATGCTTTAAAATGCACACAGACCTTCCCTTCTGCATGTAGCTCTAGTTAACAACTACAAACAAAATAAGTATTGCCTATTTCTTCATCCAAGGCATCAGTGAAGAAAAACATTACCAAGTCCTCAAGGTACCCCACCAACTCTCTCTAGAATGAAACTGTGCTCACACTACTTAGTTTAGTGCATCAGTTTGGTACCTATGTTAGAATTCTAGGCTTTCCATCTGATTATGACTTTCATCTCAATCATCATCCCAAACCCCTTTATGGTAATTTCATCTTCATCATGTTTATCACACAACAACAGAGGAAAGAATGTCAAAACTAAGATATTTACTAAAAGATAGAATTTTACTAAAATACATGTCACATGACACATTTTGTTTCTATAGAGGTATGTTTATCCTATTACTATAGGTAGGCTTGTTGACATTATGTTTGTTGAAGAAATCTTGTTGAGTTCTTCCAGTTGTTTATGAGCAATGTGTATTTTTCCAATAACTGAAGTTTACTGACTGGTCTACTAGTTGAGTCAATAAGGTTTAAAGAGAAGAATGGCTGAGAAAACAATATTCATAGACACCTTCTTCAGGAATCCAATTAAATGCCTAAATGAGAATTTCTGATAAGGAAACACACTGCCAGAGGAGCCCCCTGACTCCACCTGGAATTATCTCTAGTCACTATGTGAGGCGTAGAGTTTTAATTTAGGCATCCAACTCATATGCTGAATTGAGCACAGCTCTACACCTGCTAGTATGCCAGGAATATAACCAGTTCTCCAACAGTGTTCCTGGATGATGCTATCAACTATCTTAGCTGCCTGAGCAATTCTCAATTACTTTTGGATAAATATCATTAGTTGTTAAACTAAAACAAAACAAAGAAGCCCCCACACTGCAACTCTACTTACCCAGGTATTTTTCATTCCTTTGTTTTTTATATAGACAGCTAAGTTTCTCAATCTTTGGCACAGATGTTAATAATAAGAAATTAATACTGTCCATTAATACTTCCAATAAAAATTAAGGAGCAAGAAGTAAACAAATTATTCTAAGAATGCCAAGGCATATATTGGGCTCTTACCTGCTCACTAAGCAATGAATAAACCCTCTTTTCTCATTCTTCCTTTCTCAATGCTTTGTCTCTTACAGTTGAATTCCACTTTGTGAACAAATCTTTCAAAGTTTATCTCCATTTGTTCATACCATTCTTTTATGATCCACCATAACAAATTGACTCAGTTTCAGCTTTTGACAACATCCCCCAAGTCTGAGGTCACTAGAGAGCTCATGTTTAGTTAAACCAGACTTGTGTTAAACTTCATTTCTTTGCACTAGTAAAGCTAGTGTTTAGCCCTTTTGAATGTTTCACTAAAGAACTATCTAGTCTCTTCATATCACTTCGTCATGCACTTGCTTCCTACAGAAAGCTACCTACCAATTTTCCAAGTTTAACGAAGTACACTTTCTTGAACCCTACCACATTTAATCATAGGATGCATTACATCTGAACGCTGCACAAACTGTCAGACCATCTGACAGCCAGAAAGGCAGTGGGAAAATTAGTCAAAAAGCTGAAAACTAGCCAAAGGGTAGCCATGGAAATGCTAGAGACTGGCAAATAAGGCCAAGCAACTGGAAGCACAGAATCAGAGAATTATCAAAGTTGGAAGAGACTTTTAAGAGAAGTGACTTGAAAGTCACGTAAGAAATAGTGACAATATAAAAAAATATACAAAGCTATTAGAAAGGAAGGCTCTGAATACGGTGAACAGCCTAGACGGGAAGCCATACAAGGAGCAGCTGAGGTCACTTGGTTTGTTCAGCCTGGAGAAGAGGAAACTGAGAGGAGGCCCCATCAGTCTACAGCTTCCTCATTAGGGGAAGAGCAGAAGCAGGCATTGATCTCTGTGGTGACCAGTGACAGGACCCGAGAGAATGGCCTGAAGTTGTGTCAGGGGATGTTTAGGTTGGATATTATGAAAAGGTTCTTCATCCAGAGGGTGGTTGGGCACTAGAACAGGCTCCCCAGGGAAGTGGTGACAGCACCAAGCCTGCCAGAGTTCAAGAAGCGTTTGGACAATGCCCTCAGGCACATGGTGTGACTCTTGAGGTGTCCTGCGCAGGCCAGGAGTTGACGAATCCTTTCCAACTCAGGGTTCTGTGAAAGGCTATACATTGCATACAGCCCAAACATTTTGGTCCTGGATTGTAGTAATGGATTTTTGGGCCTGTCAATTATGTTACTTTCTGCAAATTAAGTTAATTTCACCCTAAGAAAGGTCCTATTTCCTTGGCACTATGCATAAGTGATTACCATTAGTGTCCATGAAAGTTATATGCCCTTGTTGAGAAGGGATTAAGCGGTTACTTGGAAGGGAAGAGGACAGAAGAGGAACAAATAACTCAGAAGTTCTTGGGAAGGTAACATATTTGGGAAAGTGATCAGACTAGATTATCCTTATCCATATTGTGCTTCTTCACTTGTAGCCATTTCATTTTCATATATTTCTGTTCCCAGGCTGCAGAAACTGAAAAATGTTCACTTTCATGGTTTATCATCTTCATTTCTATGATATTCAAATGTTTTTGTGTTTTTAACCGGTACTCTGGCAAACTTATTTTCTGACAGAACTGTGTAAAGAACAAGAAACTGCTTTGCCTACTGCAGAATTTTTAATCACTAGCATTTGGAATACCCGATTTTCAAAGTTGTATCTATTCAATCAGAGAATAAAATGGATCATAAACCCAGCCAAAAGAGCTTAATTTTCACATCCCAACTAGTCTCACAATAGCACCTCCTAAATCAGTAAGAACTAAATTTACTTAAATTGTGATTGAAACTTTTGAGTAGCTAATATGTTTGGAAAATATTTACAAGTAATTCATCATGAGAAAATCTGTTATGAATTAGTAATTTTTATTTATTGCCCCTTAGCTGCAAATAAATTAGCTTGTTCATAGTAATACACTGTGTTGTATGTCAGTTGCACACTAGATTGTTACACACAGGTTACATCCCTCTGCAAATGTTTGAAACACTAGAATAAAAGTTTTGCAAAAGGTTCCATTTACTAATGTTCTAAATGTTAAACGAGTTGTAAGACCCATCGATTTTAACAGCACAGTATGGATAAGACGGGCAGAGAGAATATAGCAAAGTCTGATAGGATATATTGCAAATAACTGAAACTAAATGCCTCTCACAATGGTTGTATGGGTAGTTCAGGATATAACAGATTTTTGCATCATTTTTATTGGTGGGAAGCTAGCCAGGCCTGTTTATCAGTGGATGGAAGGCAGAGCCATGCCCTACCAGCTTCCAGGCCCCTCCACTTCTGTGTCTTAATTTAGTTTCCACTTACAGCAAGCCTGGCATCTGGCACGCCCCTTCGCTGTGCCAGAAGGCTCCAGCAGAACCCCACATCAGAGCTCTACATACTCTTGTACTGTATTTTGATAATGTTATTTTTTTAGTATAAAGACAAGTTAAATTTATATTTTGCTTATGTTTCATAGTATTTCAGTTTTCACTAAATATAAATATATTGAGATGCTTTTGTTACTAGAAATAAACTTCAAAACTCAAAAGCATTAATATATCCCAATTTGCTAGAATATTAGCTTTTCCAATAACTTTGCTTAGTTTCCTCTATACAAAACCCATTATGGAAAGAAAGAACAATGTCAAGTCTTTTTCGTGAAATGGAAAACCTTTTCTTTAAAGCCAGGACACTGTTAAGGTGTGTAAGGCTAGACAGGTTACTTGCTTGTATTAGAAATTAAGTATTTGAAGATAATTACTTCTTTAAGGGAAGAAACACTAAGTTGGTGCAACTTAGTGTAACTTTTTTATGTGCCAGAAGGAAGTAAATCTTTAAAATGTTTGTTACATTGCAAATGCCACTCTGGACTACACAGAGAGAAAACACAGATTTCTAGTAACCAGATTAAAGGCCAAGGCCACAGCTTTATTGAAATACAGTAACTCACTCTACAGAATTATCTGACAGCCAATAGTCCTTGCAGCAGTAAATAATGAGAGCCCAAGGCAAAACACCACATATACTGGACCCCAAAGAAATGCAGTCCAGCTCTAATAACAAACTCCTAAGTCTACCAATACTGATGAAACTTTAACTCTTGTTTTGAGGTATGAAAGATGTAGTAATACCTGCACGTGGTAATAAAACTTTCCTTTGCAATGACTCTTCCTTTCCTGTCTTCTTAGTGCACATACCAAAAAAACATTGGTGAAAGGTGGCTTTAACAAAAATAAAAAGTGACAACCAGAAAAATCAAAAGTATTTGATTATTCTCCACCAAATGTATTCAGAGTACTGAATTCCGAGCATCTTTTCAAAGGTATTTAAGAACCTCTGCCATATTAGATGAGGTATAAATTACTTATTACTCAATTCAATTAATGTAAAAAGTGTGTGCATAATTTGTCACTGGAACCACCTATAAGTTTATGCATGCACTAATATACCTTGCTGAAAAAAATTACTTTGCTGCTTGCTAATTTCTTACCTAATGCACCTGTATATCTTGAGCCAGCTTCACAAAATTACTTAAGTAATATTATACAAGGCCAATATTACACTCCTGTACTTCAAGGGTCACAGATCCCTTTTAATGTAAATCAAAAAAATTAACTCATTTCTCACATCAACTTGTTCTGTTCCTAGCTCAATACTTAAAATCAAGTCCATTAATGCTGTTTGTCTCCTCCCCAAGGGTATTATTCTGGAAGGAAAGGCAGCACTTTTAGCCTTTCTTCAAAAACATACCTCTTAATCTAAAATTTTTATTAGTTTTGTAACTGACTTAGAAGCAGAACAAAGCAAATTACAAAAAAAAAAAAAAACAAAAAAAAAACAAACCAAACAAACAAACCAAACCCAAAACCCAAACAAAACCAAACAAACCAGACAAACCATCCAAACAAAAAAAAACAAAAAAAAAAGAACAAAACAACAAACAAAAAAAACCACTTCAGTCCAAAGATAAAATGGGAAGGGCAAACTTTGATCCTTAAGGTCTCTTCTAACCCAAGCCATTTCGTGATTCTATGAACTTGAAATCCACAAACAGAAAGAACAGTTACTAAAACCCTCCTCAAAATCTGCAGGTATATGGTTGATACATCCTCTGATTTAACATGGATCTTCCCATAACCTCATGATTTATAGGCTCCTACTACATACTACTGTCCACTAAAGAATATAAACAAATAAAAGGCTGGTCACTCTCAGTCACACACAGGTAATAGACCAATAACTTTTATTTTTCTGTAAAATAATGGCTCATGTTGTTCTTAGTCACACTGAAAACTTGCCTAGCTCCTGCTCTTTTTCAGGAAGATCTACAACCTACTGTAATGTTACTAGCATTTGAGAAACAAATTACTCTAAGTTCTTTGAAAGTGGCCAGCTGTAATCAGTTGATATAACAAGGTCATAGGACCCAGAAGTGAAGCACAGGAGAAAAAAAAGTTTTCTTATTTGAGTTAGAAAGTCTCCTTCTGATTAACTCTTGCACTAAGACCCAAAGGCTACATGAGAAGTAACAGGTTGTATTAGATTTCAGTTGTTTCTCCGTCTGGGTAAGCACTACCTGTAAATTCATTAAGTCTTTGGAGTCTGAAACCTGTAAGAGAATGCTGCCCTAAAAAAGTGATGGAACAAAACATTCAAGAAGTGAGGCTTTGCTAATGAATTATGTAATTAACTCTAGGGATTGGTCAGTGTTGGCAGACTACTGCTTGCTCTGAGTCATGGGAGACATATAAAACATGCATGTTCATATGCCTAATGCTCTGTTCCTACAGGTTTTGGAGTAGGACCTCATCTCCCTGGGAACCTGAAGCTCTGAGGCAGCATCAATGGCTAACAAGCCCCTGGGCCTCAAGTTCAACATGTGACCAATAGTCTGACTAGGAGAGCATGAGAAATGTCCTCATCAATTCCCACCATCTAACTAAAAAAGCAGAGATTCAATGTAATCTGAAGAGATCAGCATCATTCCTATATCTCGTGATATTTATCTGACTGTAGCTAGTTGTTGGAAGTCCTGAGTTAATGAATCCTACAGCTGAGGTCACCATCAATACTTGCCATGCAATGAGCTAAATATAGAGTTGGCAAATATACAGTGCCACCTCAGTTCCATATCACTTTTAATAATCCAAGTAGTATATAATTGTTTCACTTTCTTGGCCCAGTTTATAACAAATAACAAAACAACAAAAACTGCCATCTAGTGAATTTAAATAAATAGCAAGAAAAATATCTGGGAACAAGTTAAAAGAAACCCCAACCCCCTCCTCCCCCCCACTCC
>JAWWEW010000165.1:36928721-36968374 GCA_035583185.1 Anabacerthia variegaticeps | reverse complement strand
AAAGAAGACTGATGCAAGAAGTCCTAGCACCACTTACAGCTCTGGGTGTACACAGAGAAGAAATACTGCTGCAGATCCCAGTGACAACTGAAGGTGTACAGCACACAGTGAAATCCAATATGTTTCATAGGGAGAAGAGGTGATTTTTTTTACTCTGAAACTCCTCTTCCCTTTGCCACTGCTGTGGCAATGACTGAGGCAGCTCAAATCCTGCCCTTCTACTCAGGACCCAGCTCTAACAGCAGCTCCAGCTCCAGATTTATGGACGTTTTTCCATTCCCTCCTGCAGGCTCTCCAACTCTTAGCACATACATAGCAAGTGGTTTCTTCACCACTGTGAGCTGAAGGCACTGCTGTCACTGGCAGATGTCATCTAAACTCTCTAGTATGCTTACAGACTATACCATAAACTGCTGCTGCCTTCTTCAGGCTAGCTGCTACAGGTTCATGGAGGTCACTAAAGCCAGATAGGTCATTAGGATCAATTTTTCCTTCACAAAGATGCATACAGAAAGAAAAGAAGTGGTGTAAAACCCAGAGCAAGTATGTAGTTCCTGCAGTCTTTGCATCAGCAGCACCTACAGGGTCATAGGAGTCCATTTCCATGCAGGTAGGGATCCTTGGCTTTGGCTAAAATGCTATGACTTTAAAACAGACAACACAATGTAAACGAAAAATTTCTGTTCTAGTATTTTGCTGTTCCTAGTAAAGGGAATAGCCTTTCAATCTTTTTGTGACTGCTATGAAGCTTAGACAGAGGAAATCCTACTTGGTTTTCTTTTAAACCAGAATAACCTGCCAAAATATTCAAGGGAAAGGGTTCATGATAGTGTTATATTCTTTTCTGAAAGCTTAATTTAGACAACTACCAGCAGATCCCTTCATGGGCACAGCAAAATCTTAAACTCTCTATTTGACTGTGCTTGCCTAAGGCATTAAGTTCAATCCACCATGTCGCACCTCAGTAACTCGACACAGACTAGGAAATTCGTACAGTCAGCTTCCCCAAGGGATTTGTTAAGTTTCACATACATTTAGTTGTGCAGTTGGCCTGTTCAAATTGATAAACTTGTTGCTCAGTGCTTGCAGATTTTGTCACTAAGAAAAATAAGTATTGGATTGGGGGAAGAGAGGCTACTATGTTTCAGTAATAACTTTTTTCCTTTTTTTTTTTTTTTTAAGTAATTACACATGCATTACTGCTTCTACCTCTTCTTGAGAGACATTTATTTTGCAGAAGAGACAGGCAGATACTCTGGTGATGGGCACATTAAAAATGCCACAGATAGACAAGATGAATGTCATTAACATGTGAAAAATGAATAGAGCAGACAGATACAAAAATACTATTCAATCCTATCAAATATAAAGGAATAATTCGCCACATGAATATCCTGTGTATCCGAACAATACACATATATAATATGCAGGTTACTGATAAAGACTTCAGTCTGGAAAAGCACTTAAACATTCTTATTTTTCAGTAGGTGAGCTCTGCATTGGAATCAATTAAATTATTCACTGGATTAGAGTTAAAGCATATGTATTACTTTTTTTTTTTTTTTCTCTAAAGGCTAATATGACCCACATGTAACTATTAGATTACTTTTATTTTGTTTTATCACAAATATCAGTATGGCAAGTTATTACACAGTAAAAGTAACTTCCCCCCCCCACCCTAATGATGTTTATGGGTATAAGAACTACTAACCTATGGTATACAGCACAAAGCAAACCAGTTCAACCCAGTATCTGCAATGGCTTTTGTCAACATTGACAGAAGACAAATGGAGCAGAAAAACACCAGGAAGGGCAGGCTGAAGAAATAAGCAGCAAGAGCAGCCTCCTTTCCAGAAGGGTAACTTTATGGACATAAAGCAAGCCGAAAGCCTATGGTGCTGGCAAAGAAAACCAGGCATGGTCACAGCATCAAACTAAAGGAAGATATAATGTGTCTTTTCATCAGTCTTCAGAACACACAAATTAAAACTTTCTCTGTATCCTGCAGAGCTCCTCAATTACTTGTCATTACCATTGTGTGAGATAGAAAGCATTTAGTCCTCAGTGTGTAGCACAGATAGCACACCAGACTTCTCTTTCAGCTATAGAGTCATGTATTTTGATGACAACCCAAAAAGAAGCAATTACTTTCTCCATCTTTCCTCAGATGCATTTGTTATAAAATACAAAAAGTCTTATTATCAATCCTTGCACCTAAACTGTGCAAGGATTTCAAATGATGAGATGAATTTACAAAGATGATGCATTGCAACACCAATTACAGAATCACCATCTTAGCTTCAGAGCTGCACAGGGATCAGTGGTCTGCAGTTTGTGTGATATTCTTAAAAGTTACAGGTTTACAAACACTATGTGGCTGTGCTTGTAACCTGTCAGAAAACTGAAGATTTACAACCTGAGATGGGAATCACTGCCTCCTTTAAAGAAATTCAGTGTTACCAGAGCTTATACTTTTTTTTTTTTTTTTAATATGTGTTAAAAAGATAAGGTTTATTTTGCAGTACGTAAACTGAGTTTGTTTAACAGATAAAATAATGCCAACACAGATATACATATTTTCAAAAAGGGGAAAGATCATTTAAGTTATAAAGACCTAATACAGCTAAGAGAAAATAAAGACATATATATCAGAGGCTGTTCAGGACACAGATCCTATAAGGTCAAATGTTTTAAAAATAAATATCTACAAAGTATGTATATGTAGTTTCAGGACAAGTTCTGAGGGAGAGATTACTTAAGGACTAGGACATGCAAATTGGTATTTAGGTGCAACAGGGTATGACTTAATCTTATTTTCAGAGGAAACTATAATACCTGAGCCAACAGACAAAATCACATAAGTATAGGCTAAAATCAGGCCTATCCCAGAAAACAACAAAATCCCAAAGAACAACAATTAAAAAACCCAAACAAACAAAAACCGCAACAAACCCCAACACCAAAACACAGCAAAGCCCAAAAGCCAAACCTCAAAATACTACACTGCTGGTTTTGGGCCCATGTTCCCTGCTTTTTTTAACTCAAAGTAAGGCATCTTAGTAAGCAGAACAGGTTAGAGAAGCCTTAATTCTGATTATCAGCACTGCACCTGACCTGTGAAGAAACAGGACTTCATCTTTAGCTGACTCAGTGATTAGAACTTCACAAGCAATGAATAGCTAAAATTAGGGCACCTACACTTTCTTCACACTTGTACATAATGATTGTCAGCTTGTGAAAGAGAATCTATACTAAAGGGAAATTTCCTCTTGTTGAAGTGCAAGAGGTAAACAACAGCCCATCTGCAGTAACCTGTCTTGTGGTTTGTAACAACACTACTGTATGCTCTGCAACAAAGGTTTTATACCTACTCAATTACATATTTATTTTTTATTTGGGAAAAATAATAAAAAGCCCACCTTTTTTTTTCCCTACAGCTTGCTATATGTTAAGATACAAAGCTGTTTTACAGTTATACATGACTGATAAAAGGAACAAACTTCTAAACATCTTGTTGTAATTACTTACTTGTCCTAATCTAACATTAGAGGATTGCTGTTATTCTACCTAAAAGAATGAATGTACTCATAATAACATTGCAGCCTAATGCAAAACTTTCTTCAAAAACAAGTATAAAATGTTATTTGCATAGAATTTGTTTCATCCTTTCTTTCTATGGACACAATGTTCAGCTTGCCTTTCAAATACCGGGATTGGCATATCAACTAATCTGAATGACAGTGATAGCTTAGTTAAACATACAGTACACTTGGGGGAGAAAGGGGATCTTCCTCAAAAAACTTAGTTATTTATGCAGTCCACTTCATAAAGAACTCCCTTAAGGTGGATATGAGCCACGTTTTTCAGGCAGAATGGGCTCTTCCACCAATATGCATGCAATGATTGAACAACCATGTGAAATGTACTTTGCACACTTGGAAGAAAAACTATGGGAGCTCTCATTTAGAGAATAATACAGTATCTGGTTAATCTACTCAATTAAGATACCTATAATTCTTTTTTGAACCAGCTGCAGTTTGTTGCTAAACTGATGGTTTCTGTACTGCCTTTAAAAGAATTAGTTGATTCTCCTATCTGAGAATGCCACAGTTCTCAACAGTCTGTTTGCTGTCTTTAGTCATGGTCATTTTTCCAGTGATTCTTCAACTCTTTCAGAATGAGACAAATATGAACCAGAAAAATATCCTCAATACTACTTATAAAGATCTATGATCAAGTACGAGTCTTGACAAACAGGATTTTGAGTAAAGGTAAATGTTTTATCATAGTGAAATTCTCAATCACTGATGGCAAATGAAAAACATGTTAGTCGCTACAGGAATAAAATCATTCCTACTGTGTATAACCCTACTCTAGTCCTGCTATAGTCCTACTATAATCCTATAGTCCTATTATTATTATCACTGGTCATAGCACTTACTTTGATGAAGCTTTTGTTTGCTAGTAATTGGACTTCTCACACTGTAATTACAGACTGCATCTTGGAGCATTTATTTGCAGAACTGGACCTTTAAACTGCAAAATTCCTCCTGTTAAGAAACATAATTTTTATCAAGTATCACACACTGCTTAACTTTCAAATAGGTCTTACTGGATTTTTTAATATTATCCAACTTCCAAAGGCACAAATACACTTTTCTCAATAATCACAATTATCAGGAGACACACTAGACAGTGAATTCTCACCCCTCCTAATTTATTCAACACTCTTTACTCCACACACTTAGCTCTAATGTCAAATTAAAAATTTCTGCATGTGCTATATTCTGTAGCAAAGGAATTCTGAGGAAGAAATCATAGTCTAAAAAGACAAAGACCATCACTGTGACAATTCAAATGGTCAAAGCAAAGCACTACACAATTAATATTTGTAGCATCAGTGCTAAGCAATAAGGCAAAACCAAGGAGGAAGCAGAGAGAAATAAAGTGAAGTGACCTACCTACAGTCATTTGCAGCATGTCATTGCTGACTGAGGAGTGGAAGCCATGAACACCAAACACCCCAATCCTGCATCCATTTTTTAGATCAACCATCTCTCTAGGAACATCCTCTCAGCTCATAGTCAGCTCTGGAGGCCAGCAACCTGGAGCCAAGACTACTGGTAGAATCCACCTACTTTGCAAGAGATGCTCCCTATACAATAGCCCTAATAATGACTTAGGTGGATAATCTTGCTTTGACTAGTTGTAAATTGATCCTATTGGACCACACACTCAACCTAGAGCTTGTGTGCTGTTATCTTCTCTACTGTTTGTTGCACAAGAAAAATAAGGCCAGGCTTAGCAAATTCCTTTGCCACATTGATATATCATGTACTTTCTGACCCCTGCAGCTGTTTCAAATCTGACTAAAATTAGACCAGACAGCAAATTCTTCAGTGAACTACAGGGTTACTGAACCAGCAGAGATGCAAGAGAGCAAAAGGAAACTAAAGTCATTTTTATGCACTGGCTCCATCCTCTACACAATTGAGCTACAACCCATAAATTATGTTTACAGTTGAGCCATGAATTGATGCTGACCTCTTTCTGTATTTTGTTTTTGTCCACCTGTAAAATGGGAATAATAGTAGTGGACTATCTCCATCAGGACAATAAAAAGGGTTTATTACCGTTTTAGCACCACACTACAGTTCAGGTGGCATCGTGATACATATAAGACTAGAGACATAGAAACCTTCATAGCATGAAGTGGTTTTAAATCACCAGATCTCCCTCCTAAATATTTTAAGATGAACTAAGGACATACAGAAATGAAATAACAGAATAAAAGTAGGTGTCCTGCAGGAATTACCAATTTTTAATTTTTTATTTTTTTTTTTAATTGTGCAGAGCAGGTGCAGTAAGTATCATTTGCTTCCTGCTGCTTGGCCCCCCTGCTGTCTGCCTGATGGTTCTATTCTCACTGCCTTAGTATTTATTTTCAATATGCAAACTTATAGCTAAAAATCTATCTTTTCCTGTTTTTTTTTTTCTTTACCTCTGGTATATTCTAGGTATCTCCCCTAATAACTGTGTCTCAAATGTAACTTCATTATTCACTCAGACTATGGTAAAATGAAAACATACAGAAAAACTTTTTCTATCCAAAATATTCTGTTGTACAGACGTGACTTGCCACAGAGAGTCCACACAGAGAACATTATGTCCCCTTTCTCTGTTTTGCTGGTCATGCATTGTGACGCTTCTCATGCTGTCAGAGGTGAAAATGGGTGGTGTCTCATTTGGTGTGAGACATTGCATGGATTCATTGAATAGGTACCCAGTGTAAAAGGGCTGACAACTGCAGCAATGAAAATCTCATGAGACATATAGTAAAAATAATAAAATAGTAATAATAACAATAAATTTCAAGGTATAAGTCTTCTTGGTTTTGAGCCTATAGGGTTTGCAGAGTCTCGTTAAAGATTTTGACTAAAAGAAAAAAAGACACAAGCAGAGGATGCTAAGGGATTTCAAGTAAAACATCATAATTAGATGGGAGTTAGTAATGTTGTAGAAACCCTTATCAAGCAATTCTCTCTCTTATTTCCCTCCCTTCTTCTTCCACAAGCTTTATAAATACACACTGTTCACACAAATGTTTACTCTATAGAACTGGGTAAACCTATATGGAAACTTGCATATCTAAAAAACCTCTGAATTTCCTGATTCTCTTCAGTGCTGCAGCTCAGCTGTTACTCGGGTTGATGGACACCTTGGTTCAGCTCTCTCCCAGCTCACCTGGGCTCCTACTCCAAGGGTGCTGTGTAAGAAAGGTCCAGATTAGACAGCATCCCCTCAGGAGGGGCCGCATGCGCCTCCCCACAACCTACTGCTACAACAGCCATGCTTGCTCTCCTTTGAGTCAATGCTACCACTTCGGGGATGTGTTCTCATTTTTCTGCTTACATCACAGACTCTTACATTGTTTTAACTTATTAAATAGAAATCTAAATTTAAGGAAATCATAATCAACACTAAACCCGAGAAAACCTGCAGCATATGGCACATATATGTACCAGTATAGCACAGCTGCACTGCAAACAAGTTTTACTGATGATGGGGAGACTCCCAGCTTCCAGTCTTCCATGCCTTCAGTGAAGGATATGGCTGACATCTGCATCTGTGAAATTCCTGCCACCACACACTCTTAAAGGCCAGGGTTTGGACCACTATTCCGCCTTACAAATCCATGTAGGCTGTAAAAGTAATGCACCAATGTTTTGATATGAAAGCATTTATATCTGAACATGTGAACTTAAGTGCACCCTAAGCATCCTTTTTTCTGCAATAAGAGATCTACTGATCTGCAAGGAGTAACACTACATTAACAGTACAAGTAGAAATAAAATTTAAAGTTTCATGATTCTGGACAGTAAGGTCCCTATATTTATAACTAATACAACTCTTAAAACAGTGACTAATATTACTACTGTTTATTATGTATACTTTGTATAGAAGATACTTCTTTAAACTTCACTTTTTCTTTTTTTCAAACACTTTTCCAATTCTTTCTTTGACTATCCCAAGCATCAATGAAAATTATACTATGCCAAAGAATAGTGTAAAGGCTACTGTCCAAGCAATTATAAAAATAGACACTTTTATAAATGCATAAGTTGTTAGAATAATTAGCTTTTGCTATTAACACAATATGAAAAATAAATTGAGGTCAGACAAAATAAAAAGCAACAACTGACAATGAAAAAAACTGAGGGTTTTTGCACAAAGCAAATATATTTGCCACAGCTTTCTCCCGTCTATAGTAATGTCCTAACTTTTCTATATGTATGTACTTTTTATATTCTGATTCCAAATGTTTTAGTCTTTAACTGTGGCTACATGCATTTCAGCACACGACAATACAACCATTTTCTTTATTTTACTGTTTTGTTACACAGAGAATAATTTTGTTATTTTAAAGAAAACATTTCGATAAAATCCAATAAATCAATATGTCTCAAAGATAAAAGTTTTCAGAAACATGATTTGCTCTGTTTTGTCCCTTAACTGGCTTTCTGTTTAGCATTAATTTTAAATGTAATGTTATTTCAGTCAACCAATACTTTTAAGCATGCTGAATAGTGTGGAACATTCCTTTATTCTGATGTCATGCAGAAAGCATTTTTCTCAGAAGACATCTTTTGTAGTTGTAACCAAAAGGCAAAAGAAACTGGAGATTTCAAAGGGGGAGGGGGAGAGAGAGGAAGGAGGGGAAGGCTTAAACTCTCAATCCTGTCACTTCTAAAACTGTATTAAAACCACGTATATTTTTGGCAGTGACCTCTTAAAATAGTCCCTTATAAGCCAGTACTTCTTTGCCACATTCAAGGTATTATACTTATTTTTACAGGTTTTGACTAAAAATTCCTTGCACTATTGTACTGTATCACAGGGAAGTTCGCTATAGTTTCATGAAAGACGTTTTCATTTCTGACTGGCATCTTCTCAATAGCAGGGGGCCCAGGCGTACCGCTCTCTTCCAGGCAAACCTTTCTGCTCTTAAACAGTACAGCATTCATAACTTGCTTTCAGCACCGCAGGGCAGCTACACAGAAAAGTTTCTGCAACTAAATAGGTTACATCACAGAGAAGTCCACTATTTGGTCAAGGTGTAAAACATAAATACACCCCTCACTCACTTCTGCACCTTACAAAAATGAAGTATTATCTACCCCAAAGACATGCATTTCCACACCACAGCCTGGTTTGTTGTATATTTTAATGTGTTTGTTATGTATCACCCCCAATTAAACACATGAAATGTAAAAATCTACAGAAGAAAGGGAACATGAAAAGGTCTCAACAGAACAAATACATGTACTGGCAATAATTTTGTTTCTGCAAATACTCTGAATTCTTACTGTATGAAACTGTACTTTATACTGAATCTATATTTACTGCCTTGGCTGTCTTACAGGTGGAGACATAAAGGAAAGGCATAATAAGGTAAACTTGCTTGAAATCATCAGCAGCATGATTCAGGAACAAGAATTACTCTTACAAGAAGCAAAGCTTGGGTGACCCCAAGTTAACCAATGAAATTATAATTAATAAAACTTTTATATCATCATTTGCTAGTCTACTGGAGCATTCCATCAAACTATAGTTGGAGAACAAAAAGAAAGCATTTTGCAAGTCCTATAAAAATGCTCTTTGTTTTAAAGAATGTTATATACTCAGAATCATAGAAACAAAGAATCATAGAACATCCTGAGTTGGAAGGGACCCACAAGGATCATCAAAGTCCAACTCCTGGTCTTGCCTAGGCCACCCCAAGGATGACACCATGTGCCTGAGAATGTTGTCTAAATGCTTCTTGAACTCTGGCAGACTTGGTGTTGTAACCACTTCCCTGGGGAGTCTGTTCCAATGTCCAACCACTTTCTGGATGAAGAACCCTTTCCTAATATCTAATAAGAATGTTAAACCCAGCCTTAACAAAGACATCATTGCAGCAGGAAAAGTGTCACGTTATCAGTATAGAAGTATATACTACCTATGTACAGATATATGTACATAGCCTGTTTGAACTGTGAAGTTCCAACTTTTGTTGCAATCTCAAATAAAAACACACAATGCATGCAAACTTGTCTGTTCTGTAAACACAGAAATAGACACACTTTAGGATGTGTGTATTATTGGATGTTATTACTGGACTACGACGCTGGTCATTTGTCTATACATATATGTACAATAAAATAATACAAAGAAGATAAAGATGTTACCTTACCACTCATAATAAACACATCCTTCTTTTTTCCTGCATACCTACCAATAAATACAGTGGCTGCAACATATTGATTTTGTACGTGTAATTTGGAACTGGGATCCAACTCTTTTTCTGTGGAAAGGGAAACCTGATCCCAACAGTTCTTTAATAGTATATCGAGCTATATCACAGAATCTTCAAGGTTAGTAGCGACCTCTGGATATCACCTAGTCCAAAAACCCTTCAAAGGCATGGTCACCTAGAGTAGCTGACACAGGAAGTTGTCCAAGTGCATTTTGAATGTCTCCAAAGAGGGAGATTCCACAACCTCCCTGGGCAGCCTGTTCCAGCGTTCTGCCACCCTCAGTGTAAAGAAGTTCTTCCTCATGTTGAGATGGAACCTGTGTTTTAGTTTATAGCCATTGCTCCTTCTCCTGTCACTGGGCACCACTGGAAAGAGTCTTCCACCATCTTCTTGGCACCCGCCTTTGAGACATTTACATCATTAATGAGATCCCATCTCTGTCTTCTCTTTTCCAGACTGAACAGGCCCACCTCCTGCAGTCTCTCCTCATATGAGCATGGCCCTCCACTGAATCCTCTCCAGCAGTAATTGTCTTTTTTGTACTGAGAAGACCAGAACTGGACACACTACTCCAGATGTGGACTCACTGAATACTGGGAGAATCACCTCCCTTGACCTGCGGGCCACACTCTTCCCCGTGTACCCCAGGGGACCCCAGGATAACAATATCTATTACTGTAATACACTTCTCCAATGCTCGAATGACAGGAAGAGATGTGACTGATAACATAACTAAAAGAAAAAATATTTAAAAATTTCTTTAAACATGATATCATCTTATTACAATTTCTAGGGATAATCATAAATGCTCTAATAGGAAAAAAATGTTTTCCTACTTTTAATCTCTCTTTTACAGAGTCAGCACAGCTACAGGTGAGTACACTGGGTTCTGTTCTGGCTTGTACATCAGCAGAATTGGTAGCTAAGTTCCAACTGTAGCATCCTTGTTGGTGGTGATCCATGAACCAGAAAGAATCTAGGTAGACTCAAATTCCAGGTTGAGGTTGCAGCATTGGCAGACAAGAAAAGCACCTTTTCACTTACTCCTTCCCCTCTTTGATTCTACAAAATAAATTAAATTATCCCCAGAAAGACAATCAGATGCTTTATGATAATAAATATTTTTTAAGAGAAGTCTTTGCTTTAGAAATCAACAACAGCATGCACTGAATGTACACTGTTAGCCGGTTGTCCATCACAAATACTGTGCTATGTGCTTATTAAAAAGCATTAACATATAAAAGGGAACAAAAAAGCAGGACTGCTCTTGAAGGAAATCATGTTAAAAAAACTTCAGAGAAGCAGTCCAAAATCAAGGGTTTTAAATGTGAAAATAATGTAAGATTCGCAGCTGCAGGCAGGATTCTGAACAGATGAAGGCTAAACAGGCTAGTGTTTCTGCATGCTTCTCAACCACTGCTTTTGAGTTGCTGTAGAGGAAAAAAACCCAAACAAAGCAGTACAAACAGAAAAATAGACTTTTGTCTTTTAGTCATTAAGCCTTCTTAAAATTATTTAAGATTTAAAATTTAAATACAGTGTGAAATACAGACAGTTGATACTAGAAGGCAGTACACAGTACCACAAAAGTTGAGAAAAATATTGTGTACATATATGTTTTGGAAAGATATACTACATATAATTTTAGGTGTTGCAACTCACTAGAATGAACTAGATGTGTATGCAAAAGACAGCAAGTGTGTAAAGGTGAGAAAGACTTCTAGACAAATGCAGACATGTAACTATGAAAAAATACTGCAGAACAGCTGAAAAGGAAGTTTTCCTCCCGCACCCTTAACAAAAAAAATTTCAAAACCGAAAACAACAGAAAAAAGAAAACACATAAATTACTATGCATTTTCGTCTCATGAGGTATCTAGCATAAGCTCAATAATAACAGTTGCCCCTAACCTCAGTGCTATGTAGCCACTTAAATGACAACACTAACACTTGGCAGTGCAAGTTACTCTTTATTTTTTCTACCATTACTCACTCCTAAAGTTTATCCTTTTTCATATTTATAACATATCCACCAGAAGTAAAAATTCAATGTTGTTCACAATATTTTGAAAGAGATGCAGCTTCACAAATGATAGGAACCTTGGGGCATTTCAAACTGAATGCATTTTTAAAATCACTTTAAATTTCAAGTATGGACTGTAGCTAGTCCTGCTTGCCTAAAGGTAATGCTCTGTATTACCATGCCATCTGGGTTAATTTTCCAGCCTCTCCATAGCTTCCCAAGCTGGCACAACCTGGGGTGAGACTAGTACCTCTTGTTATCATGCAAACACCACTTCAGCCGATTAAGGAGCAACACTGTTCAGCTCTGAAGAGAATCTCGTCCTCCTCACCAAGAAGGCTGTGTGTTTGAGCACAGAGAAAGGTTAAAAACAGGGTTGAAATAGAGTATATCCTCCGGGCTGCATCAGGGACATGAAAGACAACCCCAGACAACAAAGAAATCAAATAATTTTAGTGGAATGGCTGCCTTCTACCTCTACAAGTTTCCTGGGCACTTCCATGTACATACCATACCTTTTTCCCCTTCCATCACAGGATTTTTGTGTATTGCTCCTACGTGCTATGAAACAGCTGCTACATTTCAATCTAGATAGCTAAATTACAATGGTGGATTAAGTTATTCACACATAATGAATCAATTACCAGGACCTTCTGTACTCAGTGAAAAACAGAAACTAGTCGTAAGAGGGCATGTGTAGAAAGCAAGCAGCTGGGTTCAAGTGTTGCTACTTAGTCCTGAAACTTCACATTATCTGGTACACTCAGCCCTGGCAGGATTTTCAAAATTTAATTTACATTTAGGAATGAAGGTGTTTGTTTCACTACTTCCAGACACTAGCTAAATATTCAAATTATTCTTGTTAAAATTATCAACAATCTCTATAGGTAAATATGTAGTATTTATTAGGAGATTCAAAGACAGTCCAGACACAGGAAAGAACTTCATATAGGTCTTGTCTGCATTCTGAAGAGAAAGAAAGAAACCCTAAATTTGGACTGCTTGTTGTAAAGCATTTAGGAATCCTTTAGAAAGAAAGGTATCATCACACTACATGCTATTGTAAAGGCAATGCTGTTACACTCAGGCTCATGGTACAAGCTTTGTATCTGATGACTTTAAAGCTTCATAGTGTGACTACTTGGCTTGAAATCTGATTTTCTCCATTAATGCAGTTATATACAAAAGAAAAATGACTTTCAGATTAAGGTAAGCAGCTGCATAGTGATAATGGGAGTAAAACCAGCATCTGTGGTTTTGTGCAAATCAGTATTAGTTCAAGACTGGATGTTGATAAATAAATGCCTGAAAGGCTACATACTTGCTGGAATATAGAAAAAGCCAAAAAGGACAGTGCTAAAGTGCCTAAAAATTTGAAAGATATATACTGCTGAAAATTAAATTGAAATACATTTTCTAAATACCTTCCGCAACATAAGTGGCCTGTATCTTCTTTCAAGACAGGGTATCAGTTTATTTCAAATTTAGAGATATTGGCCTTGATTCAAATTCATGGCAGTTATAGAAACCAATGTTCCATGGCTTGATTCAGGTGGCAAGCATTAAATCTTTTTCCTGCTGTCATGCAACAACAACTTTAATACAAATTAGCACTGCCAAACTCAGTTTCCTAAGCTCAGAAGTCCTTGATGCTACTCCCTGAATTTTATTCATACTTTCACACGAATTTTGCTTTGCTGAAATTGTTGCAGCTGACAAGAAACAAAAAAATACAATTTAATGACACTGGATTCAGTATTATTATTCATGACATTGTATAAAATTTAACATGCAGCTCTTCGTTATTTTTTTAACTGAGGTGAAGCTCAATCAAATCCATACGTTTGTTGGATATTTTTTACCATGTAAATTTGGTTTTTGTGAATCATATCTTCCCCTCAGACCAATTGTTTATGCTGAACCCAATCTTGTCAGTCAACAACAACTCACATTTTTCAAACTACTGATTTGACTTTTACAATGGCCTTCTTGGAGTTCAAGAGAAAACCATCCAAGCTTCAGAAAATACGAAGCAACAAACCAAAATAAAGAGTTTTTTTTCAGTTTTTCTACTCACCGGGAATACACAATTAACTAAACCTGACACTCCAGACAACTGAGAATGAGATCCAGAGGATAGATCTGAGTCACAGAAAGCATATTTCCACTTAAGAAAGAACCCTCTGTTTCTCCAATCAGCCACTCCAGATTGATGGGCCCTTAATTGCAGAGTTCCACAAAAAAGGGTGGGAAATGCCAAGGAGTACCTAAGCCTTCTCAGTTTCCATGGCCATGCTCAAAAACCCCTGGCAAAAATTTGCATTTCAAGGAACGCCCAGTTCCAATTCCTTGTGACTCCCATAGAAGTAAACCAAAATCCAAAACCATTTCCTAGAAAAATTTCTGCCAAACCAGTCTACTCCCTGTAACTATAAAATGAACAACTCATTCTATCTGAATTTAGACCTCAATTTACAGCCAGTCATTCATAAGTTTGTTTTCCTTTTTTATCCTTATTTTACCAATAATTTATAATCCAGCAGTACTCTAGGCTTTATTGTGCTGCCAATAAAAAGGCGTATAATGGTCAGCCCTGGTCAGGGAAGAAAAACAAACTAAAATAACATCCCTCCTCCTCCCCAAAATCCTGCAATGATGAGGATAACCTTGATAGTTCTATGACCAACAGGATTTTCACTTAACATCTAAATTTAACCTTTGTTATTTTTTAATAACTGTAGCCTTGCTCTTTTCTAAGTGATTCACTTTTAGAATTTTTTTTTTTAGTTTCTTAATATAAAAGGAAACAATCAGTTTCCCAGTTACCTCTTTATCTGTCTATCTGTAACTACCCTTGGCCAAATGCCTTGCAAGTGTGCATAAAGAAACACCAAAATCAGCACACGATGACATCACAGAGGCTCTGAAGGTATGACATACACTTGTTCTGGCTGGCCCTTCCCACTCCTTGTCCTCCTAGGGAATGCTGGTGTTTTGTCTAAGAAAGGGGGAAACTATGTTTATGATTCTCCTTATAAATAAGTTTAAGTGATTCGCCAATATAAATAGAACTAGAGTCAAACTGACGTACTCTTCAAAAGCAAAGAGATCAAAACGAGTGATGAACACGTTCCAATAAATATAAGCAAAACTCACTTTATGAAAACACTGGAATTAAAAGTGTCTGTGCATGGGGTGGGGGGCTGGGCTGGAGTGTGAGTCTTTTGGAACTACCAAATTCTACAGCACTATCAAATTATAATGTTTTAATAGCGCATGTTAACAATGAAATATGCTTATCCAGGATTTTTAGCTATTTCACTAACAGTGTTAAAGAGAATTTAGTGAAAACTCTGATCCTACCTAAAGGCCATACAGGTAGAAAATAAACTTTTCAAAGAGCACCATAGGCTTTTACAAAAAATAACAAAGTAAGGAAAGCAATGGGTAAAAGTTCAAGGCATCCTGTGGATTGGTATACATAGCAAGCATTTATCAGTTGTCAGGAATGGAAGTACCACATTTTTTAAGGCTCACATATGTGAATGCATATAACAGTACCTACATAAAATTTGGAATTATAGAAATGGCAGTGTTACCTAGTTTTCATTGAAACCTAAGAAGAATCTTATTGATTTCATCTGTGATAGGCTCCAAATGATGAAAAAGATGCAGATGTTGTAAATATAAGCGGTCGGCTTGTAAGAGAACCTGAGCACTGGCACTGCCTTATTTTGGTGACTAATAGCAAGACATTAGATAAAATTTTTACTCGAGTTACCTACAGTAAGTGAATGTTTTTGCATCTAAGGTATAAATACATGTGTACAGATGGAGAGAAAATAACAGGAAAAGCAGAAGAGGAAAGTTGGAATGAATTCTGATGGGATTTCCTAGCTGCACTGTACCTACTCAGCTGGATACTCAGCTTGTGTAAATTGACAACACAGCACTGGAGCCAATGGAGCCACGCTACTTAACACTAACTAATAATCTGGCTCTATATACTGATGTTAAGATGAAAATAAGCACAAGCTTTCCCACCAAAGGGATTAAAATATAAAAGTGACCCTAACGAATACAATGGTGTTTGGGGAATTCCTGCATCTTTTGTGCAAATCAAAAGAAATTATGAAGGGACAGAGAGGGTAATAGCGGAGCAATAATGCCTCATGTAACCTCATGTAACCTCACTGCTAAGAGATTCATAATGAAAATCTTTTCTAGCTGTGTGCATAGTGCCCATGGCAATGTGTGCCTTTGCATTCCACAGAAAGAGGGAAAAACTTACAGACAGGGCACTATGAGCCTGAGATACAGCACTGTAAGAGATTTAACCTGGGAAGTAAGTTGGACACCATTTGAGAAATTCACAAAAATTAATGGTGATATTGTGGAATGGGCCTAACATAAGTAACTAGACTTCAACTGGATACATAAGGATTAGAACAATTCAACCTTCTCTCTTCATGAAGAATGAAAAGAATTATTTTTAATATAAAAACTCCAGTGAATGTTAGTAACTTTTCAAAAATTTTCCAATATCTATCCAAAGTCATGTGATTCCTGAAGATGATGTATAACATGCAACCTGGAGAGACTATGTTTTTGAAATTCTTACAAAGTACTTGCTAGCCTATCTGATATTCCCCTTTTTTACAGTTTTTCTTATGCTTATGATGTGAAAAGCGTCTTGCAGTCCTAACCTTCAGAAATTATGCTCAATTTCTGAGAAGTAATGACTCATTTCGCAGGCACTATCTAGTATGCACAGTGACTACTCTAATAATGTATCAGACAAAAATCAAAGTACAATGTCTAGATTTTATTTTTCTTTGAGCCTAGTTAATACTATCAGACACACTGAAACTATAACTAAGGACACTTTTAAAGGAAGTTAGACTAAGAGAATTCAAAATCACTTGAATACACTGAGAGTCTTTCCATGGATTGACTTTAGTGAGCTTTGAAACAGGGCTGAATTGGTCAGCAATGATGTTCCAAAGGACATTACAAAGTAAAATTCAATTAAGAATGCAGAAATATGTAACTATTTTACCCCTATCATGACAGAAGAAAAGCCTCCTCTTTTGTAATCTTTGCTACAGCTTCACAAAGCTATACCTACTTAACACTACACTGCTTGTCAGGGGTTCTTTCTCCTTTTTTTGGACACATTAATCTGAAGTATTTAAACCAATCATGGCATGGCCTGAACACAATAGGGGAATGTCCTCCCTGACAAATGCCAGGTGCTTCTGCCAGCAGAGTGTTTCCCTGACCCTAGGAGCTGGCAGAACAGAACGTCTCAACTGGCTCAGAGGATGGCCAGCTTTCTGAGCAGGCATTTAGTAACTCCTTTAGCAGAAATAAACTTGTGCCATGCCCTTAAAGTGATGGAAAGAAAACACTAGATGGTGATGTAAAAAATCTAAAATAAAGCCTTCTTCCTGCTTGCTTCTGAATGGTCCGGATAGAACAGATCACCATTACTAGACAGAGGTATACAAATGCTTTAACTTAAGGAAAATATTTAATACAAAGTTATATCTCAGGGCTAGTTTTTTCTACATTTTGTAGCACTGTATTCATTTTATATTTTGTCTAGTTTTGCTTATTTAAATATTAAATGAATTCTAAATGGATGGTCTGTTCTTTGCATAACTTGACGTTCTGGCATAGCGTTTACTACTGAGCACTCATTCATTAAACGTATGAGTGATCCTGGAAATCTTTAATTGGGTAGGATCCCTGTACTTAAGTATTAACTCTAACCTAGACATGTAAGGATTTGAAAGGCTGGGCCAAACATTCTATAACAGGAAGAGAATGTCTATGACCATTCTTGCAGCATCAGCATACATTTAGAAGAGCACCAGTGCATTTTGAGTGCTATATTGTCTGAAGTCACATGATGATATAGAGAATTCAACCAAAAGTTTAAAATTCAACCTGAAGTATCTGCATATTGCAGATACTGTTATTAGACTTTGAATGTTCACATATGAATCCTGACTCCCTTCACTATCTACTGCTTGGGGTCCAGTTTTCACACTTCAAAGAATTTACCCATTTCTTTTAAATGTACCTCTTTCTGACAGAAATAAAGAACCCAATCCAGCTCCTACTGAAAACTCAGTGAAGTTCTGTGTTGCTGACATTTTCTTCTATGAAAACACAACCCAAATGACACTTTATTGCTAATCAGTGAAAATTAATAAAATAGTAGTGATTGGGAAACAAAAGTGCTATTTTTTCAAAAGAGGCCCTTAAAAACCTACACATATTTGTACTTATCAATGAAATTAAACTTTTGGTAGATAAAACATACCTGAAATGAAAATGAAATTTAAAGTTCTGAACCACTTTGATTGTTTTGAAAATGTTACCCTGCAACTTCAAATAACTGTCCATAAAATAAACCTTTGTTTATTTTTTTGCTTTATAGTAACATTTCTCTAAAGTTAGAAATTTTAATATAATTTACTAGGACTTACTGAAGATTTGCACTTAAACAAATCTGCAAGCCCAATTTTCAATTTCTTGGGCAACTTCAGCATCTGCTTTGTTTATATGAGCAAGTAAAATTGAAAGTAATACATTATCCAGCCTTAAGGGCTTGCTTCTCTTTCTCCTTTCAATTAATCTTGTCTCCAAGGAGTCCTACATTAAAATAAAATAAAATAAAATATCGATACAATTCTTTTTTAATTTCTATGTGTTTAATTATAAGCAGCAATTAATCAATTTTTTTCAATTTCACTTCTTCTTGGGGGCATCTCACTGATAAAGTGAAAATCAACAGCAGTGTATTAATCAAATAATCACAAAACTTTGAGGCAAAAAAAGTCTTCACCCCATCAAGACTGTAACCTAAAGCTAAGCAAATCCCATCTTTTACTTGAATTATTGGTAGAACTCATTTATTTTCCCTCAAAAACATTTTCAGAATATATATTAAAGTTCAATAGCAGAGGACCAATTTCTGTTTTCAATTACCTTCTGCAACTTCATTAACACCAGTGGAATTGTTTGGATATAACTAATGGCAAAAAATTACTCACAGTTTACACCTTTTTTTTCTATTAGAGAAAAGAGAGCTCATGACTAATCCACACTGATATTCCCAGTACGATCCTAAAGCCTGGAAAATGTAAATTTCAATCATTTTGACATTGTTGTTACTATTGAATCCACTTTAAATGGAAAAACACTAGATGCTGCTGCTCTCGTCAGCATTTTAATATCAGTGGATCAAATCAAATCACCCCAGATAGGCTTGGATTTTGATCTATGTGCAAGATTAGTTAAAAGTCACCCAGATTTTCATTCAAACCCCTTGGTTTCTAAGAATTCTCAGTATGTCTGACAAGTTGGCCTTCCTACTCCAATCATTTTTGTGAACATATAAAAACTCCTTCTCTGACAATGTGAGTATTTGACCTCATTAATATTAGAACTGTCATCATATTTTTTAGGTACTGTTATAGATAAGAAATTCAAGTATCCCAGGAGTTAATTTCAATTTCTAGGATAATTCTTATAATATTAACCTCTTTTTTTTTTTTGTTTAATCTATTTAATTATTTCCACTCCTTTAATCAGTTCAGATAAATTAACTGACTTAACTGCAACAATCTCTTTACTTCTGCGCAGGCAAAATGCTGTCCATCAACACAAATCCTGAAGTTTCTTCTGTTAATCCATAAGCTAGTATTTTCCACTGAAACCTTTAAAAGCTTTAGTATAGTTCTACGGCACAGCTTAGTTCCCAAAAAACATATAGGGCTGACTTATATTCATTTACCTAAATAAAACACATCTGCCAAATTGTTTTACATCGTAGAGTAGTAAATTCAACACTAGAGGAGTAATGAACACTCTTCCAATAAGAAAAGTGTAAACACTGACAGCTTCATTACAGCACATTCTGCCACACACCACTTCCCCATTCACAGAGTCACACCCTCTAAGAGAAGCTTTGTGCTTCCTGGGAAGGGAATTATTTCTGATGGACTTACTATTACTCTTACTCCTACTTTTCTTTGCCGTTGTTAATAGCTGGATCTCTTACCCAAGTACAGTCTTTATTTACACATGTATATTTTCTATGTATAATACACATACTTATTTGTCCACCTTAACTTCTTTAGTCTTAACCAGAAAACCCAAATATGTGAAAATGTATCTCAGTGGCAAAAAACTTGAGGAACTAAAAACTTCACAATAACCATGAAGCAATTGACAGGATTTGTTTATACATTGTAGCCATAGTTTTGAAAATGTAGAACTTAATTCTGCTTCATAAATTTCATCACCTTTAGTTTGCAAAAATGCAGTCAGTGAATTATTTTTAATAAATTCTCTTTGATAAAGAGTGATAATTATATCTTTTCATCATTACATTTTTAGCTCAGTTCTCCACAAGTGGTAGTACTTTATGAAAAGTTAGCTCTATATTATTTTGATTAATTGTTTTGCTCTCTCTATGGACAACTAATGATCCACAGCTCAATAAGAACTCCAATAAATAAAATCAATTAACACCTTACTGTGTCAGCAAAGCACGTGACCACACAGTCTTAAAAAAACTGATGTGGAGAAATGTACAGTGACAATTACTTTTTTACTGAATCACACCATAGAGGTAAAACCCCCACTTCTAAGCATCCAGATTTCAGTGGAATTTTCAGGTTGCTGTCCCTATGCAAAAATGGGATTTTCTCCTTATTAAATATTCAAATTTCATCTCTTGGAATCCATAACTTTATGCTAGGAAGGGATTTGCTAGAAAAAGTTTTTAAATGCTCTCTAGGGGCAATAAGTTTCAAGTTTGACATCATTTCAAACACTGTTAAAAAAACATGTCTGTCAAAATTGGATCTTAAAATAATTTCATTAAGAGAGGTATATCTCATGTATTATTACAAAGCACACTATTAAATATCTTATTAGCACTTTATTAAGCAGTTTATGTGGTGCTATTTTAATGAGGAATTTGTTGTTTCTTGCAGAAAGTTTTCAGCAGCTTGATCGCTTCCTAACATTTTAAATACTGTAAAGCAGTTTCACAGTTCTCTAAATCCATACCAAGATTTTTTTAAAGCACCTGTTCTATCGGGCCTCAGTTTAGCAAGCCATCACTAGTACTCAACTAAGGAAATCAATTAAAAATACCTGTTCAGAGTAGTATCTACAGAGATAAAACTGCATGATCATTTTAGTTCACTCTGTTGTGAAATTATTCTATGAATGAAATAAAACCAGTCGTGTGCTGCATGCCCCCCTGCACTTCCCTTGCAAACAGGGAGCTGGGGCTGTAATGTCCACCTGTAAGAGAGTTCAGGCTTCTTCCTCCTATCTAAAAGTCATGGAAAGCATGAAAAGCATGAAATCATAAAAAGCAAGAAAGCAGACAAATTTTCTTTTCTTTTTAAAGGTGGTTATGACAGCTTCTGATTATAGTATATTTTACCTTCCAAAGTGAAAAGTATGATCCTTGAAGCACCTGGACACCACTGTGTGTTTGCGGCCTGGTCTCCTGTTTGCACTCTGCCCCATTACCTTTCCTCGAGTAATGCCTGGTCAGCCACCCTCACCATCTTCTCTCTGACTGCTTTGACACAGAAACAGGCAGCACTTTACAAATCCTGGTTTCCATTTTTCCACAAATGAATACTTTTGTGATAAAACATAGCAAGCCTAATCTTGCCTCCTGCCTTCACCTTCATTAGAAGAGCTTAGAGTATGCAATATTCAGAGAGCAGTCAAGTTCACCAAATCATTCAATGGATCTACAACCTTACCCATGCCTGTGTCTGGGATTCCTTAAGAACAGGGAGAGCCCCACCTTCTCACATAAAGAGATGGGCAAACAGCCCAGTTTGGACCTGTAGCACAGGTGCGTTCTCACTGCATGGACAGATACACCTTTGTCATGATACACTGGATATTTTGGCTCATGGAATCAAGAGGAGAAGCAAGAAATGTCTACACCATATACCAGCTCCCAAATGATTACACCCAGAGGCTAAAAAGAATTCCAGAAAAAATGCTGCTGCCACTGACTAACATTCCTTTCTTCCCTCTTGCAGATCAAAAGACCCTTTCTACTCTCAATATTGCAATCAGGTTACAGGAATAATTTTTCAGTACTTCTGATCTGGTCGTTCTAGAGAAAGCTGTGCTTTGTACAACTCTGTAACACTACATAATACTTTTACTTTGAAGAAGGTAACTCTTCACCTAAGGGATTCCATTTAGGATCCTCTGCTCCACAAACGAAGTAGCCCAGTCCCTTAGTAAACACTGTCTCTTCTTCATGAAGACATTTCCTTATTTACCAAGGTCAGCTTTCCCTGAGAATTTCTTCCTTTCTTTTCAGCCCTCTGCCCTCCCACACACAAGCACAGTGCTTCAACTGTAAGGACAGAAACAAGCACCAGATATGCAAGCTTTTTAACATGTTTTATTCTAAACAGTGAAATCATATGACTGCAGAGTAAAACAGCACCTAATTATATGAGTAGTGGTCTTTCATGTTCTGCAGTCAGTGTAATCCCTTATGATTCACTTCAAGAACAAAGAGCTCCCTTTACAAATAATGTTCAAGACTGTGTGTTGCCCATTTGAGCAGTAAGCATTTCTCCATCAGCTTGATGCTCCCAGAGAACAAGCATTTCTTCTCCTGGAATAATTCTGTTTCCAGGTCAATAATACGTATCAACATGACATGTAAAACTGGCTGAAAAATCAGGCTTTGAGGTGCTGAATGTTCATAGGAGCTCTTTTTTATAAAGGTGTTAAAATTATTTATCCACTCCACTTTATTTTGGGCATTTCTATACAGCTAACTTGATGTAAAACATTCCTGCATCATGAAGGGAAATTTTAATATTTAATCCTGTTTTTCCATTCTTGAAGCATCACATATATCTTAGAGATACATCAGACATTGCTAACCAAATGTCACTAGCTGCAACTTTCATGAGTTTTTATAAGTTATTTGCAGTTTTCTCATGCACCCATTTCTTACAGAACAGCTTTTCTTCCTCCTGTTAACGGTCCATTTCCAGTGGACTTCTTTTTCAAGATCCAGTGTAAGCAGAACTCTGAGAAATTCTCACTCAAATTATCTATCACCTGTAACACAGAACTGACTTCCTTGACTTCTTCCAGAATACTTAGGGATATACATATAGTAATCACAAAAAAATCTCAAGTGGCAGGAGCCCTACTGATTTCCAAGGCACAGCTTATGAACAATTAAAAATTTTTAAAAAATATGGAGACACTTCATCCTGAACCATCGATGCTAAAGAATGTCCGTAGCATGCTTCCATTTCTGATTAATCCTGTCCACAGTGTAAAGTAGTAAAAGAACAAAATTAATTCCACAGTTCCCAGAACAGTTCTGTATAATTTTGGATATAAAAAAAAAAAAAGACTCCTGATAAGTAACTTCCTGTGATTTTTTTCCTCTAGAAAATAATCGATGCTCATTACCTATGGACTGTGCTACCACCATAATTTTAGTATCTATTATGATCCCCAAAATTTTAAAAGACTCTGACTCAACCTTTCTGTCCTAGATGTTGACTCTCACTGTTTCACTGCAGGTGAATTTTTATCCCTTAAACTCAATATACTCAATAACATAATATTAAGTATCATATATAACAAACTTGATCATGGTCAAAGATTGACCATCTGCTGTGGTGTATCTTTTAAGCAGGGTTTGTTCAGCCACTCAAAATCATTGCTGTTACTGACCCACTCTTAACATTTTTGTCACAAAGTTCTCATTGAAATTCACTGTATTGCACTAACATGCATAAAATCAGTGTTTCCTCTTGGAAAGCTCTACAGTATTAGGGCTGGTCTACTCCACAAGAAACCTCAGAAGTCAGGCCAATGCTGGACCTTATCAGTGTGCAGCTTTGCAGCAAAGAAGGCCAACAGCATGCTGATTTGTATTAACTAGAATGTATGCAGTAGGTGCGCCTCTCTTTCCAACACCTGTGAGATTGCACTAGGAGTACCAAGTCCAGTTTTGGACTCTCCAGGACAAGAAATACAGGGACATATTGGAGCAAGCCCTGCAGAAGGCCACCAAGACACACGGAGTACTGCACTATGAGAGGCTGAGAGAACTAGGCTTGTTCCATAAGCATAGGAGGTGAAAGAGAGTTCTCGTTTATGTCTACAGCTATCTAGTGGAATGTTACAAAGATGATGGACCCAGACCCTTTGCAGAAGTGCACAGTTGTAGGGCAACAGATGAAGACACAAGCTGTGATACAGGTAACTCCAATTAAATATTATGAAAATCTCTTTTGTGATGAGGTGGTCAAACACTACAAGTTGGTCAGGGACATTGTGGAATCTCCATCCTCGGAGATATTAAAAACCTAACTGGACACAGACCTGGACAACCTCATCCAGCTGACCCTGCTTCATCAGTGGAGGTTGGACTAGATGATCTGCAGAGGTCCCTGGCAATCTCAGCAATTCTGTGACTTGAAGCAAGCCTAAGTCTCTCACGACACATATAATAAACCCAGTCCCTGTTCAAGACTGTGACACACATTCTAACCTGAAAATAAGTCAGACCGTTTCCTACTCTTCCAAATTTGCTGAGTAAGAAATCAACCTTCCTTTCCCTCTCCTTCCAAAACATTCTTCTAGGCTTCTGAGCTATATTTAGCTTATGCAGAGACAGTACAACGATTTTCTAGAATACAATAACCATTTTCCCTCTCAAGGTGACAGGAAATGTGGCCATTCGAGTTTCAATTCTCCCTCCTGGAACTCTCCAAACCTCTCCTCCCAATTCAAGTCCTGGTTAACAGATCACCACTATACAATTAGGTATGGATACCAACCTTCTGATGAACACCTTTCCATAATTTCTCTTTCACATCCCTTTCCTTAACTAAACCAACAAAAAGGGAATTATTTAAAGCTAGAGGAACTTAGGAAAAGGAAATTGTATACCCACAGCTACCTCGATAAACCTGAAGTCTTTCTAATAGTGCCAAGTCTACATTGAGGCAACTGCAAAATGTGACTTCAAATATGGAGTATATAATTAATTACATTTACATTAACCTATGTCTGTTCATATGCAAACTTAGATATTTATGAAAACAGTTATTAGAAATCAGTTTTCTCAAAAAATGACATACAGAAATTATATGGGGATTGATATTACATACCTTTGACAAAAGTTATCAATGCGTATTTTGACACCATGCCCTTTAAATTAATGTCCATATCACTACTAGTTGGTTTTGTTTACTGTCATTGTGTATAAAATAGACTGAATCCTGGTTTAAAATTGTAATACACATTGAAGTTCACACATGTTCACTGCAATGTTCAAGTCATCACAATTATGCCACTGGGGGTAGGGGGTTCACCAAGCAAAAATAATATGGAAGCATTTAATTTTGCTGAATTCAATCTGTTTAATATGCACTTTTCTTGATGGTAAAAAAAAAAAAAACACATAAAACTTCAAATAGGAATGTAAAATTAACTATGTTACAGAAACACCTTTCCAAGAAATGAAGAATAAACAGCAATTAAAATTATGAATTCTTCAAAGTAGGCACTCTTCTTTTCTTTTTTTTTTTCAAGGCATCATATTGTATGGTGCCTTGTCCATACAGACTGAATAAGGTCTTCCCTAATCATATCAACAGAAGACAAAAACATCTTAGGAAGCAGTCTAATTAAGCTGTGACACATCTCATATCCCTTCATGAAATGCACTGAAAGTAATAGTAGTCAAAGCTACTTAACTGAGGCCAACCATTTTCTAAGAGAGAGATGTGCCACAGAGAATTGCTATAACTTCTAGAAACATCCTACAAAACAGTACAAAAACAGGAGCTGCAAGGAGCAACATAACAATGGTGACAGTGTATACAATGTGCACACACAGTCTCGAATCATTTTCAGAGCAGTGATTTCCTCAGATAGATGTGTATTTGGGAACATTCAGTGGATGTCCCTGTCCCATCTCCTCTGAATTTCATAAAAGCTTTCCACACCTCAACACATTTAAAAGACATCACTTCATCTTACAAGAACTCAGCATCCCAGATCAACCAAACACACAGACAAAATAGTCAGTTTTAGCAGCAATAACTGTACTAACATATTCACTATACAACCAAGTGCCAAAGAACAAATATGCTGTTCCCAGACCCCAAAATCTTAGAGAGCAAGTACCAGGTAAGAGATAGGAAACTATTTAGAAGCAGTAAGACAACAGCAGCTAGCATCACAAGAAGCTGTATCTTGTTAGAAGTAGCTTGATGGCACCATGTTTTTGTAGGCATTTCAGGTAAGGAACATCTTGGGAAGAGAGAGAAACCGAAAAGGTGATGTTATAAAGAAGCACAAGTCCAACCATAAGGTATGAAACAAGTGTTTGCAAATATGGTAAGTAGGCAGCAGGGCTAGTGTTAAAACTTGAAGGAAAACCTTGACAAAGGGAAACAGTATGATACAGCTGGGTGAAGAAAGACTTCAAATGTAGGGCAACTTACTAATATTTCACGCACCAAAGAAGGACAGCCAGGGGGAATATGAAAAGACATGGTCAGTGTGACAGTCTGTCACTCTGAAAATGATCTCTGTAAGAGGATTCTGGATAGATAGGACTGGAGAAAGAATAATCCTCAGCGGTAGTGAGGATGAGCATTTGACTGAAGGGTAGGAAGGAAAACACATACAGAAAGGATGTCAGGCAGAAAAAGCCTGCAAACTTAGATGCAGTCTAAATAAAAAGAAATTAAGAGAACAAAACAGTTACACTAGGTCAGTGAAAAAAGGTATAGCAGAGAAAAAGCACCCCTTTCCATGCTATCCCATGTCAGCATTCAGAGTCAACTGTGTAAAACTTCCTGGAGCTGAGTTGCATCATCACCATCACACGTAATAACTCCCCAGAGACATAACAGAGTAATGACTGATGCATTTTTGAGCCTGCTTATACTTTCACCTCTAAAACAACCTTTGGCAGGCATTCCAACATTTAATTGCATGTTACCTGAGGGGGTGGGAGGTGGGGTTGCAAAAAAAGCCAGGAAAACAACAAAACCAATCAAAATAAAAACCAAACCAAACAAACAAAAACAAACTTCTGTAAAATGTTTTAAACCTGTTTCCTGAGAATTACACAGAATTTTTACTTGTTCTCATATCACTAGAGTTAATGAATACTTGTTCCCTAATTGCCTTCTTGAAACCTTGCTCAGTCATCTCTTATCCAAGATGAAGTATTTTACTTTATTTAACTTTTTCTCTGACAAAATTCCTTCCATGTGTCTCATCAGTTTTCATGTCCTTATCTCAAACCACAGTATCTTTTTGAAATTATGATAACAAAAGTACACACAACACATAGATTGCACACAGTGGATTTATGGATTGCCATCATTGTATCAATGTTCATGCTTTCATTTTGTTTTTGTATTTCTTTCCTACTAATACCAATCTCCTGCTAATACCAAATAATCTATTTGCCTTTTTAATTGCTATGCTAAGAGGGAGAGGTCTGTTATCAGCGAGACTGCCAAATTACAGACCTGTCCTAACAGGCAATATGGCAGTGTTAACTTGAAAAGTAGGTGGGGGGCTTGGAAAGAACTCTAGGAGATCTGTTTTGACTAAGGGAGTCTAAGTTAAGCAATAAAGGAGGAGAAGAGAGAAGCAAGACTACATTTTCATTGAGATAGAAATAGTGTGAGCCTATGAATCATCTACAAAGAGATGGTACTTAAATTGTGTTTCCACATAAGATTATGCAAAGATGAAGAGCAGAATAAGGGAAAAAAGAGGGGCGGTTGAGAGACAACATGTTGCAGAACTCCCACACAAAGACGGGTAATGAATGAAAAGGATGCACTGAAGAAGTGACCAAAGTACCCAAATGCTGAAGAAAGATGATGTTTGCCAAGAAGTCAGAGGGCAAAAAGAGCAGGGACATGGTCAACCGTTTTCACAGCTGACTGGCAGGTTGGAAGAATTAAAGCTTAAGATTTAAAGTGCAAATCACAGTGATTGTCATGATTTAGAAGTCTGTATCTTGCTTGGAGAGGCAGTCTCAGAAGAAATCTAATGGAATCACCCCACTTAGTTGTATATGCCTTTGCTCTGCCCTTTAACTTGCCCATTACGGCACTCTGTATTCATGCCTGCTTCTGCTTCAGTTGCATAGGGCTATAGAGTGATACTAAGAAGCTGCTTGAGTCACGTGTTTGCAATACTCAGGGCTTTTCAAATAGCAACCAAATTTATCTTACACAGCCTTCTAAGCAGAAGGTAATACTGACTTGAACTAGTATGAATCCCAGCCAGAACTGAGTAGTATACAACTTCACGAGCCACAGTCCCTAACCTTAGCTACCAGGAACTGGGCAACAAGGCAAAGGCTGGCCTCACTGCTATGGATCTGTGTCACCTTTTGTTGCCTAATCCCAGATCAGTTAACCAGGTTAGCCATTTTCTGCTAAGCTTTCACCACAGAAGAAAAATACTGAAGAATTTAACTAATACAGTTTCCTACCCTGAATTCTCTTTAAAGAATTGGTCCATGAAGTGGGACAGTCTAGATCAAAAGTAATGCTTTAATTTTTTTTTTTTTTTGGATCCTCCTATTCCTCTCTATTTTGCATTCACATCTCCAATGAAAACTGTTTTGTGGATGGGCTAAGAGATTGCACAACAGCCAAAATGAGTAAGAAACTCTATAAACTGATTTGTTTTCCAACAATTACACATGCACATACACATACACATCCTTCTATATATCAATGGCTTCTGAAAATACAAATGGAAATAACATAGCAGTCATCCAAACACTCTTTTTTATTTCATTGTACACAGCAAAGAGAAGGGGAAAAAAATCAAAACACCACCATTCTTAACTGATATACTTCAGTTACTAACAATTTTTGTCCCTTGGAAAATAGATAAATTAATTATAATTAGCTCCCAATTGGACAATTTTGTGTATAGAATTCATATCAGTGGTGTGTTAAAAAAAGAGCCAAAATCAACACATACATTTTCTTAAATAAAGGACTTGCATAAAACAAAGTCAGGCACTCAGTTCCTCTTTCATTCCATATGATACACAGCTGTGTCAATCCCATCAGGAAACAGGCAACAGGAAATTCTTAACATTCTGAAGTGAAATCTAAAGATGTGTCTCATCACCCTTCTTCCTAAAAGTGCTTTTTGATTGTCTAAAAGATGTTTATACTAGTTCTAAAATTATTAATTACTTTGCTTAGGTTTTGAGCAGCTATAGGCCTCATTAAGTAACTAAGAAGAAGACAAAAATACCTTTTTTCTGTAAGTTGCCTTCACTTTTTCATTTCCTTCATCCCAAAATATAAAATGATAATGAAACCTGACGCCTATGGACAAAATCAAAGCCAAGTACGCTAGCTATTGGAAAATGTTCTTTCATAATGCACTGCTTCTGTGTTATTTGTGTTTCTAACTATAGCTCTTGCATATATAATTCCATTATACTTTTATAAATCACCATTTTGAAAAATGCTTTTGAACCATTAATATATTTTGCTGGTTAAAATTCTTTGAGACGTTCTTAACAAGAGTTTTAGATAATGAATTTGGGCAAACTCTGGAACAGTCTTTACAGTATTATCATTCTCATTAATTTTCAGAACTACCCACTGTGTTGAGATGATTGTCATGGGCCTAAGACTTCAATTTGGCTAAATATTTTTGCATATATTTCAACATATAAGTAACTAACAGATGTTTAAAATGTTAAGTTCGCATTCTAGAAATAGTTAAATGTTTACTGTAATATCATAATTTAGTTTTGCACTCACTTTTATTTTTCTCCTTCTATCTTTAAACACTCTTTTAGAATCCTGCTTGGCTGCAGATAAAATGCTTTAAAACAACTTCACATAAAAACAAAATGTATATGATTTAGTAAGTACAGCTGTGTTTTTGGTTTTTTTTTAAATAAACACTTAAAGGTACGACAAATTAAAAACAGAGAAATGAAAACACTTCATGCTAGAAATGTTACTTTTACCAAATGTCCAGGCTTAATGTAAAACCTTTTAAATTGTTTGTATAATAAAAGCTTTAAAATTTATATTTTATGTTTGCTCTAAAAACCTCATACACTCTGTCTTACATCACTCCTAGGAGACTATATTAGATTAAATTAAAATTACTTTTAAAATGTTAATACACAGCATAAACAGCAAAATGTTAATACACAGCATAAACAGCATCTTACTTTAGTCCAGATTATTCTTTTTTATTCTTTTTTCTTTGCTTTTTGTGTGTGTGTGTGTGTGTGTGTGTGTTATCTTTGAAGACTGCTTCTATTTCCATTGTTTCATCCTTAACCATTCACATATCAGAGCAATAAGTATTTCATTACTGGTTTATCTGTCCAGAGGCTTGAGAAGCAGTAACAATTAACCCTCCCTTCACAGTGATTGATACAGGCTTTGCTTTCAATTTGTTCCACTACACAGATCATGAAATTCTGAATGCGATCATCCTTATTGACCTACACTTTCAAACACACGGCTACAATGAGATGAAAGTAATTATTAAAAGGAACACAGGACTACTCAATGCTGAAACAAAGTCTTTAAAAATCTTTTAGATGACCTTCTCATAAAACTAGCATTATTTGATGTGAAATAAAAGGATGGATTTTCTTCATAATCTGAAATATTAAATTTAAATCTGATCAAGGTACAATATCATTATATCATATAAGCCCAGCTCTAATGTCACATCAGTTCATACCTGACCCAATAAACAGTAACTTCAACCAGAGGGATCATAGTAGGATCAGGCCCAACGTATTTTAAAAGTTTCTCTGTCAGCTTTATTTTACACCAGCTCTGTTTGAAATGTTAAGAATGACAAGACAGTAATTACTATTCTACTGTAGTGTGTTTCAAAAAAGAAACGGTGTTTCTTTTTAAGATTCTGGACTTCTTGAGGCACCTAATGTAAATAAGTACACAGGAAATTCAGACTGCTAAGAAAAAATGAGAAACTCAAGTCAGATTTCCATCATCAGCTGAGATGAATCAAGACCTATAAACAACACTGCTTGAGACTTACTGCAGTGAAAAAAAAAAAATATTTTTTCATAAGTCCTTGAAAAATAACCATAAAAAATATTAATTTCTTGTAATTGACACACTTTTGAAAAATTAAATAGGACTGGTAGGTGATCCGTAATGATAGAACTATTTAAAATATGGGTTGCACTCAAAGAAAATCGGGATAGAAAACTGTGCAGAAGGATGTTCTTACAGGCCTGAGGCTCTAATCACAAAACAGAGTGATGGAGATGAACCAATACTGCATGGATTAGCAATGAATTATTTTGAACTATAATCATGTGCCAGCACAAAGGGGAGGTAAAAACTAGCCATTACTCACAAGCTGATCTGCAGATAAGAAGGAAAAAAAGTAAAAAGGGGAAAAATTTATATGCTAAACAGAGTCAGGAGAAAAATGAAAATCTAAAATGTTGTTACACTTCAAGTAACATTCTATTTAATGTCTTTTGTGTACGGTGTAATATTGAGTATTTACACAATACAATCTGTAAGACACTAGGGCTAAAGCAGGGTTAAATCAGATAACTCTTCTGTAAATTAGTACTGCATAATAATATGTGCTGAAAAATATCTTAATAGATGAGTTAGTTTTAAAATAACACACACGGGCACCAATTTCTCCCACTGTAAAACTGCAGGAAATACATATATATATATATATAAGCATGCATAGGTAGAGACAGGTATATGCAAATGAGTATATGCACATGCACGTTTATGTATACATACACATACATAATGAGGGATTTAATTTCCATTAGTCCATCTGAAAGTAAAGCACCACCATCTTAAGATTCAATCTTAGTTTTCCCATCAGAGAAGAGAAAATGTTAGGACTAATTTTGTGAGAAAAGAAAAATCAAAACTGCTACCCACAAAGATTCCTGAGATTCTTATGAACAGACTGTTTAAATGAAGAGCACTTTAATCAGTAGAGGAATCCTCACGTTTCCAATGTCTTGCTGTGCATTCTGCAGGTTATAGTAGCAGCTGGTAGAGGTCATATATCTTTTGTGAGCATCCCAAAAAGGCTCACTGCCAGACTGTTAAATTATGAATAAGCAATGAACAAAAGAATGCAGATACGGTGGTGACAAGATAATCCAAGCAAATTTATCTATGACAAATTTCACAGGATTAACAAATTACATTTACACAGAACAATAAAAATGTGCAAAAAAAAAAAAAAAAAAAAAAAAAAAAAAGGATGAGCCTACTTTTCCCTCACAGCATTAGAGGGGAAAAAAAAATCTCCATTCCAGTACATGTATTTAGGTTTAACTTTATCTAAAGTAAGACATTTATAGCTTTCTGAAGATGAGCAAGTAGCATTATTTCCTTTCAAGCAAATACATATACTGTATCTATCTAACATAAAAACATAAAATGTATGGCTGCACTTTGCAGTATGCATATATACAAGTCAGTGGAAAATCCTTTAAAGTTTTCCTCATGATCAGGACGAAGCAGAATAAATATTGAAGAATTATAATTTTGCTTTTCATTCTCTGTCAGTTAAAACACACTTTTGCCCTTAATCACTTTGGGTTTTTTTCCTATTTGAATTGAACAAATATTGTAATATATGATAATTGCCACAAGAAACAAGTAAGTCATTAATAGGACTTAAATACCTCTTTTTACAGTAGTACCATAATAAACAATTTAAAAAAAATCACTCCTGAAGGAATTTTAAATCCATAATCTAAGTGCTGGCTGTTCCTAAAGATGCACATTCAGTATGTCAAATAATTTTGGGGGAAAGAAAAGAGGATTTGCAATGTTTACTACATCCTGCAGTCTCCTGTTCTGGTTTTGGGAAGTGAAAATAGTAAAACAAAGTGAAAAAGTAAAACAAAATTTGAAATACTACCCTCAAAGAGCATGGAATAACAGTTTCCCAATCACAGACCTGTAGAGTAGCATTTTCCTTCCTGTTAAGAAAGGAATAAAAGGAAAGACAGCATCTCCTATTTTGGAAATTTGAGTGTAAGTAGAGTGATTGATAAAAGGAACAGCATATATGTTTGAAAGATCTGGAATCTGCTGTATCTTCTCTATCATGCTTCTCATCTGAGGTCTATTTTTTTCATCTCCCTTTATTTCTTGATGTTTGTTAATGCAAAACAGTTGTTTAGTAAAAATAGATCTTGAATGAAAATGGGCCTTCTGAAATCATATGTATCATTTACGTATCAAATACATGTTCTTGTTATAGAGAACTGCCTACAATCAGAAAACCTCACTATTAAAGTGAACATCCAATTAATTAAGATACTTTAGTAGACTGCTTGGATCCTGCAAACACTGCTACTTGAGTACCATTGATGTATCTCATTCAGCCAATGACAAAAATTACTGTACTTTTGATTTTTCACAAGAAATGCAAGTTTTGCTGTAAAACTGTACAGCAGCTCAAGAAGAATGAATAAATTAACCCAAAGCATTTATTTCTCTTTTTATGTTCATCTTCTATTTGTTACTTACCAAGAGAAACCAGTTTTGTTTTTTAAAATGCAGCTCTTTTCAAGAACCTCCTGTCCATACTGTTAGTAATTTATGCAAAGGTGAAGCAAACATGCCAATCCTACATCTAACTATAGTCAGACAAATAAAAGCAGCTACCTTTTTTTTCAGCTGTGAAGGTTGAAGGATAAGTACCACTGGCAGCTATTCTCTTTTTTTAATACTTTTTCCCTTTTTTAATCCTGCTGCCAGCACTGTACAGATTCAGTCAGTCAGTTCTTTCTATTGACCTCAACCTTGACCTGTGAAGACTGTCCACGCACATTTTTTTTTCCCTCAAAATAACAAATTCTGGCTCGCATCTTCTCTAAGAAAAAAAAGCTTTCTAACAAGCATTCTTCTAAAATTTGGTATATTATACTTTTGCTAAATCAATTACAGCTCTGGTACCTAACTCATATAAGCCAAGGCTCTGAGTAAACTGATTGTAAATGTGAATTTGCACATGATTTTCAAACATAATATGTAAGCAGGAGGAAAAAAGAATCTCCACTCTGCCCCGTCATAATATATGAATATATCTGTTCTGTGCCTAAATTTGAGCCAAACTATAGCCCTTTAGGATTTCATCCAAAATGACTGTTCAAAGACTATTCATTAGACAATAAAATTCAGTTTAAAACAATGTAATGTGTAATGAAGCCTGTTCTAAATTCCTATTGGAGACAAAATTCCCAGGCAAGTATTTTAAAGGGGGCTTATAGGATTTAGGTGCCCATATTTCACTGAAATGCAGTATGTGTTGAATGCCTAAATCCAATAGGCTCTTCAGAAAATCCAAGCCCCTGGGACATTATTGTAGATTACATACATACATATTATTCAGGCTATATCCCCTACGTTCACTATATACATATGTAAACCTAACATGCCTGCAGGTAATGGAACAGTACTTTTCCACTTAAATTATTTAACATAAGTGTTGAACTTCTATTATATATCAAGCTAACAGCTAATTTTAAATTGCAATCAAGCCATTCTCTGAAAGCACTTTATTTCAGTGGAGGTTTTGCCTGTAAAAGAAATGTAAATCCCTCTAATGAAGGCAGTGTAATCTTTGAATACACAGTCAAAATGGGGGCTGGAATTTTACTCCTAGTGCTAACATTGACATCTTTTGCCACTTCTGCTAGTTCTCAAATACATTTTGCGTGTAACTATCTCATCAGCAGAATGTGTAGAACAGTGATTTCAGACCTTTCAAAGCATACTAAGCTATATAAAGAAATGTATCTACAAAATACTCAGCACTAATATTAAAGTCTTCAGACAATGGATGATATTTGTGAGAAGTTCTCCGGAACAGGCAAATGACAAGACAAAACGAAAGAGTGAAAGTCCAAAATGCAATATATAATAAAGGCTGGGAAAATAACCTCCAACAAATCTTCAAAACTCTGCTTTCAATAATCCATTTCAAATTCTTGTTTACATTTCACTTGTTATTTAATGTGCCTGGCTCTTGCCTGCATGCTGAATGCCGGGAGACGGCTGGCATAACTCTCAGGATCTAGCTGCAGCAGGTTGAGATCACGATCTCCTTGAGAACCACTCCACTTTTACTTGAGAATCTCAAGACTTTCACATTTGATAATAACACTCCTCCTGCTATGTACATTTGTCATTGTGATCTCTTTGAGAACAAATTCACATCTATTAAATTATATGTTAAAAATACTTTTATCCTTGCTTGTGAGTCTCTGCAGTATGCTTTAATTGTGTACATAATTTCATTTGGGACTTTTCTAAAGATTAAGGTACAACTTGAACTCAATATTGTCCCAGAGACAGGGTCCAGTTCTGCCAAGTTACAGACAGAAATACTATCCTACCCTTACCGTACTTTCTTTGTCCTGTGTAATATGCTTCTGTAGCATACAAAATTAATGAATATTTGTACTACTCAAAGTCCTGTTCAAATGAATAGCACAACGGTCCTATTCATTTGACTAGGACTTTGTGTATTGCAAAACCACTGCTCAACCTAGTCACAGAACAATGATCTAGTCATATAAGACATGGCAGCAACCATTATATTCTTACTATGGCACATTTTCTTATGCATCAAAATACAATATTATTACAAATTAACCTTGTTATGCTAAGTCCTATTAAACAAAGTCACACACCTCATTCACACTAATGGGACTTTGTATGTTAAAGATAACATACAGTAGCCCTATAAATATTACACAGAAAGAAATTGCCCTTTCTGAAAAAGTGTAGTTCTTTTGAAATGAATTTTCAAAACATTTCCTTTCATGGCCATAAATCTTTGGCAGCTTCTTTTTTTTTTTTTTAAAAAAAAAAAAAAAAAAAAAAAAGAGCCAAACATTAAGTATAAGCAAACAAACCACTACGGTCTAAATTCAGTCTTGACTATGTGGTTTTAAAATATCTTATGTTTAAAATATACAGACAAATTTCCAGGGTGACATCCTGCAGAACATGTTTGGTTGATCCATTTTGAAACAATATGACTATGCTGAAGTCTCATCTCAGAAGATGAGGTGCTTTTTACACCTGCCACAGCTACTAGTGACAATACTATAAAATTAATCTGATGGACTGACTGAATGTAAGGTTTATCCACATGAGATAAGACTTCAGGAAATGGTCCCATAACAGTAAATTCTAAAAAACCAGTTACTTAATTGCTATCAAATGAAATTCTGCCACATTGGTAAAATGGCTTCATTCTACTGACCTCAGTGGGAGAAGAATCATTTCCAAAATGTTAATAAAATGGTAACAGTTAGGTTTCATTATCAGTTTCAGTTATTATCCCAGAATACATTTTCCAGTAAGGAGGGTATTGTAATAAAGATCATTTTATGAAACAAATATTTTTTTGAACTCTTTACTCTTTAGGAAGGATGCTGATGAAACTAATGCCTAGAATGTTAAATTTCAACAACTGTTTTACATCAGTCTTGCAGTAAAAATCCCATCTAAGCTGGCAACTTACGTATCAAGTTTGAAACAAATGTGATTTGAAATTGCCAGTATATTAGACTCTGAAATTCAAGTGAGATGCCAATAAAAAGAAATGGATGCTGACAATATATCCTGATATTCTCTTAAAAAATACCTATGTCTCTGGGTGTTGTATTAATCTCTTAACAAAATTCTCTAATTATTTATAATTATTTATAAGACAACATTAGAATGGAATGCCATTAAATTGGTGGAAAATAGCTAGCCTGTAAGAAAAAAACAGTTGTGCTGTAAAGAATGTAGAAATGGTGCTGCAGAATAACAAAACCTTGTTATTCAGAATCCCATTAGTTACTGAAAATACTTAATATAACTTTTGTTGATCAATACTCTCATGTAAGCTCTAAATAATGTATGATTCCAGTGGAGAAAAATGCAGCAAATCAAATATGGTGGGAGAATGTTTCAAATTATGAAGAGTAGTATGACTGCTAATCCATAAATCAGAAATCAGAAAGATTGTTGTAATGTGGGAGGGCTCTATTTAATAAAGGTCATTATAACTCCTGGCTCTAGAGCTATAAGATCTAATATCCTCTCTGGTAGCTCTATGATATGCCCATGCATTACTGTTCTTGTTGACAGTCTGTTGCCTTGGAAATATTTCATTATTTCAGTTTTTCCATTTGTAGACCCTTGGCCTTGTGATATGAAGGCCACCCTATTTCATATTTTCGATTATCATTTAAGCAATCTTCTGGAGCTATTTATATAAAAGCAAGTGTTAGACAATGCATATCATCATTTATCATGGCTATGTTTAAGCTCATGCTCTAGAAAAAAATGCCAAAATAAAGGGTTTTTCGCTTTTGCTTTAAACCCATAACACTCCAATATTAAGATATGCTTTACAAATCAGTGCTGGCATATCATATGCATGACAATTCTGTCTATTTAATTTTCTTGGGGCTTATCTGCACAACTGAAAAAAAACTTAACTGCTACTGTTACTGTAAAATTTGTTAACACTCACAGTTCAAAAGAAAATCAAACAAATGTAAGTGTGCAAGATTTCATATATTCTTTAAAAAACCTAAACAGGTGAAAAAAGTTTCAAAACAATTCCAGTGCCTGGTTACATCCAAGCTGACTACTTTTTACATGTGTTTTGTAATCACTAACCTCTTGCTTGAAAAAATGTAACACAGTCTACCTAAATACTGTGGTAGTGAAGACTGAAAAAGAACGTACACAAAGTTCACTTACAGTATTCTTAATCTTAAGAACTAGTTCACTGAAGTAGTGGCTAAGAAGAGACTGCAAAACCCCTTCAGTAACTGATATGCTCCTGTATTTCAAGTAGCTTGGCTTACACAGTTGAAAAGATGTGTACAAAGACAGCTAAAATAGTTACAGACAAGACTTCAGGAAGACATTACATAACTTTTAAAAAATGTACATGAGTACCTGTTTATTGAAGCATTGATTAATCTTCTCCAAAACTTTTTTTTAAGGAGCAAACAGATTGACGTTATTTCTGCTACAAAAAATGTCATCAACTTCTACATGCAATACTTATAGCTAAACTGTCCAGAGCACTGTAAAGAGTGATAACAAAGTGAACCCTACAGGCAAAAAACAACTTCTTGGACACTAGGCCAAGTTTGTGGCTATTAGCGTTCTAGGAATTTAGACTACTTTTTTCCCCTGAAATGATTACAGCTCCCACTCCCTAAAGGGAAAAACTATTCCTATCCAACCTTTAAAATGACAGCATCAGAGCTGAACAAGAAGATGCTATTAAAGGGCATTAAATTAAATACAGTATATCCTCCTACAACTTCAATCAGAATTTCAGACCAAGTGTTATTTAGTTCAGCTCTCAAGTGGAGCAGAATAACAAATCGCGCACTTTGATTTACCTTCTCCGAATGCCAAATGGAGACAGGTGATAAAGAAAGCACTCATGCACAGGCTATGAAGTTTCCCCTAGAAATTAATTCTATCTTCAAGATTCCTATCTCAGAGAAATTCCCAAAATGGCACACAAATATGCTTCTGCCGGAGAGATTACTGAAGCTATCCTGGCAAATACACTTAGCACTAATATAGTACGATTCTCAGAAAGAAGACAGCAGAATTGTGTGTCAGGGGTGGGGGGGAGGGAGGGGAACAGGATTTATTCTTATGAATTGTTTTTCCAACAAAGAACTCTGCAGGAGAAAAACCTGCTGCTTTAAGTGTTATTAACACAGTAGAAACACCTTTGCAGCCACTGGAATGAAGATTAAAAAAAAAAAAATATTTATAGTTGAAGATGAAAATCAGTAGTTAAGTCATTGAATTCTGAGGATGCACTGTTTTCCCACTATATGTATCTCCGAATTTTGCTGTATATCAACATAGCCTTGTTAAAGTGCAACAGTTAATACTAATGCATCTAACACAACCACACTAACACTTCAGTGGTGAATATGGAAGGTATGGGGGTTTTATACTGGGCAGTCTGCTTAGGAAAAATGGCAGAGCTGTTTAGACAAAATCTTTGGGATTTGGAAGTTGTACTAGAAATGCTGATCATCCTAAAAAGCGTAAGTATGAAATTAAAGCTAACGTATTTTTCTTAAAATATTTTTCAGACTTACTTGTGCTGTCAAATATAAAACGCCTAACACATGATCCAGATACTTTTAAAGGCTGTCTAAATGATAATTTCCATTTTTACAACTAGCCAGGAACCTTCCTCACCCCTCACCCTCAAGTTCACTTGAAACGCTGAAGGGGGCGGGAGGGAAAGAGCCCACCCCAAACCGCCTGGCTGCTCTCCTTCTGGGCATACATCTCGTCGCAGTGTAGCAATGGAGCTTTGAATACTTTTGTAAGAATCACAAAGTAACATCACATGAACTTGTACTCTTGTCTCCTACCAGTCACTTCTAGAAAGATTCACTTTACTAGAACAAATCCGCTACGGGCAATTCGTGTCACCAGCAGAGCAGATTAATCGCAAGCACTCTCCCCCAACAAAAGTACATGGGGCAGGCGGCGGGCCGGGAACCACACGGGGGGTAGCGCGATCCCCCCCGCCTCCCTCCCCGGACCCCGCGCGCCGCCTCCCCGCCCGCCCGCGCACCGGCTCCGCTCTGCCCGCCCCGGGGGGCGCCGGCGCCCGCGGCCCGCCCGCCGCCGGCGGCACCGGCGGGGGGGCCGGGC
>JAWWEW010000165.1:36891028-36907039 GCA_035583185.1 Anabacerthia variegaticeps | reverse complement strand
TTAAAAAAAAAAAAAAAAAAAAGGCAAGAAAACAATTAAACTTGGAGAATGGATATTATGGTGTGAGTAACAAACAAAGAGCAGTCTACAAACGAAGTACTACAAAAGAAAATGTCATAGGGAATTAATTTGCTAAACTATATTTGAAGGTTAAGTATTTCTTCCCTTCATAAGAGTCTAGTACTGGTTTCAGTTTTTTTTGCCTCATGTATTCATTTCCTTTTTAAATACTCTTGTATTTCAAAAAATGTGTTTTACCTAGAAATTGTTGAAAAGTTTTTGGAAAGTTCTAATAAATTATACAAAAAGAGTAAAAATTAGTGTTCCAAAGATAGTGGTGTTCCATATAAAGTTAATTAGATTATTTTACATCTCTTTATGCTGCAGTCCAAACCCAGGACTACCTTTGTCTCTCCATGCTGACTGTGATACAACCTTCTGCTATGGTGACTTGTTCTGACGTTGCTTGAATTAAAAGGCTATGCTTTGGATCTACATTTCTATGGATGAAATACAGCAGATTAAGTGATTCTGAGCTGCTAACCTCAGCCTCCATCCTTCTATCTGTTTTAGAGCTCTTGTGATTCATTGCCATTCTCCTGAAGTCACAGAGAAAGGACAGACGGTTTTAATTACGATCACAAAAAAAAGTCAATCAGGCATATGGAGATAACAGCCCAGAATTTTTATGAGACCTTGGAGAAGTTAGCTTGCCAGAACTTGAAACCGTGGAAGTTGACTTATTTCAGCTTGGGAGAAAATTTCCTGAGTCTCTGATTTTTTTTCCAGGAGAATCTGATAATAAAATTACTAATGTATGACCTTTGCTTAGAAACAAATGAAAGAGGACAAGTACAGATAACAATAGCTGAAAAAATAGTACATATTTATAAGAAGTAATTGTTTTGAATTTTATTTTAAAACCATTTGTCATGAGACTTGATTGAAGTTCAATTCTGTTAGGTTGAAGTCAGTGAAATTGTACTGTATCGGAAAGGACTGGTCCTTGATAACAGCGTTATAATTGTTGTAAAGCATTTGCAGAATAACACATAATTTAATGCCTTGAAGATTTTTAAAAAGCTAATATTAGGGGTAAGGTGTGGAAGTGAGAGTTCAAATGTTTCTTCATGTCCTGTTGAGTGATCAAGACTTTTTTAAAAAGTAAATTTGATAAAAATATTTTCTTTCCTAATGAAAATGCTAATAGTCCAAACATCACTATTTCCAAAAGAAGAACAGGATTATTCATAATGTGCTGCTGAATGGCTTAGTTTTTGATTTTCACTGGAAACAGCACCTGCTGACAAGATTATATAAATACACTTCTTCTGAAAAAATTAAAATAACTCAGTTTCTAGCTACATTTAACTTAATAAGAATAAACTTTACTAAGAACCCAAAATATGCAAAAACACTAACATTTCAGTCTTCTGAATTTAGACCTTCATAATATTGATTTCATTCTCCTTTTTATCTATAGAAGCTACTTTAATGGTATTTGAGCAATATATTTTAATTATTTATAATTCTGAAAACATAGTGGAGGCAGAAGCAGCCTGTAATGAAGAGATACCAGAAGCTGAGGGTTCAGTTCATAAAACTTCTTTCATTCATTAGTTTTCATCTAAAGTAAATGTGGGGGCAGCTTCACAAAAGATATCACACTGAAGAAAGTATATCAGTGAAACAGTTTAAAGAAGTCATTACTCCCTCAGGCAACATGCTTCATCATCTCCTTGCCTGTTTCCTTTTGTGAATGAGTGCTGCTGCTTGTAGGAGCATTCCGAGGCTCCATTTGGCTTCAGGGAGAGCAGGGTTAGACTAACATAACCAGATTCCTAGTAGCATCTTGCATTACCTATTCTTTTAAGGACCAGAAGTTGGTTTGTTGTTTTTTTTTTTTCTCTGCAGAAATAAATAACCTAGAAGCAGTGAATTATGAGCAATAATTGATCATTCCGAGTAATAACCTGTTTATTAGGGTAGCTGTTTACAAAGGTACTGCGATTACAACTAACTTCTAAATATATACATGAAGATTTCTTAGTGCCTCCAAATTCTTTTCTCTTCCAACATGCATTTCTGTCATAGACTTACAGGATAAATCCCAAACAAACATAATGACATAGGGCTTTTACCCAAGTCCCTTTTCCCTCACTGCAAAGAAATTCAAGACGGAAAAGGAAGAGAAATGACCAAAACCTGAAAATAGCGACAGGAATCCTGTTTCTTGGATAAAAATCTAGGAAAACCAAATTTAAGAATACTGCCAAATTCAGAAGTTATTATTTGGAGCCAAACTCTTGCATTTACAATAACTTGTATCTTAGAATATTGGCTCAGCAAGTGCTTTTTGGAGACAAGAACTGTTGGCCACCTTCTCCCTCACAGCTGTGTGGAAGAAGCACTATGAGGATGTAGAGGCAAATTTCAGGTGAAGCAGATGATTGCATAGCTCTTTTAACATCCATGTAGGGCTTGAGTAATCAGTGAGTGAGATGGGTTTACAATTTGATTTTGCTTCCCACATGGAAAGTTACCATAAAGCTCATGATGGACTGTGTTCAGTTTATAAAACTCTCTCTAACTTTGTAAATTTACAACTTGTCATTGTGGTTTTCCCCATAAAAATAATCATTTAAGCATTTTCTCACAATTTAAATCAATCCTTAATAAATGGTCAAAATCCCACATGGTAGTGAACACCAGCAGTTTTGACTGAAATCAAACAGTAACAAATAGTGCTCAGCTCTGATGAGTTAAACTTGTCTACTGAGGACAAAACTGGCATTACTGTGAAATCCACACTGGTTCAGTGTTCTTTCCGAAAGGCATAGAAGTGGGACTTAAGTACCTCTCAGTGCAAATTCTTACATCCATCACACATACTATAACTCTAAGCAAACAGTGTCTTCTGAGGACAAGAGACCAGCAACAAAATTGCTATTGAATCGGTTGAACTATACGTACAATGAAGCCTAGAGCTGTAGCCATTTGGCAAAGAGCCTTATGATGTGTTGTGCTATGGCATGGGTTTCCTGAGGAGATTTGGCTTCATCATGAATGCCGGTGGCCATTGCCATCACTCTGTGATTGAGGTGGGGATGGAGTAACAATATGGGAGTGGCACCGTGAAATTCAGAATTTTTTTCTCTCTTTATTCAACTTATTTTTCCACTTCCATGTGTTTTTATTCTGATTTTGAGGACAGAAATAATCACATGCTTACCCTGTAATAATGTAGTAATCTGTCATATAAATACCCTGCCATTATATGGTAATTATGGTTTCATTAAATGATCAACAGCTACCATGTTAGCCAAGAATAATTACACATTTGTGCCCTGTATCTTAAAGTGTTCTCAGCTCCCCTTTTTTCTTTTTTTTTTTTTTTTATTGAAAAGGGGAAAAAAATGTTGCCTTGTGAATAAGACCACAATTTGGCCCAATCTATGCATTTATTCAGTATGACTTGGAATGCCACAATCTCCTATTTTGACTTTATTCCACAGCATACCGAAGTCTCATTTAAAGGAACTTCACCACAGCTATTATGGCTGCACATTTTCAAAGTTTCCTGTATAAGGGGCCATTCCACATTACTGCTTTTTTTCCTTTACACTTCCAGTGCCAGTTAATTATTTCCCAGAAATTTAATAATGCAGTAGTGTGTGGATTACAGCTCCCTGTACTACTTGGTTTAGTATTTGACACTGACTCAAACAATCTGGTAATTTCAAAATTTCTGATTGTCTTCAGTTCTAAGCATCTTCTTATGGTCAGTAAAGAGACATTTTCCACTTGCAAAGTTTTTCTTTAAGCTGAAATTTGAGATATTGGACATAAGGACCATGTATAATATTCACTGAAGTAGCATTAAATTATACTGAATAGACTAGTGTATGCAGACCTTCTAAATTTTACTATGTAGACATGGTAAAAAATTTACTGTTTTAGTTGTGCAATTTCCTACTCTTGACCTTTTAGCACAGATGCATGATTATTCATTATGTAGAGCTTTTGACCATTCACTGAATGCTTGTTAATAGCTCCAATATTCTGGATAAACACATGCTGAGTGAATTTAGGGTGCAGTTTGGATGCCTTATCATGGCCTTGTAGGCTCCTGAGTGATCCCAGGGTACCTAAGCCAGAGACACGGAGCTGGCAAGTCCTGAAGGAGACCGATGGGCTCCTGGAGTGGTAACTGCAGTCCAGCTGGGGTATCCCTGGATAGCAAAAGTGACACTAGCCCACCTATGTTTGGGGACTCAGTTTTTCCTCCTGACAGGGCAAGTGGTGGGCTGGAGTCAGGAAGCTTCAGTTGAAATTGGTACTATAGTCTATTTCACTTAACTGGATCAAATTTTTGTTTTCAATGACATATTCATAAATACTGGATGGAGAAGAGGGGAGTAAAGGCAGAAAGTGGAAGGCGGGAGGGAGAAAGGAAGTACAGTTTCACAGCTTCTTCTGTCTCTCCCAAAACATACATAGCTTTAGTCTGTTAATTCCTGCATTTCTCTCCTGCCACCATTTTTGTTCTGCCAAGTGCTTACCTTTGCAGGCATTTTACTCTTTTTGTATATACTCTTCCTCATCAACTCTCCCTTTTCCTGAAGCTCTTACAACTGCTCTGTTGTAGTTTTTTGACCTATTTGTCAGCATTATTCCTTTCCTTTTCCTGTGTAATTGAAACTGTCAGTTCCAGAGTTTCAGGGAACCTTCTGTTTCCAACATATTCATAGGCTCTGATTCATCACGATAACTTCAGCCCATGCATAACTTGACACATTCATTAAAATTACACATAAACTGAAATAATTGAACATGTGCTTCACAGAACATTTTCCAAAGCATTCCAACTCACTAAAAAATGAAAAGGGCAAGGTTATTATAACACATGCTCAGTACTATTTCCTTGTGTTTGGAATAGCTCTAGAAGAGCCTATTTCCCTTTTAGATAAACACATATGACGTTTACATTGAGTTAAATGCAAGCAAAATTTCAAACTCAATACAAACACAGTGGTTGAAGACTGTCGTCCTAAAATGTAGACTTTCACCCAGTAGAAAACTATTTCCTTCTACCATATCCTTATGTTAAACATTTATGTATTTATTTTAGAAAGACAAAAAGCCTCACTTTCTGTGATTCAAGTAATTTATCCTGAATTAATAAAATAGATTGGATTTTTTTAAAGTTCAAGGCATAATCCAGATGGGATTGAGTAGTGAAGTCTAATCATAACATGCTTTGTCCAGTGACAGTGCTTGTCCTTTGAGCACATGCCGAAAATCAACACAGTCATGTGTTCTTAGAGCGTAACACAGACTGTTGTGCACCTTTTTTTATTGATATGTCTTTGTACCATGTCACCATTCCAAGTGAGATACAATATACTCAGCAAGAAACAGGTACCCTTACATGATTTTTCAGGCCATAGGAGTCAAACAATCTGTTGTTACTACAAATGCCTGTGAGGTAGGTGCTTCTTGAAAATTAATGAGTAGAAATACAAAAAATGAAAAAAGTGTGCAACACAAGAGAATGGAGACTATGGAGATAGAATCCTTAACCTTTGTAAACCATCACAGATGCCACAGGTTATGACTCACAATGAAATCCTGCACATATTGCTGAATAAATAAGGAGGATCAGAAACCCTGAGAATATATAGATCCCATAGAGATATTTGTCTTCTGTCCTTATATTCCACTCAATCATAAGCTTTACCATTAGATACTTTCAGGGCATCTAAAAAGTATTTTCCAAGTAGAATTCATTCTCAATCTCTGTTGTTACTGTATGTGTGTAAGGGGAAGAAAAACTCGTGCAACAAGTACGAAAATGCAATCAAGGAATTCAAAGCAAGATTTGTATTCCCTCTCCCCAGTTACCACTCAAGAGAGAAAACCTGACTGTTGAGACGGGAAAAGCAGCTCTATCATGTTTTTTTTATATATTTATTTATTTTTAAAAACCTTTACTAAGAAAGGGAATAATTTAATATCAGGAGACATACAAAAGAAAGATGACCATTGATACTATATGCAAGTAGAGCATACTCTGGTAACTTGACCTATATTTTAAAATATATATGTATTTTCTGTCATTGACTGGCAGCACAAAGGCTCTGGTCTTGCAAATGGAGATTTCTCATTGAAGCTCCAGGCCCATGTGAAACCCTTCCGGCAACAGGGTCTGCAGATGTGCTCTGGGATGGGAGGTAAATTCACTAACAGAGCAATAATATCTCTATGGATGGGTTAATTGAACTTTGTGGATGCTTATACATTGACCATTTAAAAATAGCTGAATATAGCAGCTGCGCAAAACTCATGTCTTTCATCTTTACGTATTGGCCTTTTTTTCTTTCTTTTCATTTATGACTTGCACATTTCAAAAGTGAGCAAGTATTAAGGGTTTTATTGATGCAAGTGAAACATCTAGTGATACAACGAAAGTGAGGGTAAAACATAAGAAGGAGGTGAACAATGATACAAGCTTTGAACTGGAAAACATTTTGTGTTGTAGCTGAATGCCTTGGCAACAAGCCATGTGATATGTGCACAACCCACATGGGCAGTTCAAAATCCAAATGATAAGAATGCAAGGACACTTTCAAACACATTTAGTCTGTCACATGATTTGTTGTGAAAATATATATTACAGGAAAAAATTGCACTTAAGCAATACTAAAGTGAAAAATCATGTAAGGTAATAAAACTGTTCAATAAACCTGAAAGTAAAGCACTTTGTATTTAACACTACCTTTTAGGGCTGTGCCAAATTGATTTTGTTTTTACCTGAATTTTTGTTTCTCATTTTTTTGTGCTTTTGAGAGGTTCTGTCATCTTTTGAAAGAGTCCTCCCTTCCAAAGTGGGAAATCCTGTTAGTGAAGAATATCTCAAAAGAAAAAGAATTTGAAGTGTACATGAAAGGCATTTGAAGTGTGACTGCTTTACAGGCTTACAGATCATGTCAGGTGAAACCAGGCAGTGTTTAACAAGGTAAGCATCTGGACCCCGGTGGGTGGCCCTTCATGGCTCCTGCCAACTCAGAGAACTGGAATCTTCTTCACATATCTCTGGCTTTCAGATTGTCTAATTGCTGTGCTTTTCTTTTGAGTTTCCTCAGGTGATTGTTTATTAGAAACAATGGTCACTGTCATTCTGGTTTCCACCTCAGGCAAATATCTTATTTTTGCTTTTTCCTCTCATCTTAGAGAACTCATGTTAGAGAACTCATTTTAGAATATCAACAACATTTTAGGTACCTTCCATTGTATATACAATTACTTTCTTGGAAGACCCTCAGACTAACGGGTGCTTGATATGTTAACTCTGCAGTGTTCCTTGTCAGACAATAGAAGACACATCAGCTCATTATCAGTCTGAGTAATGACATCTCACGTACAAGACTTTCTTAGTACACGAAGTCTGAAAAACAATCAACACAATAGTGTAGAAACTGACTTTACTTTACAAAGCATTAATATGCATTTTTCTCCTAACGAGAGAGCAATCTGTGGTTTTACTGCTAGTAGTACTACTGCTCCTACTACCACCTTTATCATTAAAGAGTAAGACTTGCTGTTCTGGGACACTTGGGTACCCATTCAGTTGGGTAGTCAAAAATGAATCCTGTAGAAACAGTATCAGAACCACCATGTAGAGTAATACTTTTCCTGGCATACAATCCCAATAGTCAATGTTTTTCTCTAAATTCTGATCCCAAATTGGTTATCCTGACTCTTAGGACTCGTATCCTGGAAGGTACTGAAGATCCCCATTCCACATATAGGATCGTTTGGATTTAATGCAGCATAACTATGTTCTAACCAGTAGCTGGAACCAATAATTTCCATAATGAACTAGATACCAGTGTCATTAGACTGTGAAGAGAATTAGTAAAATATCTGTTAACTCTCTAAATCTGGACTTAAGCTCCCTTTTGAAAACAGTTGTTCCTTGTCCTGCATTACGGCTCCTATGAAGCCATTTTCCCCTGAAAAAGTAGTAACTATGGGCAAAAAAAAACCCCAACCAAAACAACAATAAGAACAACAGCAACAATGAACTGACAACAGCCAAAAAAACCCAAACCAAAAACATCAAAAACCAAACCAAGAAAGCTTAACATCCCTTGCTAACATCTCTAACACCCTGGATGTAACAAAGAAACCAAATCCAGTTTCTGGTGTTTGTGACCCTGCTAAGATACGCTATAAAGTACTTGGTGTACTGTTGGGCTTACTGGTGAGTTCTTCCTGATGTTACATTTGATTGGAAACTCTATCATAGTGGAGATATTACTGGATTAGATCACAAATTCTGGACCTTTGCAAAGGTCTAAGCAAAGCCATTATTTTTCCTTTAACAAATAATCAAAAGGTTTTTTAGTTGCAACTCAGTCTTTCTTTGTCTTGTTATAGAGCAGGTTTTTTGAAGGTCACTAGGGATTTAGGCTTTTGAGTCTAGTTTCCCAAAAACACTTCAGCTTTTAAAAACCGCTGAAGAAAAATCAGAAGAAACATAATTTCTGAGTGTGAGGCCAACTCCTCTATTACTTACAAACATGGCAGTGGATTCAGTGTTTAAACCTTGCTTTTACCTACAGGAGTCCAGATAAAACTGCCAACTGCTTTCTTTTTTCTTCCATTTCTTTGAATGCTAATGTCTAGATTTCAGATGCAGTAGGGTGGTGCTTAAGATCAAGAGCTCTTAGATCATCATCGTTCCACAGAACTCTTGAGTAATCCTGAAGAAGTGATTTATTCCATCTTTCTTCACTGTAGATATTTGCGCTTCTTGTAAAGGGACTAGTGATGTTAAATGTTACCTTCCCATACCAAGAAACCTGTATTGAGCAGTCATATAGTGTGGGGAGTCATACTACAGAAAAGTCTGTAAATACGTTTTACTTGAATTGAATCCCTGACTGCAAGTGTAGCCTTCTCTGTCTTCTGAACTCATTATTGTCTTTGCCAAGGAAGTCGAGCAACAATTCATTTCATGAAGGATTTAGAAACAGGTAGTTGGATCCCTAGATGTCTTGAATAGTAAACAGAAAATGGCCTAATGCGATGCAACAAATTAAATTAATTCCTTTCATGTGTATTGTCTGCATCTAGCCTTTCTTTTCTCATCCTAAAAGAAAACAGGTCTAATACCCCCAATGTAAAACAAAACCATATATCATAGTTAATTAAGTAATTGCTCTAAATTGCCGTAACTAACAGATGCATGCTGAGGTATGTTCCCATTGTGAATCCACAGAAAAGGGCATAAGAAATTAAGAAGGTTCAAATGGAAGAGAGATCACTAGATGAATTACTTTACTCTAAACATTGTAATTGGCCTCTTCTACAAGAATGGATACTTTAAAATTCCAGAGATGATAAATGAAGAACTTCATTAATTTAGGTCTTTACCCTTGAAGGAAATGTCTTTTAATACATACACACAGGTTTTTTCCCTTCCTCCCCTCCCTTCTGCTCTCTTCTTTTTGGCTGTAGAAACACAAAGCAGTATCGTCGTGATCCAGGCTTTATTTGAAGAGATTTCATCTGGAATGGAGTCAAGCAGAGCAGTGGCAGGGGAGCTTTTACAGATTATGACCTGTAATCTCATTAATACTCTGAAACACAAAGATCCAAATGTTGAGTAATTTTGGACAGGACTACAGCCTATGTGGCTACATACTCTTCTGACAAGACATCCTGAAACCAGCATCTCAAAAGTACAACATGAGATAAAATGCTCTTTATGTAACTGCTGACACTTAACTGTAATGTTTTCAACAAGAGCAACATAAACTTTAAATCACAAGAATATCTCCTTATTCTCTGTCACCTTGCACAGTGTTTATCCTGGCAATAAAGGGCTTCCCAAGACTTAGTACAATATAATTTCATCCAGTACTGCTAAAGACAGAAAGGCAGTGGCCATAAACCCAAAGGTTTTAATCTCTTTTGGAGTGCATGAGACAGAAAACTGGTTCATGGAACCTTACTCAGCTCCTCAGCACAGTCTTCTGCCTCACCTGCCTGATTTCTGACATTTGGGAATTGCCGGCTCCTGTGCCCTTAGGAGGTGATGTTTGTAAAGCGACCAGCACTGATGGACCCCAGCACCTACAAAAGCATTTTCCTGGGGCACCATATTTATTAGTTCCCTGAGCAGCCTGAAGTCTGCTCTCCTCATGTCCAGAGCTGAGGTTTTGCTGGCACTTTTTCTTCTGTCAACAGAGATTTTAAACTCAATTACTTCATGGTCGCTGTGGTCAAGATGGCCACCAATCGCCACTTTGCTCACAAGATCCACTCCTTTGACAAGCAGCAAGGAGGGCATCTTTCTGAGTCAGTTCCTTTAAGACTTGTTCCATAAAGTTGTCATCCATATTTTTCAGGCCTAGGTTGTGTGATGTTCCCAGTTAATGTCTGGCAAGTTGAAGTCTCCCATAAGGACAAGGGCAATTGATTTGGAAATGTCCCTTAGTTCCTCAGAGAATAATTCACTGGTGTCATCATCCTGGCTGGGTGGTCTATAGCAGACTCCCATGGTGACATCTGCAGTATTTGTTTGCTACTTGGTCTTTACCCAGAGGCTCTCAACTGTGCCATTGCCAACTCTGAGCTCCATACATTCTAACCCTTCTGTTATGTACAGTGCCAGCCCTCCCCCTCTTCTGCCCTGCCTATCCTTCCTGAAGAGCCTGTTGCTGGGCACTCATCCCACCAGCTTTCATTTATGTCAATGATGTCAAACCTCTGACGGGCCAAAGCTTCAAACTCCTCTTGTTTGTTCCTCATGCTGCATGCGTTGGTGTAGAAGCATTTAAGGTGCGGTTCTTTGTAGCCAATGCCTTGAAGGGGATGAAGGGATCCCCTAGTGCGGTTTTGCTCAAGTTTTGGCACACTATCCCATTGCTCATCACCAGCAAGCCTGGTATTTTCCCTTTCACCCTTCCAAGCTAGTTCAAAGCTCTATCAATGAGCCCCACTAGCTCCTGTTCTAGAACTCTTTTTTCTCTCTGAGAAAGGCAAATCCTCTTGGGTATCAGTAGATCAGGTGTTGAGTAGATCATCTCAAGGCCAAAAACCCCAAATTTTTTCTGATTACACCAGCCTTAGAGCCACTTCTTGACCTGATGGATCTGCCTATTCCTATCAATATTATTCCTTGTTACTGGAAGGATCAAGGAAATTACTACCTGTGCTCCTGATGCTTCAATTAAACCAAGGTCCTCAAGGCTCTTTTGACTGCCCTCAGACTTCTCTTTGTCTGCCATCACTGCCAGCTTGAACAACCAATAACATGGAGACATGTATCATGGAGAGACATATAAAGGCTATGGAGTTCTTCAGCCAGTATACTTGAGTGGTTTACTTTTTTTTTTTCTCCAGATTATATCCTTTTTCTACAGCACAAAGGTAAGCAGTGCTACAACTTTTTCTCTTCCTGACTCATCATTTACATTAAGTACTGAGGGAGCAATTTTATTTATTTTTCCATCAGTGTCTGCACTATAAACTATTCCCTATTTTCATTTTTTTTTTAATCTATGAAGGGGAATTAAATAAGAAAATTTTACTCCATTCAGTGGTTTTCATAATAAAACTACAAGGTCAGAAGGAGCTGTTCTTTTCTGCCTAACTAGACTAACTACTGCGTAACAGAGACCACACAATTTTAATTGAGCTAGCAAATATATTTTAGAAAGACACTTCATCTTGAATCTAGGCTGAATGCATCTACTTTTAAAGAATAGTGATCACATGTAAAGCAGACATCCCAAAGTCCTAGGCAGCTGAAGATGTGTGATGAAGGCTACCTTAAGCAAACAGTAGACGACAGATTCAAATGAGTTGAATGTCTTTACTTCCTCATTCTTGTGATAACAAGAAAAAGCCCAAGGATTCCATTTTCATTTTAACAAAAATATAACACTGCGTATGATGCAAGATAAATGTCTTATTGTTCAAAATTGCGTCATATTTCCAGTTTTCATTTTCTAGTTGTAATTTTCCATCACTGACTCATTTTATAACTTGTCTTTTTGAGTAAATAGATCCGTATGATTAGCGGCAGACATCCTATACAGGTACTCAGATTTGAGCATTTTGACAAGTTAAATTATACATATAAAGAGTAGGAAACAGTTGCTTTTCTGAATCCTTTCAAACATTTCCAACTTTTTTTTTGAGGGTGGTTAATGATACCTCTTTTCTCCTCATCCATTTTCTCATGGATATTAGTCCTCTTTGCCATAACTTTGCTCTCCCAAACAAGTTCTCAAAGCAGACTAAACTCAAAATTTTTAAACCAACATGTTTTTCACAGGTGTGACTGTAGAAAAAAAAAAAAATTGCTCTGGACCAATATGGATTTTTGACATGCAATTTAGAATCACTTGTACCAGCTTCCCAAAGCTGGGTAAGTTCATTTGAAGTCAGTGGGAGAAGCCTGTGATAAAATTCCTACATAAAACCAGTCGCATGGTGTAGCAGGACAGGTACTTGCAAACAATGACTCTTTGGTCTGAATGCATCAAATTGTTCACATCTTTCTGTCAGTTTGTTTGGTAAAAATATTTGGTTCAAAGTGTTACAGTGCCTACTTGTTTGAAGGATAGTTGTTCTGGTAGGCCTCCTCTCTTTTCATGATATACCATATGTATTATCAGCACATACCACTGTAGATAAGATCTGTTTTCAAGACTATAGTGTTTCCATGTGTGCTTCTGCACATCTGCACAACAACTTCCCTCTCTGTTAGTGGCCTAAACATGGCTCCAGCATCAAGATTCAGGAACAGGTTTAAAAAATACACACACACACACACCCCCCAGAAAATAAGATTGAGAAGAGAACATCAAGCTCCAAGTGCTGGTTCTATGATTTAGTTTTAGTATCAAGATGCTGTTCAGACCTATGGAAAGCACAGATAGATTATGGTGAAATTTGTACTTTCCAACCCCCCTTGCCTATTTTAGTACCCATTTCTATAAGCAGCTATGTAACACACTGCCTAAGTCTTGAAAAATTATGTTTTCCAGCTAATTGTAGATTACTAATTGTAGAACTCTTCCTTGCTCCTGTCTCTCTTAAGTTAGCAGTTTAGTAGTAATAAAAGAAAATACGGGAAATTAATCAAGTGGATGAAAACTGGAAAAAAAAAAATACGGGAAATTAATCAAGTGGATGAAAACTGGAAAAAGTGGCAAGAAGTAAGGTATACAAGATATTTGTCCATAGGAACATTTGTATAAGGTATATGAGTCAACATTGGAAGGCCTCCAAGGACCCGACGTGCTGTGAAGAAGACAACGACGATGAAGGCAGGGTCCCGAGCCCCCAGACTCAATTTCCGACAGGGTGTGCTGGGGGCAGAACAGGGCAGAACTGGGGGAAATAACAGAATGGGATTGGATGGACATTATTATAAAATCTTGAAACTCGGGTCAAAAGGGGGGATCCTGTGTAAATGTACTCCTGGAGCCTGGAGGCTCATTAAAGCTCCTGCTCACTTACCTCCTACTAAAAGTTGCCTGGAGTTTTTTTTTTCCTCAGTCCTTAAGGCATCAGTTGGCCAGCCAGAATGCCATCCTCTGGCAGCCAAAATGGCCAACTGTGTCCTGGGGGACATTAAGCAAAGCATCACCAGCTGGTCAAGGGTGTCCCATTCTGCTCAGCACTGGGATGGCCTCACCTTGACTATTGTGTGCAGTTTTGGACACCACAATAAAAAGACATTAAGCTATTGTAGAGCATCCAAAGGAGGGTCACAAGGATGATGAAGGATCTAGAGGGGAAGCCATATGAGGAGCAGCTGAGGTCACTTGGTCTGTTCAGCCTGGAAAAGAAGAGACTAAGGGGAGACTTCCATCCAGTAAGGTACTGATCTCTTCACTCTCATGAGCAGTGACAGATCTCAAGGAAATGGAATGAAGCCAGGGGAGGTTTAGGTTAGATATCAGGAAAATGTTTTTCACCCAGAAGGTGGTTGGGCACTGGAACAGGCTCCCCAGGGAAGTAATCACAGCACAAAGCCTGACATAGTTCAAGAAGCTCTTGGGCAATGCTCTTAGGCATGTGGTGTGGTTCTTGGGGTGTCCAGTGCAGGGCCAGCAGGTGGACTGGATGATCCTGATGGGTTCCTTCCAACTCAACATATTCTATGATTCTACCTGAGGAAAACTTAAAACCTTGAGTTTTTCTAATTGAAGGTAATTTATAACTTTAAAAGCAAGGTACTGCTCTGCTGTGGAAGTTCAACAGACAGACAGAAGGCCTTTCGAATTTGGTGAAAGTCCGTAGCCATGTACCTAAAGCCAGAACTTGTTGGAAAGCTAAACCACTTTCTGGTGGCAGCCCTGCCTGTAGATTCAGGGAAAATATCTTCTTCATTTCCATTTTTCTAACAGGTTTAGTTCATTATCCACTTCTTTCAAAACTGTAAAACTGATTGCAATTTTTAAAAAGCAGGAAAACTTTTCCTCTGCTAGTCTGTGAATATTAATTAGGGGAAAGGAATTGGATTATTTATAAAATCTTGGACAGAGTGGCTAGAAAGAATCAGTTCGCCTACTTTCTGTCTTCAGTAAAATTTGATTTAAATTAAAACTGTGTTTATAAAAATATACTTAATTGTTGTAAATGAAATACTAAAAAAACCCTTCAAATTCGAGGGATATAAAAAAAAAAAGATTTATCAACATGTTTTACTGCTTGTTTACTGGAAAAAATAAACTTTTCCTTAAGGAAAATAAAGTACAAATGCACAACAAGACAATATTCAATGGTACAAATCCAAGCTTCCTGTGTGCTGATTTAAATCATTCCACCCTGAATTCAGTCTTTCCAGTCTCTGTGCTTGCGGTAGTAGAGTTTTCTGGCCTTCCTTCAGTTTCTCAGTGTCTTTGTGGTAATGGCTGTGCCTAAAAAGGGAATGAAATGTTCCAAGTGACTTCACACAGACATGCCTAGGGCCTGATCCAAGCCTATTGACGGGGCTGGAGTCCTTCCATTTGCTTCAGTGAGCTTTGAATCAGTTATTTTATAAGGACGTTGCCTCCTGGCTTCCTGATGTGGTAGACATGCACAAAGAGGCCATCTTCGCAATGCTCCTTTTCTTGTACTCTTTCAAACAGCATCTTCATATCTAGCTTGCTCTTATCATAACTTACCGTCTTATTCAGAGATCTGTCTTAGGTATTTTTCTTAGATTTAGGGCATTTAGGAATAACATTTTTTTTTCTTTTTGGGGGGGTGTTTCTGTTTTGGTTTGGTTTTTTTTTCGTATTTGAATCAGATTTGATTACTTTCTATTCACAAATCTAATTTTTCTAGATTTCCTCTACCATTACTTCTCTGTTCCTCACAAGTAATGTCTGCTTCTCCTAATTCAACATATTTTATGAAAACTAGTAGCTCTGTTTATTGCCTTTCTGGGATTGTAAATGAAGTTAAATAAGGCCTAGTATAATACAGATATCTGTGGTAATCTAAGTTTCTCTTTCCCATTGACTGTGATGCTTTTTATCAATACCCTTTGTATACATTCATCCAGGTTGTCATATCAAGTGGTATCTTTCGAATCAAACTAATTTGAATTTGTAAAACCTACAAGTAAATATAGATTAATGTTTTATCAGAATCCAAATGTGGCATAGCCAGTGCTATAAACTTCACTTCATGTTCATCCATATAGACTCTCAGGGACTTTCTTAGCTTACCAAATAACGGCATCAGTGACTGTCAGGGGGAAAAAAAATTAATAATAATTAAAAAAAAAGTAATCATGTTCAACAGTTAAGTTTACTAGTTTTAAACTCACAGTGTGCATTTTGTATGACTATTTAGTCATCTGGATGTTCAGCGGTCCTGTTCCTCCACTCCATGGCATACAAAGTAGTCACTGTTAAAGATCAGAACATGAAGTTCTGAAATCCTTTTCTCTTCCCTTCCCTTCCCTTCCCTTCCCTTCCCGTCCCTTCCCAT
>JAWWEW010000165.1:36872729-36890928 GCA_035583185.1 Anabacerthia variegaticeps | reverse complement strand
CCCTTCCCTTCCCTTCCCTTCCCTTCCCTTCCCTTCCCTTCCCTTCCCTTCCCTTCCCTTCCCTTCCCTTCCCTTGCAAATTGCAAGTGCTCACATATTTCAAGGATTCTCTTTTCAATCTTTCCAAATATAAATTTCACTGTGTCTTCCTGCCTTAATTTTTATGTCCTCTCTCTCTACTTGCTTTAAAAATATTTAAAAATTGTTTTTACTCTACCTTACACAGCTTTAAGACATAATTTTAATTTTTCTTATAATTTATGGCAGACATTTAACTCAGCCTTCCTTCTTCTAAGGAAAATGGAAGTATGAATGGTATATCTAGAAGCCTCAGGAATACTACCAATCTCACAAGTCTCACTGTGTACCTCTATGCCAAAGTGAGATCAAGACAGGAATCACCACATCATGCAACTTGGTTTCCATGCACAGACAGATCAGGAAAGGAGCTGTAACACATCTGAAAATACTCATGATGAACACACAGGGTGAATACCTTGTCTGTTACACTGACTTTACCCTTTGTATTGCAGAGACAACTTTCTTTTGCTAACTCACTTGTTATCATTATGTCACTCAGCTGAAATGCTTTCTGCCTTCTCACCTTGACTGAGTTTTGGGTGGGTTGTTTTTTTTTTCCTCTTGATAATCTTTCCATTTTCAGTTTCCACAGCAACTTGTTGATTCTTGTTAAAGTCTTATTCCATCATTCCTCACGAAGCCACAAGGCCATCTCCTGAACCTCATGCTCTGCTTTATTTTTTTTACTTTTCTTTCCAGTAGCAAGTGAACTAGTATATTTTGATCATTTGGCATCATAGGCTTCTTCTCAATTTTAAGCTTTAAGTCTTCATTTTTGTTTTACTCATTAGGTCTTAAGATCATTAGATTCCTCAGCTCAAATTTTTATATGAGTCAAAGAGCACTTTCTCTGAACTGAGACAGCAGTTTCAGTTATCTTTGGTGCCTTTCCATTGCAAAACTTTACCTGAGTGTTGAAGAAGGAAGGACATCTTTCCACCATGATTGCTTTATATTGATTTCAGGGTTTGAGAGTTTTTTCCCAAATAAAATAATTTAATATTCTCTAATTTTACACACAATGCTCCTACTAATATAGTTAAGAAGCACATCTGCACTTGAAGTCAAGTAGATTCTTTATTCTTGTAAAAAAAAAAAGTATATAAGACACCTGATATATTAGTTGAAGAAATCACTGAAAAAAAATTCAATAAACCTTGGTGAATAACTTTTAGTCAAAAAAACTCTGAAGTGGCAAAGACTGATTGTGAATCTCCAAAACAAACAAATAAACAAAACCAAAACAGGAGGCAAAACCACAGAAGATTGAAAGCAGTCTGTTTCTACTAGTCTTTTTGACTATTTGAATCTCACTTAAAAACATCAGTCAAGACTGCATAGGCAGCCTCAGAAGTGAACTGAACTTGAGCTCTGGAATAACGAAGCACAAACCAGTGTCTAAACATAATCCATGCTGGAAGGGGATCTTGCACCTTCTTGTAAATTGTGGACTAGTTGTACGAGTGTGGTTGGTTTATTTCTTTCTTTGAAGGTAGACAATAAAAAATATATATGATACATTAAAAGTCTTTAGATAAGCAGCATTAGTCAACAAATTATTCTAGAACACGGTTCCTCTAGATATGAGTAGAGTGTTCTTTACAAGTAATTTAACTTTGAACCTGTGTGAAAAAATGACTGATTTTCTGACAGTCAGTTTGGCTGACTCCCCCACTATCAGCAGATGCTCTTGCTCAGGACACAAGTCCTAGTCTATTTTTTTTTCATGTTCACACAGTACTGTGTGGAACAGTAGGATTTGGGTCTGGAGTTCTCATCCCTCTGGGCAGAGCTCCAACACTAATCTCACCTCATGAGTCTTATGTGTGACTGCCAGGCAGGTAAAGACAACTGTCCTTTTGAAATTACAAAGCAGATTTAGCAGCCTGTGAATACCTTGTCACTGAGACTGATACAGCCTCCCAATTTTTGGCACTGGTCCTTTGAGGAAAAAAGTAATCATGAAACACAGTAGGGATAATTACCAAATTGAGAAGAAAAAGCTTTCAGATGAGCAACAGGCATATTTTGGGGGAGGGAGAGGAGAGTGTTTGCTATTTTTAATTACAGCTCATTAGACACAGAGAATCAACTCTCAGATCTGTGGGGAGACTGGCATTTTTTCAGTAAAAGTCAAATCAACCACCAAAATATCATACAAATCGGAAGTTTCTTTGCTCTGTTTTCCTCTACTAATCTGCTTCTCTTGGCTGCACTTCATCATGTCAACACAGCCTAAGATAGATCTGTGGAGGGGAACAACTGGTGCTGAAGATCCAGCACCCATACCATGCTTTTTTTAAATGTATGTTCACGTGAAGTGTGGGCAAAGGGTTCATTCAAACTTGCTTTAGTCTGGTGCTCAACATCAGAGCTGTGCATTAGAGCTCCTGTACATTAGAGCATAGGGGAGTAAGTTTTAAAATGTTTTACCTGAAAGCAGTGCAAGTTGTGTGCTTTCACACCATTTGCAATGTGAAACAAAGCCTGGAAAGTGAAAATCATTGTGATCAACTGTTCAAAAACATGCTTTGAGTCCAAAGGAAAATGCTAGTATAGGTATAAATCATCTTAAATATGAACAGTCTGCAGCAAAGTGAGGCTGCAGGAGAACTTCTACAAGAATATGCACAGCAACTGAGAGAAATATGGCAGCCTATTTTTGATCAGGAAGTAGGTAAGTGGGAGCACAGAAAACTGTGGTATGAATTCCACATTCGTGTCCATAAAGATACACAACTCTTCAAGTGATGCAATCATGAAATCATGTCCCTGAAACATTTCTCTTTGTAATATAAGCACTATTGAATACAGGTTTGGTGTCTTTTGACATCAATAAGGGTCTGTCATAGGGCAGTGATTATAGAAAATTATTTATGCTATTGCAACCTCACATCTTGCATTCCCTATGTTAGCATTTTTGAGTTCATTCTTTTTTACCTTGTCATAGATTTCTCCTTTTATTTGAAATGTGAAAGTTGATGGATTTGGTGTAAAGTTGGTTTAATTGAGATTCCATCTAGAGTCTACTCTATAGTATGATGAAATGCTAACTAGTCTAGCACTGTGATTAATTAGAAACCTATTTAGGACATGAAATGGTATGTCTCAATTTCTGAATTGCCCATCAAGAGTATTGTATGAAATTTTGATGTTTTTGTGAGAAAGTAGTACTGATGACTGTAATAAAACTCCTGTGGATCTGAGTTTGGGGAGTAATTCTGAGACTGAAAAGAAATGAAGTCCAAGGGATGTGTAAAATTAAATGTTCCAATATGTACATTAATTCTGACCAGTTGTAACCTTTTTGTCTCTCCTCCACACTTTCCCCCCCCATCTCTTTCTTTCCTCACTTTCTCATTTACATGAAAGACTGGTGCATGCAGGGGACACAAAGATTTCTCTCTGAGCTGTGAGAGAAACAGGCAAAGAAAGAACTTCATTTACATGATTTTTTCAGAATTCTCCTGTGATGCCAGGTAAACCAAGACATTCCTCATAGCATGTTGGCTCAAATTTCAAAAAGTTGGGAAGTACCAGATAGGTTGAAATAAGGCTATATGTCTACACAGTGCACTGGTCCAGTAATTTTTGGGCACATAATTGCCATAATACCCGTCCATAAGAATTTATTACAGGAAAGAAAATGCTGTGCAGGTGTTATTAATCCCTTGTTGTCAAGACATGATATTCTTGCAAGCAAAAGTTAATCAATAAACATATATTTTAAACCAGACTCAGTGTTGCCTTTCTTAGCTACAGTTTACTTTCCTTTCAAAATTCTTTAGCAAACAGCATTTGCCAGGCTATGCGAAGATAGGCATGTCATACAAGTCAGTCTAACTTCTTGTTCAGAGCCTTTGAAACTGACTAATTTAAGTAATGTCAATGCAAGAACATACTTTTCTGTAGTTGCTGCTCATTTACACCCCTTCTCTTGAAATTCCAACAAAAATATAAAGTACCTAGCACCAGAAGAATAATATTTGCATCATGTAATTATTTTTCCGCACGAAGGAAAAAATGCACTGTAGAACTAATGGTATTACAGAGTGAACAGAGAGCACATTGAAACTGAATAAAGCTTATGGGGCAATGATAGGTATTGATTGCATCTGTTGCAGCAAGATGATGCAAAGTTCAAGTATTCTCCGGGCCTTCCTCAGAGAACAAAATAATAGTTTTTCTCCTCTGAAACCAACTAAGCTTTTCAGGAAGCTTTGAAAGGAAGCAAAAATTTGTTGTAGGTGCTTCTGACAGAGGTAAAAAACCTCTTAACGAAGGAGAGAGTTACAGGGAAATTTTTTATTCTGTATACATAAAGCAGTATTTTTATTTAGTTTCTTTTAATTTTTCTCCAGGAAACATCTTTGATATAATAAGATAAGCATTAGACTTTGGTGTACATGCAACCACTAATTTAAGTTTTTGTTAATCTTTCATCTGATAGTCATGTTTTGAGCGTGCCTGTAGACATAAGCCACAGTGGAGGGAAGCCAGTGCCCATTTTAAACATTCAAAACTTTTTACTACAGCTTTGCCATTACCAACTCTTCTCAAAGCATGAGGTGACTCAAATCCTCTGTTCTCATACTAACATAGTATTTTTGAAAGGTATTTTGGAGGCTGAAATCCTCTATTTATCTACATCGTGCAACTAGTAGTAATTGTCCAATTTTACCCATTACTACTTGTCCAATTCACTGACTGGATTGACTGTTTCCAAAGAAAAACTGTCATTCATATTGGAGACCTCTGCAGTGGTTGCTCTGTCCTTCCTAAACTGGAATAAAATACATGACACTAATTCTAAATTCCTTATTTACTTATGAAATAAAATTATTGCTGGAGTTCAAGTATCTTCTTTCCTATGGTACTAGTTCAGCTTGCTTAGTCTGCCTATATGAGACTCTGAAATGCAGTAGCTGTTAACCTGAGTTATCAGATATTTTCTATCATGGCTTTAATTTTTTCAGTCTAGAAAAGGGCTTTGTTGATTGAGACTGCCAGGGAAGACATCAGACAGGAAGTGGAACTACACCTGTCATTTATAAATACACCAGTTCTACAGAATCTGTGAAGATTCCCACTAGGGGAATTTAAAGTATTGTCAGCCCATTGTTCTCAGAAGTAGCTGTGTCACAGCTGTTCTGTTGTGGATTATTCTCATTAATGATAAATTAATAGCATGATAAAAATATCTGGGAAATAGTGTCAAGATAGATCAGAAGCCATTGTCTGTTCTGTATGAGGCAGATTTAAAGGCAGAAAAGATCATTAAGTCAATGAACTTCAGACACGTAATAGCACAAAGAGTTTATATGCATGTGGAAATGCCAAATAGGAGAAAACTATTTTGATGAAATAATGTTAAATTGAGAAGAAATGCAGCACGTATCATTCCACCAATATTTCTTTGAGGAAGTAAATATGTGAAGAGATAATTCTTTTCTCTACACAGACAAAACTCCCTTCAAAACAGTTAGAGTTTTGCTGGTGTTAGAACTCCCTGATTGGTATCAAAATTTATTCAGATTTACAGTTTGAAGTGTCTCCTAATCTTTCCAGCTAAAATATAAGACTTAGTGGTCCCAATCCAGCAATGACATCCAAAGACAGATTATTATTTACAGCCAGAGTGATTTACAGGGGCAGAGACTAAGTCTGCCATTAAGATTGTTGACATAGCCCTCCTCTAAAGCAGGCCAAGAAACATTAGTGTAAAACTCTCTTCTTTTTACTGAGCATTGTTTATAGCTGTTCCGTCAGTTGCTCACCTCATACAGATTCAGTACAACTGCTCATGAATTCATTCCTCAATGCCAATTTTAGGGCTTTATTTCCCTTTCTGTTAAAGAGGTCTAACTGCAACAAAGTAGATATTCTTCTGGTACTGGGAATATGGAATTTATATACAAATTCCCTGAACAGCTTTTATGTATATAGAGGCAGGCCATCAGCTTAATCAGGTTATAAACTCTGCTTGTTTCATTAAGCTGCAAGAGCATTCCATTTACAGTGGCTTTTTTGGACACTGTGACAGCATGAATTTGTGCTTTGAATAGGAATTTCAAAGGAATTTTAAAATCTTTTGCAAAATCTTCTTGAATACTCCAGAAAGATAGATTCTATTCTGTTAGCATTGTCAGACCAAGTAAACTAAAAAAAACCCCAACATACCAAAACAAACAAACCAACACAAAACTCTCCATCACTGTACTAGAAAAATTAATTGTTATCTGGATAAAATGTGCACGTATCAACTTTGGTAAAGTTATGGTGAAAGAATAACCACAATGACAGCTAATTAATTCATGATTTGAAGAAAAAGTTGGTAATATTTTTGGCTAGTAGCCTGGCCACATAACTGAACAAATGCCTTGGAAATAGTCTTCCCGACAAGGGAAACAAGGGAAAGTTTTATATATTATCCTGCTGAAGATGCTTTATGACATATTGGGAAACCATTTTTTTCCCCTAAAGAGTCAGCAACCATTGTGATTACTGGTCTTATTTCAAAAGTAAAAAACATTCTATCTACAATATCTTTGTGATAAGAGCACTCCTCAAGTATGGGAGACAGTTTAAATTACTCTGGTTCAGGAGACTTGAATCTTCATTATCAACTGTTTAGCTAGTGCTACAGCCACAAGGCTGCAAGGATTTTGAAAAGAAAATCCTTATTAGTCCTACCTGTTGAATTATTAAATATTCACAAGGACTGTGAACATAGCTCTGCACCAGTTAAGACTGTATGGGGATGTAGTACAAAAGACCTGCATTTAAATCTTCAGTCCTTTGCATTAAGAGTGCAATCAAAGCAGACATTTACCCCTGGATTTTAAAGGTGAACTTCCCCTAGTGGATTTGAAATAAAACCACATTGAACATTCATGTTAACTCCAAGTATGTTTTAACTATATTATCAACATCACCCAATATCAAAGGATAACTCAAACATTGAATGGCACCTGTTTCTCTGAAGACAATGCACATTCCTTCTGTTTTCTTAGTCCTTCCTGTAAATACAGGCCATATGTAAATGGTTATTATCAATGAGTTTGTTTATATGCAGTCAGGACATTATGTATGGTATCATACACCATTATTATATTCCAGAATGAGCTGGCCTTATTAATTGCACTCCTGGTACCATATTCTGCTTTTACTTTTGTAGAAGCATGCTATCATAGTAGACACCAATCAGATCATTGATTCTTTCCATGAAGTCTATATTACTTGGGTAATAGATATTCACTTCTATCCCACTGCAAGCCAGTCATTCCAACAGTAACCCTCCTGGGTGCAGAATGGCCAGTTATATTGAATTTTGTGGAATTAATTACACTCTATAAAGTCAGGTATAATTAACAGATAATGTAGGGTGTAACCTCTGTATTTTAGAAAAACTACTGTTGCACTTAAAAACCCAAACCAACTTGAGTACTTCCTTTCACCAAAGCAAATAATTAAAAGTTAAATCAGATATGCATGCTTAGTTATGCGATCAATTATTGGAAAAGCATCTGAATCTTGAAAGACTTAGCAAGCACTAGAAAATAATTGCAGGAGGATCTTCGTTAGGTATGACACATTTTGTGTAACTTTTCTTGCTATTAAATTAATCATTGCTATTTGTCACTCAAATATTTCTGCAGTAACTAACCTAGCGCACATCCTGGCTCTGGTCCGTAATATACATCCATAATGCTCATGTCAAACTGTGATATTCTTGTTTCCTTCTGATATATATCAAGATAGAAGCATGTTTTGTAGGTGAACACAGTTCTGCTGAGTTCATACAAAGCACTGATCACAATAAGCCAGGTTATGACTGCTCTTAAAAATATGCTTTGCAGAAGGTTTAAGACAAAAGGAACAAAAAAATTGTAGTAAGTACAGTATTTTAAACTCACTGCTGGAAGAACAGTCCATATCACAACAGTTTGTATTATGGTAGTGTTGAGCTACATGTTGAATTTTGCTCAACCCTCCATTACTAAAATGAAGTGTAATCTTGGATTTTAATAGTGTAGAGAAAGAGAGTGTGATAGAACAGGAGTGGCAGGGCCACAAGCCATATTATCTGTGAAAGCTATATTTAATATTGGCCTTGATACTAGAAAGTTTTCTGACAGCTCTACAAAGCATTCAGATGACCAGATTTAATGACTTTGGGCACCTAAATTAGGTATTTCACGTTTAGGAGCCTAAATTCAATCTACATGACCTAATTGGAAAGCTGTCATTTAAATAGAGGCAATCAGAATTTCTGAAAAACAAGTCTCTTGTTTCAAAAGTCAGATATAGATTGAGATCCCCAGATTTCGAGACCTACATGCAGCTATTTTGCACTAGATCATGATGCTCTTTCTTGCTTTTAGGGCTGTAGTGGATGTGGAGGGAACCAACAGTGTCTACAACAGCACTGCAGAGACATTTCTCTATTCAGATCTTGGTTTTATAAAAATGAATCAGTTTCTGTTATTTCCCTCCATTTCCTTGAAGTGAAATGACAGTATTTTTAGGAGATTTTAAGATATGCGGGGTGTACTGTGAAATGTAAAAGTTCGTAGAAAATGCCTATCTAAGAAAAGAGGAAAAACCCTCTTTTGTCAACCATGATAGCAAATGCCATCATTTCAGAGCTTTTAACATGAATTGTTAGTAGTTGCTGTTGACAGGAAGGAGTAGGGCACAATTGTTAGAGAGGGCAAGGGTTAATAGAATCAAGGAATTGTGGCACCTACAGGACTGAGGATATTTAACATCCATTTAGTGTCTTTTATTAAACTAGACAGAAGGATGTTGGGTCTTAGCTATAAAATATTTTATATATCAGAACTGTTATCAGTATCTTGTTGATAAAGATTCTTGTTCATAGGAAATAAAATCAAGATTCTAACAATCAGTAAAACAATGTTTTGATTCAGCCCAGAAAATGATGTCTGTTTTGTCCCACTAAAGATGATGCTTTAGTCACTTCAGAAGAACATTACCTGATGTGAAGCTATTCAAGAACAACATGAAATACCTTTCAAGATCTTCTCCATTCTTAGGTTTTCCCTGTAACTAGGGAGTTGCCTGCTTGACCTTTAGTTTCTGAAAAGCTGCTCAGTGGGCTCACTGGGGTGACTAGCCTATCTGTCCCACATCCCGGGATTCTTAAGGTCTCCTCCCAAACTCAAGAGGCAACTTGAACCTGTTTCCTTCATAAGGCAGGCAAAATTTCCCACCACTTAAAATTTAGGCTTAAAACTCATTCTAAATGCAAAATTCTGTGCTAGCCATGGGAATAAACATGAGGTATTAATCTGCTTAGGTTTCAATAAGTTATCCACTGAGGCACCCAATGGATAGCAAGTTTAGCCAAGTAGTGTGAGGGAATATTTAAATAGAACTTTTCCTCGTGTTAAACAAACATTGATGACTGACAGTAAAACATAATTTAGTCATAAGAAAAATAACCACCGAATCCATTCCTATGATAGAGAGCTTTGCAAAGGTACATTTGAAGCTAAACCATATAGCCCATTTTTGTCAGAACTTCTTTTCATTTCTTACCCTTATATCTTACTTGACTTCCTGAATTTGAAAAAAAAAAAAATAGATTTGAAGTGTTTGGCCATATTCTGAGCTACCCACCATGGAGATGTTTATCAAGTGACATCTGGATTGTTAACTATTTGTCAAGATGGATGTATTCAAAAATGTAATCAGTAGTTTTTTGGGTGTTAACTTAGGGAGTTTTATCCCATATTTCCAGTCAATTGCTTTGAAACATATTTCCTAGTTACCTCTGCTCAGAACTTTTCTTTCTCCCCTCCTTGACCTTTAAAAATTAGGTCAAACTTGATTTTTATGTCACGGTGAAGAAGTAAAAAGATCAGTAACTATTTCGCACTGTGCCTGATAATAACCATTTTATTTATCCACCATCCTTATGTTTGATTAGAGTTGAGAAGTGATGAGTTTCATACATGCTAATTCTTAAAAAAGGCATATAATTTTGAATGACAAATAATTCATCTTGTCAATATGTGGTAACCTTTAAGAAGACTTCATGGCTAGGTTTAAAATTTTTTCTTTTTCTATTTCAAGTTTAAAACCTTAACATTCTAGAACTAGAATAGCTTTTGGATGTGTTTTGCCTGCAACAAATAAAGGTAGTTTAAAATCAAATGAGACATTTCTATAAAGTGCTATAGTATCATTGCGGTATCTTCAGAACTCTGAGTCCTTTTGAGACTCTCTTCATGCAAGATTTTGTGTTTGTACGCTGGTGGATTGGCGCCTGCCAACAAAGGGATGGAATAAGCATGACTTTGCAACCCGATTGTTCCCTGAAATGCTCTGACACCAGGAATTGGGTTGTTTACAGTAAACAGAAATGAAATTGGATAAGTCCTTTTCAAGCTATAGTAAATAAAAAAACAGGCTGGAAATGTAAAACAGAGGCAGCTTGTTCATTTCCAGTATCTCACAGACCCACGCCTAGGGTTTTCAGTTGCTGCTGCCATACTGGTACTAAAGACAGAAACTGGACAAGTAGTAAAGGAAGCAAACAAGAACTCCAAATCACAGCCCGTACTCAGTTCCAGGTTCTAAGGGCTTTAAAATGTAAAATTATAGGCTCTTGAAGCTGTCCTTTTAATTTTTCTATTCCATTATAATGCTTTCACTGCTTTTTATGAAAGAGAAAAAAGAAAGGCAGAACAGAGCCTTAACCATGGCTGGAAGACTAGCAGAGGAGAGACGAGGAAACCGCAGTCCTCTTCTCTTTGTTGCACCTCTTTGCTATAGAAAACTCTCACCGCGTCTTTTGCAAACTTGAGAGAGGTCAGAAAAGAAGAACAAATGTGACCCCTAGAAAATAATCTCTTTCATCTCCCTTGCTCTACTAAAGATACACTTCTTGTCTTGCAAATGGAGCCGTTTGACAATCATTGCTCTCAGTGTCTGGTTAAGCTTCATCTTTGGTGCTAACAGCTAGTGCACTTTTGACCTCCCTGTGCTGTCGTAGACATACAGTGGCAAAAAAGGTCAAAGAACAACTTTTCCACAAAGATTATAGTCTGGCAAACCTTTTCCTCTGGGCAGCCTCAGAACCTGGATACTGACCTTATTAGACCTGATTTTAAGAAAATTCAAGGTTGCTCCAGTGTAAGCAAAGACAGTCTTTTTTCCTGCTGTTGCCGCGGAGCCCCCATACTAGTCCCCTTTTTGAGACGCACTTTTCTTTACATTTCCTTCAATGTGTTTATGTTTTCTATGCCTTTGAAAAGGGAGAGCGGTACAAGTTTTTTGTTCTCTGTAAAACTGGGGGCTTGTCTAGCTGTGGTGAGAGCAAAGAGGCCAGTAATGGTTGGGACAAGAAAAGTAATTGAAAAGTTTTTGGAATCATGAAAATGTTCAGCTGCCCAGAGTTCATATACAAGCACTAGAAATACACAGAATATTAAATATATAAAAACATTAAAGCTTCTGTTTTTGCAATAATAAAAACTAAGTTTTTCAGAATTTTCTTATGTAAATACTCTTAACTCATAGATTGTAAAACAAGTTAATAGTGCAAGAATTATTCCATTTTTGTCTTAAAAAAATATTAAAAGTGTCCAGGAATTTAAATTCAGGAACCAGTCTATCATCTAATTTAGGGGAATTATCCAAATGACCCATTTTAAGATCTTTTCCCATAATTGTTTAGTTTTGTCATGTTTATTTTCTAGGACACATGATATGCTACCAGTAAACTCGGTCTCTGTCATTCGCCAGTGCTAAAGGGCAATTTGTCATGTGTTATGGCACTTTTCACTTTAACTGTGAAAAGGATCTAAGTTCTCCAAAATCTAGGGTTGGCAGCAATAATCACAAATTGCAATGCAATTTTAAAAATGTATCTAGTTAATGTATTACTTAACTGGTAGAATTTCTTTAGAGCACAGGCTTTTGTATTTCCTTTTACTTGTGTATCTTGCTATAGAACTCCATACTCCAATGCAAAACAGTTAGTATTTCCTTTTTCCAAAGTTATTTCCAACAGTAAAATATAAAGATTTGATTGTGAAATAAATTAACTTTAAACCTTCTAACTCGACATTCCAAGTGATTTCTATATCCAGAATGAGACAATGAAAAGTATAGAAGTAGTAAGTAATATGAAGTATCATAGCAAGCTTATCATATTTAAAATGCCTTTTTTAAGCATACGATATGCAAATGTTTTTAAGGATTTTGACTAAGGAATGTGCCGCAATACTTATTTCAATAATTTGCCACATTTCAAACAGGTGCTGGGCCCTCTGATTCTTTAGGTAGATTCAGCCCACTTTATTAGCACTTTAATTAGTTCATATTAGTTGCTTCTGGTTTCCATCTATGTAATGGAAAATTAGCTTGCATTAGGACTGGCTATGGGGCCACTGTGGCATTGTTTTATATCATAACAATACAGCCTTTTAAAGCAACCATATCCTGGTATCATCCAGTTTCTCATACTTGTGCCTTGTAGCACCATTCATTTGTTTATTTATACACTTCTGTGCCCTAGTGAATACAAGACTTCCCTATCCAGCTTCCACTTTCCTACACTGTAGAGGAAGAAATACTCAGGAATCTTTTCCCCCTTTCATTCTAATCATGTTCTCCGTGCTGGGAACAGAATTTCCTGATAAGCAAAACAGACGATGAGAGTCTGTAGCCTGCTTTACGGTGCAGACATTACTAGTAAATGAAAGAGCAAGAGCTCCCTTTTCAGAACCACTATTTATGGATTCTTGTAAAGGAACAGCTTGGCTTCTGTTCACTAACATTGTCATAATGAAATTACATTTAAAGACTTCAGACCTATTTTTAAATGTGAATGGGCATAAATGGATGAACTTTAGTACTTTTGCTTCATTTTAAAATTTGGTTGATGAGAAGCATTTAATGTGTTTATTTGGGAGTAGGAGTACAGAGAACATGTTGGAGAGTTGCTGTTTGTTTTCCCATTTTGATGACAAAGACATATTCTTCCAAAACCTACTCTATTGTTACCTGTAGTGCAAGGCAAAAATAACAATATAGTCACAAAAGAAGGACTGGGGAAAATTACTTAAATAAGATGTTCATTTGAACATTTTGGTGTGCTGTCTCATTAGTAATGAAGCTTAAGACAAAGGACATTTTTATCCAAACTGATATTTCAGTGAATAATATTGTAGAGATTCTATATTTACCATGCAGTTCTTAGATTCAAGTATATAACTGTAGACATTCCAAAAGTTCTGTTAGTACTCCGCACCTACCTTGAGAAATGTTTTTCTTGATTGTGCAGAAGCCTCACCAAATCCACTCTTCTCAAGAGCTGGCTCATATACATCACTTACCAACTTCTACTTTCCAAGCACCTGATCTGTCATTTCATTCCTTCCTATTAAAGACTGTCAGCTGCCACTCACCAGAGTGTCTTGGAAGTTTCTCTCACGTTCGTAAGCCTTTGCTTTCCAGCTCAACACACTTATTCAGTGCTGAAAGTCAAGCTTTTCCCCAGACACTCATTTTTCCACAGCACCAGATCTCCATGTGTTTGTTGCAGATACTAAATAACTGCAATTCTAATACCTCTAAAAATGTCATGTCAAATGTTCTTTATAGAAGAGCTGGATGAAATCTCATCTTCTGTTAACAGATGCCAGGATTCAGCTGCAGATATGTTTTGATGAAATCTCACCCTGTGTTCACGGATGCCAGTTGCAGAAGGTGAGACAGGGCAAACCAAGAACATTGTTCTGGTAGCAGAAGAGTGACTGGAAGTATGTTTCTGAAGCTTCTTTCATTTTTATCTTTCACAAAGTTTACGAGCATACGATAAAAAGTAATTATTAGAAAGCAGATTTCCAAGATTAACATAAACTTTTGACATATCATCTTTTTAATTTTACTAAAGACCTACATTGAGAAATATTTCATTAGTTTGTTTACTGTCATGGTAAGGATCAGAAAAAATAAATATTATTGATCACCATTGAAAAGACATAAGGAAATAAATTTTTTCTAAAAGAACCACCCAAATTTTTGTATGAGGATATATAAGTTGGCTTGCAATTGAATTTATATAAGGGTTTTTTAAATGAAAATTTTAAAATTAAGAAGTCCAGTTGTATGCAAAATGTAATTTCTCTCCTGGCTTGTTTTAAAGACTCATGAAGTAAAAATCCTGGTATAGAATTGTTGTGAATGGAAAAAAAAAAAGGGCATATTATTACATAAAACTTTCAAAGTACTATGGAAGTCTAAGACAAATATAACTATTATTGTTGGTTTATCACCTCAAATATGTTGTAAATGTCATCATATCAGATGAGTTTGAAAACAGGTTTTCTATTTCATACTTTATTTGACAAGGTGATTCATTGTGCAGAGCAGTTTAATATGTCAGTCCTCATGGAAAGAATTGAGTTTTACTGATATGCTTATGAGCGTTCCTTCATCAAAATATATGATTAAAGAAGGGTTATTCTTCTCAGTATTGTTACCCAACTGGCCTGAAATACGAGTGTTTTCTTCATTGAAATATAATTTATCACCATTAGCTCCTTCTATTTAACCATGTATATTTTACATATGACATATGGAAAGCTGGTCGTAGTTATCCATAAAATCATCTGTGAGATTTTTTTTTTTTTTTTTTTTATACTGCAACACAATAGCTTATAAAGTAATTGAAATAATTTTGTTCTGCACTAGATCTTCATTCTCAACAGTGGAATGAAGGGTAAAGAGAATATATACAGACATTTTCTATGGGTTTTTTATGTGCCTTTTGTCTGTTGGTGGCTCATTTTTGATTGCCTCAGAGACAGCAGAAATCTCCCACCTTGCTTTAGTCATTATTTCATTGAATCTGGGAAACTTCCCATGTTCTTTCACCAGGCAACAGATTTCATCATGGAGAATGAAGTTTGCTCTCCACTGTCATTTGTTTGGACTAACTTCCTTCTCTTGGCACAGCTGCTTATTCTACAGTTAGACTTTAAAATCCCACTAAGTTATTTGACTCAGTTATCTCTTTAAAAATGAAATTCCACAGATTAATGATATATCATGTGAAGAAGTATGGTATCTCCTTCCATCATGTCTGAATTCACTACCAGTCCACTTCCATGAGTGACTTGGTACCATGTGTCTGGCAGAAGACAGATTTGTCTTTACCAAATCATTTATTACTTTCAATATTATTATGTCTATTACATTACAAAATACTATCAAATAGTTATATACCATAGGCATAACTCAACTTTTCCTCTCCTCTCCTCTCCTCTCCTCTCCTCTCCTCTCCTCTCCTCTCCTCTCCTCTCCTCTCCTCTCCTCTCCTCCCCGCCCCTCCCCCTCCCCCTCCCTCTCCCTTTCCCTCTCCACCCCGCCCCTCCCCGCCCCTCCCTGCCCCTTCTTACTTCTAGACACACGACCTTTACGTTTCTGGATGTTGCTCTACATATGAAAATACAATGTGCAGCATACGGCTGAGGACTAAGGTGCTCATATACTTGCTGCCTTTTTCTTCCCCTCTTACTGTGGGGAGTGGCACAGAAATATGCACACACAGATTGAAATTTGCCTATTCTCACAATTGACAATAATTATTAAGAAGATATCCCTCCCTTCCAAAGACTCACATATAGATACCCCTCCCCCTTCAAGAAAGCTGTGTTTAATGCAATCAAATGTTAATTAACTGACATTGGTACACCTGATTGATATGCTTGGCATAACTGAACAGCAGATTCAGGAAGATGAGTATTCATGAATAGCATCACTTTACAGTTTCCAATAACAAGTCTAGCAACAGAGATAAATGTTTTAATACAGTGCATGCTCCTATCATTCTACAAATCCTTTATCCAAAGCCGCTTCCCATCAACCACCCTTGAAGCTCCACCTCCTCCTCTACTTCTCTCTTCTTTTTCACTTATCAGCCAGCATGACATTTGCAGATCTGAATCCTCCCTCCAGCCTAGCTGGCAAAGCTTCAGCAGCATGTATCTTCAATAATATTTTTACTCTAAAAAGACTGCTTTATACATTTTTAACTTCTCTTTTAACTTAGTTCATTCCCCCACTCATCAGAAATAAATACTACTTGTTATTGCAAAGGAAATTTTTACAATTTTAAATTTTTAAATTTTAAAAGACTGAAGCACTTAGAATTCCTCCTTCCATCCACCTTCTCTTCACTCCAAGCCCTTATTACTCTGCTGCCACTTACCTACCTTCCAAAGAGTTACCTGTCAATTGCTTGTTTACAAACATAAGTTGCAAACCCTTCATTTAGTTGCTGAGTTGTGCAAGAAGAATAGGTACAAGTGAATTGTTCAGCTTGGGAGACCAGAGGATAAGACGCAATAATAGGCAAAATAAACAGCAACAGGATTGAGAAACATTTATGTCCTCATTTAAGGCAAACTCCTTAAAGGGAATGCTTTCTTTAGTAATCATAATAATAGTGAAAAATTGAGCTCTATGTGCATGAAAAGCTTTTTAAAGGCTTTGCCTCCAAAAAATATGGCCCAAAGCATCACTGATCAGCTGACCCAGCACCCATAACTCCACAGCCCAACAGAACTATGGGGCTATGTTGTTGTTTTTTTTTTAATTCTTGCAACCATATCTGTAATCCTTACAGCACTTTGAATAGCCTTCCTTTGAGGTAAGTAAAGCAAAACCTATAGAGGCACAGATTTGTCTAACAACAGCATGTCAGGATAAGTAATGATCAGTTAATAATCCTACACAGCTTGGAGTACTCTTGATTAAACTACTGTCAGGGGACTACTAGGGTTTACAGAAAGATTGCTTTTTTTATTTTCCTTTTATATTTTTTTTCTGCCATTATATATTATTTAAAATCTGCTTACACAACTTCTTTTTCAAGCAGATGTTTCTCAGCCCAAATTTAGTCCTCTTCCTTATGAAGAAACAGCAGAACCCATGCCCGCTAAAGGGAATTCAAGGTTCAGGCTTTTGATTCAAGAGCTACAGAGCAGAAATTCAGGTATATATGCACTGCAGCCTCCATGAGAAATTGCCATACCACCTTGCCTAAGGGCATGTTATTTCCAGTAGCATTTTATCCCTCCCTGAAAAAAAAAAAAGGAAATATTTGGAGTATATGGTTGAGATTCATTATCAAGTCTTCCAGAGCCTGATTTTGTTTCATTCTGTAAATGAAGTTCATCAAGAACGTTTTTTTTTTTACTACGATTGCTTGAAATCTCATCAAGTACGTTTCCCTTTCCCTATCACTCTCATAATGTTTGGAAAATGCTACAAATGGATCTTTGCTGCACTTAAAACATCCTCACACTAACTGCAAGAAAGAGAAAAATCTTTAAAATATTGCATGTGTTTTAAAGATTTTTTCCCCTTCCACTCCAAGAATGTCACACAGACATGGGCTCAACAAAAGGCAGAGGTAAAAATATTTACTTGTCTAACTTTTCTTTTTATACTGTATCATTTAAGCATAATTCTGTAATTCTTGTAAGTTTTAAGAAGTAGTTTGACAAGAACTACAATATCAAAGTAATATTTGTACTTTAAAATTACTGCTTTATAAAATTCTATCTTCACTTTTAACTTAGCTTATTTCCCCACTCATCAGAAATAAAGTAATACTACTTGCTATTGCAAAGGAAATTCCATTTTTAAAGCACTGAAGCACTTAGAATTCCTCCAGTGCACAGACCTTAGTGATGCCAAGTTCACTTATGGTATAGTCCTTAAAGAGATTTCTAATATCAGGGATGAGCATGTATTTACTGAGAAAATAGCGGTCATGTGAAAAATGTAAGCATTTAGGTTGGTAGAAAAGGCATGAAAGACAGGGTGAGTTTGAAAAATCAGAGACACAGCACTGAAGGCAATAGATCAGATGTCATTTGTTGGCCAAAATCCCTCTCAAAGTGATGCTATTCTTAGGAATAAGTTTGTAGAAACTTGTCAGTGAAGGAGATTGACTTGGCTAAGAACTTGACATCCCCGTTAATCCTCTTGAGCTAAGTATTAGTTTGGTCTGGCCTAAACATTAATAACCCTTTTTTGTGGACTGCAGCACAGGCAAATTTACAACATTGTT